>JAWNLS010000077.1:11200000-11947500 GCA_035042185.1 Drosophila kambysellisi | reverse complement strand
AACTTTTCGTTAACAAAGACAGCCGGAATGCGTCTAAACACCAACTCCTTCGTGTACAACTGCCGGGAGAAGCAATCGCTATTCAGGGGGAATCAAGATTAACGCTACACGCCACTCACCTCTTTGATATGATCTTCTATCAAAAAGACACGATTACTTTGCCAGAACTCATCCACAATTTTGAGCAGCTCATTGCAAAAGATGCCCATCAAATCCTCACCGCTCTCCAGCATCATCATCGTGTATTCGTTCATATAGACAACTATGCCGCACATCGGATCTGGTGTATAGGATAGCTGGAGGCAATCCTTGTGCAGCTTCAGCAGTTTATCGGTGAATAATGCGAATATGTCCTTGGACGATGCTGGTGCCCCTGGTTCTGTTTTTTGGTACTCCTCCTCCTCCGACTCCGTGGCTGCTCCTTCATCGTCAAAGCGAAAAGTGTGCGTCACTGTTTCCAAATCTGGAGTGAGTGGATCCCCAATTTTAGTTGGCAAGTCTGCCACATCCGCACGCTCGCTGCTCGGCAACCCGTCCTCCGTTGACCGCTGTGAGTAGTGCTGCTCATCAAGATCGGTAAAGATGGCTTCGGCGGTGCGCAAAGTGGCTGTTTCTCCATCCACAATTGAGGCAGTCATTGCACTGAGCAGCCGTTCCGTCACCGTCGGTTGAACGAGGCTCTCATGCTTGGGCTCCACATTCTTGGCCAGAATGAAAATGCGCTGATAGAACACCGATGTATTCATATCCAACAGCTCATCGTCCACATATTCCACCAGGGATTTGCGCACCTGAAAGACCTGAGGACGCTTCAGGGTAAAAAACGCTTGCCCCGCCCGAATTTGTCGCAACTTTGCGTTGATTGTGGAGGCGCCCCTAGACTGATGTACCGACATGTTTGTGCAATGCTCAGTTCAGCTCACTTCTGCTCACTTCTGCCTCTGTTTGGCTTATTTCCTACGAATGTTGTCTGGTAACAAGAATATCAAACGGTTGCTAAGCTTCAAAACAGGCAACTGTTTATATTTATATAAGTATTTACACATAAATCAATATATATATATATATATACTTGAACTTTAATATGTCCACAAAACCAATTAAATAAATCTATTTAATGGAGTGCAAATTTATGAAATTCTTATTAATATTATCAATTCATGGCAGCACTTATTGCTAATTACAAGTAGTCAAATTATGTAAGATGTGGTAAGCCAAATAATCAATATTGTGTTTGCCAAAAATCTTAGCGAATTTCTTGCAGTGTACACAGCTATTATTTTACAATGTGTGGGTGTGTTTCAACTGCTGCTGCTGCTCTTGCCTCAATTATTATTATCATTCGCATAAAATCCAAACGCTGCTGGTGCCTTTTGCTTTTTGGTAAGCTAATTTATTCATAGCGCATTTATGAGCAACTACAACAAACACAAAACAACAACAGCAACAACAAAAGCAACAACAACAACAATCTGTTGGTAAACTTCTTCATCAGTGTTGCTAGCCTAATTTGCTGCTGTCTCTCTCAATCTCTATAGCCCTCTCTCTTTCACACACACACACACACACACACATCCTGTGTTGCTTTAACTAGCTGCTCTACAGAAATCTGAAACACTGGGGCATTCAACATGTTGAAATGATAATGAGCGAAAATTGTTTTTTGACTCGCTCCCCAGGTGTTTTGTGTGTTGCACAAAAGTCGAAAAACTTGATACAAAGCCAAAACTTGCCACCTCCTCTAACCATTTTGCACTCGCTGGAGCCTTATCCATTTCAGCCACTTTGGGTAGAGTGGCCGTTTACAGTTTACCTTATTTACTGGAAATTTGCGTAGCAACTTGATGCCTTCTCTCTTGTCCTGCCACTGCCACAAGAGCCTTGCAGCCTCCTGAGTTGTACGATTCTTAAAGCCAGCTTAAAGTTGTGCCATGTTCGCATTCGTTGCATACGTCAGTTGCAAGCTTCGCTCTCACCACATTTATTCAAATGTGTGCATTGAAATATCCTGGCTGCTCGACTTCGATTTCTTGGCTGCAGTTGCACCAACAAGCTACGCAGCCACACGTCCCCCTCCACCCCTTTTTGCTGGTGCGCCCCACAACGTTGCCAGCGTTGATTGCAAACAAGTTCTTAGTCAATATTTGTCAATTTCAATGAAATGAGAATTTGACATGCAAGCAAACATGCAGACGAACACAGCTCGGAGCCACTGTGATGACTGCGATGGCTGTGATATCATGTATCCAGTTGTCAATGTGCAGTTGCTTGTCCAGCGCTCCATCCCCACCATCGAATCTGCACCTCGATTTGCAAACAGAGAACAGGCAGCGATGGGCAGCCGACTCCCTCACTCCCAGACATCCCAAATAGACAGACAAATGGTCAGACGGATGGACGGATGGACACACAATGCCAAAGGCACGCAGTCTGACAACGAATGGGTAAATTAATTGCGATTTGTATGCAATGGCAATTTTGTATTGCAAAGTGATTGATGGGCAGGTTAATCAAGTGCTTGCTACCAAAACCAGTGCGAATACCAACAAAAAGCATTTTCAAACAAGGTTATAAAATTTTTGAATGTTTAAGAGGTTACTTAGAGCACATCTGTATATAGATAACCATCAATCAGAGTTAATAAGTAAAAATAGCAGCGATTACTAAATAATTTGAATCAGGGTATCCAAATCAAGATGAAATCAATTGTTATCGGAACCCAGAAACCCTCATCTGAACGGGTCACATTCTTTTGCTACAGTTTTAAGTTCTAAATTTGCATATTAAAATGCTATGCATTTCAAAGGAAAACTAAATATCTACGATGAGAACATAAGGCTATGGTAATGAGGCCAATGAGAATTTGGATCTGGCCTCACAGCATTATTTCAATTACCCTCAAATGCCACACCCTTCTTAATATAAATAAGACACATAATTTTACAAAATATTTAAATCCCAACTGTATTCCACAGTTGTCTCGCAAACAAAAGCACATAAATGCGATCTGTTACCAATTAAACACTGTATAATATCAAAACAATAAATGCAATTAAAACTTAAAAACTTTATAAAATTTGGAAAACCGCACATTTTAATACACAATTCAATTAAAATTGGTGGCGCATCCCAAGCACAGAAGGAGCGAGTCTGGCACAAAGTTCCAGTGGTAATTTGTTGGTTGTCAAAAAGTTTTACGGATGCAATTAAATTGGTAAAATGGGTGAAAATGGGTGAAAATGCATTGAGCAGAATGACACAAAATGTTTAATCAATTAAATACCTTTCCGCCACCCACCATTCAGTGTAAGCAGTAAAAGTGCCAAGGATAATTGTCTGCAGAGACCGATTGGCCCATTGGCCAATTAATGCCAGCTAATTTAGTTGCGCAACTGGGCAAAACTGAAAATAAATCAATACTGTCCACCCACCACTCAATACAGTCCCTCTACCCACATCTTTTGGGCCAGTTTTGGCCCGGCCAGCTCTGACTGGCAACTCAATTATATTTTTATTTATGCGCCAACATTCGCGGACTCAAACAAAAAGCATTTCGAGGCATCCCATATTATAGATGTATCTGTGTATGTTCTCCGATCCTTAGACAATGGAAAATTTATTGTTTCGCCAGCCTAAGCAAAATTAGGAATGAAAGTTTCATTGTGTGCGTTAAGGCATTAATAAAGTTATGTATTTGATTATGAAATTGCGGAGCGGAACCGTTGCGAATGGATTCAATTGCTTGGCAATTGTTGGGAAAGGCTGGACAAGCAGACAAGCAGACATGGGTAGACAAATCGTAAAAAAAGAAGTTGGCAATATGCGAGTTTTATGAGCCAGACTTGCCGTTAAATAGAATTGCCCAGTGAAGCCTAAGCCCGAAGCTCTAAAACTGATAAAATTAACAGCGACTTTTGCGCATTTCATGTTCCCTAAAACATTTTCAACTTTTAGAAACAGGAGCTAAAGCGCCTAAGCAAAGGGAAATGTGTATGTGTTTGTTAGAACACTCTTGACTGGCATGTGGTCAACATGACCCTTTTTTTTACTATGATACCGAAGGTATAATAGTATATTGGGTTTGTGCAATGTCCGTCATGTTGTCTGTCCGCCCTTACTTTTGAAAATGCGTTGACTTTGGACGAAGTTATGGCATTTTCAAGGTTCGAACTATGCCCATATGCCGATATGCCGATTTTCGGACTATAATTTTGACTTATGTTCCGACCCAAAATCAAGTTTTCAACTTTAAATGTACGATTGATCTAGAGGACAAACTATGATTAAAACTGCTTTGCTTTTGAAAATCCGTTGAGTTTTGACGAAGTTATGTCATTTTCAAGGTTCAACCTATGCCCATATGCCGATATGCCGATTTTCGGAATACAATTTTGACTTATTTTCCGACCCAAAATCAAGTTTTCAACTTAAAATGTACGATTGATCTAGAGGCCAAACTATGATTAAAACTGCTTTGCTTTTGAAAATCCGTTGAGTTTTGACGAAGTTATGGCATTTTGAAGGTTCGACCCATGCCCATATGCCGATATGCCGATTTTCGGACTATAATTTTGACTTATTTTCCGACCCAAAATCAAGTTTTCAACTTTAAATGTACGATTGATCTAGAGGCCAAACTATGATTAAAACTGCTTTGCTTTTGAAAATCCGTTGAGTTTTGACGAAGTTATGGCATTTTGAAGGTTCGACCCATGCCCATATGCCGATATGCCGATTTTCGGACTATAATTTTGACTTATGTTCCGACCCAAAATCAAGTTTTCAACTTTAAATGTACGATTGATCTAGAGGACAAACTATGATTAAAACTGCTTTGCTTTTGAAAATCCGTTGAGTTTTGACGAAGTTATGTCATTTTCAAGGTTCAACCTATGCCCATATGCCGATATGCCGATTTTCGGAATACAATTTTGACTTATTTTCCGACCCAAAATCAAGTTTTCAACTTTAAATGTACGATTGATCATCTAGAGGCCAAACTATGATTAAAACTGCTTTGCTTTTGAAAATCCGTTGAGTTTTGACGAAGTTATGGCATTTTCAAGGTTCGACCCATACCCATATGCCGATATGCCGATTTTCGGACTATAATTTTGACTTATTTTCCGACCCAAAATCAAGTTTTCAACTTTAAATGTACGATTGATCTAGAGGCCAAACTATGATTAAAACTGCTTTGCTTTTGAAAATCCGTTGAGTTTTGACGAAGTTATGGCATTTTGAAGGTTCGACCCATGCCCATATGCCGATATGCCGATTTTCGGACTATAATTTTGACTTATGTTCCGACCCAAAATCACGTATTCAACTTTAAATGTACGATTGATTTAGAGGCCAAACTATGATTAAAACTGTTTTGCTTTTGAAAATCCGTTGAGTTTTGACGAAGTTATGGCATTTTGAAGGTTCGACCCATGCCCATATGCCGATATGCCGATTTTCGGACTATAATTTTGACTTATGTTCCGACCCAACGACCCAAAATCACGTATTCAACTTTAAATGTACGATTGATTTAGAGGCCAAACTATGATTAAAACTGTTTTGCTTTTGAAAATCCGTTGAGTTTTGACGAAGTTATGGCATTTTGAAGGTTCGACCTATGCCCATATGCCGATATGCCGATTTTCGGAATACAATTTTGACTTATGTTCCGACCCAAAATCACGTTTTCAACTTTAAATGTACGATTGATCTAGAGGCCAAACTATGATTAAAACTGCTTTGTTTTTGAAAATCCATTGAGTTTTGACGAAGTTATGGCATTTTGAAGGTTCCACCTATGCCGATGTGCAGATTTTCGACCTAGGCCGATTTCCGGACTATAATTTTGACTTATTTTCCGACCCAAAATCAAGTTTTCAACTTTAAATGTACGATTGATCTAGAGGCCAAACTATGATTAAAACTGCTTTGCTTTGGAAAATCCGTTGAGTTTTGACGATGTTATGACATTTTGAAGGTTCGACCCATGCCCGATATGCCGATATGCCGATTTTCGGACTATAATTTTGACTTATGTTTCGACCCAAAATTACGTTTTCAACTTTAAATGTACGATTGATCTAGAGGCCAAACTACGATTAAAACTGATTTGCTTTTTAAAATCCGTTGAGTTTTGACGAAGCTATGGCATTTTGAAAGTTCGACCTATGCCGATGTGCAGATTTTCGACCTAGGCCGAATTCCGGACTATAATTTTGACTTATTTTCCGACCCAAAATCAAGTTTTCAACTTAAAATGTACGATTGATCTAGAGGCCAAACTATGATTAAAACTGCTTTGCTTTTGAAAATCCGCTGAGTTTTGACGAAGTTATGACATTTTGAAGGTTCGACCCATGCCCATATGCCGATATGCCGATTTTCGGACTATAATTTGGACTTATTTTCCGACCCAAAATCAAGTTTTCAACTTAAAATGTACGATTGATCTAGAGGCCAAACTATGATTAAAACTGCTTTGCTTTTGAAAATCCGTTGAGTTTTGACGAAGTTATGACATTTTGAAGGTTCGACCCATGCCCATATGCCGATATGCCGATTTTCGGACTATAATTTTGACTTATTTTCCGACCCAAAATCAAGTTTTCAACTTTAAATGTACGATTGATCTAGAGGCCAAACTATGATTAAAACTGCTTTGCTTTTGAAAATCCGTTGAGTTTTGACGAAGTTATGACATTTTGAAGGTTCGACCCATGCCCATATGCCGATATGCCGATTTTCGGACTATAATTTTGACTTATTTTCCGACCCAAAATCACGTTTTCAACTTTAAATGTACGATTGATCTAGAGGCCAAACTATGATTAAAGCTGCTTTACTTTTTAAAATCCGTTGAGTTTTGACGAAGTTATGGCATTTTGAAGGTTCGACCTATGCCCATATGCCGATATGCCGATTTTCGGAATACAATTTTGACTTATGTTCCGACCCAAAATCACGTTTTCAACTTTAAATGTACGATTGATCTAGAGGCCAAACTATGATTAAAAAAACTGCTTTGTTTTTGAAAATCCATTGAGTTTTGACGAAGTTATGGCATTTTGAAGGTTCCACCTATGCCGATGTGCAGATTTTCGACCTAGGCCGATTTCCGGACTATAATTTTGACTTATTTTCCGACCCAAAATCAAGTTTTCAACTTTAAATGTACGATTGATCTAGAGGCCAAACTATGATTAAAACTGCTTTGCTTTGGAAAATCCGTTGAGTTTTGACGATGTTATGACATTTTGAAGGTTCGACCCATGCCCATATGCCGATATGCCGATTTTCGGACTATAATTTTGACTTATGTTTCGACCCAAAATTACGTTTTCAACTTTAAATGTACGATTGATCTAGAGGCCAAACTACGATTAAAACTGATTTGCTTTTTAAAATCCGTTGAGTTTTGACGAAGCTATGGCATTTTGAAAGTTCGACCTATGCCGATGTGCAGATTTTCGACCTAGGCCGATTTCCGGACTATAATTTTGACTTATTTTCCGACCCCAAATCAAGTTTTCAACTTAAAATGTACGATTGATCTAGAGGCCAAACTATGATTAAAACTGCTTTGCTTTTGAAAATCCGTTGAGTTTTGACGAAGTTATGACATTTTGAAGGTTCGACCCATGCCCATATGCCGATATGCCGATTTTCGGACTATAATTTGGACTTATTTTCCGACCCAAAATCAAGTTTTCAACTTAAAATGTACGATTGATCTAGAGGCCAAACTATGATTAAAACTGCTTTGCTTTTGAAAATCCGTTGAGTTTTGACGAAGTTATGACATTTTGAAGGTTCGACCCATGCCCATATGCCGATATGCCGATTTTCGGACTATAATTTTGACTTATTTTCCGACCCAAAATCAAGTTTTCAACTTTAAATGTACGATTGATCTAGAGGCCAAACTATGATTAAAACTGCTTTGCTTTTGAAAATCCGTTGAGTTTTGACGAAGTTATGACATTTTGAAGGTTCGACCCATGCCCATATGCCGATATGCCGATTTTTCGGACTATAATTTTGACTTATTTTCCGACCCAAAATCACGTTTTCAACTTTAAATGTACGATTGATCTAGAGGCCAAACTATGATTAAAGCTGCTTTACTTTTTAAAATCCGTTGAGTTTTGACGAAGTTATGGCATTTTGAAGGTTGGACCTATGCCCTTATGTATCTTCGGCCTTAGAAAACTCATATCTTCCGTAATTTAAGAGCTACAGTAGCCAAAATTCGAAGAAATGTAACTATCTTGTATCTACCTCAATCTGAAAGGAAACTTGGACAGTATTTCTTGGCTGCATCCAAATTATGGTATCATAGTATTTCGCTGTCGGTTACGTCCGATTGCAACGTTCTCTCTTGTTTTACTTTCCCTTAGCCATTTTCTTGCGGCATTCCAAAATGGCACATCCGGTGCTTAAGTGTGCGTGTCTGTGTATGTGTGTGTGCGAGTGTGCACACATTCCACAGATTCCGCTTTGAGCGGGTTGAATTTCACCCTTTTATGGAGGTCATTTGAGCCCACTGAAAATGCCCCAAAGAAAATGGTGCACACATTTAACCAAACTTTTTTCTCAAAAACTGTGAAGCGTACATTTTGGCGTTAGCACTTGATGATAGCAATTAGCATTCAGATAAACGCATTGTTACCACCAACAAAACAGGCATTTAAACCTATGTTTCTTTCTACGCTTCTTATTTTCTATTCGGAATCCAAAATTTAGATTTGAAATAAAAATGCACAAATGCATGAAATTGCAGTGAAAGGAAAATTTTGGCAACAATAACCACAATAACGGTGCTTGATTAAAATAAAACTGTCTCTTTGTGCTTGTGAATATATCTATCTCTATCTGTCTCTATTTATATCTCTCTCTATTTCTCTGTCTGTCTGCGTGGAAATATCAAACAATTAAACAACACGCCAGCAGAAATAAAACGAAATCCGAAAATGAACTCAATTTGCTGGCATCTAAATCATTTTTAATTTGGACCAACAAAAGAGCAAATACTCTACACATTTGTTTGTGCATGTGTATATATATGTGTGTGTGGCCCACTAGAGAATAACAGTAACAATAACAACAACAACAACAACACTAATGCAATATACTCTGCTGCATGTACCGTTACACGCTGCTGCACAATTATTCAAATCCACGAGCCATGACTGCAAGTAACAGTAACTAGAGAAAGTGGGAAGTGGGAAAGGGGGAGAGGGAAGGTAGGAAGGGGAGCTGAACGCAAACAGAGGAGAAAGGATTTTTAGAAGGCCTTCACTCGTTACTATGTTTTGTTTTTACTTCTCCTGTTTTTTTTTGTTTTGTTTTTTTCTGTTTCTTTGTTTCCTTTTATTTTTGTTATTTAAATTATATTTTTCTTGTTCTCGACAATTTGTCACAATAATAAAGCATTTGCAAGTTCTGCAAACAACTTCACAGGTTCTTTAATTTAACTAAATTACTCGAGGGCTTGTAAAACGCTTCAGATGTGCATTTTTATATGGAAAACTGGAGATTTTTTTATATACATATAATAAAGGCAAGTATTTTATTAGAGTAATGAATTGTCTCGACTGCTGTTGAAACCTAAATTGTGCCCCAACGAATAAATTCAATCTACATTACATTTGCATTAACCTGAAATTCTTTTGAGTTTTCCAAAAACCATGCTTGGCCCTAATTGGGTTGACATTCTTTAAATTCTAAAAACAAGAAGCAGATACATTCGAGAAGAAAAATACGATTGTAAATCCTATGTAATTTATGGCCTTGCCACGTGAGTTATAAGGCTGCAAGCTGAGCCTTTTAAGCCCAAAATAAAGCACGAGAAAAAAAAAACTATCAATTACGATGATCATATTGCTAACAAGCAGCTGCAACTGACTCGTTCTGTCCAAGAGGCTAATAAATACGCCTAAGCACTGTCATTCCATTCGAAATGACAACGCCAAGCAAATTACGTAAAATCAACGAGGGTCGCTCCAACAGAATCCCAAAAGTGTAATAATAATAATTTTTGCAAATGCAAATGTCTGCAAACAGTTCGAAATATTTATAACATTAATGTGGCCGTTTTTTTTATTGAAACATTGCCGGAGAACTCTTGCGCAAACCCACGGCCATGAAGAGACTTACCCAGCCCCAGGACACACTAAACCAAATCCATAAAATGGAAAAAAAGCCCAATGTCCCACACCCGCTGTTTCATGTCTGATTGCCTGCTGCAACGTGGCGTATGAGCAACGTGTGGCTGCCACTTAGAAGTAATAACATGCCTGGGAGGCGGCATAAAAATCTGCGACTGCCAGCGACACACTCGCAATGCGTCTTTGTGTGCGAGTTTGCGGCCATAAAAAGCCTTGGCCAAACAACAGCAAACAAAACAAAAAGAAGATCTAACCCAGAAGATCTAACCCAGAGCCCGCAGGAAACCCGTCGCGACTTTGAGGTCGCATAAAAATTCACGCCCTGCGGCGCGTAATGCCTGTGATTGATTTACCTGTTACGAGTGCCGCACTAACACACTCACACACACTGAATGTATTGTGTGTGTGCGTGTGTGTGTGTGTGTGTGTGTGTGGGTTACTGCAAAATTGATGAGTCGCAGTTGGTCGTTCTTTAACGTGTTCAACAGACTCAAAAGTGTTGTCAACTGTAATAATTTGCATTGTACTCTCTCTCTCTCTCTCTATCTCTCTCTCTATCTCTTTCTCTATCTCTCTCTCTATCTCTCTCTCTCTCTCTCTCTCGCTCTCTAAGCCTCAATCCTTTCGCTGCTTTTGCTGTCCGGCTACGCTTGCTGAGTGTCAAATGCCGACAGAAGCTTTTCTTGTTACTCGGGCTGTACGTGGGGTGGAGGTTCTGGTGGGAGGCTTAAGCCGTCTATCGGACCCACACAATCAGTACAGAACAAGCCAACTAAACTTGGTTAGGTAAAAGTGTTTGTCATTGTTGACACCTTTCGTCTTGTCGGGCAACTTGAGACTGCGACAATGACAGCAAACTGCGCAAAAGGGCAAAGTTTCTTTTGCCTTTGCCTTTTCTTTGCTCCCTATACCCTGTACCCAAAAAAGATTGTTACCAAAGGAGGCAATACAAAATGTCAAAAAAACAAGAAGAAGAAAATGCCAGAAATTTTGTCTTCTTAAGTCTCCAATTTCTTTGTGTAGCCCTTGTGCACTTTGGCCTATTCCAAAACCAAACCAGTTTGTGGAATTTCCGTTATGTGCTAAAATGTACTCTAGGGAGATAGTACATTTTGGTATATATGAATTATTTAAATTTTTTTCTTCTTTACAATTTGATTTCTTTAAACAAATTCCATTTGTCAAAACTGATCAGATTTCGATCTTTAAGTTTTTTTCTGTTTTTTTTTTTTTTTTTACAGCGCATCATCTCGTCGAGCATTCTTGGATTTGAGACAATTTCCTACTTATTTTACTTGTGTTCTTAGCAAAGCTGTGTCGTGTCGTTTGGTGGGCGTGGGCGTGGGCGTGGCACGGGTGGCACGTTGATTGCTGCTAAATATTTGGCGGCGTCGCGTAAGTTTCCTAAATCTAATTTATTACATTGCCATAGCCAGTTTAAAGCCTAAATGAATGTGACTCCAGCAACACAACACAATACAACACAACAAGTTAATGTTGAGTTGGGTGTGCGTGTTGCTGGATTATTGGTGTCGGCGTTAAGATCTTGTGCATGCCACTGCCAGCTTGTGTTGGTGCCACAGATTTGCGAATGGCGAGCTGAGCTCATATGACTTTTAGACATTCAACATAGCGAACCACCCATTGCCCCGCAACGAGGCAAACCCCAATTTGCTGTTATGTCTTCATATCATTTGCTGACAACCGAAACCAAGACGGGATCTGGTTTCTGTTCATGTTGTGCAACTTTCAGCTGAGCACGCGCCATTTATCATTTGCTTGAAATTTGAACAGTTTCAAGTGGCCAAAAAGTGATGGGGCACAGCAGCCAATTTACAGCTCAGCGCCATTTAAACTGCAGTTAAACTGCAATCGAGTTTGCGTTTTCATTACGAGCCGCCCATAAAAACCAGCTCACAGAATCAAAAAAAAAAAAAGAGAAAAAAAGAAATACATACATATATAAACCGAAACTTATCAACGTAAACAATTCAAGCACTTCAACTAGTTTCCAGGCGTCTCGATAGTGCTCCAGATAACCATTTTGTGGTGGGTGGTTTTTCTCTTCTTTTTTTTTTGGTGCTTGCGGCTGCTTGGATTGCATAATTAAAAGTTGCAGACAGGCTGGCGAAATGGCAGAGCGACAAATTTTTATGAGCAAACTTTCAATTACCCAAGTTTTTTCCTGCTTGAATTACTTTTGAAATGCTTTTCCGCACACACATTGAGTGTATATATAGGTGTGTGTGTGTGTGTGAGCATTGTCTGTTCAGTGGCACGAATGTGTTTTCAATATGTGGGCGGTCGTCCATTGACTGTACGCCACTTACCTGACCTTCAGGCTGTGGCTGTGGATTGCCGACTGTTTATTACTTTGCCAATTTCATGTGCGAAATTTATGAGCGCCTCTTGGCAATTTTTCAACTTGTTACTTAGCGTCACTTTAACCATCTTTGGCGCAATATTTGCACATTAAAGACACACTCTCGTGAAATATGGTACTAAGAGCCCCAATCCCAGAACAGAACAGAATGCAAGCATCCATCTACCTTCCCACACCCCCTCTCTCTCTCTCTCTCTCTCTGTCAAATTGCACAGGCTGTGGAAGACGCTGGAGCTGCTGCCCTTTCAGCATCAGCTGCTGTACACATAAACATAAATCATAATCTGTTTGCACAGTACATAAATTATTGACGCTAAAGAGTTCAAAATGTGCAAACAACACACACACACGCACAAAAGATACACTCTCTCCCACACACACACGCACAGATACTAACAGTAACAGTGATAATAGCTACTAAACACCTACTTACCGCTGGTAGCACCAGTTATTAAAATGAAAAGGCAAAAAATAAGCACAAAATACGCAGAAGCAGCAGCACTAAATATAAAACCACAAGACTTGGCTGGTTGGCTTATGGAGTGGGTGGAGTGGGTGGTGTGGGTGAACAAACAGTTATTCATTTTAATAGATGCATTTGCAGTCAACTTGGCTTGAAATACACATAGTTTTCCATTTAAGTTTGGGGGCGCACGGAGCGTATGAGTTATGCTGTGTTATGACTTAATGCAGTTTTCATACTGTTTAAATAGCTCCAAATAAGCACTTAAGTTGTGCAAAACTTGTTATTTACTAAAATTAAAAGATACTAAAATATTTACGAGATTTATAAGATTTTTAAGATTTCTATCATTATGAACATTTCATTTAAAAAGATTTTGCCTTTAATTAGACTTTCTTTATTTATACCTTCCAATTAAATTTGAACATTTCTAAACACAACAATTTAAACCGTTTTCAAAGTTACCAATTTCTAAAGCCATCATTCAGCATTAATTCGCAGTGTCAATCTATCGTTTGATTTGACACAATTGGTTGGCAAAAATCTTCACACAGATCGACAAAATGTGAGCTGCGATTGTTACAAAAAACAAAAATCACAAAACTTGGCATTTAAATTTCTATTGCCAATTGGCAGCTTGACAGCTTGCAGCAGCGGCAGCAGTGGCAACAAAAGGCGGCAACACGATAAACTGGTGGATAAACAAACAAACCAAACACTCTTTCGACAGTTTTGCAACTGATGGCATTGGTCTGTTCTGGTCTGGTCTGGTCTGGTCTGCCTCTGCATTGATGAATGTTGATTTTGTGTGCGACTCCCTGAGTAAACACAATGCACGAAATACACATGAAATGTTTCCTAGAAAATTGTAGGAAAAATGTTCAGCAAATGCTCTTAAAATTACACACAGAACAGGGGGTTTATTTCATTTTGTTCATGTCTATTTTGACCGGGTTTATTCAAGGACAACGACAAGCAAACTGTGCTGCAATTTGTGTGTTGTCATTCTCGGAAAGTAGGATACATATATATTTGTCATCTGCGGTTGAGGTATATATTTTTTTAGAGGAGGTATATTGGTTTGGAGGAGGTATATTGGTTTTTCAAAAAACACACAGTTACATAAACTAAGGTTGAGAGAACCCGTGTCGAGTAGATTCGATATGTGGCATGTTGTGGCAAGACGATTAACGATTTTATTTTAGCTATCTTTGTCATTTGATATATCTATAGGGGATATCTGAATTTTATGCCCCAAACATTTTTAGCTTGCAGTTGAGCTCGATTGCAACGAAGGACACTCGAAGATAAATCGTCGGGTCAGGATGTGGGTCGGGTAGCTTACCATGAATCAAACGGCCAGCTTAGCTGAAGCATCCATCGATTTGGCCGGGGTCAGCAATTAAAATCACATATTTCATACATCAAATAAGGTACAAGCTGCAAATTGTAGTCATATCTCTGCCCCCTTTTGAAAAGGACTTTCGACCCTGCCTCCTTATGGACTGTAGGCGGATAATTAAATTGCAAGACTAATTGGGTCTAAGCTATTTGGTGATGATGGAGCAGCCACAGCTGACATCCCTTTAATTATCCGCTAAGAAGACGAAACGGCTGCAGAGCAGCATGCGTCAAATTGCGGCACAGCGGCATGAAAAGGGAAATAAAATCATCTCGACACGCTTTGCTTTGTAGTAAAACCTGAGAAAGAGAAAAGAAGTGGAAGAGGAAGGTGGCAACCATGTAGCGACAGCTGCGACAATGACACATGATTATCAGGTAGCGTTTCTCTGTTTGTTATTGTAGTTTGCCTGACCCGACCCGACCTGCGCTGCCTTGGACCCATACACTTTTGGCCACGTTAGTACTACCTGTGCTACCTGCAAAACATATTATAACATATAGCTCAGCATTAGAGCGAGTTCGGGCTGTGCAGCTGCTGCTTGTTTGCCTGGTGTAGCCACTGGGCAAGTTGGGATTGGGACAGGGACTGGCTGGTTGCTGTTGTTGTTGTTGTTGTTCCTGTTGTAGTTGTATGTTGTTGCTGTCGCTGGTACGACACGAGCCATTATGCATGCGTATGATTAATGAGATCATGTTTCTGTTGATGTGCTCAGCCAAACAGAGGAGCTCGAGCTGGACGAGCTGTGTGGATACAAAAAGGTAAACGAGCAGGTTTCTATGGGGCTAATAGCCTTTCAGGCGAACAGCACACAGAAGATTGGCATTGGCTGCCAGATAAGCCACAGACAATATTGCTAACAGTCCTAATCAGTAATCAAATATTTCAATCAAGCATCAATCAAGGTGCTCCCACTGAGCACGGATTTGCTTAATAACTTTGGCTAAACAGTGTGATTCCAAGGCTACATTAAGGCAGTTCCTTGGGCTCCTGCACATCCTTATGTCTCCTTCCAATATATACAGTCTGTTATTAGCAAACAGACTTGTCACTTTCTAAGAGTGAATCTCATTTAATCATGATTTAACTAATGACTATTGATGCTTAGCTAACCATGTGAGGTGCATCAATTTATGTGCCACTTTGGTGGCATTTTACTTTAAATCAACAAATTGCTAAACAAAATATTTATGCAGCACAATTGCAGGCAGTCCATTTTATCAAGTGCAACACTTCACAATTGTGTTGCTGTTGCCGATTGTCGCATTGTGGACACAGCGCTGCATGTGGCATGGGTGTAAATCCACTTTAATTTGGTTGGTTGGCCTTGTTCTGACCGCCCTCATCAAAAATTCATGACGCTTTGCCCAAAAATGCAACCGCCAGTCAAAAAAGATGAGTGCACACACACACACACTTACACACACACACACACACACCCGCACACACAGGCACAACTGGGTTAGCCATCCATCAAAGGAGCTGACAAAAATGGCTTACAAAAATTGTTGTTGCCCCACCAAATGTTGGGTCAACGTTGCGTATGCGTCATGTGTATTTATGATGCAAGCGCAGAGCCGTTTATAATTATCTACGTAACATTTTAATAATTGTAATTTATTTTTAATTAACTATAGCTAGGGCAGAGGGTTTTTGCCAATTCGGTTATTACCAAATTGACGCTTTGAACTCTTGCTCCAGCGAATTTCCATATTTTTGGCCGCTTTTCGAGTTGTCAGTTGCCGCTTAACTGCACACAATAGAATTTAATTTATCACAGGCACTGCCTGTCTGTCTGGCTGTCTGTCTGTCTGTCTGTATGTTTGGTATTTGGGGTCGTGCTGACAGGCGATTTAGATTGATTGCGGCTCCGGGCCAAGAGAGATTAATTAATAAACGCACTGTCGACAGGCACCAACAAACAAATGCAAAAACTAATTTATAATTGTTTTACTGCGCTGCTTCTGCTGCTGCTGCCGCTGTTGCAAGCTGCAAATTGGCCAAGCGCCACGCCCATCACCCATTCCCGTTCATCGCTGGCCTTGTAATTTATATTTTGATCCTTTGCCTGCCGCTGGCAACTTGTTTGGCATTCATTAACTTGTCGCCAAGGTGTCGCACGCTGTCTTCCCAGGAAAGTCAAACAATTCTCGAAATTAATTTCATCTCATTGCGCATTTCACGTTTTTATTTTTCTTTTTTTTATTTTCTTTTTTTTTTCTTGGTATGACAACATTTTGGCTCTGGCTTTTGGCTAAGCTAGCGCTTAACTTAAATGTCAAATATTGTAAAATCGCGTTGAGGGACAGAAATTAATTAACATTATTCACCTCAGCACACTGCGATGCGGACTCAACTGATGTTTGCTGTCAATCCATGGTGCGTATGATTAATATTTTCCAGGCAATAAGTGACCGGGTCGCACGTGCCTGGCATTTGGTCGAGCCAAAACAATGCCAGGCGGCTTTAAATTGAACGAGCCCACGCCCCCTCAGGCCTACTGTTACGCACAGTGCACACTTGAGTGAAGTAACCGCCCCGCCCCCGCACCCGCCCTTTGTCCTGCGCATAAATCTCTCAAGTGTCACATAAAATTTCCGCACATGCACGGAATCAAAATGAAAAAAAAATAAATAAAACGGCAACAAAAAAATGTATCAAAAAACTTGAATTTCCCAAATACAACGAAGTTTTTGTACTCTTTAAAATAATATATGTAAAGCAAATTAATGAGGTGTTAAATGGTATAAGTTAAACTCAAATTAAGTAATCATTATGCATTCATTACTTATTTTATATTACATTTTACTTTCACTTAAAAATTAAATTTTACTTTCACTTTAAAAACATTAAATATATATTTTAAAGTACCTCAGCTCAAATCAGTTGACAAAGTTAATCGACTCTAAAGTCAGAGCATAATCAGTGACTATAAGTAAAAGAAATGGAATGAAAATGGTTTGGTGGAGTTGGGGGAGTTGGACTTGGGGGGGCGTGGGCAACTGTAGTGTGTGTGAGGCACTCAGAGGCTGTAGTGCTATAAGTCAAGTTATCAAAGTTAATAATTCTTAATGTTAGTGCATAAATAAGACGAGGGCAATGAGGAGTGACAGGCGTACTCTTACCAGGACAGAGGATATGTCACTGACAATGCCCATAAAAGAATGCCATGTGGCAGTCAAAACGCAGAACTTCAAATAAATACAAAGATGAAATTTTAAATTTATGCAAAAGACAGATGAAAAAGAACTGATGCCGTAACAAACACAACAACAACAACAACAACAAAAAACTTGTTGGCTAATTTGCATAAAGAAATCGGTTAGCGGCAAACGAATGTCGATGTGTGTGTTTTTTTGCAAATGTGTGTGCCTGTGATTGTGTGTGGGTGTGTGTGACTGAGTGTGTGTGTTTTTCTTGTGTTCGGTGAGGCGGCAAATATGAAATTCAAAAGTGTTTATGCTGACATCGCGACATGAGAAAATATATGTGAGAATAAATGTAGATACAACTGTATTTATACAACACCCACACAGCTATACAAGATATATAGAAATATTTGCTTTTATTTTGCTTTTATTTCGCACATGCCTATTTTGTTGGCTAATAGCACACACACTTTGCTTAAAGCACTAAAGTATAAATGCCACTAAAACCCCAACAATAAAGCGCACAACGATCCATGCATATATATGAGCGTGTGTGAGTGTGTGTGTGTGTCAGCAAGTGTGAGTCCCGAGAAGAATGTGTCACTGACCATGGCCACAAGGTTAGCTTTGTGGTCAAGTTAACAGTTATCGGCTTTAGGTTTAGTTTTATGTCTCGCAGCACATATGTTGTTGGCCATTTTGGTAAGCCTTGCTGCAGGACAAATATTTTTGGAACCATAATTTATTTGAATGCCAAATATATTGGACCAAGAATACGTTAAATTAAGTCTTGTTATGAATTGTTGTTTAATGAGAAACGACAATAAACGCTTAAGAATAGATTAAGTACCATTTTAACTTTAATTGAAAGTAACTTAAAACTTTAAAGCCCAATTGTTCCACTCAACTTAATAGCTGTTTTAAAATATAATTTTATACTTGTTAACTTAAAGTCAGAGTCATAAGATTGTTTCTGCTCTGCCTTGTGGAAATATAAAAGTTAAGTAGCCCCTGAAGCATTAAGATAATTAGCTCAGTTCGTGTCTAGCCTCAGTAAAAAAGTTGCTGCTTTCCCCCTAATCTGGTTACTTGTTAGGAACTTATACATTTGAGCCAGAAGGCACAATGCGTTAGAAAGTTCATTGTGCCACATTTCATTTGGCTAAAAGTGTGCGCCGTGTTGGCCATAAATGAAGGCCTCGAGCAAACAGAACGATTGCATCACTTTTTGACGCAAACACTGGACCAGGACTTGAGAGGAGACGTTGCAGTCAAGGATGCTGCAACGGTTAATGCTGTTAGGCCCACCCCAATTGGGAGTTGGATGGTGGATGTGGGCAGGAGCCAGTTACAAATCTACTCTCCAAGGTGATTATAAAACCTTTTTCCCCGTTTGTTGTTGTTGTTGTGAATTGTAGTGAAATGTAGGCAAGTCATATTTTGATTTCATTATTCAGAATATCTTTTAGTTGGCTGACTAAATCTCATTATAAAAATAAATCTATTTTTATATACATTCATAACGTTTTGTTGTTTTTGTTGTTGCTGCCACTGCTGCAGGCAATCAGTTTGATTGCTGCTGCTCCTGCTGCTGCTGTTCCAGTCGGATCAGATTCACTATCCTTGTATCGTTTAATTTTAGGCTGTATTTTTTTTGTAGCCCTTTTTCAGCTCCTGCTGGCCTTTTATTGTGCCATTTACCAGTTGCCATTTTGCATTGAATTGCTAAATTGTTACAGCTACACCTAGTGCAACCCTTCGACTACCCCCATCCACCCATCCACCCATACGCTCTAAGCCATTACCCATTACCCATTGCGCTTGACAGGCCGCGTTAAAATCTCTGCTGACCGGAAACTAATTTGAAAATGTTATTCATTATGCATAGCATTTGCAATGGCTGGCTTTTCTCGCGGACTTCCTGCCTTACTTTTTTCCAACAATTTTCTTCCTCTTTGCTGTTGTTATTATTACTATTAATTTTTTTTTTCTGTTTTTTTTTTTTTGTTTTGTGCACAGTTTTTGTTGCAGTTTCGAGTGTGTGTATGTGTGTGTGTGTGTGTGTGGAAAAGTTTAAGGAGCAACTTTTCGGATTCCAGTAGAGCAGAGATTTTAACTGTCGGCTTGTTGTGAGTTTTAAGCAGATTACTACTTAAATCAGAATTACCGAATTGCGGTCGCCATTAGTTTGAGTGGAAATTGCGCGAAAGTCCATTAGACGAAAAGACTATGCATATCCTATTAAATACTTAAAATAAGACAGTGCCAGTTCTTCATTTCCAGCGGAGAACATCTTGAGCAACTGAGTAAAGTACATAAATAATAAGTCGACAAATTAAGTTGACTGTCGCCGAAAGTAAAACAATACAGCCAAAGTCATACAACGTTGTCAGGATGTGGCAAATGCAATCCTGCTGCAGGCAGCCCAAGAAAAACGGAAACCCGCTCAAACAATGACAGCCAAAATGCGGACGCGAATTTTTAGAAAGACAAAAGTCTGGCAACTGTTTTAAGGTTTTAAGCCAAAACATATATATATATATGTATATATATTTATATATGTATAGATAAAAGTGGAATGAGTCGCATGAAACATGAACATAAATGGCACCCACAAGAGCTTCCGGCAGACGTCCGCTTTAACAACTCTGTTATCCACAAACACACACACTCGCACACACACAGACAGACACACACACTCGCACACAAATGGAGACATGGATACTGCTATGGAATGGAACTCTTGGAGATACACACGACTCTGTAAAATCAGCGACAATAAAGTGCGCCCAGCACATTAGCAGCGTGGTTGGACTCGTGTGGCACTCTTGCTGGGCAACGTTTTTGTCATAAACCCATTAAAAGTCAAGGGCGAAATTCATGTTGCATGTTTACTCATGCACGGTTTTGCACACAAGCGCACACTCACACACGCAAAGAGGCAGACAGACAGACAAGCAGATGTAGCAACAAAATACATAAACAAAAACAAGCATAAGCAACCGCCGCCTACAAAGTAGCTTTAATTAATGAAACTCATTAAAGAGATGCCAGTGAGCCACTGAGCGCATAGCGCATAGCGCACAAAGCACAAGTGCTGGCCCAGCATCAGGCCAAATGCCAGCCAAGGCTCGCGTAGACATTCGGAGGCACACGCTTTGACCTGCCACAATGCGTTGCCATACATTAGCTGGCCCAGACCAGAGCAGACCAACTTTTGGCCAGCTCAACGGTTCGCCCTCCATTACGGCGTCGATGGTCCTCTGGCCTGCAGCCGAAGCTCAACAACGAATCTGAACAAGAGTTCATCCAAAACGAAGAGAGCCGAGAACACGAGAGCGCAAGCAAAGCTTTGCTGAGCGACAGTGGAGATATATGGAAATTGTGGTAAAGTTCGTAAACTCCGAAAAAGGTGATTTTTATTCAAGCGGGGTTGCTGTGACAAAGCAGTGCAGTTAACTGCTTTTGCACTGCCAAGCAGTTGCCTTTATATCTTATACGAGTATTACAACAAGCAGTTTGCTCAGGCCTCAACAATAAATTTAAAATATATAATAAATACATTTAAATATAATAGTGTGTGTTTAATTCATGTAAAGCAGCTGCCTTTTGCCTCATAATGCTGATTTCTCTCATTTCGATTCAGTCTTATAATGCTAAATAAGTCTATACTCATACTTAAGTCAGACTCTTATACGCGGTGTCCAGCATAGGCTCAAACCCCAAATATTTGCCGCTAGACTTAAGTTTTATACAAAATATAACTATAGAACATATGCACTTTGTTGGAACTTATAAAAAACAAAATATTTAAAAATAATTAAAAATATTTAACTAAAATATTTAATAGCCAATGCGATTGCGTTTTGTGTAAACAAATGAATAACTTCTTATACAACTAGGCTGCTTCATGCTTTTCTAGCACATACACAAACCCACAAATTTCTGCCGCCAGAGTTGTTTTTATACCAATTTGTACACTCGCACCCTCGCTCTTTCGGCCAAGCACACCTGTATGAATTTGGCTGCTCAATCGCTCTCCGCTCTCTCTCGCTGCCGCTCTCTCTCTCTTTCTCTCTCACACATGCGCCTCTCGAGCTGTTGCTGCTTCTGCTGCCAGGACTAGGCCAACAGGCTGACACAATAACGAACTTCTGGCTGCAGAGCAAGCAACAGCTTTGTCTGCTTCTGCCTCTGCCAGCGTCGACGTTTGACATTATCATGTTCAACTACAACAATAACAACAACAACAACAAAACCACCCGTTTCATGCTGCACCGCCATCCTGTGCAAGGCACACTTAAAGCGCCAATCGACGCTGCTACATCCTGTGGCATACCCGGCACCTGCTGCGCCTCGAAACAAAAGCCATTTATTTAGAATTGCAGGCACAAAGCGGAAACACCAAGAAAATAGACAACATGTTGTGCTGCCAAAGGGGGGGAGGAACGACGGGGTTGGGGTATTGCAATGTTGCCTTGACAACGATTGGTCAAAACAGAAGTTCAAGTTGAAAATTCTACAAAGTCCATATTTTTACAGCTCCCGAGTTTAAAGTCAAATCTTACAAACGCAATGCAATTGAAGTATTTGCGAACACTCCTCGAGGGGCAGGTGAGACGGAAGGGGTTATTTCGCATATAACCTGCTCATACTTTCCCTTTTCCAGGAGCAAATCCAACGCATTGCGGGTCTCGCCTGGTCACCCAATCAGCAGAAATTGGCCATTGCCACCGCAGATCGTCATATCCTGCTCTACGATGATGCTGGCGAGCGGCGAGACAAGTTTAGCACCAAGCCGGCAAATGCTGCCAATGGCAAGAATTCCTATGTAATACGGGGTCTGGCATTCAGTCCGGATTCCACAAAGCTCGCCGTTGGTCAGAGCGATTGCATTGTGTACGTCTATAAGCTGGGCGAATCCTGGAACGACAAGAAGGTCATCTGCAACAAGTTTCCCCAGGCAGGCGCAGTCACCTCTCTTATTTGGTTGACAACGGGTGCTATTATAGCGGGTAAGGAAAGATACGCTTTGATTATGTCCAATTGTAGTCACTTTCTGTTTGCCAGGACTCGAGGATGGCAAAGTGCGTGCCCTGCACTGCAAGAGCAACAAATCCCAGAGTCTCTATGGCGGCGACAGTATTTGCATCTCATTGGCGGCCAATACCAAGGGCAGTGGGTTTCTCAGCGGCCACAATGATGGCACCATCATACGCTATTATCTCACGGAGGAGGCCACCGAACCGCTGGGTCGTGTGGTGCAGCATCCGGTGCCACCGTTTGCCCTAGCTTGGCCACAAGGCGGCTTCTGTGCCGCTGGCTGCGATCAGCGTATTGTTTTCTACGACAGTGTGGTGAGTACGGGAAAATACAGGGATTGTTACGGAAAGCGGCAAAAGCACAAAAGCTTTTCTGTGTTCATGTAAAAGCTCGAGAAAAGCTTGCACTTTGTCCATATGACGTCTTGAAAACTCAGAAAATATGAAGATCTTGAATGTCTCCATCTTCTCTCTCTCTCTCTCTCTTGTGCAGGGTCGTCAGCAGCGCTGTTTTGATTTCTCCCGTACTGATGGGGAGCGGGAGTTCACCGTGGCTGCCTGCAGTCCCAATGGACAGGCTGTGGCCTTTGGCAGCTACGATCGCATACGGATATTTGCTTGGAGTCCGCGGCAGAGCGCTTGGAGCGAGAGTGCCAGCAAGGAGATTAGCTGTTTGTATACACTGAGTGCGCTGATCTGGAGACGGGATGGGGCACGTCTCGCTTTGGGATCGGTTAGTGGCGCCGTGTTGCTGTATGAGTCTGTGCTGAAGCGCACCATCTGGCAGGATAAGTTCGAGCTGATCTTTGTGGCGCCCAGTCAACTGCTCGTGCGTTCGCTAGCGGAGCCCACACAGCAAATGACCATCGAGTCGCAGTTGGGATTGGAGATTGATGATGTGCGCATTATGGGCAAGGATAACTTTCTGATGGGTCGCACCGAGGAGTCACTCATCCTGTGCGATCTGACACGGAATCTGACCAGCGAAGTGCCCTGGACGGCATCTGGACGCCACGAGCGCTTCTACTTTGAGAATCCCAATGTGTGCCTGGTCTTCAATGTGGGCGAACTGAGTCTCGTCGAGTATGGCGACAATCGCATCCTCGGCTCCGTGCGCACCGAGTTCGTCAATCCTCATGTCATCTCCGTGCGCCTAAATGAGCGTGGAAATGGTCGCGACAACAAGAAGCTCGCCTTTCTGCTCGATGCCAAGACAATCTGTGTGGTGGATCTAGTCAGTCAGCAGGTCAGCGGTCAGATCAACCACGAGACAAAGATCGATTGGCTCGAGCTGAGCGAAACGGCCCACAAGCTCCTCTTCCGCGACAAGAAGCTGCGCCTCATCCTCGTCGACAACTATACCGGCAAGAAGCAGACGCTGCTCAGCAACATCTCATTCGTCCAATGGGTGCCACAGAGCGACGTTGTCGTTGCCCAGAGCAACAGCAATCTTGCCATTTGGTACAACATAGATCTACCCGAGCACGTCACCATGCAGAGCATCCGCGGCGAGGCCATCGAAGTGCTGCGTGAAAATGTGAGTGCGATTCGAGAGTGTTCACTGTAACAAGATCAAAGATGAGTCCAACAATTCCCAATGCTATAAACTGCTCCTGCTTTAATAATAGGTTGACTTATAAAATAATACTATCAATCTCTTTCTTCACAAGGGACGCACTGTGGTGCGCACTCAGGATGGACCTAGTGAGCACAGTTATCAGCTGGACGAGGGCCTCGTGGAGTTTGGCACCGCTGTCAATGACAATGACTTTGGACGCGCTGTCCACTTTCTGGAATCGCTGGGCGATAAGCCGGCTGCGAAGGCGATGTGGCACAATCTGGCAATCATATCGCTGGAGGAGGGCAATCTGCGTGTGGCGCAACGATGCTACGCAGCTTTAGGGAATGTGTCCAAGGCTTACTATCTGGCCGAGATGATCCAAGAGGCGGATAACTTTGAACGAAGCACTGGCAACCCGGGCATACTCTGTCCCGAGGTGCGTGCCAAGCTGGCACTACTCGGCTCCGATTTGCGAGCGGCGGAGCGCATCTATCTGGAGCAGGGCGACATTGAGGCGGCCCTGAAGATGTACCAACAGTTGCGCATGTGGGATGAGGCTGTCGCTCTAGCGGAGAGACGAGGTTATGTTCGTTTGCCGGAGCTGCGACAACAGCATATGGACTTTCTGCTGGAGACGGACCAGCAGGAGAAGGCCGGTCAGGTGCTAGAGGATGAGGGTGAACTGCAGCAGGCAATGGCACTGTTCCTCAAGGCCAACAAACCGGCGCGTGCCGCACGCCTTGCCCTAAAGACCCCACCACTGCTGCAGGATGAGCAGCTAATGCTGCAGGTAACCGAAGGATTGGTGCACTCCGAGCTCTTCGAGCTGGCTGGCGATATAGCCCATCGCTTGTCCCGACCGGAGGCAGCGTTGGCCCTCTATAGGAAGGGTGGAGCCTATGCGAGAGCTCTGGAACTGGCTCGTGTTGTGTCGCCGCAGGAGGTCACATCGCTGGAGGAGCAGTGGGGTGATTGGCTGGTGAGTCGCAAGCAGCTGGATGCATCTATTAATCACTACATTGAAGCGGGCGCCACACAAAAGGCTCTGGAGGCAGCTGTGGGCGCCAAGCAGTGGCGCAAAGCTGTCCAGATTGCCAAGGTGCTTGACGAACCAGAGCTTATACAACGCTATGCATTGGATCTGTCCAAGCATTTGGCCTTTGCTGGCGATTTGGATGGCGCTGAGGATCTGCTGGTGCGCGCCAATCTCTACAAGGATGCCATTGAGCTGCTCAATCGACATGGAAAATGGGAGCGCGCCTATGTCCTCGGCGAGAAGTATCTAAAAACAGAGCAACTGCGCGAACTGTTTGTCCAGCTGGCAAGCAGCCTGGAGGATCAGGCCAAGTACCGGGATGCTGAGAAGGTACTAATAGCAGTCAATGAACCGGATCTGGCCATAGCTATGTATAAGCGGCGCGAGCTGTACGACTCGATGATCCGGCTGGTCGAACGCTATCACAAGGATCTGTTGGACAGCACACATCTGCATCTGGCCCGCCAGCTGGAGTCACGTGGCAAGTTCAAGAATGCCGAGCTTCATTTTATTGCGTCCGGCGACTGGAAGTCGGCGGTGCACATGTACTGCTCCTCGTCCCGCTGGGAGGACAGCTATCGGGTGGCCAAGCAGAAGGGCACCGATGGTGCCAGCCAACAGGTGGCCTACATGTGGGCCAAGTCCATGCCGGTTGAAAGCGCAGTGCGTCTGCTGAGCAAGCTGGGCCTGCTGGACACAGCCGTGGGCTTTGCCTGTGACTCCGGTCAGTTTGAGTTCGCCATGGAGCTTTGTCGCTTTGCGGGCAAGCCAACGGATGAGGTGCATCTGAAGATAGCAATGTCGTTGGAGGATGAGGGCAAGTTCGAGGAGGCCGAGGCAGAGTTCCTGAAGGCACACAAGCCCAAGGAGGCGATACTGATGTATCAGCATGCCGGAGATTGGCCAGCAGCGCTCAACGTGGCCGAACAGCATCTGCCGGATGCGGTCAACGAGGTGCTCATTGGACAGGCATCGGCGGCGCTGGAGACACGCAACTATCAGGATTACGAGATGCTTCTGTTGCGCGCCCAGCGACCCGATCTCATCATTGAGCACTACAAACAGGAGTCGCTCTACGACGATGCCCTGCGCATTGCCGAGGAGCATTATCCGGCCGGATTGAATGATCTGCGCCGGCTCCAGGCCCAACAGCAGCGTGGCCAGCTGCAGGGTGAGGATGCCAGTGGCGATTCCCGAGCCTATCTCCAGCGTGCCGCAGAGTTCGCCAAGCGGGAACAGTTCCGCAAGGCGGCCGAGTGCCTGATGCAGATCGATGCCAGCAATGCGGAGGATGCAGCAACACTGGAGCGTGCTCTGCTCCGTGCCGCCGAGATAATCAATCAGTTTTTGGAGGGCAAGGATGCACAGGAGCTGGCCCACGCGCTGGGACCCCGTCTGCTGGCCATCAAACAAATCGGACCTGCCGCTCAGCTATATCTGGCCGCAGATCTGCCCAAGCAGGCGGTGGATGTCTTCATCCGTGCGGAGCAATGGTCCAAAGCACGTCGCCTGGCCAAGGAGATCGATGCGGAGCTACTCGCCTATGTGGAACAGCAGCAGAAATCGCGACTCAAGCACGAGGGCAATGTGGAGCAGCTGGCGGACATTGATATCATTAGCGCCTTGGACATGCTCGCGGAGCAGGGTCAATGGCAGCGCTGCCTGGAGAAGGCCAAGCAGCTGAATACATCCGTGCTGCAGAAATATGTGGCTGCCTATGCGGCTCAACTCATACGGGAGGGTGACTGCATCAGCGCCTTGGGTCTCTATCTCAGCTATGGGGCACCTCCCATTGAGGAGCACTTCAATATCTACACACGCATTGCCCAGGATTGCGTGGCGCTGCGCGAGGAGCAGTCCGAAAGTGGTGGTTTGTGGCAGCGTCTGCGTAACTTTCTCCACGGACTCCTGCATGGGCTGCGCAGCTCCGAGCACGCTGAGTCCAAGTTTGCGGGCATTGCGGAACTGTATCTACTGATTGCCCACTATTATGCGACGCGCGCTGCTTGCCGGCAGGTGCCATCGCTGCAACCGGTGGCGGTGCGTTTATCACTGGCGCTGCTGCGACACACGGATGTGCTGCCGGTGGACAAGGGCTTCTACGAGGCGGGCATGGAGTTGAGGCAGGCGGGACGCGAGGCTGAGGCTTTTGTCATGCTCAATCACTACTTGGATGTGTGCGAGGCCATTGAGGAGGGCTCTGGCAATCTGGTGGATCATTCCGATTTGACAGCCACAGATTTTCCCAGTTCCGTGCCACTGCCGGAGGACATCCATCTGAAGAACGAGCCCTCTCTGCACGAGGAGGTGCGCGAATGGGTGCTGGCCGTGAGCATGGATCAGCAGGTGGATCAGCTGTTGCCCAACGATGATCGTGGCCTCTACGAGTCCAGTCTGGGTCCACAGGACACAGCCTGCCTGCTCAGCGGGTATCCAGTGCGTGGCCGGCAGCCGGTCACCTTTCATTCGTCCAACAACCTAGTGAATCGCGATGTGTGGAGCAAGTTCGCGGTGGCTGTTAAGATGGCACCTGGTAGCGGTGTCACCGACATTATTGGGTTTGTCGAGAAATGGCAGGGAGTGGCCAATTATGTAATGCACTAACTAACTAACTATTCCAACTGTCCATGATAATAACCATTATGCATGCAATTAAATAAATATATGCTCTATTTAACCGTCAATAAGTGTATTAATTACAATCAATTGATAATGCGACAAAAATTCACGTCCAGCGACGCCACGAATATAATATATATATGTATGTATATTATTTAAGAATCAAGGACTCGACTCGATGTTCGTAAAATGTAGTCCTTGTGTAGCTGCTCGGTTACTGGAGTATATTCATAGATATATCGAACCGAATCGAATAGAATCAGTGTAGCGTATTAAAGAGATCACCGGCTGAGGGGAGGGGCGCCAAGCCGCCGGTCACATCTGGCAGCTGTGTCAGATCTGGTAGATTGGATAAATGATCGTGTATCTCTTTTTGCAGGCCCATCATCTTGGCCAGCTTCTTCTTGTGTTCCTGCAAATATACACAGAGCAGAGAAGAGCGAAGATTAGCCACGATGCACAACGCGACACTTTGCCACACAGCGATTGGGAAAATGCAATTCGTTTTTGGGGAGTGACCAATTTGAACATTTAATGCAAAGCAAAAGTAAATTTCTAACTATATAAACATTTGCCACACAACGTACATCCAATCGCAGCTCGGCCTGGGCGAGCAACTCCTTCTGTTCCGCCTGAAAGTCACGCAGCATGGCCGCCAACTTGGTCCGCTCCTCCATCTCAGCAGAGAGACGCGCATTGTAATCGTTCAGTAAATCGACCGCCTCATTGACCTAAAAAGCAGTTGGATTTAGTATATTAAACGTAGTAATTATAGACCAGTTGTAGGCGCTGACCTGTTTGGCCAAGACCTTGGCCTTGTCCTTATCCTCAAGTTTGGTAATGCAGCCTATTTCCGATATCTCCGGCGGCAGCTTTGCGATCCTTTCACGCACCAGCGCATCACTTGACGCCGAGTTTTCAATACTGGTCAACGCCTTGATTAGCTCCTCGGGCTCAGGTGGTTCACCCAGCGTCAAATAAGGCGGTGTGTGACCATTTTCCGCCTCAGCCGCAGGCGGCTCAACAACGCTAACGCTTTGATGATGCGATGATGCACGCGGTCTCTTCGATTTCGACTGCCGTTCCTCATGTTTGCGCTTCTCGCGCTTCTCAGACTTTTCAGATTTGCTGCCGCTGTTGCTGCTACTGCTACTTTTGTGGGGCACAGCTGATTCAGCGGCACCTTTGCTGTTGCTGGTGCTGCTTTTGATGCCATTACCGTTGGCATTAGCTGGAGCATCTTTTGCCTCACTGTTCATGCGTGCACGATAATCTACAATGGTCTTTGGATCGTAGACACCTCGCTCCTGCCATATACTCAAAATGCGGCCAAGACTGCCGAGCAGCTTTTCCGAACTGCACGTTTCGCCAATGTGGCTGAAGACTTTGGGCAGCACATTGCTGAACTCCTTGCCGTATTCGGGTCCCTTCTTCTTGCTGTTCTGAATGACATCGTTGGCCAGGTACATAAAGGTTAACTTTTTGGGCTCCGGCACTATGAATATATAGATAATGTTGCAATGAGTGCTCATCCTTGTCGGTTGCTGATTACGTACCGTTTTGGAGTTCACGTTGCCAGGTCTGAACAATGACCGTGTGATGTTTTCGATGATGGATGAGCCATAAGGATAATGTTTGGATGCTCTGCTGGCTGGGGTTAAGTTCCGATAATTTCTTGAGTAGCGCCGATTCCGTAAAGGCTGACATTGCAGCGACTGTGAAGCGTGATCAAGTTCTATTTATACGCCGTACTTTATTTTTTTAGATGAAAGACGAAAAAAAGGGACAGAAAAAACACACGGGGCCGAAAAACAAAAATAATTGAGTCTTCTTCTTCTCGTGTGTTGATAACAGCGGCAAAAATATTAACATTGGCTTTGACTGTTAAACTTCAGCATACACAACATATTTTTCTGAATAAACATATATTCGAAAGCCTGTGGTGCGATATCATAAGAGCATAATATGAATACAAAATAATCAATAATGAAGAATACTTGCCCGGCAGATAGACTAATTTGCAATAAACACTGGCTCAAATTTAAAATTTAACAGCTGTTACCAGCATAAGTAGTAATGTTAGGTCTCGAAATTATCGATAAGTTATTTGCTGTCAGACCACCAATTGGAGCTGCCAACTCAATGCACAGAACAGCGCTACCTGATCGAATGTTCACTTCTTTGGCGCGCATTTTTAAAATTAAATTTTAAAATAATTGGGATGCTCTAAAATGAAAGCAAATTAAATTCATTTAAAAATTGACTCTCATCCTTTCCAAGAAGCATACAACCAAAGAATGTAATCAATCAGCAACAAAAATAAGCGAGCAAGCGTCCTACCTTTGCAACAAACACTTCACACCGATAAGCGAGCGGTTCCAACAAGAGTTAGGTATGATTGAAATGCGTCGACACTCTTGTTTCAGTTGGTCGCAATAATTCAAGCGTGTTGGACGGAAAGGCGCAGTGTGATATAAACGGTGTGACACAGTGATATAGCCGTAAAGCGTGTGCCGTAGCCGCAACCGTTGTCACTGGCAATCGACGTCGCTTATCAGCTTTGCCAAAGAGTAATTTGTGATACCTGTCCGTTTTGTATTGACTTGTAGAGCGCAGCGCGACGAGCTTAAGTGGTGTTAATTTTTATTAATTATTATCGTGTTTATTGCCAACAACGAAAGTGAAGTGTGAATTACTTCAAGTGCTCTGTCCATTAGCCATTCCAGCAACAATAAATTACAACAGTCAAGAACAGCAGTTGCATTTTTGTTGTCCAGTTTGCAAATGCAACCTCAGATAATGGTTACAAAATTTGCAATTTCTCTATGAATATATGTGTATATATGTGTGTGTGTGTATGTGTGTGTTTGTGTATGTGTGTATATTGATAGAAGAGTGTGTGATTTACAAACCATTAACGCTATCAACAACACATTAGACAAATTGCTAAATTAGCTGCCGCACTGTCACGCAGTTCTCACATTTTGCGATATACTTTTTGTTTAAAAGCAACGAGCAGAATCAACCAAATATAGTATACTACCATCCAATACTCGTAGATATCCCAAATAATCACGCTCTTTGCGCTCAGCCCGCTCACTTGATCGCCCTGCTGCCCTGATAAGCCCCCTGACTCAATGTTTTAAAGTGTTTGTGTTTTCCTTTTGTTCAGTAGTGTTCTTTATGTTAGTTGGACTTGGGCTAGTCTGATCTGATTGCGGATAAAACGATTTCAAAATAAATTCTTGCCATCAAAAATGTTGAGGACTTGAAACGAAAACGAAGACAATGAATTCAAAATATGACTCGGGTATGGAAGACAATCGCACACATCTCTTCCACTCCCATGTGGAGCACTTTCAAACGACGCTCAATGAAAAGAACTGGGAATGGTCTTATCTAGTGGTAAGCTACAATAATAACAATCTATCATAACTTAGATCATAAAGCCATATGATCCTAATTAGCGAAAATGCCGAAATCTGGAGCTGGAGGAGTCATATGATATATATATGCGACGATTGCGCATTGGATACCTATCGATCTTCATCTTCATTGAGCTACTGGTGACCTTTACGCATGCCTTGCTGCTGCTGACCTCTTCGGATCTTACCTATAGCTATATAGATATGGGCAGCTATGTAATCACTGGCTTACTTATTTGGCTAATACTTTCGGTGAACTTTCATACTGAGCTGGTTAGCAAACATACCTTTCTCATCTATGCCTCCTCCTGGATGGCCGTATCCGTCATGGTGCTCATGGGTGGGTTATTCTCACTCTCTCAACTCTAGATTGTATTTATATGTTTCCCTTTATATATTATCCAGATATTGGGCTCAATATCTATCACGCTACTACCAACAATGATATCTTAAATCCCATCTATGACGCGTATACCTTATACGCCATCTATATGTTTATGCCCATTCCCTATATCCTGCAACCTTTTATACTGGGCACTGCGGTTACCATCTGCTATATTATCAACTACAGTTTTGTGATCACTTCCAAGGAGGAAAACCGAATGCATAGCATATTAAAGTAAGAATAGTAAGATTAATAAATTTATGTGATTCAATTTACATATTTTGAAATACCACATTAAATGATCTATAAAAATCATAATTTTTTATATAGAACCCTATCTGAAATTATATGAAATGTTGCTTTAGTAAATGTTTAATTTTTTCAAATCAGACGAACAATTTTCTATAATCCTCTTTTTGATCAAATTGTTAAAGCAACTTCTGTAAATCCATAAACGATTTTTTTTTTAATTTGAAAGTGCGTTTCCTTGATTACAGTGAAGCCATTTATTTGAGCTCCGTCAATTGTTTGGGCATCTTTTTCCGGCTGATGCGCGATATTGCGCTGCGCACCACATTCCTTGATCGGCGCCAATACGTGGAGGAGAATCTGTTGCTGCGCTATGCACGAGATCAGGAGCGCAGTCTACTGCTGAGCATATTGCCTGCTCAGATTGCTGATCGCTTGCAGGAGGATGTCCGGAATCGCATCGAGCGCTCCAAGCAACAGCACCAGCAACGAGCCGGCTACGATCAGCGCATCAGCAACAAAAGTCAAGCATTGAAGCGTTGGCGCCAACCTGATCATGGGTTAGTATCCCATTCTATCCCACCTGAGGACTATATAATAATAATAACTTCACAACTCGCACAGCACACTTTTTATTGAGCCGCACAAGGATGTGACCATACTGTATGCGGATGTGGTGAATTATACATACCTGACGACAACGCTGGACGTGAAGAAGCTGGTGGAGGCACTGCACGATCTCTTCGTGCGCTTCGACATCGCCAGCGAGGAGTACAATGTGATGCGCATCAAGTTCTTGGGTGACTGCTACTATTGCGTGGCTGGACTGGCCAGTCCCAATGAGGATCATGCCAAGTGCTGTGTCGATCTGGGACTGCGCATGATCAAGGACATACGCGACGTTAGGTGAGACAGCCAGCGCGTCGATCTCTCTCTCTCTCTTTCTAATCACTAATCTTCCATGCTTGCAGGGAAAAGCGACATTTGAATATTGACATGCGTATCGGCGTGCATACCGGAGATGTGCTGTCCGGCGTGATAGGTGCTGCCAAATGGCAGTTTGATATTTGGTCCAAGGATGTGGACATTGCCAATCGACTGGAGACGACTGGCGCCACGGGGCGTGTCCATGTCAGTCAGCAAACGTTGCGTCTGCTCGATGGCGAGTATTTCTTTGAGGATGGCACGGAGAAGGCACGCGAGGATCCAGTGCTGCAGAAGCACGATATACGCACCTTCCTCATCAAGTCGTTGCGCGTGAGTACCCCTACTGCCACAAAATCCAATTGCACAATTACACAGTGTCGAAAGTTATAGGCCCCCATGCATGATCCGCGTCGGGTGCAGCGCGAGCGGCAGGCCAAGAAGCTGAGCGAGGCGAGCAAGTCCAATTTCATGTACAACTCCACGCTGCAGCAATACAATCAAGTGCGCAGCCAGGCCAAGCTGGAAATGTGCAGGGAGCTGGATAAAATGCCAATCGGTCGCATACAGTAAATCTCAAATAATTTCCGCTCATATCTTTCGCCAATAAATGCTCCAATTTCGAATTAGGATCACTAAAGTGTGTCGTCGCTCCACGAACCTAACCCAGGATGAAATCGAGGAGGAAACATTTCGACGCAACATCAGCTCCTTTTGTTTGCTGTTTCGCATCCGCAACTGGGAGCTGCAATATATACGGGAACCGGATGTGATGCTCAAGTATAGCATAGCCCTTGCCTGGTTTGTCTACATGTGCATGCTGACCATTCAGCTGCTTGGCAAAGAGTTAGTACGATTTCCACTAAATATATGAATATATATATTAATATATGTCTCACTCTTTGCTTGCAGTCCGCAATATCATTACTGGATCATCGATGGCATTACGATATTTGTGCTGAGCACTCTGCTGCTCGTCTCCTGGTATAAAAAGATGTGGATAATGTATGTCTCCGATGCGGAACAGTCGCGGCCTCAGTTAAAAATTAGTCGATTTCTCTATAGATCGTCTGACTTTATGCAACGCAATATTATCATACGCCTCGTTGTCTATTTTCTGGTTATTATCTCGTATTGTATTGTGGCAGCTATGCAGGTGGTGAGTCTGATCAACAAATGGGCGAATGAAGCATCTTTAAGAATCAGTTTTAATATGATAATTAATTCCAATCCAGACTGTCTGAATTTGTGTTTCACTATTAATTCAAAACTTCTTCCACGCCCTTCAGTTAGACTGCGGATCCATTTCGGACGATGATGACTCAACGCCGTTGGAGACCTATGAGGATCGCGTGCTATGCTTTCATCCCTGGGTAAGTGAGGACAAACTCAAACTATATTCAATGATTATCTACAATTTATAATGGCTCATCAGATCCTGACCAACTGCATGACTCTGGTGATAGGCACATCCTTCCTGTTCACGCGTGTTCCCTTCATCGTGAAGACCACTGTGGCGGTGATCATCACTGTGACTTATGCAGTGTTGGTGGTGTTTGAATTTGACTACATCTTCGCCACGAGTCCCTCGACGAATGTCAATTTCAATGCGGAATATTCGCACATATTGCTCATCTTTATCACGTTGGGCATATTTCACTTGATGGAGCGCCAGACGGAGTTTATAGCCAAGGTGGATTACAAGTAAGTCGTTCAGCTTTCAAATCCTGATTTGCCTGACTAAAATCAACAGCTTTTGGCAGCTGGAAGCGGCAACTGATGCAGAAACAGGATGATGCCCTCATCACCAATGACACCATTAAAGTGCTACTCGTCAATATATTGCCCTCACACGTGGGTAAGTCGGGAGATTGCCTAAGTCTGGAATGAGATCTGAATTTCTCTATTGGATTTTTTAGCGGACTTTTATCTGTCCACGCAGCTGCAGAATGAGCTCTACTACGAGGAGTATGATAATGTGGCTGTCATGTTTGCCTCGATCAAAAACTTTGATACCGACAAAATTGGATTGCGTGTTCTCAACGAGATCATCTGTGATTTCGATGATGTGGTAAGGTTTGAGCACAAAGATTACAGAAAACAACACATTTACTTGTGTCACCTTTCAGCTCAATAAATATTCGACCAGCATGCGCGTGGAGAAGATCAAGGTGGCCAACTGGACATATATGGCTGCCTGTGGCCTGGATGTCACCCGATCCGAGCAGGTGAATGCGCCGCAAGTGAAGTTCCGCAACGTTTCGCTGATGCCAAATGGACGACGGAGTCAGTATCGCAATTCCGGCTCGGAGCAGATGCAGCGTGTGCCCTACGGCAATGGCAGCACTATCGCTCTGGATCTGGAGCGTGGCCAGTATGAGGGCAATATGGTTTGTGGGACGCCACGATTGAGCAACTCGGAGAACACAAGTGACAAGAGCAACGATGAGGTGGTCAAAATAATGGCCAATTTTGCCTTGGATCTGATGCGGGCGATGCGACGCTTTAATGCCGAGAATATGCAATCGGAATACGAGGGGAGCACCGACTATGGCATGCTCCGGATTGGCATCTCACACGGCAGGGCTATGGCCGGTGTGGTTGGCATATCGAAGCCACACTATGATATCTGGGGTAATCCGGTTAATATGGCCTCGCGCATGGACTCAACGGGTTTGCCGGGCAAAATACAGGTGACAGAGAATACGGCACTGAAGTTGCGCAAATTTAATATACAATGCAACTATCGGGGCAAGACATTTGTCAAGGGGCGTGGCAATATACCCACCTATATACTGGGTACCGATGACGAATACGAAGGATTCCTGCCACATCAGCCTGACTCCATAACCTAGCAGAAATAATCGATCATTTAAGTCTATTACGAAGTTTGTATGTCCATATCTTGTAAATATTAAAAAGAAAAAAAATGCCAGCCTTGAAGTTTTTTAAATGCGATAACTATAGAAAGTAGAGATTAATCGATAACAGTCAAGCTTTCTGGATTATTTTCAATTCACTTAAAAAACTCATGTTGTGTTAAGTAAATATCTGATTTACACAGCATTGAAAGTCAATTAAAAATTGTTTGAAAAAACAAATAGGAAAAACTATGGAAAACCCTAAAAGAGATGCACGTTGGATTGGATCAAGTCCAACCGGAACAAATGGGAGTTATACAAAAGAGTGCGAATGGATAACAATGCGAGTGAGTTAAATCCAACCCAAACAAGGAACATATCAGATATTTATAAGTGTTGTGTTGTTTTACAGAAAGAATGCCAAGTCCAGAAAATGGATCATTGCTATGATTTCTACATTGAGCGTTTGATGGTAACCAATGTGGCGCTCTTTCTATTCATTATGGAGCTACTCCTGGCAATAAACCTAATCGCAATAGTTATTTTAACCCAGGTGAGCTGAGTAATGTGCCAGGTGCTGAGTTGGATAACAGTCGATGCCTTTTGCAGCAGATAATTTGGGAATATGTGACACTTTTAATGCTGATGACCCTTTTGCCGCTGATACTTCTGATTTGCTTTAAGAGGAAGTCAATGTTCCAACACTTTCGCGTATTCAACATAGTCGCTAGCTGTGCAGCTGCTCTGCTGGTGTCATTCATGGGTACTTCTAAAAATTTAATGATATTCAGGAATATTCTTATTGATTTCCTTTACGATTGATCAGATATGCTGGGAAGGAATTATGTTATGGGTCGCTATGATCACATCCTAGTTGTATCGGTGTATTTCTTACTGCCTGTTGCCTTTTGTGGGAAGCCATATCTGCTTGGCATCGGAGTGTCCCTAATCTACTTATTGTGCCCCATGCTAACAAATTCAATTAATTCAGTACCGTTTGAACTGTCAAAACACGTCTGCAACGCTTTCTATCTGATCTCATTGAATGTGCTGATGATGAGGTTTCGCATTTTCTTGGAATACCATCTGAGACACCTGATCTTAGCTCGTCGCCAGCTGCTGCACCAGAATATTGTCCTGGAGGTGGTGTTTAGTACTTTATTTTGGGTGATCAGCTCTGATTTATAGTGTTATCCTTTAGGAAAGCATGCAGTTGGAGAAGGATATGATGGCGATGTTAGTGCCAGCGGAGATTGCACATTCTCTGGGAAGCGAAATCACAAGACGCATCGCGAATCAACTTCTCTGCAAGCGTTATCTGAACCCACGGTTTGTATATAGTTTACTTTAGTTCATTATCTAATCCCAAATCCAGTATTTTGCCTATACAGTTATATTCGGATGTTTCCATACTGACTGCAGGGATGGGTAACTACGCACAGCTAACCTCGCACCTGGATATCAGGGATCTGGTGCAGATATTGCACGAGCTCTTTGTCGGATTTGAATTGGCTGCGGAGGAGCATAAGGTGTTACGCATCAAATTTCTGGGTGATTTCTTTAGCTGTGTCTCTGGTATACCAGAGCATTGTGACAGTCATGCCAATTCCTGTGTCGACCTGGCTCTGGACATGATGCTCAAGACAAGGCGCTTGTGTGAAGTGCATGATCTGCTGGACATCAAAATGCGCATTGGTGTGCACTCGGGTCAGGTCTTTGCAGCCATCGTTGGTTGCTCGAAGTGGGAGTATGATATATGGTCAACCGACGTGGACATTGCCAATCGTCTGGAGCTCCTGGGCATGCCGGGTCGAGTGCACATCTCGCAGACAACGCTCAAATTGCTGCACAACGAATACGACTACGAGCCGAGAAGCCAACTGGACAGTTCAGATATTTACCTGAAGAAGACGTATATCAACACCTATTTAATCACCCCAAAGTTATCCAGATCCACAATCAGGGAAGAGAAACGTATGTTCAATCTTATGCCAGGATCACCAACAGCTCACAGCGTTTTTGAGAAAGAGTTGGACACTTCTGATGAGTATCAGCTGAAAATAGATCATCTTATGTACAAAGAGGTGAAAAACATGCCCATCGGCGCAATACAGTAAGTAGAATCCATTAAGTTTAAATTCCCATAAAGTCCACAATTGCAGCATTTAAAGAATGGCGAGAATTTTCGATTTCTCTGATGATACCAGTGATGGCAATGAAGAGCGGGTGTTCCAATCATCTATCAGCTCGTTCTGGCGGCTTTTTCGTCAAGCTGACATCGAATGGAAGTATATCAATAAGCCAGATTTACTAATGAAATACAGCCTGCCATTGATGGTTTTCGTTGGCATATTTTTCCTTATCGAGCATATGGTGTCGCCAAGGTAAGTCCATATCTAAATAACTGAATATACATAATATATATTAGTGACACTTCCTCTTAGTTACTCACATGTGTTGATTATGTGGGTAGCACTTGTGGTGCTATTGCTATTGTGTCTGGTAGTGTTCTTTAAGAAAATTCTTTTACAACAAAGCAAAAACCCTTTTAAACCACAATTTTTCCTACAACGCTGGCTTTTCAAAATTTCCGAGTTATGCGAAGAGAACCTCGTCATGCGAATCGTCATTTACTGCTTGGGCCTATTCTTAGTCTATATCTTGGCGGCATTTAATACGGTAACTGTAAATTTATATAGTTTATTATATTGACGCAGTAAAACTCTTAATGTCTGCGGTAGATAATGCCATATATAAATCATTACTCGACTGATTTAACTCACTTATTTCACACAGGAAACCAACGAACATGTGATTATAGTCTTTGCACTTATGTTCTTTGCTGATCTGCCATTTGTCTTAAAGATGGCCCTAATCGTACTTGTCTCCATCTCACATATCGCAATGGTGCATTCCTTAGATTTTAATTCCGATTTTCAAAGCATCTGGTATATTATAGCTTTTTGCCTTATGCTCGTGATCGTGGAGCTGCACATTACCTACCTCAAGAAAGTGGGTTACCAGTAAGTTGAGCTCATCAGCTCATTATGGTGATAAATATATCCAAATTGTTGCAGCTACAACATACGCTTTGTGGAGACACAGAGAGAAACGGAGAACATCAGGCGATCACAAAGAGTGCTCATGGTCAACATATTGCCCAGTCATGTGGCGCGTTTGTTCTTGGAACATCCGCATGGCGAAGAGCTCTTCCACGAGAGCTACAACAAGGTCGCTGTCATGTTTGCCTCCATCGTGAACTTTGAGCGGGATAAGTGCGGATTACGTGTGCTCAATGAGTATATTTGCTACATTGATGATCTACTGCTGGACTACATGGGCGATTTTAAAGTGGAGAAGATCAAGTTCAAGGACTGGACATATATGGCTGCTTGTGGCCTAAAATTCGATCCGTCAATGGAATTGTCATCGTGTAAACAGCAAAACAAAAACTCAAACTTTCAACCTCGATTCTCGCATCCGACGCTGCAAAACGATGATAATTGTGTCCTCACCTTGCTGAATTTTGCTGTGGATCTGCTACGCATGATGCACGATATAGCGCTGCGGAATATGCAACTGACATTTGGTGGATCGATGCGAGGCCAAATGATGATTGGCATCGCGCATGGTCCCATCGTTGCCGGCGTTGTAGGCTTATCGCGACCTCACTACGACATCTGGGGTCATACCGTCAATAGCGCCTCCGCCATGTGCTCCACAGGAGTTGCAGGCTGCATACAGGTCACCAAGGAGACGGCTCAAACGTTGCATGACTTTGACATCAAGTGCAACCATCGAGGCATCATGAATGTTGCCGGCGTGGGTGAGGTTTCCTCGTATCTGGTGGATCTGGATGAGCGGCTCAACTTGCAGCATGTTGATAAAGAAGATTTAGATATTATTGAGTTCCAAGACGCCTATTCAATGACAGACAAAGTTGTGTATTTGGATACATTCGCTGGCAGCGAAGATGGTTAAGCACAATTCCTAATTTTTAACAGAAGGTAATCTGGCAACAAAAAGTTGTTATTAATATTGAATTTTATTTACGATATATTACATAAACAAGATATATATTTATAGATACACATATATTCGTATAATACAGAAGTTCTGGAGTCACATTACGTATAAATACATAAATACATAAAATTTGAGAGCTTATTTTGTTGTCTGCCACACATACAATATACAACATGGAATATATGCTGTAAGTGTGTGAATCATTTATAAAATAAATATATTGTTAACATGCATTTGAACTCTAACAAAAACAAAAATGAATACGAAGCACCATACGGTTAAAATTTATACTCTTTGTCTTGGGTATGTTACGATTTTGTGCACAGTTTTGAGCTTAAGTTATGCAATTGCAGCTGGTTTGGGGTACGGTTCGCAATAATTTACTCATTTGTCGCACCAGCGAGCAGAGCCGTGTCCTCGGGCACCGGCTTGCGCTTATACGATGGCTCTGTGGCCAGATAAACAACGAGAGCGCCAAAGATCACATAGAGCACACCAATAATGTTGGTCAGGACACCGGCAGCGGGCAACGCGGAATATGTGGGTCTACGAATGAAAGAGTATTAGACATGTTATTAGCCAAGTATACCATATCACTTACAGTGCAAAGATGGCCTTCTCGGTGAGTCCCATTACGGCGCTGGCAATAGCCAAAACGAATCCAAAGAGTCCAAAGTAGACGTGCAGTGGCATCAGTGCAATCTTGTAAGTCTCCCGCATGCCTGGTACCAGAAAGGCCATGAATCCAGCAACATACTGCAGACAGAAGATGAGAACCGCCGACAGGCCCAACCACGAGTGCAGCGAATACATATTGGGAATGGGCGGATCGTTCAAATTATGCGAATCGAAGACTGTCTTCAGGGCAATCACCGTCAGCACGAAGGCGGCCAAATGGATGCCGGCGTGGGTGAGCTTCAACGTCTTCTTGCGTGTAGTGCGAAAACCGCGATAAACAAGTATGGCTAAAAGTAGATGGCAAATGGCATGGAGTGCCACACAATTAGTTACACCTTTTCCGGCCAACGACTAGAATACTTCTACTTCGACTTCTAATTCAACTTACAATTGCCATACAGATAAATGAAGCCAATGGTCATGCAGAGTGGATGCCAGTTGAACTCCTGCTTGGGATTGTCGGTGCCGCCGAGGCCGCCAAAGTGCTGCCCAATCCAGGTGCCCACCAGCACAATCATTGTCAGGCCGCACAGCTGAGTGAGCACATAGAGCACCTTAAAGTTAATGAGCGCCGGATCCATATTGGACTTGTCGTTGTTGCCTGTGAGCCAAAAATAAACAATATTATGTAAACAAATTAATTAATAACACAAACATCATAAATATGTTGTTGAAATAGCACTTTCCCTAATTGCTTTTTTTTAATACCATGATGGTATTTACAAATGGATAAATTTGAAACTTAATAGGCTCTTGTCTAGAAATACTGTAATAAAAAACATTTCACATGAAAATTTGATCCGTCTCGACTCAGTTACACAAGTTTAAAGTATAAACATAGATTTATCTTATATATATTTACTTCATCATAATCCCCAGAATCTTGTCATAATTTATGGCCACAAACTGTAATTATTTAAAATTAAAATAACATTTTTTGCACCCAAATACGCAACATTAATTAGCATATCTCTTGACGCCGATTCATTCTCAGAATTGCATGCCGCATCAGATTTGACACAGTTACAGGCCTGAGAGGAGACTTCGTAATAAATTTGTAATTAGCTGCGCATTCTTACATGTTATGCTTTTCACGATCCATTAATTAGAATCTTAATCATCAGTGCGTACCAATTGACCCGCTGAGTTTTTGCCATTGCTGACACATGATATCATAGCCATTCATTTGATTTTAAGGCTTACTTGAGTCGACTCAAGACATACGAGAACCCACCCATGTAACGGCAACAAGTTGTACGTAATTCGAGCGATCTTACGATAAACACAGCCGGCCATCTGAGATCGCTAAACAAAATAAAAAAAACCCGCCTTCGCACTATGAAAATAAATATAGTACATATATGTGAAATAATAAGTCTTGCGATTATTATATTACAACTTAAACATAAACATAAACAGTGGCGTGTAGACGATCTGAGGTTCTTATGTAAAAATTGTAATTGTTTGTCGAATATTATGAGATGAGGAGAGCAGTACCAGGGGACTAAATTACTAGCTTCTTATCAGCAGCACCACATGTAAACACTGTATAGCAGCCACCACTCGACAATCTTCCTGCAGTGATAGCAAATCGCTTAAAATAGCATTGTTCATTCATGTATCTATTGTTTGTGATGTTGGTGCGGGCAGAAGAACGAAGACAACAACAACAAAAAAGAAAAGTGAATTGCAAATGAATTAAAAATTTTTGCGTTTCTCTGATAAATTAAAGTGTTCGCAATCGTGTACAAAACAGAGTGGAAACACACACATTCGAACTAATGCTTATAAAAGGTGTCGAAGACTTGTGGTTTGTATGGGGAAAGATAAGTCTCAGAACTGCGTTGAATAAGTACGAAACCTGAACAGTTTTTTGAAAGATGAAAAAATCATGGCTAACAAAAAGCTAAGCATTTTAATTTTTTGCTTAGAAGTGAGTGCGAAAAACATGCCATAAAGAAACCTTTTAAAGTAGTTTAATCATTTTATATAATGGAAAATTAGATATGCATACATACATATATAGAGACTAGACTAAAATCAGAATGCTGATGAAAACGTTGTGCCCTTGAGAGGTATGAAAAGCAGTTGCAGATAACAACCATTTATCAGACGCTGTAATTGAAGTTATAATCAAATGCAAATAGGTGAATTTGTTTAACAGGTGAAGCAAATTGCAAATGAAGTTACGAATAAGCCAAGAAATGTTGCAGAGTGTGATCTTTATTGTAGCAACCATAAGGCACGTGCCGGGCCCCAAATTTTTGGGCAGTGAAATTGAAAACCAAATACTAATGATGGTTAAACTGTGCGTTATAATTAAGAGATTGTTGCAGTTTTGTTTTCATTGTTGTTTGGTGGCCAGCAAAGCGTTGCAACAGATCGTGCGCAAAATTTGAAGGCAATGGGCTAAAGAAATGTACAAAAAAAAGAAAGAAAAACGACAAGCAATAAAAATAAATAATCCACATAAAAAGTAAAACTTTTCTGAAGATGCGACGACGATGACTTTGGAAAAGCGTTAAGGCTAACGAAAAATAAATAAAGCAACGCGAACAACGCACACACATAACAACAACAAAACGCTGAAAAACTAAAGTGAAATTTCAACTTGGTGCGAATGAAGTTGATGACTCTGCAGACACCCAGCAGAGAGAGACAGAGAGACTGACAGTGGGAGAGGGGATGGAGAGTTAATTCAAGAGGGGAGTGAGGAATGCAGCCGCAAAAAGGAGGATGAGCAATAGTAACGGTCATTCTCTCTCTCTCACTCTCTCTCTTGCTCTCACTATCTATTTGATTTGCCTTTCTTTCTGCCTTTCTACACTTGTCCGTCCTGTTAAAATAACTTTTACTAATGCGAAACTAAAATGTTGAGCTTCAAACTTTAAAGCCAAAGCCATATCTGATATTGTTGTTGCTGTTAATGTTTGCTGTTGTTGTTGTCATGGTACCTTTATTTGAGGTCGCTTCGACGGCAGCATTTGTTGGCTGCACTTGTTCTGCTATTGTTGGCAGTGTTGCTGTTGCCGCCACTGGTTGCGGTTTTGGCTGCTCAGCCGCGTTGCTAATATTATCGCCATTTGTTGTGTTTGCTGCTGCCGTTGGTTTTACCTCAATAACAGCAACAGGCACCGCTTTGACTTCGATTGTGGTCGTTGTCAATGTGCCTGTCGCCTGCTCAACATCCATATCGTTAGACATTGGGGTGTTCACTTTATTGAGTTGAAAATCAATACACGATTTGCCGGCTAATGTCCAGTTTTAATTTGCATGCAATGCCGAAATTGAATTAAACTATGAGAGACACAACACAACAAAACGCAATACAGATCCACAAGCAACCGAGCACCTCAAAGTGCAATGCGCAACTGAATTTAAAATTGAAGCTTCACACCAGCAGAGCAGAGAGCAGCGATAGCAACAGGAGCAGAGTAGCAGAGCAGCAGCAGAGAAGCAGCAGAGAAGCAGCAGAGAAGCAGCAGCGAAGCAGCAGCAGCAGAGTAGCAGCCACTGCTTCGCTTAGAGCTTTAGCAACAACAAATTGCTCGCATGCGATAAAGCTTTAAATGGTTTTTCGTATATGCTGCGGCCATAAGGTCTGTTAATTATTACCCTAATTGCTCAAATTTTTGAATGTACATTTAAAAGTGGTTTGTGTTAGCCATTGGCTAATAGAAACTGGCATGCAATTGGATAGCAGCCTTGTTGTCATTGCTGTCAGTGTTATTGTTAGTATGCCAAGCAGGGAATTTGCGCATTCCTTTCGACTCTATTGATTGGGATTTTGTTCTGAGCTGCATTTTAATTGACGCGTCAGCATGTTATTAACATGTTCTATTCTGCATAATAATTGCACACTGCTGGTAACACTCCACCTCCCTCCACATCAGCCGAAACTACGACTTACCCAGTGAGAAAAGCATCGTCGCAGTTTTCCTCCTTTTGTTGCTGCTGTTGTTTGTTATGAATTTAAAGAAGCTTTAAAACTTTTATTAAGCTAAAATATTTAACTTGCAATGCAGTGCAAATTTACTTAATTTATTTAGCAGCTGCCTTGCCTTAACTTGTTGAGCAGATAACGGTGTTTGCAGGATTGCGGCTGCTGTGCATGGTATATAAATTTAAGCTCCTCGTCCATATGGAAGCAGCGAAAATATCTGCAAAGGCAGCGACGCCCCCGCACTTTCCCCTCAAAAGCATCACAGGCAGTCGACTCACGAAAAGTTCTCTTTCCAAAGCTTTTAGTATCTAACACTATCAAGCGACCCCAGACACACACGCACACTTGGCTAACCACTTGTTGGACTCATTCTTTTGTTTATTTTGCCGTTTTTTAAACATGATTTGATACTACGAAGAATACTTACGGTTTATGTGTGTCAATCTGTTGAGAACCTTAATAAACACAAGAATAATTTAATAACAAGCGCGGGCAAAAAAAAAAGCACAGAAAGCGAGGAGACGCAAATTTTACCACAACTGAACTGATCGAAAAAACCACAATAAAAGAAACAGCATCGCAACGTCAGCGCCGCTGTTAGCGGCGTCAGCAACGAGAGCATATAAAAGCAAATATGACCAAACAAATAAAACAGATAGATTGCCAGAGTCAATGACCGTTTATCGGAAGCTGCAATCTTTAGGGAAACATGGCAAATTTAACGGGCTATTCAAGGTTGCACTTCGCCTTAAGCCGATTTGTAATCGATCCACCTGGCCCTATATTTTCCCAGTCATATTATTGTTTACTCATTTGGAAAAGGCGGCAGTGTCGAATATCAGCTGGTCGTAGAGATGAACGATACTTACTCGCACCTGTATCGCGAAATTCTAATGAATATCGCTTGTTCGACAATCGATAGGTCGATATCTTGAAAGCTCTAACATCACCAACAGCAAGCAACAATAAAAACTGCACTTTAATTTTATTTTTAATTTATTTCAACTAAATGCAACATGCTGTCCAATCTTATTGTGACCAATCAAAAGGTCGTACTAATAATTGGTAAGTAAACATAGGCAACTATTAGCCAAAGCAATCAAATAACTTGCTATTTCACAATCACAGATCAACTGAATCGCGAACGAATCGCGCTAAAGTTCATTGACAGCCTTCTGCACGAGCAGGGCGAGAGCGACGAAGTGAAGTCTTTGCCAATTGGCAAACTCAAGCACGTGGCCAGCTTCGAGACCTTGTTGAACGAATGCAGCAGCAGCAACAACAACAATAACAATAACAGCATCAGCAAAATCAATCCAACGGAGCCAATCACAAAGAGTGGCAGCAACATCATACTGCCAACGCTGGCCGATCTTCTGTGCTATCAGACACCCGCCTACATCTTTGATTTCCTCAATCGTCTGCGCCGCTCCGAGCATGTGCGTCGTGTGTTCTTGTGGGCTTCGCCACAGTGCCTGCAACATCCCGATGCCGACTACATTCTAGCCGGCTGTGAGTATCTGGCTGAGCTGGTCTTGCGCCTGGAGACGGACACAACGCTGTCGCTGATAACTCGCAAGCCAGGTGGTGGCGTCAGCAACAAACGTTTCACGTGCCAAGTCAGCAAGACTGAGTTCCAAGTGACGCCGCTCACAGATGCCGTCGATGCGAGTGCTGCAGCTGCCGCCTTGAAAATCCAGGACGATGGCGTTCCAGCTGGTGATCCCGGTGGCACCTTTAAGATCGAACTGGATGAAGATGAAGTTGTGGCGCGCAATGCGCTCACATTGCCATATGAACGGTGAGTTGAAGCAAATTCCTATAAATCTATTCCTTACAATCAATCATTCGGCTTGCAGCATCAGCGAAGCGACTGAGGGCAACATCATTTATACGCCCGATGCCGATGATGATTTCGATGACGAGGATCCGGACGAGGATCTATTGATCTAGAAATGTGCTCGGACACCAAACGGCAGTACAAATGGCCTTGGCTTTAAATATTTAAGTCTAACATACAAAAATATGCAGAAAAAAAGGAAAAGAAAAAAAAACGATCAAGATCAAGAAATACCTGTAAGCGAGCTCAACAATTTGAATTCCAATTCCGGCCAAAATGAAAACGATTAATGAATCTTTGTAGTTGCATAGTTCAAAGTTTATATACTACAATGCTATAGATATATACATATGTATATATATATATATATATATATGTGTCCAGTGTTACAATTGCATCGCATAGTTACTTAAACCCTAACAATTTGTTTGTAATACTCGTTTTTTTATTCTTTTTGTAAAACATTCATTCATCAATTGCGAACTGTCCAAGTTCCAATCTCATTCTCATTTTACATACATGTTACATATATCACAACATTCTATAAGAAGAAAAACATTTTAAGGTGCGTTAAATATGTTGAATTTGAAATTGGAGTTTAGTTCGAAATACACGCAGATTACACAGAATATATTGAAGAAACACTTAAGATTAAAGAGTAAAAAGCCGCAGCTTGCATAGCTCGTTGAGTGAACTCAATTATTTGTGGGACTATCCTATATATTAAAGAAAGATAATTCTCCTATCTACTTGAAACTTGTATAGTACAAAGTGTCTGCTCTAAATTCCAGTTTATAATATAATATTATAAAATATCGGATATTATGCAATTTTCTCATGTATTATAATACTGAAAACTATTATTATTATTATGTATTGCAAGGGCATAGAAGACTTGTGTCCGCTTCCAGTTTTGTGTGCGTTGAGCAGAATATTGCTAAAATCGTTAGATTAAAATTTTAATTGGAACAATGAGAGATAAAGGTAGCGATTCATACTATTAATAAACAGAAGGTTAAAAAACACACACATAGAGAGGAAAAGAGAGAAAGACAAGTTCACAAACTATTTACACAACATAATTAACAACAAAAATTGATCAATGGTAGCGTTTACAAAATGGCTATAACAACTCCTAATGACTTCGGCCTCCACTCCACTCCTAACCTCTGTTCTGCTCTCCACTTAACGCTTGAGCAGCGCATCCATATCGCTCTTGGGGTCCAGGGCCAGTGAGCTCCAGGCGGTGTCTCGACACAGTGGCAGATCCTGCAGCACATTAATTCCACTTACAATGCACGTTTCGCGCAGCTGAAAGAATTTCCCAACCAACTCATCGATGCGACTGTGCAGCTCCTGACCAACTAGATCCGCATTGGCCAACGCCTCCTGGCGCAGGGCAAAAACATCGTTATCCGTGTGCAGATGCTGCTGCCACTCCACGGGCAGCTCAAAGTCCTCGGGCAGGGAGAGGCCCAGGCCACCGTTTTGGGCGCGTGCCGCTGGCACAGTTTCCAGTGGCACCCCATTCTCATAGGCCAGCGGAGCGATGAGAAACTTTAGCTGTGCATAGATGGAAGTGCGTCCAATTAGCTTGGCCGTCCAGATGCCCGGTGTTAGCGGTCGCTTGAGCAGCGTTTTTGAGTGATTGATCACATCAATTTGGGGCTCCTCCACGTGCAGCTCATTGAAGTCCTGCAGTCGACCCAGTGGGTCCAGCCATAGTAGTGTCAAGTTGTACGAGTGCGAGACATCCGGCGAGGCAGCAACTCCCTGATATGTGTAGCTGAGCAACAGTTCACTTTGCGGTCCCAGCAGCTTGGCGAAATTGCGCGCCACCTGCTCCTTCTGATCAAAGTCCGTGGAGACCTCAAAGTTGCGCAGTCGCTTGCTGAAGCGAGCATTTCTCGCCACCTTGCCATGCTGCACGGGACGCACACGTGTCTCCAGCTGTAGCTCCTTGGAGTCGTTACGACGCAGCACATTGTAGCGCAGCAGGAAACCCTTGTACTGATCCCGATGCAGATAGTGGGTCAGCTCCAGCAGTTCGACGGGTTGCAGCTTAAACTGTTGCGCCGAATGCCGCATGAGACTGTCGCCTACAGTGCGGGCCAGATCATCGCCAGCGCCGTGCTTGTCCTCGTGATGGTACAGCGATTGCCAGTAGCCATGCAGATTGGCATATTCGCTGGTATAAGGCCCGTAGAGCCATTCCTCCAGCTGCAGCAGCACCGCCTGATTGATAATCGGTTCGAATTTGCGCGCAAAGAACAACGATTTTTGCTCCGTTGCCAGCAGACGTGACCAATCCTCTGGCTTGAAGTCGTTGGGGCTGCAGCCGCACCAGTCCACCACATGCTTGTATTGGCACTTGCAGCCCTGTTTGCGTTTCCAGTTTGTCACGTGCAGATTGTTGTCCACATAGCTGTGGCAGTGCTGCGTGTTCCGCAGCACAGTGTGGAAGAAGGACTCCGCCGGCAAAAGCGTGTGTCGAAACAGCTGTAACAGCGCCAGCAGCAGTTTATCGTCCTTCTCCGGATGCGTCACGTAGCGGACAAACGGGCGGGAAAGCGCTACCCAATCACTGCCGCCGTCCACCTGTATCCCAGCGGGCAGTTTACGATCCCCGATGCGCCACATGTGCGTGTCGCACTCGACAAACGTCTTGTCCAGTCCCTGCTTCTGGATGAAACGCTGCGTCTCCCGGCCATGACCCTTGACAAAGTTCCGTCCCCGATTCGCGCTCATGAACTCCACCAGCTTATCAAGCGTCTTGACGGGAAAATCGCTCTCACTCAAATTGATGACAAAGTCCCAGTGCCAGTGCGATTGCAACAGATCCTGCATGCACTGCAGCAGCATGGTCAGCAACGAGGCACCGCCCCAAATTGTCGAGAAGCGTTTTCGTGCCAGACGGATATTGGGAAACTTCGGCTCCAGCTCCAGCAATTGACGATACAGATAATCCTGACGCTGCAAACGGGTGAGTCAACGAATTAGTTAAAATTCCCTATATAAGATTTGTATGGTAAGATGTTAACAAAAGGACTGACAACTGATAGCTTATCTTATTATGTAACAACTAATTAATGAATATTTCATTCAAAACATTTGATTGGTTTCTGCTTGGTTTGCAGTATTCAACGCAATTTTTGCTGTCGCAGCAGCAGCGACTCGTCAAATTCCGCTTAATTAGCACAAATCGTGGAGCTCGTTGCTCGCTTTAATTGTAAAATCCGGTCTTCTCTGCCTCTTCTTCTCCCTCTTCTCTACTCACCGCATCCACGTGTATGTAGTAGATATGCTGGGGGGCATAGAGTGCTCGGAGCAGTCGATGAACCTGGCGCAATGCGCGTCCATTCAACGTCAGCAGAAATGCAATACGGACACTCTGCTCCTCCCCTGGCGCCGGACTGCTGGCCGCCAGTTGGGCAGTGAACTCTAAAAAATGAATGAGATAATAAATGAGATTAGCTCAATTTGAACTTGCACTCACTTGCAATGCCCGTTTCGTAGACATTCATGGCATAGAAGCCGCCGCAGATCTCCTTGGCGTTGCCCACACATTTCATGTTGCAGCTGGAGTCGGGCAGCTTAGCCGAGCTGGGCGGCGCATCGAAACCACAGAAGCATTCGCGGGCATATTGGACGCCCGCATACGGATAACCCGATTGTAGGCAAAGCTCGACGCAGCCGCTGGGTGAATTGACTGTCTTAAAACTGGTAAAGTAGCCGGCGAGAAGGCGGGCATCCTTCTCGTCACGATAGCAACCCAGGGATACGTTGGCAGTATGATTGCCCGCCGGGCAGCTGCTCTGCAGGTGTTTGGTATAGAAGCGCCCCGCTTGAATGGCACAGGCGATCCGCGCGATATGTTGACGGCAGTCTTTCGTCTTGGCACGCTGCAGTGCCGAGATTGCTTCCTTGGCACTGATATCACAATCGGGCTGGAAGCCCAGCTCTTGTGCCGTGAGGCGAACACTCTTACTACTCTCCGGGGGTGCATTTACTGGCTCCGCTGCCGATGGGGCCGCAGCCTCGTGAATATCTCGTTGGTTGCGTTGCAATGCGCCCGCCAAATCAATGTCCACAGATTTGTAGGCGAGAAACAACTGGATGGCAATGATGAAGAGCAGGATTACAAAGAAGGCGCGATAGCGTCGCAACCATCGCACTGAGAGAGAACTCGGCGGCTCCATGGCCATCTCTGGCCTGTTTTCTTGTTGAACCGTCGTTTGCTTGAAATGCTTGTGGCGCTACTCGTGCTACAGCAGCGATGCAGTGGCATGTCCAGCGTGTCTGTGGTTCTCCTTGCGAGCAGCCGTTGTCTTGACTGACATGTGCGGACAGTACTGATTGCGATCAATTAAATTAAGAGCATTTCACTTAAAGCACTCCCGCATTTTACTGATACAATCCTGATATCTTATGTATTTATCGATATTTACAAACATTATTTACGATATTCAACCCTTTGCGGTATTCCCACAAGCGAATAAATCGAGCAAAATAATTATGTTATAATTTAAACTGTTTTAAATATCAGCCGTAAATCAAAACTAAAATTTAAACATAAATAAAAAACTAATTTCAATTAATAGTCGCTGAATTAATACCAGTTATCGGTACAAATGTACCAAATGTGGCAACAGCCGGTAATCAACAGCTGCAGTGTGACCATACTAAATTAATACGTATTATGCCCGTAGAGGTTTGGAAATTATTAAAATAATAAAAAACAAAACAAGACGCTTATCCATTGTCACAAAAAATATATGTACACATATACAACGAACAACTTGCTTAGTTTAGTAAATTGTACCAACTTCCGTGATCTGCATACTAACCACTAAACCAAGAAGACAACAAAAATCACAAAAAAAGAAAAATGGTTGATCCGAACCGTAAAATCAATCGACTCTCGGACAAAGATACAAGTTTTCTGGACGAGTGTGAGGCGGAGTTCTCATTGCGCTACACAAAAGACGATGACGAATTTATGGCACATTGTGCCAAGGCAGATCCCGAGCCTCCTCTAGTTGAGAACTGGATGGGTGGTGGTGGCGGCGGCGGAGGAGGAGGAGACCGGGGAGGTGCCGGTTCCTCTGGCCAGTATAATAATCGCTACAATGGCGGCCAGCGGCGAGGAGGCGGCGATCGTGGCTGGCAAAGACGCGGTGGCTACAATCAGTACAAAGATCGGGGCTTCAGGGGTGATTAATGAAAAATTTAGCGAAATCTAAGAAATCTAACCATATTATTTTTTGAAGATAATCGACGCAATCGCAATGATCCATACCAGCGCAGGGATCGAGGCGGTGGCGGCGGCGGTGGCGGAGGCAATGGCGATTCGGAGGGTCACTTTGAGCACAGGAATCGCAACCGCAATGAACCAGCATCACCACAAGGCGGTTCCCCTATGAAGGTCCGGCGTGACTATGGCAACTTTGTGCCGGCGTCCAAAGATTAGTGTTTAGCGGAAACTGATCCACTTGGTTATCATTATAAGCAAAACACACACACATGAATATATTTTTAAGTGTATATTTCGAGTTCAGTGCATAAATTGTTGACTGTATTCTTAATTTCTAGCTGATGTGTTTTGCTCTTAAACAGCTGACTCGGACAGATCATTGGGCTTTTCCTCGCTGGTTGGCGCTGCGGACATGCCCACGCCCATGGCATTGAATAGATTGGAGACCGGTCCGGCGCCGCCCATCTGTGACTTGTAGCTGTCCATCATGTTACGCAGCGTATTCACATTGATGTTAATCGGCTCAAAGTCCTCGATGTCATCGAAGTCATCCTCGGCCGCCTGGCGAGGCGAGGTTCTGTTGCTTGCCCCACTCCTGCCATGGAAGGATTTGCCCACCGTGGTCTGGGCTAGCTCGCGATCCATTTGCTCCATGTACGCCTTGATGTTGCGATCCAAACGATAGCTATCATCGCCGCCACTAGCACTGGCGCTGGACAACGCATCGAAGTTGCGCTGCAAATCCTCCTCATCCGCGTAGTCACTCATATCGGAATTGGAGTCCCAGTTGTCCTCGGGTATCACAAAGTCCAGAAAGTTGCGCACATGAGTGCTGTCCTGCTCATCCGACTGGATGAGGGAGTTGCGCTGACAAGCCTTGCGCATCGAGGCGCTCTTCTTTACCTTGGCCGCATGGCTGCTCGAGGCACTCGATGATGGCTTCGCCGGCGGCGGCTCATCATCGTCCGAGTCCAGCTCATCGTTGCCAGCTTCGCCCGGAATTTCAATGCCCTCAAAATTGGACTGTTTGTCCAAGAATTGCGAGAGCTGTTTTGTGAACTCAGCGGCATTCATATCGCCATTGGGATTGTATAGCTTTTGGGGTCCATAACGTTGCTGCAGCATGGCATCCAGTTCTTCGGCACTGATGTTCAGCCAATCGTCCGCATCGCTGGGCAGCAGATTATTCTCCTCATCGCGCAACTGTTCCGCGGCGCTGCTTTCGCCCGCGTGCAGCAGCAGATCGACGATTTCGGCGCCCACCAGTGGCGCAGTGCGAAAGCGTGCCTGATTGCAGTTGAAGTACTCCTTGGCGGTGGCCAGCAGACGCACATACTCCGCACTGCCCTCAATGTTATCACGGAAGTAGCCCTTCGTCTGCAGACTGCGCAAATATGCACGCCAGGCGGGTGACTTCTCGTCCGACTGGTCGCCCGCACGCTTGGCCTGACTGGCAAGGATCTCCAGGCCGCTGGCCAGCTTAACGCCCAGAAGCTGTTCCTTGTGGGCCTCCGGATGGGCCACAGCGTCCGTTAGCTGCCAGCCCAGACGCCGTTCCGGCGTATACTGACTGTGCATCAGCATCGCGTACAGACAACGAGTGAACGCGACATTTGTCCGCTTGCGTGGCGACTCTGGCGGAAAATAGCGCATCGTACGCAATGCCTTTGTGTCCAAGGAGTCGCGTTCGCAGAAGGCGCGCACAGCCGATGCCACAAGACCGGGTCGCTGTTTCAGCAACTGCGCCGCATTCTGTGGCAGCTGCACAATCTGGCGATGAATCGCTGCATGCGGCTTTGCCGCCAGAAACTCCTGCAAACGCGAGTCAATGCAATTTTGTATATCGCGAGAGCAGCGATAAAGCATGGGATTAAGGCGGATGCGTTGCACAGCGCTGGACATGGGCATGCGCTTGCTGTCGTTCTCGCTTGTGGTCGTTGAATTCTGCACTAGCTGCAGTCCCCCATTGACGATGTAGACGCGCTGCTCACAGGTCTCGGGGCTCGCCCAGTCGGGCAACACATCCGCAGCCTCGATCAGCAAAAATTCGCCATCAGCATCGCATACGCGCGCAATCAAATCTGGCCGGGAGCGCGTCAGTTCACCCAACAAATAGACAATGAACCACTCGTCCCCGATGTTGTCGCCATAGTGTGTCACACCATGCAAATGGGGTGGCAGGGCACCTGAAATGAGCCCCACAAAATGTGTTAAGGGCTAAATATAGAGATGAATAAATATTATGCACTTACCACCCGTCTCCTCCTCCTCCTCCTGCTTGTTGTTGTCTTCCTCGTTAAGCAGACATTCCTCGGCACTGCCCGTGCGTGCCAGCAGCTGAAATTCATCCTTGTGCCAAATATAACAACGTTCGCTTATCTTTTTCGCCACAATGGCCAGGCATTCGACGCGCACTTGCTCCAGCTGCTCACGCACTTGCTCCTCATCGCCCCCATCGCTTAGCTTGGGAAATATGTAGTACTCGACAAAATCATCTTCACGCACAAACTCCAAGTTGGCACCTGGCAGCTTGTTCATTGTTCTCGTTGCCTTTGTTTCGCTTTGCTTTGTTTTGTTTTGGTTTGATACGTTGTGACTCAGAGTCCACCTCGGCCCAGGCGTGTGTGTATCCCTTTTGGCTATCAAAGATAGCGAAAATGTTGCCTGTCTTGATGCGTATTTAGCAAATTATACTCTTGGCACGTATAGCGTTTATTTTTGCACAATTTTTCATTTATTACTTGCAAAACAAAGTTTTATTTTCCTGGAACGGGAAGCTGTTGCCACTCGTACTGTATTGAACGATTACCGATAACGATAACTATCGCTTTTAATTTTTCATGTGTATCAACTTTAAATGCAGAAAACGTTAATAGCTTTTACTAGATTTTAAAAAGACGAGGACAGAGACCATTTTATATTGAACATAACACAATTTGAACATCTAACTTAGTCGACACATATATGTATGTATATATATATTAGAATATAGCACTTTGGCCACAATTTAAATGCTTGTTGAGCTACTTAATTGTTAAACTGCAGCTGGTCGTCAATAGAAGTATTCATATTTCTGGGCATGCTGCAGCATAACTTCCATCGCCTTCTTGCCCTGCAGCACCCCGTTGCGCTCCATGTAGTTCCAAATGGAAGCCATGAACACACAAAACAGAATAATGCCAAACACAATAAACTTGAGCAACAGATAAATGGTCCTCAATCCAACAGGTGCAGAAAATTCACAGAGTAGCACGAGAAGCACAAGGAGAACAGTTGCCGCACTGTAGTATAGCAAGCGATCTGTATTCAATTGCAAGAGCGAGGAATCGCATAAAGTGAGTGCCTCAGTCAGCGCTGCGGTGCGGGCAGCGGGCAAGGACGGGGAGCAGCTCTTGTTGTCGCCATTTGCGGCTCGAGCGACGTCACCATTGGCACCATTGGGTCCCGCATCGCCGCAGCCCTGCTCCTCAGCCTGTATGTAGCACTCCACTTGCTCGGTGTGGACTGGAGCATTGTCAGTCAATCGTGTCAGCCTTATTTTAGCCAGAACAGCTTCATGATCTGAATAGCTGAACTTTTGTCCAGGCACGCGATCCGGAAACGGCAGCGTATATTCGGCAATTTCAGCCTGTATATGATCGGCACTTCTCACGAATATATGATCGATCCTGATGCCCATCGGGTTCTTGGCCAGCGCACGCTTCGATGTGTACGAGTTCCGGGCACACTCATTCGTTCGGAATGAGTCCGATGCACAGCTGTCTCGCATCTTCGAGGTGTAGAGGAGCACCTTGTACGAAATGTCCTGCGGCTGCGTATTCAGATCACCAGCCAAGATCTGGAGCACAGAATTGCCTCGTGTCGCCTCGATAAACTGGGCCGTATCGAATGCCTGAATAACCCGATGAGTCTTGTAATCATCGTTGTCGTTGTCGTATTCGGCATGCAGATGCGCATTGTACAAGTGAACGATTTGTTCGCCGACCAGGATGCGAGAGAGACCCACTCCTTTGCCGCCGAACCAATCCGCATGCTGGATGCGATGGAAATAGCCATTGACGGACCACGCATGGAACAACGTACCCAATATTGGATATTTTGATAGCACCAGCAGTCCGGCACCCATCACACCACTGTGAAAGTAGTGGGAATAGGGCAGTACACTGGATGTGCCCTGCTGCAGTTGCTCGCTGTCGTGCTGGGACCATACTTCTTGTAGGGACACAACATCATATTGCCCGCCGCTGAGCTCCTTGCATATGGCTTCAATACGTGGCGCTCGGTCACTGGAAACTAATGGAATACCCCTGGAATTATAATTGGATTTTGGCGACAACGACAAACAAAAACAATGCCAAGGCGATTTAGAATCGGCCGCGTGACCAAATTGGGGGAAAACAATTAAAAACACGCACTCACCAAATGTTCAACGTCAGTATTTTCAGCTCCAGCAGCAGCATTGTGATATGTGTTGTTGCCGCTGTGTTTCTGGCATCCGCATTTGCTATCGCTGGCGCACAATACACGGGCGAAGCGGCGATAAGATTAAATTTTGCTGCCAAACAAAACAAAATTATTTGCGCACTCTTTAGCGCCCACTTGAAGTTGGCTGCACGCCATTATGAGCCCGAATGCAACGCATTTTCGCGACTCACGTGAAGTTGGCTGCGCGCAATTTTCGGTTCTATAAACAACCCAAAAAAGCACATGAAACGAGTGATTTAATTCAAATTTAGTTGGAAGTCATCACGAGTCGAGAATAAATATGGCACGAACCGAACTGGAGATAAAGAAGCAAAAACGTAAGGCCAAAAAACGTAAACACGAGACACAAGCAGCTGGCAGCGACGACGAAGTGGCCGACAAAAGTGTCATTGTAGAGGAGCAGCATGTGGCAAGTGAATCGCAAATGGAGCAAGATGCCCCACGAAAGGGTAAAGTAAACAAACACATAAGTTAGTCAGTTATTCAATTAGTTTCTCCTGATTGCAGTTAAGGCATCCAAGCGAAAGCAACAGGTGGAGGAGCAGGATGTTATTAAAGAGAAACGCAGTAAGGCAACAGATGACAACAAAGAGGCTGAAGATGATACGGAAGACATGCCCACAGCTGATCAACTAACGGAGGCAGCCAAGCCGGAGAACACGAATGCCATTGTTACGGTACGCCAGAAAAAGAAACAAAAACATTTGCAACGGCTCGAGGAGAAAAAGTTTCACAGCTCGGATAAAGAAGCCAAGCGTAATGAGGAATATCTGCTCAAGTGGCGGGACAATCGAACGGATTGGAAGTTTGTAAAACTGCGACAGATATCCATACAACAGAACGCCTTCAATGAACAAAAGCTAAACGCAGATGTCTGGGCAATTGCCTTGGAGTACCTGGCGGCGTCAAAAGGTGCCTCAAAGACAACTGTCACCAAACTGGCCCAGGACGCCATCGAGCAGATGGACAAACAGTGTGAGCTGCTCACCGACGATGCGGAGCGACAGGCCATTCTGGATTCAACGCGATATCAGCGTGCCCGCAACCTGTTGCAAAGCTTCGATTAAGCGTTAGGTTTTATTAGTTTCGATACACAAATTAAATAAATAGCGTGAAATGCGTTTTTGTTAATGTTTAGGATTTAATGAACAAAGTAAACGAGTTTTATTTACAAATCTACATAGGCCAATAGTTTATCCAGATGCTCGATTCGCTGCTTTAGTAGCTGCTGTTGCTCCTCCGCGTGCTCCTCGAGCTTGGCCAACATAAAGTGCTGCATAAACAAACGGATGCTCTGCTTGAACTGCTGCAGCTTTGAGTTCTTCGCAATGCGCTCGAATGCCGAATAGATTTTGTTCTCCTCGCTGCTGAGCAGCAGACGCATCATAATCTCGCGCATAAAAAAGAAACTGAGTTTGTGCAGCTGCATAAAGTCCACAACCTTCAGGACGGACAGTTGCAGACCGGCGGACAGGATGAGCTGCTGCAGAAAGCTGGCCAGATTGCGTATCTGTGCCTTGGACAATGTTTCAATATCATTGATCCGATCCCAGCTGGCGAATTGAAATGCGAGCTGGAATTTGCGATTGTACTGACAGAATTTCAATGCCAGATGCGCATAGTAAGGATTCGTACGCCGCTCGTTGAGGGCACAATGTATGATCACATAAGCAACCGTACGTTGATCCTTCAATGACAGATGCAGAATCTTTTCGAATGCATCCACATAGTCGGCTGCGCTCATGATGATGCAGAAGATGTTGCGTCTCTCTTCTGTGTTCATATGCTGCTTCTTGGCCAGTTCGAGCAGCTTTTCTGAATAGCGTTCACTTCCTGCCTGAGGGCGTTGTTTCTCCTGCTCCGCTTGGGCGGCACCCATCTCGGCCAGATTGCCCGCCCATGCGGAGCCAACTATCCACCATTTGCCCAGTTTATCTGCACGCAACAGATCCTCCAGCGTAATGTTCAGTGTGACAACATAGCGCTCATTTTTCAGCATTCCCTTGAGACGCTTTCGCAGATTCTCCGCCAGCTCGGGATCATACTGGGGCAACTTGCTCATGTTGTTATTTTTCACAGCGTTCAGAATGTCGACCATGAAACGCAAGCGGGGATTCTCCTTAAGCTCCAACGGTGATGCAGCAATTTTTGCCTGGACATTCTGCATCATGTTCTTAAAGGCCAGCGGATCGTCTTTGCGCAGACGAAAGCCAACCGTTTGGAAGATCAGCAAGAGACATTCCACAGATTTCTCGCACAGACTCCCGGCAAGGCGAGCAATGAGTTCCAATAGCAAACGCTGTTCGTAGATCTTAAACATGTACATGTAGCAGAGGATCAATACCAGATTATTGAGACGCTTATCCTCCACATCCAGGGTGTCAATTTCCTTGACATAGCCATCAAATTGTTCGACGAAAGTTTGCAGAAAATGCGCCCCAATCTCACTGCCAATGTGAGCATGCAGATACGACAGCAGCACCATGTGCTCCTGCACCATGCGCTCGTTGGCGCGTGCCCGACCCAGGAGCGCCTCCTCCAACAATTTCGTCAGCGTGTCGTTCATGTTGTAGCGCGAATTACTCATGTAGAGCGACTCAATGCCACTGGAAATCTTGTGCAGATTCGCCTCGGACAGACGATTGAGCAAACCCTTGCATTGCTTCTGCAGCCGCGCCAGTTTCTCTGCCTGCTGGGCACTGGCACCATCGCTGGCAGCCAGCAGAGCACGCTGATGTGGTGGTATGTACTTCTGACCGGTACCCTTCGCTTCTATCTCTCGCTCATCCTGCACAATATTGCCATCGGCATCGCGACGTCGTCCGTAAATGTCCTCTTTGACTGTAAATAGATTGGCAAGACATTAGAGGATGTCAAAAATGTAAATAATTTAGCTTACATTTCGTTTGATTTGCTTCCTGATCGTTTTCACAACTATCAGATCCCTCATCATCCTCATCCTCGTTCTGCTCCATGTCACTTTGATCCGTCAGGTCTCCATCGTCGCCTTCTTCCATTTCGCTGTCTGCCTCTGGCATGTCCATTGGTTCATCTTCCTCCTCGCTCCACATGCCTGCCTCTTCCTTTTCCTGTCGCTCCTTGAGCTCCTTTTTGCGTTGCTGTTTCTCATCCCACTTTTGTTTCTCCTCGTCATCATCCAACACGAAATCGAGCAGATAGTCCAGACCATCGTTAAACATTTTCCGCACCAAACGGTTCTTATCCTTGGACTTGTTCAACTTTAGCTTCTTCTCCAGTTTGGCAATCTCCTTGTCCTCCTCCACGTTCTCAAGTTTCATTTGTTTAACGCGCTGCTTGCGCGACTTGGTTAGCAGTTCCTTGTGCTGACGCAGCTCCCGCTTGCGTGCTGCCATTTCGTCGTCTCGCTGGATGCCAGCGTGTTTTTTGGGCGGCTTCTGACCAAGCGGCTGAAATGTTTCCACTTTGCGTGCTGGCGGCAAGCGGGCATCCACTTCCACATCACTAAAATCGGAGGCAATGGACTCATCGTCATCCTCATCCACCTCGCCTGCCAGCAGCTCTTCGCGGGGAATTTCCTCCGGTTTCGCTTGCTTCTTTTTTGGTTTTCTCTTCCCTTTGGTTTTGCTTGTCGCTGCCAACGCTGCCGCTGCCGCAGCTGCCTCGGCTACGCGTTGCGCTCCATTTATTTTGGTCGCATGAAAGATTCTATTATTGTTCTTCTTGGTCTCCTGTTTCAGTTTGCGCTGCTCCTTGCGGCTTAGCGGCTTCTGCTTCTGCTTTTTCAGCTTGACCATGTCAACAATTAAAAACACCAATCAAATTAAAGTGTTGCCAAATCAGCTGTGCACAGCACGTGTGTGGGATTTTTTAGTGCTGTTTTCATATTTTAGTTTTGTACACTTTCCAGGCTAAACAGATGATTGGCTTTTTTCTGTTGCCCAATTGAAATTTTGTTGTTGATAGTTTGTATAAAAAGAGAAAATTTGTGTAATGTCAACGCGGTGGTATCCGATTTATCAACGCGGAAATCCGCAGCTGCGTATCTTTTTGCCCAACTTTTGGATGAAACTGGTGCGACCCACCGAGGATCAGCCGGCAAATGTTGTCACCTTTGCCGTATCCACGGAAATGACGAAACACGATGTTAAAAACTACTTGGAAAAGATCTACAAAGTGCCCGTTGTCGATGTGCGGACACGAATCGCACTGGGTGAGACCAATCGTGATCTGACCTACGGCTATGTGACCAAAAAAGATGATGTCAAATTGGCTTATGTAACCATGGTGAGTGTGAAGGCGAAGCTAAAAAATGTTAAGCTAAATTTTCATAAATTTCGTTGCAGCCCAAAACGGAAGCGTTTACGTTCCCAGATCTCTTTGCGAACAAGGGAGAGAAACAAGAGAAGGACGAGAAGTCAATGGATGAGTCAAAGGACGGATTTCGCCGGTTTCTGGATCGCAACAAGAAGAGACCCGGCACACCAGGCTGGTTCTCAATTTAGGCACTTAGTTTAAATGATAGTTTAAGCTGTTTTTTGCAACGAGTAATAACATTTATTATGAAAAAAGCACAACAAACTTAAAGCTTTATGGATACATTTTGAATTGCCTGCGGTTGGATTTCGTCATGCTCTACTGCTTTGCATTCTTGACTGCTGTTGCAACCCAAGCGCGTATCTTGTCCTCATCTTGGAGGCCCACCATGCGCTGCACCTCCTTGCCGTTCTGCATGATTACCAGCACGGGAACGGCAGCCACATCGTAGTCCAGCGCCAGTTCACTGTGCTCATCAATATCCACTTTGGCCAGTTTAATTAAGCCCGCCTGTTCGCCCACAACACTTTCTATGCGCGGCGTCAATAGCTTGCAGGGATTACACCAACTGAAATAGAGAGTTTTACAAGTGGAATTTGGTAGTCAAACTCGACCTACGTTGCAAAGAAATCCACAATAACTGGCTCCTGGCTGTTCTTCACTTTCTTTTCAAAATCCTCGGGGCTTTGCACTTTAAAGATTTCCCACTTCTGCTGTGTCACGGAGAATGCACGTTGGCTGCTGCGCACCTGTCGCGTTACATTTCCCAGCAGATTTATCATTTGCCTTTGCATTTTGACTTAGATTAGATGCGATCAAAAGTTACGAGCGAGATTGTAATGTATTTTTGACAGCTGACGGCAAAGCTAAAAGTGTCGGCGTTACCAACACTTACTGAACAGCTGTTTTCTTTTTTTCCAATGTGGCCAGACGATGGACATACAACATACTAAAAGTTCAATACACACAGTTCAAAATACCCTTCCATATCAAGCCCAATTCCTATAACTGCTGCTTCAGAATCTCTTTCAAAATATTACATCTTCTTTGCAGTGCCGATCAAGTTAACATTGAATAACAGACTAGAGCTTTATATAGTAGAATTGTGGGGTAGTTTTATTACACATTGCTTGTAAAAATATAAACATACAAACAAAAGTATACATAGAGTGACCATTTCACTTTTATTAAATGTCGAAACTTTTAACAAATGTCGAAAGTCTTCTAAAAAAATACCAGCACACATACACACATGCGCGAGAACACAGACACGCACACATACTGTAACACGTACTTGCACGGAGCATTAAAAAAATTGTCATATCAAAAGTTCAATTGATTCGATTGCATATTAAAATCAAATTTCAAGTGTTTGTTTCACAACAGCGGTCTGTGCAAAAGTTTGTCCGCGAGTGCGCTTTAAGCGAATTGAAAGGTGCATCGATACGGAGCGCATTAAATAAAGCGCCTCGCCAACTGCGCAAATGGCAGTGGAACAGTAGAGGAGACAGCAGACGACAGACGAGATAGACAAGACGACAGACGACGGACGATAGAAGTAGTAAGATGGATGATCTATCGCAGGGCGACATTTGTCGCGTTTGTCGCTGTGAAGCGTTGCCCGATCGACCTCTGTTCTATCCATGCATCTGCACGGGCAGCATCAAATACATCCACCAGGACTGCCTGATGCAATGGATGCGATACTCGCACAAGGAATACTGTGAGCTGTGCGGCCATCGTTTCAGTTTTCAGCCCATCTATGCGCCCGATATGCCGCGCGTGCTGCCGTTGCGCGACGTCCTCGTGGGCCTCATGTCCGCCGTATTTGAGGGCGCACGCTGCTGGCTGCACTATTCGCTGGTGGGCATGGCCTGGTTTGGTGTGGTACCACTGTCGGCATATCGCACCTATCGCTATCTGTTCCGTGCCAATTCGTTTGATATGATTCTCTCGCTGCCATTTGATATCTTCTCCATGGATAATCTGGCGGTGGATGCGTTCCGCGGGTGTTTTGTGGTCACCTGCACGCTGTTGGCCTTCATTGGATTGGTGTGGCTGCGTGAGCAAATCCTACACGGTGGCGGGCCCGATTGGCTTGAACGAGATGAGGCGCCAGCAGCTGCAGCAGCCGCCGCAGCAGCAGCAGTACCAGCGCCTGTGCCCGCAGCAGCACCCGCACCAGCTGCTGTTGTGCCCGAAGCGGCACAGGATGACAACAACAATGGCGATGCACCACAAGATGTGCCCATGGATAATGAAGCGCCTGCCGTGGCCAATCCGGCGGATAACGAAGGTGATGCCGCGCAGCCAGCGGTTGCGGCCGCTGCAGCACCTGCTGCCAGAATCGGAGCTGGTGGTGGGGCTGCTGCCGATGTGGATAATGATGAACAGAACTGGAATCCCATGGAATGGGATCGTGCTGCGGAGGAGCTAACCTGGGAGCGTTTGCTTGGTTTGGATGGTTCGTTGGTCTTCTTGGAGCACGTCTTCTGGATCATTTCGCTGAACACCATGTTCATCTTTACATTCGCCTTCTGTCCGTATTGCGTGGGCAACTTCATACTGAGCTCCATGGATCTGTTGCAGCCGGAAAAGCCATTGCTCCATTTCCACGGCATGATCACGACGCTATTTGGATACTGTTGCATCGGACTGACGTTGGTCGTGCTTCACTTCTTTGCGCGCATCTTTCGGATGCGTCGCATCTGCTGGTTCATTGGCCTGTGTTACATTGTGGTGAAGGTATCGCTGCTGTCCGTCGTGGAGATTGGTGTGCTGCCGTTAATCTGCGGCTGGTGGCTGGACATTTGTTCGCTGCCACTGCTTGATGCCAGCTTGAAGGATCGCAAGGCGAGCTTTAAGGCTGCGCCGGGAACTTCAATCTTTGTCCACTGGATGTTTGGCATGGTGTACGTCTATTATTTTGCTGCCTTCATATCGCTGCTGCGCGAGGTTCTACGTCCCGGTGTCCTTTGGATCTTCCGAAATGTCAACGATCCCGATTTCAGCCCCATACAGGAAATGATTCATGTGCCCATTGTACGCCATATTCGTCGCTTGGTCGCCTCCGCGATGATTTTTGGCTTTGCTGTGCTTCTCATGCTCTGGCTGCCCATTCGCATCCTTCAGGTGGTTTGGCCAAATTTCTTGCCCTATTCCCTAAGCGGCGACTCCGAGGTGAATGATTTGAGTCTGCAGCTGCTCTTACTACAGGTGAGCATCATCTGATTTCAATGGTTTCCTCTTGCTAATGATTCCACTTGCAGATTGTGCTGCCCGGCTTCTTTGAGCAAACTCAAACGCGCACATGGCTAAAGGGTCTACTGCGCATCTGGTGTCGGGCTGTCGCTTGGCTGCTGGGCATACGCAGTTATTTGCTGCCCGCTCCGGAGCCACCAGCTGATGCTGCTGCTGCTGAGCCAGCTGCCGATCCTGTTGCCCAGCCCGACGGAGCGGCTGAGCCTGCTGTTGCTGCTGCACCGCCAGTACCACCGCCAGCTCTACCGGAGCCAGCACCGCCTCGCAACTTGGCTGCCGCTCATCAGGCGATCATGCAGCGTGATGTACCCGTCGGATTCCAGCCCTACGAACGTCCCACATTCTTTGTGCTGCGCTTAAGTGCGCTGCTTACGCTGATGTGCTTCTCCATAATGTGTGCCGCCATGCTGATGCTCACTGTGCCCGTCTATATTGGACGTCGCCTAATGATGCTGTGGACGGGACAGCCGGGCGACAAAGCTTCACCGCTTGTGCCGGGCGATGTGCCTCTGGCTGATCCGGAGGCAGCACGTAAGAGCGAACGTTTGCTGCGTCCCCATGAGCTCTACACGGCAGAGATTGGTGGCTATCTGTGCTGGATTGTGTCGCGTGGCATTGCTGTGGTGGTAACACTACTGCCCCAGGGACGTACTGCCATTGTGAACAAGCTGAAGCATTGGGCACGCGTCGCTCTCCAATATGCGCTGCCAGTATTAACGTTACTGGGTATCTTTGTGCTGGTCCCGCTGTTGTTTGGATTGGTGCTGGAGCTGGTGGTGGTTATACCGTTGCGTGTCCCTATGCGCCACACGCCCATACACTTTCTGTGGCAGGATTGGGCACTCGGTGTTCTGTATACCAAAATCGCCATAGCTGTTACATTGATGGGACCGGATTGGCATCTGAAACGTGCCCTGGAACGCGCCTATACGGATGGACTGAGGGATTTCGATTTGAAGTTTGTGATGAATGATCTGGCGGTACCGGTTGTGACCACCCTTGGTCTTGCATTGGCCATACCATATGTGCTTAGTGAATCCATAATACCCATTTTCATTGCCGATCCGCGCGATCGTATGACAGTCTATCGATTGGTGTATCCCTTGAGCTTCATTCTTGTTGGCAGCATTTGCTTCGTGCTCTTCCAGATAAAGCAACTGAAGAAGCTGTATCTGTCGATTAAGGTGGACAAGTATCTAGTGGGTCAGCGACTGGTCAACTATGAGCATCGCAAAAAGCAGCAGGCCGCCCAAGAATTAAAGGCACGTCTGGAGGCGGAGGAGGCGCGACTGGCACAGGCACAGGGAGAAGAGGACGCCAATCCCCCAATGGATTTGGCCGAGCAGGCGGCGTTGCATGCTCGACGGCGACGACAGCAGTTGGCACGCCCCGTCTTTGTGGATGCCAACGAAGAGCTGCTCTAGGGTTACGTTTACTTTATGTGCATGTTGCTAATGGAGTCGCTGCTGATATATCTATTTTTTAAAAACATGCTCCCGCCGGAGCGGTACATGTAGGCAATAATAGGTATGTGCCCAACAAGCATCGGCATCGGTCTGCATCAGAGCATCAGTCCTGGACGAAGTAGCCGCAGTTCGCTTCTTATTTTCGGAGTTAAATTCAACTTATTTTTATACGTTAGCCAAAATTGTTTGTTAAATCGATTCGCTTTTAAGTCTCTAAATTTTAGGATATTTTAAGCCAGGCAGATATTTAGCCAATAATCACCATCTGAACAATGCAACACTTTACTTGCACGTAAAACTTTTCGGTTGCTTTGTAAAAAGTCCAAGTATGGCTTATAAATAAACTATATAATGATATATAATAATGGCGATTAATAATTAATATATATATATATATGTATGTAGAGAGATTTACCTTGTATTAGGATCTGATACGCGATATATATGTATTTATGTTCGAAGAATATTAAAAAAAACAAGCGATTAAAAAGAACTTTAAACAAGAATATTTCAAATAAAAACTTGGTAAATGTGGTGAAACCTTTTGAGTAGAATTACGAACTTGTAAAAATTATATATGTATGTATACATTTAATATTAAATCAAATACAATTATAAATAAATGTAACTTTAAATTTCAATGGATAAAATGAGTTTCTCTGGAGACAATCAAAAGTCGAAAGCTGAAAGCTGAAGCAATGCATTCTGAGTTATTTGTATACGATATAATTTGAAAGAAGGATACCAATAGAGGATATATAGACTTGATCAGCATTACTTGAATTTCGATCTATGCGGATTACTGTATTTAATAGTATTAGAGCTGGATAAAGGGTATCTTCGTCTAGCATTAAAGTGCTGCCTGTGCCCTCCAGCAATGGTGTGTACATTAAGTACTCGTGCACATAAACCAATGTAACCAACATGATGAGAACGCTCCGATGTACAAATATACATCACATGTACTTAGGCATAAAGCCCCACAGGTCAATTTAACAAATCAGACAGCACCCAAAGTAAACACGTCAACAGTCCCCGCTTGCTTAAGCCATCTGTTGGCCATTTGTTAGCTGCATTTCTGGGCCAGAACATCGCCTGCCTTTTTGCATGGCGAAAGGCCTCCAGCTGAGAGCTCGTTATACAATTGCCAATTGCAATTACGCTTGGAACAACATCGATGGAGTGGCTGTTATTGGAGCTGGTTGTGAGTGGTATGCGTCACAGGAGCAGGATATCGATTGCTCAAATACAGCGGAAAAATACGTTAAACGATTTATGTTATGATTTCCTTTCTACGGCTGCAGTTGCTTGCTCTATAGATACGCCAGCAGAGATTGGCCAAGTTTAAGTAATAGGACTCTTTGCGGTCCATGGATTATATACAAATTTAAATCGTTGAAAATTTAGAATTTCTGTTGCAGTTTTTTAGGGATTTTAACGACAGTATCTTCTAATATTTAATACAATATTTTGAATTATAAAGTTATAAAAAAAAATTACAGAGTTAAAATACCTTTCTTAATACTCAGTGTCCTACAAGATAAACTTTTATATAAGTAAAAAGTATACTTAAAAAAGCATAAATTTAATAATAACTAATTTATTTTTGGTTAATTGCGTGCGTCAGTTATTACTTGCCAAGTGTTTTAACTTGAAATAATCTCGCCAGTGCCAGTCCAGCTGAAAGCACACGGCTATTATACATAAACCCTGTACACTGTACACACACAACAGACTCACACACAGCCACACACACAGACACACACACACACACACACACAGAAGCACACACGCATTCACGCAACCACCTTTGTGTCCCATATTTTTAAGCTGACCATTGCCCATGCTGGGGTTATTTAATTTTATAGGCTTTGTTTTTTTTTTTTGGCCTGGTCAACATGCGTGTTTTATTGACCATAATCGAAAAGGCTGGCAGCAGGGCGGCAACAAGGCCGTAGCACTTAGCACTCCTTAAGTTTTACAACTTCACGCTCAATCAGCGACGACGACAGGGAGGGTCTATAAAAAACCGTAACGGCTCGAACTTCAAACTTTAACCCAAGACATCCAATGAATTATACAAGTACGCAAAAGGTGAATTGCCACAAAAAAGCAAAATTAAAGCAACAAAAAACAAGGTGTAGGGGGAAGGGGGGGGCTGCAAAGGGATGAACACGAACCAAACAAAATATAATAAAAATTGAGTGAATGCGACAACTATTTGTGCGGTGCGCTGTTGACATAGAATACCAAAAGTCAGTAAAGGACATAAGCCGCAACGGTGCCGGCCCAAACCCAAACAAAATAAAATGTTTAAGGCCTAAACAACAACTTTGATGCCCTTACATCTTATATACTACTTCTCATTGAGAGTGAGTCACATTTTTAATAAAATCTTAATTTTATATTGATAAAAGCAAAATGAAATATTGAAATTACGAGGATAAACGCTTGCTATTAATTAAAAAAAAAAACAACTTATAAATGTAAAAAGAAAGAGCATTCAGAATTCGTTCATTTACCGTCTGTTGTCAATTTTTGTTGCCTTTATCGTTTTGTGCTTTTGTTTGTTTTGCTTGTGGTTAACTGTTTGGGATTCTTCTTGAACCCAACAATAAAGCTTTTACACAAATTATTTTATTTTGCGTTAAAGAAATAATAAAATACGGCAACGCAAATGAAAGGCCACTTTAATGAGCATAAAAAAACAAAAAAAAAGTCAGCAACCAAAACAAAGGCAGTGGCAACAAGATTAAAGATTAAAGGTGGTACTAAAAAGTTTTTTTTTTGGCATATCAACCAATATTTTTGAGTTGACTTGCTGAATATTAATGGTGGCAGGAGTGTGCTGAGTGCTGAGTGTGCAACGTGAGAGTATTTTATGAACTGACTACATGCAACATTTTGCCGGGCTTATGCCCAATTTTAGACAATTAATGAAGTGTTGGCTACGCTTGATAAGAGCTGCCACAGCACCAGTGGCAGCCGAAACAACAGCAGCAACAACAACAACAACAATGGGGAAATAAGTCATGCAAATGAGCGACAGTTAACACTGCTGCCGCCTGAGGCATTCCACAAATCACACATACGCCGTCGTCTGTCGTTGGTGATGTGTGGCAAGTGATAAGAGCGTGAACTCAACAGGACCCTCTGGCGGTGGCAAGGAAGCTATTACCACAAAGATTGTATGAACTTGTTAATTTTGAACAGGAAACCCAAAAGAATAAAGAGAGCCCAGTGGCTGGGGTGCTGACTTGTGACTCGAGAGTTCAGCAAAACTTTGACAACGCTATAAGGCTAAAATTGAGAAATAACTTTTTACCCTATCCCCAGATATATTGCGTAAAACAAAATAGATCAGCCTTGGACCCTCCAAAAAAAAACTTTCAGATTAAAATGGATAAGTATATATAAGTTGCCTATTAAAGCCGCGACCAAATTGGGGATATGGAATACATTTTTTTGTTAGAATTCGATGATGTATAAAATGCCAGAAGTATTTTTACTTATTTTTTCTGAGTTTCTATAATGCCATAATAATGTGCTGCGTATGACGGATAAATTTAAGTAAGCTATTTAGGAATTTGCTGAATGGAATTTTAAATGGACAATCATTGTAAGTGAGGCACCAGGACATACAATAAGCAGTTCAAGAGTTCGCTGACAGATGAATTATTTTTCGGATTTTTTTGTTTAATATTACAAATAAATCGAAGCAACACAAATGCCAAACAGCCCGAAGAAAATTGATTGAATTTTATTTGCAGCATGTGGCACAGCGTTGTTGGATTAACCCCACCCCCAAACCAAACCAAACCACACTTGACCCTTAGTTATGTTATGTGGCTTTAGTGGCATTTTTCGTTTAAATGCAAATACAACAGCAATTATTCCGCCTGGCTGAGTTTGTGGCACGGGCTTGCAGTCAAGATGTGCCAGGGCTATAAGCCGTAATACTTAAAACCACCAAAATCCACTCTCAGCAAACATAAATTTATATATGTATATATTTATATAGGAGAAATCTGTGCAACTTGCGTCACGTAATTAAACGGCATTTTGTATGCAACCAGCAAGTTGCCTGAATATTTCAAAAGAGTGACACGCATTTCTGAATTATGCGAATGCAGCTGTTTTTTTGTTCCATAATTTATGGCACCATCCGCTTGGCAAGAGTTCAAGGCCACATTTTGGGGGGATGGGTAAGAAGTGTCAGTAAATATGTATTTATGTTGTGAAAAGTCTAATCAACAATATTTCAGCTTAACTCCAAATATACTGAATATGAATTGGTAAATCGCTATTTATGCAGTCTGCCACAACTGTTTGAGTCTTTAAGTTATGCTTATTAAATTTGGTATATGGACTCAATTGGGGTTTCGTAGACACAGTAAATGATTTAAGTTATCGAATGGAAAATCGTTAGCCAGAACGCTCAGCTAAACGTTAAAGGATTCATTTTTATTTTTGTCTAGCAAACATAATTCAATTAGTTTCTATTTATATAAAGATCCGCTTACTTGTCTAATGGACTTAAATTGTTGACAGCTCATACAAGAAAATTGAAGGTGAGGTCGGGTTTCAGATCTGGACTCATAAACAGTTAACAAGCAGTGTCACAAATGATTGTTTGTCTAATCGTTTAGACATGAAAATGTAAACAGCTGTTGGTGACAATTAATCAATGTAACGTCACCTTAAAAGCAGCACAATCCATGACTGGGAGCATCTTGTGTCTATGTCAATCATACGCACAGTGTGACAGCGACAAAGCAATTTACCCACACGGAGAGCAATGCAATGTGGCATATGCGCAATGGTCATTCATGCGTAGGAGTCGCCTTTGTTTGAGTATCTATCTAAATGTGGACCGCACGGGGCACGGGCAAGCAGCCGGCAGAAGTTAAAGATGCAGTGGGCGTTGCCTTGGCAGTCAAAGAAACTGTTTACCCAAACCCAACTTGAGTGGAGGACCCATTCGATAATAGCTCACAGATTCTTTTAAGGTCTGGTTTGTTGTTTTCGAGTGTATTTATTTAGCCTGCGGTTGAACACAATGTCCAGAGATTCTTTTTGACTGTGCTATACACTAACTTGGGATATTTTAAAAATGCCAAAAAGTTGAAAAACTTTTGTTATTTTCATTACAGAATTTTTTCTTATATAGTAGCAATCAAGGGTATTTTTTATTCGTCTTGTCACACAAAAGATACGCATTTTTTGACAACTTTGGCAGTCAGATGTTGTCACTTTGGTTGTTGCTTAGCGCTCATGACAAATATAAAAGTTTTCAATGTTTCTAACTTAAATTGTTTGGTGGTTTAACACGAGGGGTTCCCAGCGGTGCCGTGTATCCTGCCCAATTTTAAGTGGTTTATCTGCTAGCGACTATTAAAATGTATGGCAACTCAATGCTCAAAGCTTACTGATGCGCTCAAGCGTGCAAGGGAACAAGTAAAGGCAGCTGGAAGACCACGACTGCGAGATGCTCTTTCTCAGTGGTATTGTTTGTATTTGACAGCATTTAATTTAATTTAATTTAAATAATAACAAATTATTAACTTTTGTAGGTCATGCAATACAATCGCTAGTGTTGCTCTGCAAGATTAACTACCTACCTAATATACCCTCTATCTCTGTGTGAGCAGTGTATAACAAGCGAATAATGAAATAAGTCAAATCACATAATTTGTATTAGTCAAAAGCTGAGAGTTGGGAAATTCTGTGCGCGTGCTCAAGTGGGGGCAAGAGTTCTTGGCCACTTTGGTTTAACAAACTTTTAGCCGGCTGCGGAATTTAGTCAGCGGTTGGTCCCATATTAAATGCCCTGAGATGATGACAACACATTTTTAAATGGAATTGAATGAGATGTATGTGTCTAAATGATACCCTTGCCATAGTTTATAAACTACAATTAGTCAACACAATTTGACACACACTCACACACACACACACACACATGTTTGCCGTTTTCTATTAACAACTTCTGTGAGCGGTTTTAGCTGACAATTGCCACATGACAACGCTGCAGAATTGCATGTAAATTGTGTATAAACTTTTCCGTTTTTGTTGCAAATGACATGAAACAAATTGACACGCAGCATTTCAAGTTAAGAACTTTATAAACGACAAAAACAACAACAACAACAACTATAACAGAGAAACATTTTCCACTTATGCTAAAAGCAGCGCGAAAGTTTTCCTTAACGATTTTGATGAATTGCAGGCAAGTAAGTTTATAAATATTGTTCAGCTTTCACCAGAAGCTAATATCCTGGCTGAATCCACTAAGCGATATAATTAAAATTAAATTAATTAACAGTGCCGCACAGTTAGCTGCGTAATTTGCGCGTAATTAGACATCTACCAAACACGCTGTTGTCCCGGGGCTTCATTAGGAGAAGCGAGATTTGTGGAGCTGTGGATACTGTGGACAACCCCTAAATGGATGAAAGCGGATGAAAGCGGTCATATGATATGTGCGCACTTAATGCTCTAAATTGTTAGCTATTCACTATGCTCTGAGTGGCATTTTGGGAGGCAGAGCATTGTGAGGCTAAAACATTGTACAGCAAAACAAAAAACAGACACAAAAGTAAAAACAAAAAAATTGGAATGGGAATAGGAATGAAAAGAAAGAAACTTAAGCTTAGCACATGCTCACTAGACCAACATGGTATGGTATATGGCTATGCACACTTACCATTCCCAACTGGTAGCATTTTGTGTTTTTGTCTGCTGTCCAACAAACAATTTTGTTGTGGCAGCGCATTGTAAACTTTTTAATAAAGCCACAGTGGACGGGATTGAACAGGAGGGAAATCGTTATATGCACATTGTTTGGCCCAGAGACAGAAAGGAGGCGTAAGCACTGCTAAAATAATATACAATACAGACATACCCAAACACACCCACACACACACACACACACAAACACACACACTGGAATATTCAAAGGGCGAATTCATTTATTTTAAAGTAAATATAGGCGCAGCTTTACTTAAAGGTGTGATAAAGGGTCGGATAGGGGCATAGACCTATCGGGACAAACCGAGAGGAGATGAATCGATGCCTGACGAATTTGTGAATGTTTTGTGAATAAAAAACAACTGCATAAACATTTGCATATGTTAGATCTACATGTATATATAACCCTAGACATGGGTATGGTTGGGCAGGTCCTAGATAGATACAGAGAAGGGCTTGAAATATGACAGTACGCTCTTAATAAAAAATGAGATAGCTAGATGATACTAGATGTGTAAAATTGAGACAATTTGTTACCACAAGAAATCAAGTCAACATGGCATATGTGAAATATGCATCTATTTTTGAAGCTTAGCAAATTTATACGGGTAATAAAATTAGATTTTCAAGCAGTTAAGTATTTAGATAAATCTAACTTAGACGAGTACAGTTAAAAGTTGGGTTAAGTTTCAGATATTTCTTTCTATATGCATAATAAAATTCAAATTACAAATTACAAACTAACCAAGAGAGAAACTTTGTTTTTTTGGGTTGAGTTTTCATTTAGGTTTTATGTGCGGCAAGTGTATAACTCAATTTGTGGTCAATTTGAGTTTACATTTTTTGTTGTTCTGGGGTTTCCATGCAACATTTTCAGGAATTTTGTACAATTTTATTTGGGTTTATGGCTAAGTTTTGGATGCTGGTATTTTGCTGTTGCTGTTGCCGTTGCTGCGGCTGTTGTTGTCTAATTAGCAAAATAGAAACGGCCAAGCAGCTCCGTTGACCCGAATCTTGTGGATGTTGTGCCCATTAAGCCAATACCAAATGTCAACAGCTGCCCACAAACAGGACGACAACAATTCGACATTTGCCATGTAGATGTGCTCTTTGGCAAAGGTTCCACCCACAAGTATCCCTTTACATGTATGTATGTGTATATATGTATTATAACTATGAGTGTGTGTGTGTGTGTGTCGACGCTTCATTTGAGACTTGTATTTATTTCAAAGACCATAATTAAATGCAGAGGCACAGCTGCTGCCGCAGGCCTTTGAAGTCCTCGGGACTGGAAAATTGTAGTGGCTCAAATATACAGCGTCAATTGCAAATGTTTGGCTTATTTAAATTTATTGTTAACGCTGCCAAGCACAGAAGGCAGCCACATGAGCAAATTGGCTCATTAAACCAATCAGAAACAATAATTTACGCGCCTCCACTAGGCGCTTACAAAGTTTTCAAAGTGAAACTTGGCTTAAATATATATATATGTATTTATTTCTTTGCTTATACACGGCATCGGAGAGTGGGTGGGGTTCGGTTGGAGGTGATTGTGCAGTCAGGCGATGGGCGTCATGTGGGCGTGTTTAATCATTTGTAAGTGCTTAGCAACGGTAACTTAAGCGCCTGCAGCCAGGCGGCGTTTCACATGGCAGTGCTTTGGGCAAGATGAGCCAGACAAATTTATGGAGCCCCCCCAAGAAGTGTGGATTTCAATTTATCTATTGGTAGATAGTCGGTAACAATAGCAAAGTTAACATTTCGCTAATTAAAAACATATTCAATCGCATCGCAATTCCAATCTAAAGACTCTTCGAAGAGATGAGCAAAGTCAGGAAAATATATTCAATTATAAAACAAATATAATCAAATTTCCTTTGTGTCAAAAGTGTCAATATTCTAGAATTTGTTCAGCTGTGTTTTTATTTAGAAATGTGTGTATCACAAGGGAATATTTAAGTGATTGTCTTCTCCAATATTTTTGAGTGTCACACAACTTTTTGCAGATTTATGTTTGCTGAACTTAAGTTAAGAAGTGAAACTCATATGCAAAAAGAAAATTCATGCTAATTCAAAGTTGAATTGGGAAAAGTATAATCGAGTATGTCTCAAGTTTCAGGATTTATGATCATATGTGCTAAACTTGATATTAAACCTTGAAGAACTTTCACATGATTTATAATGATATTGAGTAAAAAGCTGATTGGAATTTTCTAGTCATCAACATTGTCTATTAAATGCATCCTTTGCTCAAGGATAAACACAAAAGGACTATAAATGTAAATGACTGTAGTCTATATACTTGTAGTTATTACATTTTATGCGATATACATTGGGGATTATGCAAATCACCCATTTACATACTTGATATTAAAAATATAAATTAAAAATGATGTAACAGCTAAAAACACACACATACACACTTACAGAGCAAGGATGAGATCCTGACGCAGTGCACTGTGCATAACAATGTGTGCAGATGGGATGAGATGAGAATCATTAATTGAAAAATAATACTCAGAAGAGTTGTCGACGGATTATTGAACCTGCCACCCTGCTTAAGTTGCTCAAGGAGAGGGGCAGAAGGGGTGTGGTTTGTATTACGCACCTCTTCCATTTCTAGCTTTATCCTCAAGTGTGTGGCATGCTTGGTTATATAACCTGTAGCAAGTTGCGCAGTGATTGTTGACAAACTGCCACTTTAACATGAGAGATAGAGAAAGAGTGAGAGGGGGAGAGAGAGAGGGAGACAGAAAAGCTGTTCAAGAGATGGTGATAACTTAATTATGCTCAAAAGTGCACTTTAAAAGATTTAATTTTTTCAATGAACTTTTTCAATGAACTTTTAACACCTTCAACTGCAAGGCAAGTACAGTTATTTACTAGCACTCAAAGATGAGTATAAATAAATGGTTAAGGCGCAATTAAGCGCTTAACATAAAACACAAGAAATCGGTAAATAATAATTTTGCATATATTTCCAACACCTTTAATATTGATTATTTGTTGTTAAGCATTAATTACACTTGTATATTTGTAATTAATCAATTTGCACAGCTAAATAATATTTATTATTAGGAAACACGCAACATAAAATGCGAAACAAAAACAATTTATTGACAAAACAAATTTTAGTTTATCTATCAAAAGAAAATTGTGCAAATACTTTTTTTTTTATATATAAATTCATTATAGTGTTAAATTGTTTTTATAAATTACTTTTTACTATGCTGGGCAAAAGATTAAGTCTCCTTAGTGTGGTTAGAGTTTTATATTTGTGTTTGTATTTGCCACATTTTATTATTTCGTGGCTATATAAATTATGGATGACAGTTTTTTTTATTTGTTGTTGTCATAAAGCAGCAAATTGTTGTTGGGTTTGCTATTTTTACTGTTCAAATTACTTGTGCTAATTAATTGCAAAGTTCCCACACTCAATTTTTATACAATTTGATCGATGACAAACATAAATTTGTTTTGATGTCAATGACGTCGAAAAGATGAACAAATATGCAAATTATTTTAATAGAGTGACTGGCCCAAATATAAATAATAGATCAAACAAGTTTTGTGTTTGCTTCAATTAAATTTGACAAAACAATAGGAATGAATTTTCATGAAATTTAATAAAGATATATTTATTGAATTGAGAAATTCTTAAGTAGATTTCATTTCATTTCATTTGTTTTGCTAAAATGCTGAGGGCATTATTAATGGTTTAGGCAAACAATAGTGAATATTGACACTCAATCGACTTAATTGATTTAGATTGCAGATTTTGTTGCCTAATCCGTCAATAGGCAGATTTTCGTCTTGACTGAAGTGTCAATGGCATTGAGTTGTCTACTAGTCTGTGGCCTGGCTGGAACAGATTGTGGGTCTTTAAGCCCATAAAACTTAATGCTTTGGTTTAATCATCGAGGCAGTCAGAAGTGAGCTTCAATCTGATCGAAATGGTGCGTTGCATAATCTAATTAAAAAGGGAAGCATCATCGTAACTCGGTCTGCCATAAATTACGCAATCTCAGCCAAAAGGCAAGTCATTAAATTTATTGCCAGTGACCAAACCAGGACAAACGATACACAGCCAATGGCAAATAAAAGCTTTTTATTTATATTTTAATAGGTTTCCACTGGTTTCATTTCGATTGTTTTGCTGTGTAAATAATGATAAGCCATTTTGGATACGCTCTTCGCACGACGCGAAAGAACATCACTGAGCAGGAGCGGGAGCGGGAGCAGGAGCAGGAGCAGGAGCACGAGTTGAATGGCTGGTTTCCCTGCCAATTAGCATATTCTCAAAATTAATTGGCGCTCGGGTGTAAGTCCCTTGATTATTGCATTTTTAAAAGCACCCCAGAGGCGGCTGATAGGGGCGTGGCACTTAACTTGCCAGCCCTTAAGAGCCATGCGCCTGGTTTGGCTAACGAACTATCAGCCAAAGTGTGCATATAATTTATTGTGGCAGTTGAAGTATGGTTAACTGATTTGACCTCCGAAATGTAATATATCGTTGCTTAAACTTGAAATAATGATGCAAATAAAGATATTAGATAATTATTTAACATAAGAGCATTCAAAGTGTACACATTGAGTTTCTCTTGCGATTCTGATTTACAACATTTCATATTTTACTGAATTTTCCACATACATTTTCCACTCGAATCATTGCTCAATTTGTGAAGGAATTTATTTGCCATTTTAATTGCAATTTACTATCAATGTTTACTATATATGTATATATGTGGCATAAATATGTTGAGTAAAACTCGAATACAATTATTTGCATAGTCTTGTCTTGTTGCCTTGAGAATCGTTTTATGGAAATTTGGCTAAAGTCGAGCATCGAATTAATGATTATTTCATTTCCATAACAAAGTTTAGCTGTAATCCTTTGTCTAGTCGGCTTCCTTTTATGTGATTTTCATGTAAACTGGAGGATGTTAAATTTATTTCATTTTAAATACAACCTAAGTTTATGACGAAAGGGGTTTACTCAAATGGTTATTAAATTATTCAAATTGTGTTTCGCACACACTTTTTGTTTAAATTTAACAACTATTCAATAGTTATTTCAGCGGATATTTAAGTGTATCCTTCTTGATGACTTCCTGTCAAAATCTTGCGTCCAATGCATCCGTTCACCATTCCTGATATTTGAGTCAGCAGCATTCACAAGAATGTTCACTTTACTTCCTTTTGCTGTTCCTTGTCTCAGCTCACGTTTCGGATAGTCCTTGGCCATTTCCCGCTGACAAAGGATTCTGTTCACAGTTTCCAATCGCTTCAAAAGCTGAAAACCCTATAACACCTGCCAACCAAAACATCTGGCATCTGAATAGACTGCGAAATGGAGTTAGCTGCAAAGTTGATGGCTAGTCAGAGTTGGTTAAATTGATTTCACTGGATGCACCATCTGTTTTTCCTTTACATCGTTGTATAAGAAAACATGGAACTATAAAACTCGTAAATTATTGAAACGTTTTTTTTTGTTTTTTATCTATAGCCATTGTCTCTTACTTGGTTGTTTTTTTAATAATACGTTTTTGTGTGCTTTTTTTTCGATTAGAGAATTTCTGCAGAAATCTGTTCAGCTGTAATAGCAATTTTCAGAGTTTCAACAATTTTTCTATTGCCAGCGGCCCATGAATACAAATTCAACGAAATTCATAAATTCATGTAGACAAACCACAAGTTAACTAAAATAAATTGCCTAAAGCAAAATTTTCTTTCTCATTCCGCATATGAAAAGCATAACTCATCCCAAAAGAAAATGTCAGCATGATATTCGAGATGGGTACAACAAAGAGAAGCTGCTATTCCCAAGTATCAGTTTCAATCATCCATCATATCCTCAATCACATATCTGACTGCTGAGCAGGTATGAACATTGGAATCCAAGGGCAACCAAAACTTTCAACTATGCGGCAGCAGCAGCTGCTACTTGCGGCAAGGTCTCAAATGTGGCTTACATTTCCTCAGGCCAAATTAAGCATTAAGCTAAAAGCAGCGTGCAATGGCTGTGTGCAAATGAATTTAGCGGTTTAGCAATAAACCTAACAAATTAACGGTGGGTGTATAGAAATGGGGACATGTGTGTGTGTGTGTGTGTGTGTATGTGTGTATGTGTGTGTGTGTGTGTTGTCTATGTTGTGGTTTCATTTAAAAAAATGTCGCTTTTACTCGCGTGCTTTGAACGACACGTCGTTGGCAGTTCAAGTGCAAATTACAATTTCCACGCACACACACACACACACACACACTTTTACACACACACATGCACAACAACACTGACAATAAAGGGGCTTAACTGGCAAAACAACAATAACAACAACAACAACAACAACAACAGCAGACAGAATGTCAACACGCTGACAGCAGCAAATAAGCGTGGCCCAAAATGCTGGAAGTTGTTATGCAAATTTTGTATCAAATTTTGGTTGCGTGCTGCTTGACGCATTTTCATTATTATCACAGTTGCCACAGTTGCTGTTAATGTTGTTATTGCAATTGGTCGATTAATGCCATATGCGCAGCATGTATTTAAATACAGTGTTAAGCCTTAAAGTCTGACAATATCAATGGATCGCACACCGGCCACCAGCTTATGCCATAAAACAGGACAACCTCAAAGTTCCACATGGAAATCCTTTGTGGTTGCCATTGCTCCAGCTGATGAGTAGGGTCAAGGACGTGCCACATTCTCACACCTTTGGCCTAACCCCTTTTCAGAAGCCTGCCCCAAATGCTGATTTTTTTTTTTTTTTTTTTTTGCCAGACATCCTAAGGCTAACGTAATTCCTCGCAAAAGGAAAACAAGATACAATATTTATTTCTTAGCGTGAAAGCTTTTGATACACTTGAACACCCTGATTATCTTAGCTTTGACAGGGGGTTTCAATGCGGCAAAGTTTGTTAAAGTCTAATTATTAATATCTGAAGTATTTTTCTAATTACAGTTCTGTAATTAACTAAAGTTAAGTAATTGAAAAAAGTTCAATGTACACACGATAAATAAATTTATCGTTATCCTTATATATACATATTAAACTTTCACTTCGTTCGTTTAAATTTAAATTTAAATTTTAAATATTTTCGGTTTGATGCCACAAATTCGTGTCGGTTTTAGTTGCAGAAAAATTAAATTTTGCTACAGCTGCACTTTGGTGAAGCATTCATAAAAATGTCGCACAAATATATATATGAGATTTTTATGCTGCGTCATATGCTCCATATGCGTAATATGCGTATGCCACACATGCCACACAAGGGGCAGCCCACCTCTAATGTCAGTTTGAGTCGAAGGAAAATCTTTAAGCGACACTGGGTTTTCAATATTGCTGCTGCCATGGCAGCAACATTGTTGGCCCTTAATTAAGCCACGTTGTTGATACACATACGCACCGTTGCACACAGCACAATTATCTTAAAAATTTTCACCCTTACTGGGCTTGGTCCCGCAAACTTTGCCAGCTTGTCAATAAAATGACTTAACTGTTAAGAAATTGCTCAAGTTCTGTTTTTTCTTAACTTGTTTTCTAGTTGTTGTTGTTGTTGTTATTTTTCAATGACTGAAGTAGATTAATTAACTGATTTTTCGCTTGCTTTTCGGTTGAAAAGTTGTGAGCCTGAATAGCTGCTGAAATATTTATAAGAAAACAACTTTTTTATTTCAAGGATGTTGCAGCAACATTTTCGCATAGCCAAAATAAGTAAATAAACAGCTTGAATTTAAAGCCAAATCGGTCTTAACTGTGAGTGTGTGTTTTGGACAGGAAAGTTGTTTCAGCTGAAAGCTGCTTCACAGGTGTTGAAAATGACGCCAACTTGTTTGGCATTAACTTTCCACTGTTTTTGAAGAGTGAACCATTCGAGCATTATGTAAATTGAGCTGACAAGAATGTTAATTATTTGTTGATTATTTGGGTATGAAATCTATTAAATGCATTTAGTTTTATTGCGTGTTTAAAGATTTTAATAGGGAAAGCTATGTTATTTTATATTCTTCGTACTTCATATGAGGCAAGCAAGATTGGGGGCAGAGAGACCCCTAATAGGACCTGAACCGTAATGTGGCATCGGAAGGCACACAATACGGCAGGAGATTAGAACGAGGCACCAGGACTCCGACAAGCCAAACGTCTTTTGGGTGGCTATAATCAGAAGCGATTTAAGCAGATAATAGCCATGAGTAAAAACAATCTTAGAATACTCACCGGTCTACTGACGGGACACTGTAGACTAAGAAGTCACCTAGCCAGGCTAGGAGAGTGTGCCGCCTTAGCAAGGAAGAGATGCAACATCCTAGGGATAATGATGAGCAATGACATAGTGGCCCTCAACCCAATAAAGATCCTAGCATTTGTGCAGGAGCTTGGATTGATGGAGGAGCTTTAAGCCGAGAAGGGGGCACAATAGACCTACCAGGTCGCAGTGCACACACTCCCAACCTAATAATAATATACTTCACATGAGGATAGACACAAATTAAACTCGGGCATTGACAAGCATTTGAATTCATAAAATATTAACGTTTTACATGTTGTAAGCTACTTACATTCTACATGAACATCAAATACTTCTTTGATGAAGGACTTTGTCAATATTTATCTTGCAATCACTAGTTTACCTTTTAGGCAACGCACAGACCCATAATCAAAACAGAAATACACAAAGATGGAATTAAACATATGGCAAGAGTAAAAGGGATAAATACATATGAAAATAAAAATAGTAACAAGGATGAAATGACGTCGGTCACGTTTCAGTTGGGAAAACCGAGCGTATGAGGATTGTCTGCACGTCTGGATCCAATTTCCAATTTCCAATTTCATTCAGCACATAAACAAATGCAGAGATACACTTGCAGTTAGTGTTGATCTAATTTGTTGTTGCCACTTTTGCCGATAAACACAATGAAAAGTATAAAATTTTAATGGATTTTTTGCAATTTCCTTAATTTCCGGTTTGTGTAGTTTCCTTTTGAGGTTTTTTTTTGCAGATAGTAAGGCTGTTAACTGTTTGGGAATTTTCACTTTGACCACTTGCTGTATTTTTTTGCCTTTGTCCCCTTTTCAAGGCCAAAAAACATATCTTCATTAAGTCAACTGAACTAAGGTTCACAAAAAAACTTTTTCCACAAACTCCGATATTTTGTGTTGTTTCTTGTTTTTTCTTTATTAATGTTTGTAAGGACTGTACATACTTAAACACTTTTAATGAATGCTCTTTCGGCTGAGACAGATGACGAAAATTAAATAAACAGCTAAAATAATTTGTGGAGAATTGTATTAATAAATATTTAATTTAGCACATCGTGTATAAGCTGCAACATGCTGTGTTTGTGGCAAATGAATTATAAAACAATGTCAGAGTAAATAAAGCGAGCTATTTGACTAGAAGACACCCTGGGGACGAGTCCAAATTTCGCACATTTCTCAGCACTGGCAGAAGTTATTTTCCAAAAAACAGGACTCTTTAATCATGATTTGATCTGTAGATTAAAGCTACAAGCAAAGTTGATTTTAGCTTGAAATGTTAGTTAAATTTGTTAGAAAAGTTTGTGGGGAATGGATAAAAGTTCAATGGTCATAACTTTGTCAAAAGCCATTGTTTTTTTTTTTAAATTACATCTTTTTAGCTTGACTACATTCAAGGTTAGAAACACAAGTTTTTTGGACTGATTACCAAAAATACTGCGACTCTTAATACTTCTCCGACTCTTGACTAATTCTCATTGGTACATTTCCGGCTAGTGGATAAAATAGCTGAAAAAACTAAAATGTGGCAATTAATTTCACTTTAACATGTTTGTTGCCAGTTCTTTTCTGTGTTTTTTGGCTGGCAGCCGAACATAGTATGTAACACAACCTCCTTAATTATTAACATCAAACAACTTACGAGGCTGTCATGTTTCAATAAATATAGACATTTTCCTTTTTTTTTTTTTGGTATTTTTGAGGTAATGAAATCCCATTTAGTTAAACCAAGCGTTAAGGCCCAAAGCATTGACCGTGTATTAAAAAAATAAGCTAAGTCATGAAAAGAAATTGAATTTGTAAGCTGAATGTACTATGAATGCTCTACAGAAAAATCCATTTAAAAGGCAGGTTTTAAAACTAAATAACAATTTAATAATAAATAGTTCAAAATGCAAAATAAGTAATTAAATTAGTAGAAGATTTTAGTGCATAAACTTAAAGTTCTCACTTTATATTAATAGTTTTATACGATTTCAACCTTAAATGTTAGTTTTAAATTTATTATCTAAGAAATAAATAAGACTTAAGAATATAGTTCCATGTAGAGCTAACTGAGCAAAGACACTCAAAAACTTGTTTAGCTTAAGTACTTCATAATTGAGATGCAATCAAGCAAAAACAAGAAAAATTGTATTTAGCTCTGAGGTTTTTGCTTTTAACGACGAAATTAATGCGCATGGTTTAAGGCAAGTGCGGAGACAGTCGGAGATTCGTCCAATCCTAAAAGCCGCAAGCAGCTAACTGGTCTGACAATTGACAGTTACATGGAAAAGCAGGCAACCAGGCGTTTCAAATGAAATGTGTGTGTTCTGGTCAAGAAAGCAATTATATGTAGACATGTCTTCTACAGGCTTTTGGTTTTACTTAAGTGGACTGCATTTGATACACGTACATTAAACAATCAACCTCAAATATATATAAATAAAAAATTTATAAGCACCACCTTATAAATATATAAATAATGTACCACCTTAATACAGTCATCTAATTAAACTTTGATTTGGCTATTAGCTTAATTACTCTGTATTGGTTAAAGTTCTTTAAATGCAGTTAAAGCACACCATTGGTTTTAATTTGCAGAACTCAAAGTGCGATATTTATATTGCATTTATAATTCTAATGAATTCTGAAATTCAACACAAAATATATGTGGGTAAATCTGCAGAATATAGCAAAAATAAAATGCAGCTGATTCCATAAATCATCAATCTAATATCAACTCGCACAAATTTTGAATTCAATAGCAATTTATTCTCAAATAATAATTATTCGCTAAATTTTCTAAATACATATTTGTCTCAAATATACGAGCTTCAAAAATATTTCATAACCACGCAGGTATATTAATTAATTTTGCAAATTTATCGATTAAATATTGTACAGCATTTCCAAAATAATTTAATTAAAACCTGCACATTTAATCAACCCCACGTAGAGCCAACGATCTGATTATAATTTTATTCACATAATTAAAACTGGCAACAAGCTAGTCTCCGATGTTGGCCACAAATTGCACTTGTGTTCAGAGCCATGATTTTCTGTGCAGTCTGCTGCATTGTTAAGTTTGGAGTCACGCACACAAGCACACACACACTTACACATATGCATCATGGGTTTTTTTTTACAGTTATTACAGACATTTAGTAATTACGCTAATGAGGCTCATTAGATGCTCAGCAGCCGAATGGCACTCAGTGGTAACCTGACTAAAAGCGCAGTGGCAAACAGGCAAAACGGAAACGGGCAGGGCCAAAAATGTATTATGTTTTGATAACTGCCGCATGCAGCATGCTGCGACTGTGAAAACTTGTTGCAAATGATTTAAAGCTCAAACAACAATTACGCAAATGATGCCACTGACTGAACAATGGAATGCGAATGTGGAGTTACACCAGCCCATGTCGAGATGTGATGTATGTGATGGGCATCCCAAAAGGGATCCTGAAGATATGAGTGGAGCCAGTTACTCTCCGTCTGCAGTTGCCTGCTAATTGTAGTTAAATCTAATATGCAAAAGGTACAAGGAGGCAGCAGTCAGTTGCCATTAAGAGTCAGGCACCGACATTTAGGCTCTGCCGCACGTACAAAGCACGTAACGCATTCCTGCTCTCCGACGGATGTCAGATGCGGGTTGTGGTATGGGTGTGAGAGTGGGTGTGGGTGAGGGTGTGGGGGGTTTGCCTCTGCACATATTGTTGATGTCGTCTTTGTGCTGAGCCAAGGCTTTAATGCTGTTCGCAGCTGCACTTGACGGCGCATGAGTGAGTTCCAGCTCAGCAGCAATTTGTTTGCCAGGCTCGCTGACTGGCGAAAGTTTTTCAATCAATTTCATCTGAAAAGTTTTCACTAAACACACAAAAGTTGACAATACTTATGCCCAATAAAAAGATAAGTAAGCAATCATAATTATGTGTTCGATGTAAGCTTTTACTCAAATTTAATAAAATAAAAAAAAAACGGCTTCAATAGTTCTTTTTGGGTTGATTTTTAAAAAGAAAATGTGGCCATTTTTGTTAAATTCTTCGCAACATATTTCAATAATCATCTTGAAATTCTTTGAACTGCTTTAAAATCGATGTTTAGGAAAGTTTTAGTTCATTATGGCCAGCTAAATGGGCCTGGCTTGTGCGCTGCTGCTTTTGATTACCTCATGACTCAATTTTATTAGGTTACAATTGCGATTTATGTCCGCCCTGAAGCTTATATTCAACGAATTTCTGATTGAGATTACAAAATTAACGGCTGTCACAGTTGTTATTGAAAATGTCGAGGAAAATTCAACTGTCAAAACAGTGTCATTTATTACGCAATTGCAGAGGAGAATGTCAGGAATGGAGGGAAGGGGAAAAGTTTCCAAAAGTCTTAACTAAGTTTTAGTGGTAGTAAAATTAGAAAATTAGCAACATTAAGTTGAGATAATAAATGAGCTGGCAAATGGCGCATTTCCTAGCTACAAAATTAGTACAGTTAATCAATCAATTACTTTAAGCCATAAGCTGCCTTTAAGCCATGAGGGTTGAAGAAAATGCCTTCATTGCTAATTTGCCTAAACTTAAAATGATTGAAAAACTTGTTTTTTCGTAAATAAAACACAAACGCATATTTTAAATATTTAATATTTTAGTAAATTTAACCCTTTTTTTTGGTATTTCGTTTTATTTATTACATATTAATAATAATAAGCCGTACATAAACCAAATGTATAATTATATATTTGTTTTGTAAAGGACTCGTCATAAAATTTATACAAATAAATTCATTAGAATATGGTTTTTAAACGAATTACAGATATTATAACAAACAACGACTTTCTTCGTATATATGTATATACATATATATCGAGCTAAATGACAACATTACAATTCAATTAAATATAGTTTTATCGGCTAAATTTTGTGTTATGTTTATTTTAATAGAGTTATTAAAATCTAATTATGAAACATTTAAAATGAGCTGCATTTCAAGTCGAATGTTCAGTTTAATTTATTTAAATTTAAATACTTTTTTCATTAGTTTAAATTATGTATTGAATTAAATTTTTTTTTATAATCGATTGAAAATATTTGCTGGGGCTCAATTGCAAACACTTTCATCATTATTATTATTATTTATTATGGATTTACAACAGTTTTATGCAGCCTTCGCTTATCACTTACATAATTATTTATTATATTATTATAAACAGTCGATGCTTTAAATAAAATCGCTCGATTTCAACAAATAAAATGCATAAACTATTTTGAATTATAGCAAAAGCTAATCTCTTAAGTACAAAAAGCTGTACTAAGTAATTTAATTATGTAAAACTATGTGTATTATGTAAATCATATCATCCAATTAATTCACAGTCACTTCATTTTTGGAATCAATATTAACAAATAATTAAATACGCCTGTACAAATTCATATTTGTGTATTTATTTTATTTTTATTTTTATTTTTATTACTTTGAATGGAAAACTGAAAATATATACACACAATGGCAACTGTGAAAAAATTCGTATTTTTTTTTTGTTGTTGTCCACATAGAATTCGAATTAAATCGTATTTGCGCTTAGTCATTCAGCTTGATTTGCATGTGGCAGGAGCGACGTGGCGCCTCCTCTTTCATACAATGCACAGCGGGGAAACCAATGGTGCGTTTGAGCGCTTTCATTTTATTTATGTTATTCACAACAATCCTAATGTATGTACCACAATAAAATATTGCAAAAAAAATCTCATCAACCGGAAAGCGTCGTTTTGGACCACAAAACATATACATACATATGTACATATATGTATTAGCTGAAACTTACATCACAACTTCAACACTACGTCGAACTGGAATTGGAACTGCTAATGGGCAACGTATTAGCCGCAAACAAGCGATGATCCACAGTGCCGCTGCCCTCGTTCACAACTGCCACAATCGAGCTACGCTTCAGGCTAGCAACCACCTCCTCTTGGCTGGGAATGGGCTCCATTGGCGGTTTGGATAAGCAACGTGATTGCTGCTTCTGCTGTTGCTACAGATTCGTCACTTGGGTGGTGTTGTTTGTCACGGAGCTGGCGGCAGCGAGTGTCACAACATGCGGTTGCTTGTGTGTCGCCGTTTGATAGCAGCTGTCAGGCGCCGCTGCCACCACAGAGCGCTGTAGCCCATCCACCCGTGTGGCAGTCAGTTCGTCTTGTGCCACCGGCAGCCACTTGTCTAGAAACTTGGGTCGGAATAGCAGCGTAAATGTGCTGCGAAATTGTTTACTCATCGAGCAGTAGAGTATAAAATTTATGCTCGAGTTGATTAAAGCCAGCACATCCATAAGGTCACCTAAGCGATTCCAAATCAAACAGTCAGCTAAAAGAGTAACACTACGAGTGTTCAAATTATACTTACTCAGTTTGAAATAGCATTGCATGAGAAATGCATTCCCCAGCACAGTGTTCAGCAATCCCATGATTCCCTGTGGAAATTCCGTGATAAGAAAGAGCAACAGCACCGCCAGCAACATTCGAGTGGTGCGATCTGTTTGCTTCTCCTTCTCCAGCGTTTTGCTATTCTTGCGTGGTCGCTCCGACGGTTTGCCATTGACAACAGATTTGGCGCCATTGCTATGGCCCGGTTTGGTGGTCAGTTTCTTTCGACGGCGCTTTGCCTCCAACAGCGCCAGGATGAGACGCACCGAGAGTATTGTCAGTGCAATACAGGGTATCAGTTTGATGACCATACTGTATATCAGGAAAGTGGCATTCAGCAGGGAGGTATTGTGCAACGCCAGATCGCTGTGATAGAGTCGATAGACGGTCACATTGCGCACCACCACAGGCACCAGCATAGGACTAGGACTAGGACTTGGACTAGGACTAGGACTAGGACTGGGAATAGGACTAGGTGTAGTCATATTTAACCATTGAGTATCGTTGGCCATGGGTGTGGCATTCAGAGCAGCCACCATCACAGTCTGCATTTCGTTCCTGTAGTCAATAACATATTGACTCATCGGTATGCTATTTATCACCTTGCCTTGGGCATCCAGCTGATCCATCCATTCCGCGATGGCTGTGATCAGATAGAGCGATGGTGAAACCACAAGCACACAAACCACATACGCTGTCGTTATGGTTATTATAGTGGTGCGCATGCCGCACCACAAACGATTCTTTTGCGGATAACCCACTGCAATATAACGCCACACAGCCAGCGTAATTGTCAGCCAAATGGAGATGGTGTGCAGCACCTGGGCAAAGATCGAGTGGAACTTGATGAAGCAGGCCCAACCATAGCTCAACTTCTGCTCCCTGGGCAAGCTATCCTTCAGTATATAATCGTGCACCGCATAGGGTATATATTCCAACATCACGGCCAGATCCGCCACCGCGAGACCCGTGAGGATGGCATTGGTGGGTGAACGCATCTCGCGTCGTGTCAAAACAATTATGTTCAGTGTGTTGGCGATGGTGCCCAGGATGCAAACCACCAGCGAAACATAGCCATGCATGTTCTTATAACTGTAAAAAGGAGAAGAAGATGTATTTTTTTATATTATTATTTTAATAACGGTAACATTAAGGTGTAACCTATATTGACACACACTTTAATAAATATTTAAGGGTATCCAATGCTGTTTATTTATTTATAAATAAACTACAAGCAACAAGACACTTACTTACAACCTGATAGCTTATTGAGGAGTCGCCTCCAGATGTTATGCATTGATAAATAATTAATTTGTATATAAAAAGTGTACTTCTGCGTAGAGTCCAATTTGTCTCACTGGAAGTTATCTTTAAGTATATTAAGCAGAAAAGTGTGTGGCACACACTTTAATTGGCCAAAGCTGGTGGCAAACGATGATGTTCACAAAATGCGGGTCGTCAAGATGCTGTTTGTGGTTTGGCAAACCATTGGAATGTGCGTAGGTGTATGTGTGTAGGTGTATATGTGTGTGTGTGTGTGTGTGTGGGTGTGTGTGTTGTTAAATTAAGGACTGTCTGTCTGTCTGCATCAGCAATTAGATGTGTATCTAACACTTGGCCATTTACTTTGTATGTCAAAGAAGTGCTACGTGCTAAATTGCTAGAGACTGCCACAACAGCGAAACTTGACGCTGTCACGCCCCAGCCAGACGCCCTCAGACTTACAGTAAGTCGTTCAAAGCGCCACTCGACTGCGACACACACAATACAAAAAAAAACAAGATAGAACGTTGCAGTCGGACGCAACCGACAGCGAAATACTATTATACCATTACATAAATTAATGTAATTCTTATAAATATAATATATTTCTTAATTTTGTATAAAATATTAAATCTAGTAGCTCGATTCAATTCAATTGTTGTTCAATTCGGTTATGTACCATTCAATTAAATTGAATCGAACTACTAGATTTAATATTTTATACAAAATTGAGAAATTTTATAAAAAAAGAGGTGGCACAATTTGACGCGCTCGATTAAGAGTGACCAAATTGCAAGATAAGCAGCATTGCGCCAAAATTAACAGCATATGTTAAGTATTCTGTTAAGTAAATTGCGGGAGATACAGGCATTTATCGTTTTTTGTGGGCGGGAGTGGGCGTGGTCCAAAATTTTTTTTCCACATTTATGAAGGTTGTTACTAGCAATATACCTTTAAAATTTGGTGACTTAAGTTTTCAAATTGCGTGAGATATATAGGTTTATAGATTTACACCAACAGGTGTGTCGGTTTAGGGAGGTGGAGTGGGCGTGGCCATCCAATTTTCTTATCGATCCTAGGGGGTGTTACCAGTAACATACCTGCAAAATTTTGCGACTCTAGCTTGCAAATTACGGCAGATATGCGCATTTTAAATTTTTAGGGACGAAGTTCCTGGGGGCGGCGGATGTGGGCGTGGTCCAAAAATTGGTATGCCAGTCTTTGGAGGAGGTTACCAGTAAATTACCTTCCAAGTTTGGTTACTCTATCTTTAAAATGTTCGGAGATATACGGAATTACCGATTAATAATCGGAATTGTCGATTATAGGCGCAGGTGAGGGCGTGGCACCACAAATTTGTTATCGGTTCTTAAAGGCGACTACCAGTAATATACCTACCAAATTTGACGTTCCCTACTCAAAAACTGCGGAAGATATAGCCATTTAAAAATTTTAGGGGCGGGGGTGATGGGGGCGTCGGAGGTGGGCGTGGCACATGCCAATCTTTCAAGGACCTCGCCAACAACCTACCAACCAAAATTGGTGACTGTAGCCATTAAATTGTAAGAGATATGTGGATTTATCGATTTGATAAAATCGATTATCGCGGTTTTCTAGCTCCCTGGTGGACGTAGGTCCAAACCCAAGACACTTTAACTTTTGAGGGTACTTTCCAATATACGTTCCAAGTTTCAAGTCTCTATCTCTAAGGGTGTCGGAGGAACGCGCGTTCATACAGACGGACAGACGGACAGACGGACAGACGGACAGACAGCATGACGGACATTGCACAAAACCAATATACTATTATTACCATTCTGGTATAATAGTATAAACACACACACACACACACACACACACACACAATTGTAACGGCAATGTGTCAACAGTCATACAAAAGGCGCAGACAAGCAAAACGGGCAGGAGAAGGACATATGGACAGACAAATTCATATATACAAAATAAAAATCGAGTGTAACCCTTTTTTTTTTTTGGGCGAGTCAACCTTTAAATTGGCTTCAACTGTCATGACGACGCGACGTGGCAAGGTTGCAGGTAAACTTTGACACACATACAAAACAAGCAATTAACATGAATAATAATCATGTTCATTTCGAGAGCTCGTCTTTTTTTTCACAATAAGAAATACGTTTCATTTTCCAAATGTGTCGCGACACTTTTCCCAGAAAAGAGCAATAGAAGATGACAACAAAAAAAAAATAAAAATAAATAAATAATAATAATAATTTATATATAACATGAAAAGCAAAAAATGAAAAAGAAAATGGAATCAATTTTGATGGACAGCTTGTCGCCGTAGCACTTTTAATAATGGGTTTTAACTAGTTTTTTTTTGGCACAGTGTAGCCGCCTGTAATTGAGTGCTATTATGCTACACTGCGACTCCCGGCTGGCAACACACAAACAGAATAACACAATTGCACAGGATACGTCCAGGCAGGTGGCATCCTGGCTCGACACCAGCAATACTTCTGTGTCGGCAAAAGTTAAACAACCTTTTTCTTGCCTCTGAATTTTACAGCCAACACATTCATCAAACACGTTTTCTGTTTTTATTTTTAAGCCATTGCATTCTAGCCTGGTTTTTCTTGTTGCCTTAGCCAAATCGCCTCGATCTTGATGCCGCTTAATAAAAAATGCTTTGCTTTACTCAATTTATTGCTCTCGCTAATCCATGTTGATGAATGGCAACATAGACGTACATACATACATACTTGCAACAGTTCGCAAGTGAGGGATGTGGCAATGCCACATATGTACCTAAAACTGTACTTGTAGCATTATAAACTAGTAAAACTGCCACTCACTAGCCTCGTGGGCAATATTCAGACGTGTAAGTGCCGTCCGAGCAATTGGCTTTTGCATAAATGAAGATGTGTCTGCCGAGCAAATCCCCAACTTTTCTGAGTGCTCCCAGATAGAGCATTTGTGCATAATTTTCGTACTTTAACAGATGCTCAACTCGAATCACTGCTCAACTTGGGAGTAGTTTAGTTTTAGTAGTTCCCAGGTAAAAACAACATCACAAAATAATCCCAAAATGCAGCCAAATTAAGCTGTTTATATTACAAAAAAAGGAAGACAAAAAAATAGATATTATTCTTAATTATAAAAATGCTTGCTTTTGTGAATATGTGAAGGAAAATATGTTCAGCTAACGTATTCAATTTTTTTTTTCAGGAAATTTGTGTTAGGTTTTTCCGTACTTCTTTTTTTACAGCTAAAAGCTGAAATATAAACACAAACTCGGTAACACGCTAGCAAAAGTAAGCAAATCTCTTTAATATATTTGCTTTTGTTAGCATGCAGGGGGGGGGGGGGGGCATGCGGCATGCAACGTGTGGGTGGCTTAACACACACACACACTTATCTTGAGCTTGAGTGCCGCGCACTCTACTTTAAGTCTAATTTGTTGAACAAAGACAAACCCACACACAGGAAACATCCATCACTTCTAGTTCGAATCCTTAAATGGGAGCTCTCTGAGGGGCCAGAACCAAATCGAAAGCTGCTCTCAAGTGCTGCATTTGCCTAAACAACAAGTTTCAGCCACAACAAACTTGGCCGTAAAAATGCGAGAATTATTTTGCTGCAAACTAATCAAAATGGCCATAAAATGTTAGACTGTTTTTCTGATTGGGAAACGGTTGCAAGCTTTCAGTCTTTATTGGTATTGCAGCCAATTGTTTACTATGAAACCACTGTTAAAAAACGTAACGTTTTTTTTATTACTGTCTGCCACGTATGGTGTGCATCAATTCAAATGGTTATCAAATCTGAGATAGATTTCCAAATATTCCAGCATAAATCTAAAAGCTTATTTGTTTTTAATGCTTTTTGGTTTATGGCAAATAAAATGTTATTTGGTTATTAAATTTTATTAAGGCACTTATCACACCATAATATCTATGCAATAAAACGTCAGATTAAGATTGATACTTTCAACATATTTTTCTTGTTTAAAGATTATCTTTATATATTATTTGATAACAAAACTCGTCTCGTATTTTGATGCAGCATCAATTTTCCAATTTTTGCTTAGATTTTTGCAATTTATTCTGTTTGCCATCGACTTTAGTTTTCCTTCGACGAGTCCCTTTTTTTATTATTTATATTTGAAGTGCACATAAGTTTTATGGATGTTGCAGTTCAGTCATAAAATAGCATTATCAACCAATTGCTCTTGACAAATATGACCTTAAAATCAATTCACTAGTTGAGAATGACATTTTTATTGTCAAACAACAAAATATAAAGGTTCTCAAAATCATATATATATAACTGTGAAAAAAAAAAAACATTAATCGATTTTTGATGTAACACAAAAAAAAAGCTGTACAGTCCTTGTCTACTCTCTTGTCTGCTTGCATCATGTCCTTGGGTGATGGCCGTGGCATTGCTTACTCACCTCGTATGAAAATTATCCATGCCCGTGCCGCAGTAGAGCGGCGTTGTATCATTGCTACCCCTAGGCATTGTTCTTGCTTGTTGTTGCACTGATGTTGTTGACACTCTATTGTTGTTGCTGTTGTTGTTGACGGTCGGCAGTCGGTGCAGCCGCGACTGTCAAGGACAGCAGCGGCGGCGGCATATGCATAGGATCCGCTGCCCTCCGGCGCATTAATAATTTAATATTGTGAGAAGATATATTTTGCCGAATGCTGCAAATAGAATAAAACGAATTGAGGCAACATGAGTAAGACAAAATGAGATACCGCTAAGCAGGGTGTATAAATAATGAAAGTTGCATGTGGCCAGCATTTGTATAATTTATCATGCCCCTTAGCCCTGCACAAAGCCAACTAAGTCGGAAAATGGTACAAAAAAAAAAAAAAAAATCGGAGTCTGAACATGCCGTGTTGCAACTTAATTAGCGCCGCTGTGCAACTGAATTATTGCAGTGCAGCTCATCATAAAGAAACAGCAGCAGCAGCAGCAGCAGCTGACCCACATCAGTCCAGATATATCTGATGGAGATCTCCTTTATCCTTGTGTTAAATTAAATTTGTTCCAGCAACATACGCAGATGGATTTTATCCATCTCTCTGTGTATCTGTCTTGCCACAAAATATTAGTTGTTTGTCGTGCGCTCTGCTTTGCTCTCGTTGCTGTTGCAACATTCTGTGCACCCAGCGATTTTAATTGTATTTGCGGAGCCAGCGTAGTTGGTCGTGCCACTTCCACAGAGAGTGAACGGGGCGGGGCAATTAACACGTTGAATGGTGTGCAAATACCACAACAGCTAATGGAATAATCTTTAAATATGCAATCTGACAAAATACTATTTATCTTAAAATTTTAATTTCGAATTTGTTCAATTTAAGTTTTAATATGCAAATTGGAAAAATGACGTCGCACAGTTTTTCGATAAATATTTGCATATTTATGTGTGGAAATGCAATAGCAAAAAATGTGCATATTACATTTTTCATGTATGCAAATCATTCAATTTAACTTTGTATTTGCAAATTTCTGAATTATAAAGTACAAAAGAAAAGCCAAAATTTGTTTGGTAATCAAAATCAGTTTGTTAAGTTTATAGAAAAGTTCTTAAATATAACTTACTGATTTCGCAAGGAGCTATCTTCGACCATTTAAGTCTGGCAATAAAAATCAATAAACTAAAGTAATTTAATTTATGATAAAAACTAAATTGACATTAAAAAGCTGTTTAACCTTTTTGCTGTAACATATGATAATTATTAAGTAGCATATTTAACTCGATTAATGTCGCAATTAATTGCCACTCTTATGGCCAACCATAATTAAATTACTCGCAAACTCAGATCTATCACACTAACAACATAATACCCTTCATGCTAAGGGCGTATATTTATGAGAGCGTATTAATTATAAACCCACACACACACACACACACACAACAAGTGTGCATTTGTGTGCGTGTAAATGGATGACAAATTAAATGATTAATGAAAAGAGCATCAACTGCTTCCCCAGCTACCCCGCCGCACAAAAGTATGCTATGATTTGTGTGGCAATAAAATCATCAAATAAAAGCCATGTTGGTCATCGATATCAGATCAGGTAAAGTAGGAGCTTATTCAGTAAATGGCATTGAGACACATTTTGATACAGATTCACTTGAATGCACAAGAGCAGCAACAATAGCAACAATAGCACACAATAGTTTGGTGAATGACAATGCCAGAATTTGTTGGCCAAGTCAATGAGGTCAGCTCAATGCGACTCATGTGCGTCCAGCTTGATCTCTGTGCATGGAAGCCACAAGTCGCTGAGATTTCATTTACGAGTGCGCTTTCAGACATGTCAGCAATATAAAAGCATATAAGTCTCTGAGCAGTCCACCCTTGGCTATTGTGTCAATGGAGAACAGTGAGAAATGGTAGCGACAAGTCAAATTGAAGGATGGTGTAAGCCAAAGCTACCCGAAGCAATCTCCGGTACCTGGGTCTGTTTATGCTAATGCATTACCTGGCATCTAGACTTGATTTATGCATTGACACTCGCAGAGCCAAAGCCAGTGCCAGAGCCAGTGCCAGTGCCAGAGCTCGAGGAGCATTTCAGGTTTCTGGACACTGAAATTTATATGCATTTCATGCCATTGATTACAATTATTGATTTGATTTTGTTTACAACAATTTGGTTGGTGCTCGTTCGCGTTTCCGTTTCACTTATTTTTCTGTAAACAAAAAGTTAAATTTGCTTTGGCCCTTTTGTTTACCCAATCGCTACCGCTTGGCATTATTTTAAATTGTTTTTTAAATGGCCAACAAACAAGATATGGAAGTGAACTGTGAATGGCGCAAAAGTGTGCAACGAATGTTGTGAATGAGCGCAAATTCGCTCCGATCAAATAACAAATAACAACAAGAAGTTTGCGGAAATGTGTTCGATTGAGTTGTTGATTGGCTTCGAAGGCAGAGGATTTAAAGAAGCCAAATGCGAATGTTAACAGATACAGGCTTGTTAAAAGATTACCAGATATGAAAACGTTAAGAAGAAGCTTCAAAATATAGAGGGAGAACGAGTCGGAATAAGTATAGCACTAAAAATTGAATATTTTCTGAAGAGCCCAAAAAAAAAAGGTTTGCATATGTAATGAGGTTGGGGTAGAAAGCAAAGAAAAAGTATCTGCGGAACCCATCAGGCATAGATAGATTGAAAGATTGTTATGTGATGTTGATTTCCATAAATAGATTTATCATTGATTAGTTTACATTAAAAGCTTGTCAACACAGAAAATCAAATTTAAAAGATTGCCCCAAGCACTTCAGCTTTCTGGTGTTCAAATATTTAAACCTTAGAATTTCACTTTAACCCGATTAAATAATGTGAAGAGTATGATTTTAAAATGATTTAAAAATTAAAGTAAAGTTGGAAAATATTATAGTAGGAATTGAAATGTAAGCTGCCAAGTTGAGAACTTATTATTGCCAAGTCCAAATGTAGTAAAATGTTTTATGTGTCAGACACAAAACATTTTAAGTATCTGAAATTAACTCATGTTAAGATGCTACCCGCATTAAACGCAGTGTTTTTATACACATTAGTTATGCAATTTTCTTGGCAACAACAGCGACCAGCCAACATTAATATTTGCGCATGATGCAAGAGGCTCTTAATGTGATATAGCCACCCGAGAATTAACAACATCAACGATAAGAAGAATAATAATAGATGTGGGTGCCCCACAGAATTGCATCAACAGCAACGGCCCATTAGAGATGTGTTGGGGTGCGTTGCGCAGCACTTAAACTTGCATTCAATAGCCATCTAAGGGTCCCCCATAAACTAACCCCATATTGTATATAGAAAATGTATAAATCAACTATAATTGCTTGACTTTAATACAGCTGCTAACTGCTTAACGCGATTAGTAACGTTTGCCATATTGTTGGCTTTTACAAAAAATGGTCGAGTCATGATTGGGCAAGTGTTGAATTTGTATGCCTCGTGCAGCACGTATAACGGCTTTTGGCTCTTGGTCATTTTTCTACAACACACAGGCCGACATAAACGTACACACATACATACATACATAAAGTACACAGACAGCGACAAACAAATACAAATGCAAACACAAATACAAACAGAGTTACATGCTGCAAATATTGTGACAGACTGTGCTATTCTGTCAGCTAATATCCTAGCCAATTTCCGTTAGCTGGCTCCAACACAATCATAATGACAGTTGACTCAACACACTCCACTCCACTCCCCTCCACTGCAACACACGCCCCCCAACGAACTTCATACTGTGTATTTACTAGTCCTTTGTGTGACTTTCTCTGCCTGGATGAACAAAAACAGAATTATAACAATCTGAGTTGGTAATTTCTAAAATTCAACAAAACGCAAAGCTCATCTCAGTTTATCGAATTCGAAATACCCTTCCTTCATTGCCATTCTATAAGTATGTGAATTTAATTAAAATCTGTTTTATGATGTAGCTATATAATGAAAAATGAATGCTAATGAATAAAGTGCCTTTAATAAAACATTAACAATTAAATCACAAAAATATTTTAAGTAAGCTTAAGTCTTACAATGCCCTTAATCAAACGTTGTCAAATTTATATTCCCACAAGAATATTCTTAATTAGGGTATATGTAAGTAACAAAGTGCTGGCAGATGAACCGTTTGATTTTTTTTTTCTGTTCCATTCCATTTTTAGCAAATTGCTTATCCGCACCTGTGTATTTTTGTGATTTTTAGGCGCAATCTTGAATTATGTTGCTGACAATAATTCAAATGTCAGCCTGTCTGTCTGTCTGTCTGTCTGTCGATGCCATTGTTTTTGTTGAATATTTTGTATGGCAAAATAGTACTAGATTTCGTGTAGAAAACGCAGCTCTGATATCTTGAAACGAATTTTTCAGCTCTCTCACTCTCTTTCTCTCATTCTCTCCTTCTTTCCTTCTTTGCCTCTCTCTACTAATTCTTTGCGATTGCTTTGTTATGTTGTATTTGCTTTCAATGCTTCTTTTTGCGCTTGTCACGCATACGTCATTTGCTCAAAAAATGCGGGCAGACAAAAGTGAGCTCATTTGACATTTGCATATCAGATCTGAAAATTGCTTAAGGAAGCACAAAGCATAAAATATATTTATATGTATATATGTATGCATGTTTAGTAAAAATTTGGAAACTTTTCCTTTCTTCCTTATCAAAGCCATGACTTTGTGTATTCACATGTCCTTGGAAACTGATGGTCTGTCGGCAGTAGTAAAAATTTGACATTGATATGAGTAGAAGTTGATATTAAATGCGCTGGATTAAATTTTTGGGGAAACTAAAGGTAGTATTTTGAGCAACAGCTGAAATATCTCATTGATTTCGGCTCATAATCCCATAAATAGAGTGTGCTCCACAGATAAATATGCAAATGCACAAGCTCCCGCCCAGCTGCCCCAAAATGTCTCCTTCCTGACTCTTCGGCTACAGCCAGAGTTGCTGACTATGGCCAGAATAAGTAATTAAGCTAATTGTTGTTTGTGCCAAAGTTTGCAACTAAAATGATCCTATCCAATCCTAGTCACTATAATAACAGCAATGACCACAATTTGTGTTATCGATGCAATCACACATGAGTACATATAATTTGTAGCGCTTATCGTTGGCAGTGTGTGTATTTGTGTATTTATGTATGTGTGTTTGTGTGTGTGTGCATAAGGACATGAGACCAAAATTTTGTCTGTCGAATATTCCAACCAAATCAAATTCGGACATCAAATTTTGATAAAAGTGTCACACAAAACAAAATAAAAGTCAACTGCCTTTGGAACGTGTCGGATCCAACACAGAAACCTGGTAACTAGTTGCCGGTGGGTCGACTGAATGGCAGCAATTTGCAACAGCTGCAAATACGACAGCAATTGCAAGCAACATTTTCAAAAACACATGTGAAAGGAGCACGAATTTACCTTCGACCCAGGGGTAAAATAAAGCCACACTTAATTTAACGAACCGAATTGAGTAAAGGATGCCCAACTTTGGTGCAACAAATTGAAACCCAAAATACATTCGGCAGCAAATTAAAGTATGTGACTAAGTAGAAAGTAGCTTAGTTTAATATGTTTAATAATTGATAAGCCACTTCAAATAAATGAGTACCTATTAACTTAAATAACTGTATTCAATTACTCATTAGACACTTATCTATCTAAACAAACTATAATCCTAAACTAGTTTAGTAAATAGTTCTTTATTGCGTTACATGGTTTAAATCAGGTATAAAAATCAATTTGTTCACCTGATATTACACCTGAACTTGATTTCAACCTCCACATATAGACATAATAAGCACTTGCCAGCTGCTTTTATTGAAAAGTTGACTTCAAGCAGTTGGCTAGCTTAACTTTTCCCTCCCAAATTCCACAATATCTACTAAGTTTTATTTCAATGGTCTCGAAGAGGGGCGTGGTCCCTGACAAGTAAGCGAGTCAGCGAGTGGTCTATCATTAAATACAAGCATTGGGGCGAGTGCGCCTCGAGTGCACCACTGCCATCTAAATGCAAGGTCAAAAATACAAAATTCATGAAAATTTCCATTGAGCAAGAACTAAAGACTCGCAATGGTAATTTCGCTGCAAACTGGTAAATAAAACAGTCAAGGGTAAAATTTATATACATAAGTGGTGTTTACAAAATTAAGCGTCTTTAAAAGAAAGTTAACAAAAGTCGGGAGCCAACAAATTAAATCAATTGTAAATTGGAAACACAAAATGAAACTGTTGTCAAAGTTGTCGGAAAATTCGCCATAAGTTCTCTAATGGGCTTAAGAAATTTGATAAAATACTAGTGTTTTTGTGAAAACAAATGTAGCTCAACTAAAACTAATACTGTTGTCTTCATTTATGGGAAAATTTCGGTAAGGACATTTCAGATTAAATACTTTTTGCTGTCCTTTTTCTACGTACACAATTTGTAGGGTGTCCTTGGCTCAAGTTTAGTCATTTATTTTTCTTGGAATAATCTTCATCGCCTTTGTATTTGCGAAGGAAATGCGATTTCCTCAAATCTTGGCTGGGGTAAACAATGAAAATAGTTAAATGAAAAGCCAACAGCAAAAGGACAGATGGTGACGGGAAGAGGGACGTAACTGCAACACGGCAATGACATCCTTACCAAGTGAAAGGATTTGTGCAACGGCCACAACGTACCAGTAAATGAAATATTTGTACAAAAAAAATAAAATATACTTCTACAATATAAGACACAAAATCTTAACTAAAGAAAGTTGCTTTAAAAATGTTCCTAAATGCACCGTTTTTATGCTAAAAGGATTCGACCTATGCCCATACGCCAATTTTCGGACTATAATTTTGACTTATGTTCCGACCCAAAATCACGTTTTCAATTTTAAATTTACGACTGATCTAGAGGTCAAACTATGATTAAAACTGCTTTGCTTTTGAAAATCCGTTGAGTTTTGACGAAATTAAGACATTTTGAAGGTTCGTCCTATGCCCATATGCCGATTTTCGACCTATGCCGATTTTCGGACTATAATTTTGACTTATGTTCCGACCCAAAATCACGTTTTCAACTTTAAATGCACGATTGATCTAGAGGCCAAACTTTGATTAAAACGCCTTTGCTTTTGAAAATCCGTTGAGTTTTGACGAAGTTATGGCATTTTGAAGGTTCGACCTATGCCCATATGTCGATTTTCGATCTATGCCGATTTTCGGACTATAATTTTGACTTATTTTCCGACCCAAAATTACGTTTTCAACTTTAAATGTACGATTGATCTAGAGGCCAAACTATGATTAAAACTGCTTTGCTTTTGAAAATGCGTTGAGTTTTGACGAAATTAAGACATTTTGAAGGTTCGTCCTATGCCCATATGCCGATTTTCGACCTATGCCGATTTTCGGACTATAATTTTGACTTATGTTCCGACCCAAAATCACGTTTTCAACTTTAAATGCACGATTGATCTAGAGGCCGAACTATGATTAAAACGCCTTTGCTTTTGAAAATGCGTTGAGTTTTGACGAAGTTAAGACATTTTGAAGGTTCGACCTATGCCCATATGCCGATTTTCGACCTATGCCGATTTTCGGACTATAATTTTGACTTATGTTCCGACCCAAAATCACGTTTTCAACTTTAAATGCACGATTGATCTAGAGGCCAAACTATGATTAAAACGCCTTTGCTTTTGAAAATCCGTTGAGTTTTGACGAAGTTATGGCATTTTGAAGGTTCGACCTATGCCCATATGCCGATTTTCGGACTATAATTTTGACTTATTTTCCGACCCAAAATTACGTTTTCAACTTTAAATGTACGATTGATCTAGAGGCCAAACTATGATTAAAACGCCCTTGCTTTTGAAAATCCGTTGAGTTTTGACGAAGTTATGGCATTTTGAAGGTTCGACCTATGCCCATATGTCGATCTTCGACCTATGCCGATTTTCGGACTATAATTTTGACTTATGTTCCGACCCAAAATCACGTTTTCAACTTTAAATGTACGATTGATCTAGAGGCCAAACTATGATTAAAAAGCCCTTGATTTTAAAAATCCGTTAAGTTTTGACGAAGTTATGGCATTTTGAATGTTTGACCTATGCACATATCCCGATATGCCGATTTTCGGACTATAATTTTGACTTATGTTCCGACCCAAAATCACGTTTTTAACTTTAAATGTACGATTGATCTAGAGGCCAAACTATGATTAAAACGCCCTTGCTTTTGAAAATCCGTTGAGTTTTGACGAAGTTATGGCATTTTGAAGGTTCGACCTATGCCGACTTCGGCCTCAGAAATCTGAAATGCGCATATCCTCCATATTTTGTAAGCTAGAACCACCAAATTTTTAAAGTATGTTACTGGTAACTTTCCTTAGCGATCGATAAAAAATTGCTAGTAACACCCTTCAAGAATCTGGAAAAAAAGTGGACCACTCCCACTCCGGCCCCCAAAAACCGATAAATGCCCTGCACACAAATTATGGTATCATAGTATTCCGTTGTCGGTTACGTCCGACTGCAACGTTCTCTCTTGTTTTTTTAAGTATAAATTATACCCCTGGCGATGTATAAAAATGAAAGCGTAATAAGAAAAATGCAACTAAGGAATGAAAATTGCAGGAAGCTTTTAGAATCTACTAAGGTCGGGAAGGACCCGCAGCGACAGCGGCGGAGAAGTGGTCGTTGATCGGTTGGCGGTGGGCGGTGGGCATGGCATCATTTTGAAGCTGAGCTCCCCAATTCAATGGATAATAATTCAAACGAATTACTTGTTGAGACCCTGGGGGCGGCATACGCATAAATAAGGTTTTGCATTCCCTGATTCCTTGGAGACGACAAGTCGCCAGTCCAGTAAAAATGCCTTGTAGGACATTGTTTTCCTTGTGATTTTCAGTGGGACAAGGACAACACACACGCTGAAAGCTGACAGAATGAAATGGGGCACAGGCGTTGCGAAGGTCCCCCCCCAAACAGGCAGCTAAAAACATCTCATTATCATAATCAGCAGTAACCGCTTCCAATTGTTGTTGTTATTGTTGTTGTTGTTGTTGTTGCTGTTGTTGCTGCTGTTGTTATTGCGGTTGTTGGTGTTCGCCGGTCTCAGCGTTAAAGTAAACGACATTAATGGAAACATCAAAGTAATTTGATTGCATTTTGCCACAATGGATATGAATGAGCCGAGCACACAACTAACGCCGGCCCAGCAGAAGAAAGACATAAGTAAATGTAAAAAATACATATACACATATACTATATAAATATATATATGTAAATGTGTGTGAATATTCCAGGACATCAGCTCCTCGTATAAGTAGCAGTCGAGAAAGTCTACGAGCTACTCCACGCTGCTTGCCATTGATATCCTGCTTTGGCATCCTACTGTGACTGCAACTCCTGCTCATTTTCTAGGACCTTGTGGCATATAGCTATAAAACATTGTATTTGTTGTTGAAGAAGAGTCTTGTTCCTCTGCCACACAATGTTGTGTTAATTTCATTTTCGTACAGAAATAGACAGGGCGTCATGGAATGGAACCAAGCCTTGTGCCTTCCACATGAGAGCTGCAGTCAGTTGACCAAATCCTGTTCTGCCAAGCTGAAGGCCAAGCTGAAGGTTAAGACTAATAAAACTGGTCATGTAAGAATATCATGATGTTTTTTTTTTGTTCCCTTACTTCCTTCATGGGTCGAAAACAGAGCTCAGTCGAATGTGATTGCCTTTGCGATTTGCTGACAAAGGAAAAGATTTTGTTTTAATTTGACCTTAAACTATTATTTGCAGACACCAGCTGTGGGAAGATAAATTTAAATAACGTACATTCGTTTTGATTTTATGGAAATTTAAATCCATTTTCTTCTCTGTAACCGGTACAATAAAATCCTACTTAGAGGGTATCTTTCTGCTGTTCTAGTCACGATTAGAGCCCTTAGCCCGGATTCGCAAAGTGTCTCATTAAATATGAATTTGAAAAGGACAACATGTGACGACACACCTGAGACAAAAAACATATGCCCACAGTTTCTTCACTTATGATTAAAATATAACATCAATTTAATCTACTGAAATTTGTTACAGCACTCCATAAATCAACAGCACCCCTTTTTTTTGGCATGACAGAAACAGACTTTAAATTATGCGAGTAGCACAAAAAAGTGTGCAAAGAAAGTCTGGTTTATGGAAACGTTTAGCATATCTATTCCAAGAACTCTGTCTATTTGCATCAACACATGTCGACCATTTGCTCAACCGTTTGACGTTCCCCAATTTATGTAAATTTTTTGTTTGGCATCACGAAATTGTTTTAGGCCTCTGTGGCTGCGTGCCGGGCTTAAATATGGTCCCAACATTTCGGGACCCTTCAATGGTTGTACGAGCTGCAGCGATATTGTTTTGTTATCCTAGCTGGTTGCTGCTGGTATGTTTGGTATTTGCTCCGAGCTACCACAAATTGAGTTGCAGTCGGTTCAACTCTTGGGTCAGCCTGATACTGATTGATTGTGCAATTGAAAGTGAGTTCATTTCGCTGGTCAAGACTGTCCAATCGAATGGAAAATCACTTGAGAAATAACATTGGTTATTAAAAACAAGTAAGATGCTGTAGTCGAGTTGGCTCGACTACGATATACCCTTAACCCAGTTGTTAAATATATTCTCACAAGCATATACATACATACATACAGACATATATACGTACACGAAACAGTACTTATCGGGGCTCTGCAGAATACACACAAATATAATGACGCTAGCGTCGATTATCATGCCATCTCTTTCTCACACATGCGCCCGCCTATTTATATGCATACAGAAAATGCTTGCGGATGCTGATCGAAATGAGATCAATATGATAATATATTTTCGACTATAACTTTGGTGTTTCTTGTCCGATCTTAATGAAATTTCGGCAATTGATCAATAATATGTGTTTGCATATTATGTATAAATTAGAAGCCGTTGCCTAATAAATTGTGAAATTTATTGCTTTCGGAAATCGAAATGTATCGATAATTCACTAAGGCAGCTATCGATAAAATAAAGCAAACATAATCTGCGCCAGGTACACGAGAACTTATATTGAAGTTGAGATCCGCGTGTGCATACAGACTGACGGACGGACGGACAGACGGACATATGGACATGGCTATATCGACTCGGCTGTTGATCCTGATCAAGAATATATATACTTTATGAGATCGGATATGCTTCCTTCTGCCTGTTACATACATTTCCACAAAACCATTATACCCTTTTTACCCATATTTAATGGGTTAAAGGTATAAAAAGTTTTGAATTTAAACATATGTTTAAAGTGAGTTCATATGAACAGGGTAAGTCTATGCCCACGCTGATGAAAATATGAAAATGGCAGAAATTATCTCGAAACTGACCATACCACCGTTCAACGGGATGCCCTTGGGCCGGTGAATCTGCATTTTGAACTCTTTCAGAGCATTTTAACGCACATTAGCTTTGGCGCAACGTTGGCGTTGAAAATTAAAAAAAAAAAAACAAAAAAAGCAAACAGACCAAAAAAAACTTGTGCCATGTAAAATATGCAGAGAATTCAGCATGAAAGAAAGCAAATGAAACGCATACGCCGTTTTGGGCCAGGCCCATAGGCTGTCAAATATGAATAATGGAAGCGCCAAGGAGACTTCCACATTTTTTTGTTGGCAGTGGGCGAATTTTAAATGGCAGCTGCTTGCGGAAAAACTGCCAAGTTAGACGTAAAAAGTTGAGCTGTCTATGCCCCCAACCGAGTCGCAACCAACTTCAAGTGAGGGGACTTATCTCTGAGCCTTTGTATATATAGTATATATATATGTGTGTGTGTGTGTGGGTGTGTGTGGTTGGGTGTTACGCCTTTGTATCTTGGTTTTTGCGTGGAATGTTAATTTTCACAATTCCCTTTCTGCTGACCATTTCGGGAAAAAGTGAAACAGTCGATAGACAAAATAACAAATACTTTATGCGCCTACGTGTTGGCCATAGCTAATTTATTATACATCCCTTGGACATGTCCTGTCAGTCCCAGTCCCAGTCCCGGTCCCAGTGCAGGTCCCCATTTATATTTGCCATTGCTTTAAAATTTAGCTGACAACTTTTGTAGTTTGTTGATCTTTTATTTGTTTGACGTTGTCGCTTTCAATCAATTGACGACTTCTTATCGGAGCTGTCAGCCAGTCAGGAAACTCTGACAAAGTAGTAAAAATAGAGTCGCTTTATGACAGAAGCTGCTTACAAAATCAAGCCAGTTCACCTCGCCATGCCTCTGCTCCTGCAACTGCCCCTGCCCCTGCCCATGCCTCTGTCCCTGCTCCTGCCCCAGCCACTGCCCCTGTCCCTGCTCCTGCCACTGCCCCCACTGGCTTTGTCACAATCATTTTGGTTTTGATTGATGTTTCTTATTTACTTTGTTGTTTTTGTTGTTGTTTCGGACGCGTAAATCACTGAAATTTGTGCGTGCGATTTGCGTTTCAATTTTGTCACAAAAAATTAGCGCCTCCGCATTTATTAAAATGATTTTGTACAATTGTTAAGATTTATTGCTCTGTTCTCTTTGACAAATTTCTGGATTTGTGTATTTGAGCAGTGCTGGCAGATGTATGTATTTAATGGTGGGCTCCTTCCGGCGACGCCCAGTGCCCGTCCGAGATTTAATTAAGTTGTCCAGCATCAGCATCAGCAGCAGCAGCAGCAGCCAGACAGGGGCACATTAGCTACGCACATATCATATCATAAGATCATGTCGTGTTCCTAGACCCATGCCAAATGTCATCAGCACTAATGGAATAATTTGAAATCTACTTAGCTAGTTGCCTTGCCTTGCAGCAAGGAGCAAGGAGCAAGGACACTCCATGAGCACTGCTTTTGCGGGATATGTTTCTTTTAATGATTTTACGCATTTTACTACTACAGAAAAGGCATCAAGAAAATTACAAGCAACTGACACACGATTGGGCGTGTCCTAAGTCCTCATATGCTCATGTTGCTGCCACTGCTGCCACTGTTGCCACTGCCGCTGCTGGGCAGCTCGTTCGCTTTAATTAACAATGAAGTTGACTAATTGAATTATGTGGGAGCTGACAAGGTTCCGAATTAGTTGCGTTATTTGGTAATATTAAAAGCTCCATATATATATTCCGCAAATACGTCTCTTTATGCATTACTCTGCTCCAAAAAGTAGGCAATGAAATTTTAATATGCCTCAGCGTATTCATGTACTAATACAATAAAATTGGTGAAAACAAAAGTTAATTATTTTATGCTCAAACAAAAGGCGGCACACGAATACAGGGTAAGTGGAAATTCATTAGAGCTGCACGACTTTTACAAACTGTGGCAGTTTTTTTATAATTTATAAACTTTTATTATATATTAATATTTGCTAAAAAAAAAGATAATTATTATTAAAATTCATACAACAGATATTACAGATATTTGTATAATTTTTATTATATCAAGAAAATATCGTGTTGAGTTTTTCCTCGTGCGTGTCGTGTAAGAAAATTGAACACGTGCTCAACTCTATATAACCAGCTTGGGCAAGTTTCATTCACTTTAATTGATAAACGTGACAAACTTTCATAATTATAAGGCAGTATAATAATAGCAGAGGCAAACAGCAAAATTTATGGGAAGTTCTTGGCCATATAATATAGCTGGCTTTAATTATGCGCTACAATAAGCCAATATAATTACTTAGAGAGAGAGAAAGTGGGAATTGGGTAGGTAATAAAAGCTAGTTTAGTATACAAATTTACTGATTAGTGAAGCATTTTCATAGTTTATGGGCCAATCAATCATGAAAATCAATTCTTTAAGTGGGGCTACAACTGACCAACTGACCAGCGCTTGTGGCACACAAACGATATCGATATGTTGCACACACTGGCGAACAGACGCACAATTATCCAATCAAAAAGGATATCAAAGCATATTAAGTTCAAATTATACAAAACTTGACTGCGATGTCAGATCCTTGAACTAGTTTATGACCCAATTGTGCCAAAGTGTCTGACAATTGGCGATGCGTTGCAACCTCCCCTCCCCCTTGCAGTGCCCACCCCACCGAGATTGTTTTGCCTGACACGCAGCAAGTGGCACACGCATATGTTGCAGTTACAGTCAATCTTAGCTGGCATTTAAGGTATATGCCTCATTTACAACAACAAACATAAAAAAAATACATTTCATTTACAACATGTTAACAGATACGTGCTCAAGTTGCTCACAGTGTCTACAACAACAAAAAACAGTAGTTGTTCTTGTCCCGTTTGCCATTTTAAATGAAATTTGCCCCCGTCTGCAGTGTGTCAACGGTGAAAAGTTCGTCGAGTTCAAGCCCCCGATTGTGGCACGTGTGTCACGATGCGTTGTGTCGGGGAGTGGCTATGAAGCGCTCGTTATCTAAATGCCGTTAGCCAAAGGTCTTGTCATGGCTAAGTGTGCACGGCTAAAACTGTTACAGCTGTGTCTCATTTCATTACCGAATTATAGCCTTTTCATTGCTCTGTCCTGCGACAGGAGCACCTGTCACGAAGCCGTTTACAGAACGACTTGCAGTTGGTCATCAAAAAACTTGTGGCGTATTATTGGCTATGATTATTGATGATCGACTATGTCATACCCAATAAAGTAACTTAACTAGGTGTGACTTTTGCGCACCCAATTTAAGTTCATCAAGTAAAAAAGTTCAACTCGATCTTTAATTTTATGACTTTTCCACATTCCAACAGCTGCTGTTTGATGTATTAAATTTCCTTAAGAGCAGCTTTTGTTAACTTTTGTGAATTAAATACAGCCTTTTGATACGTAATTCATTTTATTATTCTTCGAAATTTCTTCGAGTTATTTCACAGCAATGAATAATTTTACGAAATAATACTACCTTGCTCAATTTATGCAAAAAAGTTTCAATGAAATTAAATATACCCAATTTAAACGCGTTTATTTTACAATACTCCGGGGGTTGATTTTTTAATTGCAGTTTGAAAACTTCCATCATTTGCACTTTGAATATACCCTTTTTGGCCAACCTTTGATACATATACCATTTATCCCTAACCCAAAAACCGATTTATCCGCAATGCTGTCAAACACGTTACAATTCTGGTGCTCGAAATGTGGCAGCCTGTTAAATTCCTTTCAACACATGCCCCTGCACTTTAATAGTCATTTGCTGTTTCCGCATGTTGAGCTGTTTAGAGAGAGATAGAGAGAGTGAGACAAAGAGAGATAGCAAGAAAGAAAGACAGATGCCAACATTCCGCTCTGACAGCATTCAACAATTAGCAAACAGCAGTTGAAGAAACGCGACTCACTTCCCCAAAATGCCGGAGTCACGTACAACTTGTGGCAATTCTGCCGAAAACTTGAACTGCAGCCTGTCATGTAATATTTATTTGATTAGAGATAAAACTTTAAATTATATTAAAGTTTTCTGAACATTGCCTGATGCTATAATATATTATGCTCAATTTAAGTTACAACTGTTTTTTTTTTGTGTACAAATAAATTAAACTGCAAATGCTGTTTAGATCTTAAAAAAAACTCTCTAATTTTGTTGCTCAACTTGCTCATTTGGTTTTTTTTTGTTGTTGTTTATGTCATTGTTTATAAAAGGCCGCAAACATTGTTGTTACAATTGTTGGCAACTTTTTTTTTTGTATAATATATTGCTTTCCCAAAAAGTCTTCGGCTGAAACTTTTAAAGCTTCATTTTACATTCTTTTCCAATTTTCCTATTGTGTCTAGCCAAATGCCGGAGGCACTATTCCCAAGTGCTGTGAAGTAATGATAAGGAGGGAAAAGTGTCGGCTGCATCTCAATGTTTTTTTTTGTCGTTTGACTTAATGGTAGGTTATAGCGGTGCATATTTTATTGTGAAAATAATTTTTTGGGAGAGCCCTTATAAAAAACCACAACTTGAACTTGAACTTTTTGGTAAATTGTTTGAATTGGCTTAATGAATTTTTTGTAGGTTTCTTAATGGATCGTGGAACAGGCAGACCTGGACATGTAAAAAGAATCTTTTTCAAGCAAATCAGAAGTAAATAATATATGACGATATACATAAAAATAAGAGTAAATTGGAATACCTTTAATTATTTTTCGACATAGGAATTGTTAATGTATTTTTTTTTTATTTTTCTTGCTAAGTACCTCACACCTTTGGATACACATGGAAAAACGAAATTCATAAATAAATCGCTGAAATGCCAAAAGTAATTTCATTATAATTGGCATTACGTGCTGGTTACTGAAGTATCATTTGCACACAAATCTGCGCCTAAGTGCGCTATAAACAATGGCATTGCTAAGAACAAGGCACACTCGGGCCTGTGGCAACAGGGCCAAGGCTGCCAGGTCAACGCACAAATATAATATGAAACCATCAGCAGCAAACATGATAGGTTTTTGCTGCTGCTCAACAATCCCCATCCCCATCCGCATCCCCATCCTGACTTATCGTATATTAGATCAAATTACGCGTACCCAATCAAAATACAAAACAAAACACAAGAAGTAGTCCAAGTCGAAAACAAAAATATCAAAAGAATAAAGAAAATGTGGTGTACGTGCAGATAAACACCACCCAAAACCAAAACGTGAAATATATCGAAACAGAAACCACCAAAAACAAGCCCACAGGCGAAATTCAATAATCAGGAAACGGGACGCGACGCGATATAAATAAAGCCGTATAATGTTAATATGGCATTTGTCTTAGACTTGATTTTTATTGCCAGCTTTATTACGAATACGCCGTGTTATGCAAATCTGTCTGGTTTCATAACTTCCGGCAAATCTTGAGCAGCAAAAATCACTAAGCACTCTTTTTTTCCGCATCACATAACTTATAATTTATGGTTTAAATTAGTTTCGACAACAGGAAATTTCTCATCTTTTTTTTTTTTGGTTACTTCGTGGACGAAGTTTGGCTAAAGGAGTTCGGTTCAACTTTGGCAGCGGCGTTGAAATGCTGTTTATCAAACAAGTCCAAACTTTCAACTGATTTTTGATTAAAACTTAATTCCGCTCTTGTGCAGGAAACAAGTATAGTTAAACATAAAAGTCGGGTGGGAGGGGGAAAGGAGAAGTGAAAGTGCGATGTGGCATGACCAAGCCTTAAAGTTCCAACTGTAAAAGTTTTGTTGCAAAAAGTAATTGAGAAATAATGAGAATCACCATCTGTCCAGTCATTAAAACAGCATCCGTACTCCAACATCGGACATAGATTTTAATTAAGTTCTTGATGTCCATAGGCAACCACCGCGTGGTTGATTGATGGTTCCCAAAATGGCGCTAGCTTTTGTGTTTGTGGTTGTTGTTCAGATTCGAGTTGTGTTAATACCAGCACGAATTTTAATTACTGCAACACATATGTGAACAACACGAACCAACCAATGGCTGTCAAATGTGTGCGTCTCCAGCCAGTCATCAAAATGGCACAAATCACTCAAAAACTTTTATAGGATTTACATCCATCACAAATATGAAATGTTCTTGCACCATATTTTACACCTGTTTTATATGATTTATCTGTATTTATTACACCATGAAGTCGATACTATATATAAATATATATAGTACATTTGAGAAATATATGGCTTTCAGCTAAAATACTCTGCTTTTCCCAACTCATCTTTTTCAATTCAGTTTTTTTTTTTTTTTTCATTCAAGTAGCATTTTTATTTTCTATTTTGTCGTCACGTGCGTGCAACGTGTTCTCTTGTTTGCCTGATGCCATTTGGGGATTATTTGGATTGTTTTCTTTCAGAAATTGTTTTTTGTTTTTGCTATCTACTTTCTTATTTATTTTTTACGGTTTCTTAATAGCAATCACTTTGCTTGAAATAAAGGATTGTGTGGAGTTAGAGCAAAATTCAAGTGGAAAAATGTACCTCTTTTTAATGACCAAATTTACAACTTCAATGAATACAAATGGTCACATAACTACCAGCAATTGTACATAAAATGTGATACCATTTATCACACCTCATTGATTTTATGGGAAATGGCAAAAACTAATCAACCGTATTGTTCAATCGAAAACAAACATAAATATTAAAAGCCATTAAAGTCGAACACAAAATGTAGCTTTTAAAATTGTAGGTGAATTTCGTAGAAAATAGCTTGTTTAATTTTGTATCTTATGATTAAATTTCAAATTTCATGAATAATTTTAAAAACATAAAGAAAATAAATGTTGACTATCAAAAATATGACTTAACATCTTTAAAAATGTGGTAATAGATAAACAATGTGGCTAAAAAAAACTTTAATAAATTTGTCCACATATTTCGATAAGGAAAATTTCGTCCTTTATTTATGTCCGTCGTTTACTACATGTTTATGTATCCGTTTATCTTTTTCATTTCTTTTTGTTTTACTTTCTGCGTTGCCCCAACTCAAAGCAGCAAATAAATGACTATAATAATTTAGGAGTGACACTTACAGCAATCAGGATTTTGTTTTAAGCACAAGCTCCAGTCGTATATAGTTCTTATTAATTGCAATAATAAAATGCAGATTTTAAGAAATGTTAAATTATTTGTCACCAACTTAAATTCGACTTTCGTACAAAAGTCTTAAACAATTATTTTATTTTCGGTTTTTGAAAAATGTTTCAAACTTTCGAATAAACTTGTCAGAAAACTTTACACAGTTTCGCTTGCCCGTATTTGGGGAGAGACCGATCGAGAGCCGAATCGTCGCGCACGAAATACTTAATACAACTGACACAAGATGGCAAAATATTCGCATGATATAATTTGCAACGCAGTCCAGAATCGGGCTCGGCGACTAACGACGCCCACGACGACGACGACGACGCAGCGACGGGGCAAACGACGACAATCCGCGACGCCTGCCTCAACATGCCGAGTGGCAATAGAGCAGTGCGCGCAATTCGCAGCAGCATTTAGCGGCTGCTGGCGCCTATGAATGCCTAACAACGTTGTTAACATCCACACTTGCTTAGAATCCAAGAAAAGACAAAAGCAAACGCAAAAGCAAAAGCAAAATCCTCCACTTAGCAAAGCAAAGACAAAGAGTGGCTGCAAATTGTTGCTCTTAATTCTTGGCAGATGCTCTCTTAAATTTCTGTTTAGTGCGCAAGCGCTGCTTAAGAACAGCTGATACTAACGAACAGCTGTTAGCTGTTGCTCATTTTCAGCGCTTCCAATAGCAATGTTTATGTTTTTGACTTACTTTCACTTTATGCTTAGCACAATTCCGTTACTCTTTGTGCTTTTGTCGTTTGTTCTTTGCTTTTTTGTTTCTCCTGTGGAGGGGGACGAGGTTAAGGTCAGTGAAAATGTGACAACAGATGGCGCTTTAGCCGCACGCAACCTGCTGACAGTTGCCACAGCCGAAGCTGTAGTTGCTTCTGCATAAATACACTTGTTGGTTGGTTATGGCAATGGCCTTAGCTAATTTGTGTAGTAAACAAGTCATATGTGCATACTTATGTATGTTTAAGGTTGTTAAAGTCATGTTTAACTGCCACATGTATGTCGCCAGACAGAGAACAAACATTGCCTTTAACTACAGACAAAATAATTATGAAATAAAACACTAATAAAACAATTAATCCTAATAATTCTAAACCCAACCAGTGCTTGTGGGTTCGAGTGAATTTGCTGTAACTCTGTCCAGAGTGTTTAGGTTTTCGTAAACCAATGTTGTTCAATCATGGATTGATTCAGTTAAAATAACATTTGAAAATTGATTCAATTGCAAAAACCAGGTCAGCTTAGTCATTATATGACCTCAATATCAGAGATCCATTTAAAATGGGAATCGAATTAACCGAAATTTGGATTTATCCCCGCAAAAAGTTCCTATAAAGGCTGGTCAAAAATTCTCTTGGCGATTTAAATAATTTAAGAACTTTTAAGTCATGATTCGATCTGTAGATGGACACTGTACTTAAAGCTGGAAATTATACCCTAAAAAATGCTTATAGGGCCAAACTGCATATTCATTGTTAGTTTTCTAGATTAGTTTTGTATTCAAAATTTGCAAGCACTATTTTCAGTCTACTAATTTGATAATTTAAGTAATTTAAGGCACTAATTGCCGCTTAAGCAAATGGAACCCATGTCTGGCCATTATAATCACTCCGCTGACCCATTCAAAAACCTTCTTTAAAACACTATTCGAATCACCAAACATTTGTCAGCAGAGGACCTCAGTGTTGGCGTTGGCGTTGTCGTTGGCGTTGTCGTTGTCGTTGGAGTTGTTGTCTTGGCAGGCAGCATCAGCGGCGTCTGCATGCAAAATTTATAGCGTATCTTTATGTAAATGAAGCGTGAAACTGTCAGAGGGAGGCCGGCAACAAAGCTCCATGTCACAATGGTGGTCATGGTTCTAAAGCGTCGTCTGGCTGCCATGTTGGCCAACAGATGCGTCTATCAACTAACAAAGAACTTGTGCTGTTGCCTGTTAATCCCTTAATCCTTTAGGGCAACGGATTGTCTGTGCCAATTTAACTCGACGCACTTGAGTTGTAGATGTTGAAATTGAATCAAATCCCGCCAGCTTAAAGCGCAATTATGTCAGACAAACAAAAACTAAATGCGCCATGAGTATTTTTTCGCTTGATGCCGCCTAGAAATTGCATTCCAAATTGAAAATAATCAGCCTAAGTGATGGTAACATATAACTGAAGGCAGGGGATCACAAACGAAGCCCGGAAGCGGACACAAATTGTGGCCGTGGCCATAAAATGCTGCTAAATCGCAGTCTCATTGACAAATACAACTAAAAATGCGCCAGCGGTGAAATCGTTGCCAAAAATATTTTCACCAAAAATGGCGCAGACTTTTCTCGTTAGTATTTCCGGTTCATAATGTTGCACAGAGTCTGCTGCATCGGGGTGAGAGCAGTTGCCGTAGAGGCCAAATGCCAGTTGTTCAAGTTTTTCTGTTCCACAGCCTTTCAATGCAACGGATGATGCTGCAGGGAACGAGGACCGATGGGGTGATTTATAATTAGTGCAATCACTTTTTGCTGGCACAAAATGCAAATGAGTTAAGTTTTGCTGCATGCGGATGCTTTGGAGTATTTTTAAATGAGCACCGAACAGCTGGCAGTCATCCAGCAGATGGAGGAAGTGATCAACGAAAGGCTGCAGATATAAAATAAATTAATGTATATTGAGTTGCTGCAAAATAAATTTAAGCTTTTGGGAATATTTACAATAATTTTGTTTTGGTTTGAAAGCCATTTTTGTTATTTATTTAATATCGACAAAATAAATATTTACCAATAAAAATGAATACTAATGTTCAGTTTGTTCAAAATCATTTGAATATTTCCTGGCTAACACAAACATATTTCATGTTTTATTTTGAAATCGTATTCTGGCGAATTCCGGCAATAAACCCCATTAAATCCAGAATACGGAAAACAAGTTCACCAAACAAGCTGAACGTCATTTTTCAATTTAAATGTAACTTTTATTTATTTTATTATTGCGCTTTTCATTTCGAGTGTTGATAGAAAAAACAAAAAATAATACATATGAAACCTGGAAACATAACAAAATGAAACGAAAATACAGAATGCCAATAAATAAATAAGTATATTCGATATGTACAATTTATTCGATATATTGGCATGCAACAACTAAAAACTGTGTGGCTTATTGAAGATGATTGTAAATAAAAACCAAACATCACATTCGATTCTGCATTGACAGCCCAAACAATTCTTATTTATTGAGCTGCCTCCCATTTGTTGCTGTTGCTGTTGCTGTTGTGTGTGGCGTGTTGTGTGTGGTGTGTGGTGCACGTGTGGGCGTTTCCATATGGACACGGATGTGGATGCGGACATTTGTTGTGCTGACAGCCGGGGAAAATCGCATGCTTTACATGCATAACAAGTTAGCTGCTGGTCGTTGGCGCTATGACACCCATGATGAAGAGGGCGTTACGGGAATGGAATCCAAACTGTGTCAATTTCCAACTAAAAAATATATGTGTTTATATAATAAATGTAGAGCGGGAATTGAGGAAATAAAATATGGCAACGTTATTATTTCACTACTGAGAAGCATTTATCTAATGCCATTTACAGAAGCTGTCATCAGTCTTAACGAAAGCGCAGAGTGGGGGGAGCTGTGGAGGTTGTTATGATTATAAACAAACAGAACGTCAGTTGAATGCTAAACAATACGCTCTCTATTTTTTCTTTTAGCTGAAATTAACAAATGCCAAAAAGCATAAAGGAAAAACGGTGCCAACGAAAATTTTCAATACATCTTTCGCGTGGGCAATGACAGTTTTCCAAAGGAAGCAGCGGAGGCGCCAAAGTCGGCGGCCCTCAAATGTGTTTATTTAAATGAGCGACACCAGGAGCGGACTACAACTTGGGCCCAAAAAATAGGGCGTTGAATAAAATACTGACAACAACCGAAGAATTACGTAAACAAGGAAGTTTTAAAGTTAAGATCAAAAACTAAACATCTAATGTTTCCAGCAAAATTAAACCATTGAAAATAATACACAAAAGATTCATTCAATTTCTTTAGAAACATTTTTTTTTTATTTTAAATTTATTGATTATTTGGCGCCCAATAAAATCGCTTGTGTGATGTCATTTTCTCGTTCTGTTATTGAACAATTTGCGGAACTGAATATAATAAACATTTGAAACTAGCTTAAATTGAGTTTTTCATATTTTTTTTGCATATGCTTAAATAAATCAAATGAAATGGATTGCGTATGTTAGCTATAAAACTAAAAAATATTTGGAAATAGTCACAGAAAATCTTAAATTGCTTGACGAGTGTGAAAACCAATTGGATTTTAAATAAGCATATTTCCATAAATTAATTCATTGCAGCCATTTCTTGAATTTAAATGTACCTTACTTAATATACCCTTGGCATAGGTTGGGTGAGGGCATAATAATTCGTAGCGATTTCAATTTGCATTTTATTAGAAGGCCTGACTTTTATTTGGGCTTCTACATTAATCAAAAGGAAGCAGAAATTGCTAGGCGTTACGCGTAAAATATATAATAAAAAAAAGAAAGCAATGAATTGCCACGGGACATAAAACAGAGCCTATGTCAAAGCCATAAACCGCTCAGGTTATTCAGCAGTATTCAGGCCAACTGTTAGTTCCATAGAGTCTCTCTGTTGGAAATATCATGAATGAACATTCGAAAGACCTGCCCGGAGGCAGCCTGGTGGTGACATTGGGCATTAGATATAATTCACAGCGTTGCCCATTATCCAACAGCTTGTTAAGGTCCCATGCCTGGTCAGCACTTCCATTGCTTTACGTGTCGATGTCTCCATTGAGATGCTGACGAGAGGAAAGACAATCTCAGTATTAAATTTGATTTATTGTACACGTGACACACTTTGTGATGAAAGACAAGAGGAAAATTTATCAATATTTGGATAATTTAATTTGCACAGACTATTGTTGAAATATCGGAAATGAAAATCGCAACAATTTCACAGCTTAAAGTTGCGAGTTGCCCAAAGATATATCAGCAATTTTGTCATTTAAATTTTCCCAATTGTGTGACAAAATTAATATGAAAATGGTTTTTTCTCCGAAAGAACTGGTCAACGAGGAAACCACTTCGCCGCTTCACAACCAGGAAACGCATCACCCACCAAGGCGACTATCCGCCCACCCATCCACGTCCGAGTCTCACCTGAGGACACATTCACAGCAATTTGGTTGTTTGTGCAAATGTTGTGGGTTATTTTTATATATGTTTTCTTTCTTTTTTTTTATAGAGGTACCTTGGAGAAATCTGCGTAATGGCGACTACCCACAATCGCTGTTAATTTCGCTGAAAAAAGTAATATTTACTACTTTCTTTTTGTTACTACCACGTGGCTGGCTGGCTGGTAATTTTTCTTGGCGTGTCGACGTCTAAGCTCAAATTAATTAAAAACAACATCTGCAACGGCGACGTCGAGGGACGCTTAAAAGGTAGCTCGAGAAGCCTTATAATTTAATCATGCAACATTCCGTAATTAAGGCTCACAGCGTTCCCGTTTACAGTTTAAGGGGCACAACCCGCATGACGCGGCTTTTGAGTTATGCATCTGCAGCATCGAGTGTTAAAGCCCGGACAAAATTGAATATACTACAACTTTAATTGGCCAAGTTCGTGTGAAAAACCCAGCTGCTTGAAAATTTATTCACCTAAAATAAATAAAATAGAAGCAAGTTTGATTTTGGCAAACTATAAATTTTAATAATGTGCTGTTGTGCTGAAAAGATAAATTTTAGATAAATATATGATATTAAATTTATGCAGAAATGTGATAGATATAAATTATAAGTATTTGAATATGCAAATCCATTTTGTCTTCATCTATATTATTTGCGCTCTAAATTAGAAAATGTGGTTTTGCTTTATGACAATTTGAACAATAAATTTTAGAGCACATCCAAAGTTTCATGCAATTCAGAACATTTGGCATCGAGAAGCTACTTGAGGACCTTTTAACCTTTGACATTGTGCGGAACCATAGCGAATACGCACCGTAGAGCCAAATACAGACGTAACTCATGTTGTGCACTGAATTATAAATAAAAAAGTAATAAGCTTAAAATATACTCCAGGACATGCCATAAAAAACACACACACACATGCGCTGAAATGTAATTTGACATTGTCAGACATTAATTTCAATTTTTGGGCTCATTCACCGCATACAAATGCAAATCACAAATCAAATTAGGCATTTGAAATTGATAAGCCGCGTTCGCTTCTAATAAGAAATAATCTTCAGATATTCAGCTTAAAAAAAAGTACATAAAAAGTAAAATATGCTTTAAGTCGGAACTTGGAAACTAAATTGAATTGGTTCACATGGCAGTCACATGAATAATAACTAAAAATTGTGGACTTTTGGCATCAATTTTACAACTTAAACATTTCTTTACTAGTAACAAATGCCTGTGGCACACTAGCTGCACAAATAGTGTGTGTGTGTGTGTGTGTATTTGTTTGCTTAGCTCTAAGCTAGAGATAAGTCAGCCACACACACTCCATTTTGGCCAACACGCACACAACAAAAAACACAAAAGTCACTTATTCACTCTGCCTGCCCAAAAGTTGAAAGTTTGAGTTAGTTGAATTATGGCCAACGCTTTTAACCACAACCTCTCATTATAAACCACATGGGACGTGCCTGGCCAGCCTCTTAAATGACTGCCAGTTGTTGTCCCGTTACCCTATACAAATATATAAGGTTATTTAATGCTGTTTGCTTAACATCTACATTTAATGGCAGAGATATTTTAGTCAAAATTATTTACAGACTATTCGTAAACATTGCTGATTTTAATATAAAAAGGTATGTCTAGTGTTTAATATTGTTTTTAAGATTCCATAAAAAATTGGAAAACAAAAGAAATTAAATTAATGCGTAGCTGCTGTAAACAATAAACAAAATTTCAATTTTGCCTTAGGACACGCATTTCTTTATGTGAAAATATAAATAGCTTGTTGTGTAGTTTCACTATGTGTTTTCCATAGACAATTAAATAGAACAAAGAAAATGTAGTTCATGACTTTGTTTTGTTGTTTGACTTGTTAAGGCGAACTTGTTTTCCGTTTGTTTTATTTTGCTTATAATGTTCCCAGTCCCGGTTGTCATCAGTCTTGTGTCACCTGTCGGCTGTTTGTTGATTTCCGCTATTTTTCCTCACCTGCTGCGATTGTGGACGGTGACAGGAAGCCGCAGGTGTTGTGGCTGTGGTCTGCCCCATTTGTAGAAGAAAGATAATTAAAATTTGTAATGCTTAAAAGCACAGACAGCCCCCGCTGCGTGGACGCAGTCTTGTCGTCTTTGTAGTCTTTCCATAAAATTAATTAAAACACCTTTGAGTTTGCTTTTTACTGCTCAAAAGACAGAGCTTAACATTTCTCAGCAAAACTCCTAGTGTTGCATGGAGTACGGAAACGGAAGTTGACACGGCTACTTGTCATTATTTTTTAGCAAAATACAAAATTTAAGGTGTGAAGGTGGCCAAAATTGAATGTGAAACTTAAGTGCAAATATAAATTATTGAACTCTAACCCACTAGCTGTCAACTTAACATATTATTCCCCCCAAGTTTGACAGCAAGCAAAGGGCTAAAAAGTATTTTTATTTTTTTGTACATAAACAGCAACCGAACAAGGACCTGGGCCCAAAGCTGGGGCCAATTCCAAGCCGAAATAGACCACTACCATCCAATGAACCGTACTTTACTAATGGTAATATAAATCATAAGCCTATTGACTTCCCTGACAACCAACGGCGCTTCAAATGACTTCCTTCTGATCCCTTTTTATGGGCTGCGCAACATTTGAGCATCATTTTTGGGGGCAGGGCACTGGGTTTCCCTATTGTTTGGGGACTATTTTAAATTCGGTAAACACGCTTTAATGTATAAGCGAAGCACGTCTCGTGTTATAAAGCATTAATGTGCGTGTTTGGTCAGAAGGGCTTCGAAGAAAAAATAAATAAATAAATAAAAAAATTTAAAAGGATGAAAACGCCCTCTTGAAAAAACAGGACTTATGGAGTTCAACCACGACAGCTTTTAACAAATGAATGGATTTTTCTCTTTTAATGTTTATTAACGTGCATTCTGTGTGCAGATTTTTTGGAGAGGTCATTAAAGAATGAAGGAAAAACGAATTCCACAATTCTGAAAACAAAAACAGGCGCTCTGAAGTGACATTGGCAAAATAACAAACATTTTATAGCATTTTTTGGTTAAGCTCCGATGACACTTAAAAGTATTACATAGGTCTCCAGTGCGCTGCATGCAAATAAATTTTAAATGTCAAATAAATTACACAACCCACATATAAGTCAAATTGCCTTAGTCGTTGCTGCCGCATCGTTTGATTAACATTTACTTTTTACAACTCCGACAGACGTAAGAAAACAGAGACATTTCCCTCTGTTTGCTCCTTGAGCAAAACCAATCTTACTGACAATTCAGGGACACATAAGTACATTTATTCCGAGACGCTTAAAATTTCATTACAACTGATTAAAAATGATATTTTTTGTACATGTTGAATATTAATTATTTATGTCGTTCGTTATAAAAAAAGTACATAAATACATTATTAATTTCGCAGACATTGAGACACAAAAACAAATGCCAACTTGATTATGTTGCCAAAAAATAGATAATTGTTTTTTTTTTGTATACAATTATATAGCACATATTTATGAATTTGGGGTTGCTGTGGCAACTTTTGTTGGTTACCACAGATTATTGTGGCAATTACATCGACTATTTTGATTAAATAACAAGCTTAAGTGCAATTAGAATGCGTCAGCTCATCGCTTATTATACTATGATTCCGAAGGTAATGTAGTATATTGGGTTTGAGCAATGTCCGTCATGCTGACTGTCTGTCTGTCCGTCCGGCCGTCTGTCCGTCTTTATGAGCGCAACTTTCTTCGACACCCTTAGAGATAGAGACTTGAAACTTAGAATATATACTTCAAAGTGCTCCGAATAGATAAGGTGTCAAGTTTTCAGCATTAAATGTAGGATTGATCTAGAGGCCAAACTAAGACTAAAACGCCCTTGCTTTTGAAAATCTGTCGAGTTTTGACGAAGTTATGGCATTTTGAAGGTTCGACCTAAGCCGATATGCAGATGTTCGACCTATGCCGATTTTCCGACTATTATTTTGACTTAGGTTCCGACCCAAAATCACGTTTTCAACTTTAAATGTAGGATTGATCTAGAGGCCAAACTAAGACTAAAACGCCCTTGCTTTTGAAAATCTGTCGAGTTTTGACGAAGTTATGGCATTTTGAAGGTTCGACCTAAGCCGATATGCAGATTTTCGACCTATGCCGATTTTCTGACTATAATTTTGACTTAGGTTCCGACCCAAAATCACGTTTTCAACTTTAAATGTAGGATTGATCTAGAGGCCAAACTAAGACTAAAGAGCCCTTGCTTTTGAAAATCTGTTGAGTTTTGACGAAGTTATGGCATTTTGAAGGTTCGACCTATGCCTATATATTGATTTTCGACAAATGCCGAATTTCGGACTATAATTTTGACTTATGTTCCGACCCAAAATCACGTTTTCAACTTTAAATGTAGGATTGGTCTAGAGACCAAACTAAGACTAAAACGCCCTTGCTTTTGAAAATCCGCTGAGTTTTGACGAAGTTATGGCATTTTGAAGGTTCGACCTAAGCCGATATGCAGATTTTCGACCTATGCCGATTTTCTGACTATAATTTTGACTTAGGTTCCGACCCAAAATCACGTTTTCAACTTTAAATGTAGGATTGATCTAGAGGCCAAACTAAGACTAAAGAGCCCTTGCTTTTGAAAATCTGTTGAGTTTTGACGAAGTTATGGCATTTTGAAGGTTCGACCTATGCCTATATATTGATTTTCGACAAATGCCGAATTTCGGACTATAATTTTGACTTATGTTCCGACCCAAAATCACGTTTTCAACTTTAAATGTAGGATTGGTCTAGAGACCAAACTAAGACTAAAACGCCCTTGCTTTTGAAAATCCGCTGAGTTTTGACGAAGTTATGGCATTTTGAAGGTTCGACCTAAGCCGATATGCAGATTTTCGACCTATGCCGATTTTCTGACTATAATTTTGACTTAGGTTCCGACCCAAAATCACGTTTTCAACTTTAAATGTAGGATTGATCTAGAGGCCAAACTAAGACTAAAGAGCCCTTGCTTTTGAAAATCTGTTGAGTTTTGACGAAGTTATGGCATTTTGAAGGTTCGACCTATGCCTATATATTGATTTTCGACAAATGCCTAATTTCGGACTATAATTTTGACTTATGTTCCGACCCAAAATCACGTTTTCAACTTTAAATGTAGGATTGATCTAGAGACCAAACTATGATTAAAACGCCCTCGCTTTTGAAAATGCGTTGAGTTTTTGCAAAGTTATGGCATTTTGAAGGTTCAACCTATGCCCAAATGCGCATATCTTCCATAATTTGTAAGCTAGAGGCACCAAATTTTGAAGCTATGTTAATGGTAACTCTCCTAAGAGATCGATTAAAAATTGGATGGCCAAGCCCACTCCGCCTACCTAAACCTGTCGGCGTAAATCGATAAGACCATATATCTCACGCAATTTTAAAGCTGAAGTCACCAAATTTGTAATTCTATATGTTTTAAGTTACCATTTTATATCTACCTCTATCTGAAGGGCAAACTTGGACAGTAATTCTTGGCTGCACACAACTTATGGTATCATAGTATTTTGCAGTCGGTTACTTCCGACTGCAAAGTTCTCTCTTGTTTTCTTTGTTTTTCTTTTATACATATATAAAATGAGCAACATGTGTTAAAAAAAGTTAGAATAAGCAACTTGCGTTATTATAATTTAGCTGCACAAAAGTTAGAACTCTTAAGATCTTAGCAACAAGTAAAGTCGAGAAAATACACGGATGAATGAAGTTGGCAGAAGTAGCAGATGTTGTTTGCTCTGTTACTTTCTTTTGGCCTTGTTGGGTTGATTTGGTCAAAAAGGAGTAAATATACATAATGAAGTCACGTATACATTTAAATTTGGCATTAAAGCAAATGCACACAACATTTCCTCAACCTTTCAATAAAATTGCAAAGTCCGCATAATTTGCCAAGCACAGGAACAGCTAACAGGAACAGCTAACAGGAACAGCTAACAGGAACAGCTAACAGGAAAATGTATTAATTTTTGTGCTGTCGTTAACTTATTAATGTATATGTTGTGTGTGCATATGTGTGTGTGTTTGTATTTTTGTATGTATTGTAATTGTAATTGAGCGCTCATATTGCTGGCAAAGAGCTAACTGCTAACTGGGCTTATGCGTGATATTAACGTATACGTGAATCTGGTGTTGCCATTGAGTGTGTTTGTGCGGATGTGTGGGATCTGCTCTGTGTGCCGTTGATTTGATTAGACCATATGCGTGCTAATGACAACTTGGCTGAAATTGAACCGGTCTCAGTTGTTTAGTAGAAAGCAAAATGCGTTCTCAGCTCATTTATTGTGCTGAGGGTGCGCCAAGTTGTTGCCGGTCTTCCTGTTCTCTCTTGAATATAGCAAGTCCAACTGCTCCTGACTTTCAATGCCAAGAAGCCAACTCAGCTCTGACATTTGGTATAGATATCAAGGAGCAATCAATTCATGGTCCAGTGCATTAAAACACAAGAAGCTTATAAAACTGAAAAGTATACTTTTGATTACCTTGCAATTTTTATGATTATTAACCTTGACTTTTTCTGCCCTTTTCATTTGTTCGGACTTTAAGTAGTTATTTTTAACTCAAGTTTCCCCTAAATAAAAAAAATATTCAAGTCCTAAGTTGGAAGTTTCTCTTTTTCCTTAGGCTCTTTTTCCCTGTTTTTGTAAGTCAAGTATCTTTTCATCTTTTGCTCAGCTGGATTCTTTTTCAGTTAAATATTTAAAGCACATTTGCATAATTTTTGTTACATTTTAAACACAAGTCTTGCACACGAATTTTAATTTGATTCTTGTTATTATTACGACGTAAAAAAAATAATTTTTTTATAATTAAAAATATGCATACGCGTTCATTAGTGAAAGTTAACAGAAGAAAATTTGTTGGATTTTTTCTTTATCACGTAAATCACACAAAGGTAATGTTTTTTTTTTTTAATCAGGTCGCGGTGAGTTTGATAAATGGGCTGTCGTGTCATGCTTTGTGTACATATTTAAGGAGCCGCCCATTTTCAGCTTTACAGTTGTTATTCAGTCAGTCAGTCAGTCAGTCAGTCAGTCAGTCAGTCGGCACGTGCATGTCACACAGGAAAATTAATTTATGCGTTGTCATGCCAAAGGAAAAACCCCAATGATGCTCAGACTTGGACTTGGAGTTGGTCATTCGATACTTCAATCAATGAGCTATCAAAAATTCAAGAATCATTAAACTTGTACATAGCTAATTAAAGCCAAAGTTGAGCGAACAAAGACACTGGATAAAGTTTGTCAAAGAAACCGCAATAAAATCAAAAGCCAATAAGAAGCCACAACAGCTGGAAGGTATTGTGCAACAGATAGGGTAGAAAGTTTTCGGAGCCATTAAGGGATTTGAAAGTTGGACATGAAACAAGTTTATATCGCTTAGACGGTATCTTAATTCGATCATTGTTAATTAAATGAACAATTAAGTTTGATTTGCGCGCTGGATTATCTAATTTCTTAATGGAGTTTGTAATGAAATTTTATGAGCACAAATGGGCATTTTTTGGAAGCAGTTTTCCAGCTTTTGGCAAAAGGGCAAAAAGCATAAAATTGTACAAATTTACTTTTCCGCATAAAGAACATTTTCATTATGCCAAATCAAAATGTCGAGAATTCAAGAGCTAAAAAGTGTCAAACAGCAAAACTTTCGAGGGTCGGTAGCCCTCAGCGACTATCAGCCAAAGACCCCAATACAGAATGTATGTGTGTGTGTGAGTGGGTGTGTTTGTGGGTGGGGATGGTTTTGGCCATTAGCATTTTTTGCGCAGTCAAGCAAATACACACACACACACACACACACACACACACACAGATACGAGATACCCACATGCGATTTTAGCCACACTGGCAAACAATTTTCGCGCTGATTTTTTCCACGAAGAAGCGAACGAGGCGTTAACTAAAGCAACAGCCAGCAACGTTTAGCTGCATATCGATGAAAGCGTCGACAAGGTAACAAAGCCAAAAAAAGAAGAAGAAATATTCGTTATTTAAGCAGAATTCAATTTTGCATACATTGCGAAATTAAGATAATCGAAAAAACCAAATCCTTCGCACTGAGTACAAGAAAATTCAATTCAATTCAGATTTAACAAACTGCATAGTAATTCAGCAAACTACTCACTCTCTCTCTCTCACTCTTTCTCTCTCTCTTTTTCTCTGTCTCTCAGTAAATATTCCTATATTAAATATGCTAATTTACAACTAGACAAAGCAAAGCGCATGTTATCCTGCCACTGAGAGTGAAAGCAAACGCGGCAAGGATAACCATGTGCACCATTGAGCATTCTGCGAATTGTCCGCATAAGCTGGCGATTTATCTTACCCTGTTTTGCAAATTGGAATTACGATTGGGCTCATTAAAGCTGGCCAAGAATTTAAAATTTGCATTTGAACAACATTTAAAAAGGACACCAGGGATTACTTTTGACTAATGCCTACATTTGACCAGCTTTTCCTGTTGGTTGCTGATATGTGGCTTTTGGCCAGCTTAGACAGCTCGTTGAAAACAAAATCTCGACTCACTTTTATACGTTAATGAGGCCAGCAATCTCGCCAACAGTCAACTTGTGCCGCGGCAACACAAAAAACTTACCACCGACTGTGCGGTACTTTAATTTCAGTGGAACAAATTGGCCACGTTTCTAAATAAGATTCTGAAAAAAGAGTGCACATTTTTAAGGCTTGGCTAAAAGCTACTAACATAATCCTATTCTAGGATTATTATACATTTCAAATGTTGTCGGGTTTCAAATCTGATGTACTCATTTCCCTTGTGGTAACAGAGTATAAAAAAGGTTTTTCTTGTAAGCCTGCCAACATCATAAGCTACTAGGCTTTATTTTCGGGCTTTTTAGATCAAAAAATTTGCTAACCCAAAAAAAAATGAAGAAAATCCACCACAAATCATCAAAGGATGAAGCAAGTATTTAGACAGCTTTGAGATTGAGGTAACTACAAATGTCACAGACTTAAGGTAATGCCAGGGTATATCTGGGAACCGGCCATATGCATCTACATTTGGGTACATTGGCATATCAAATTAATCCAAAACATAATAATCCATAATTTTATACTTAATATGTTGTGTTCTGATGCTAATTAGTGTGTAGCAAACAGACAAACAGCTGAGAATATAAATGGAAATTATGCAAATTGGCGACTTAATAGTACCAACTGCAATTCACTAGAAATTGTCTATATTAAATGGAAATTGTTTATATGAGATACAGAGTTAAACAAACATAAGATGTACACGATCAAAGTAGACTGTTTAATTAAAGAGACAAGCTAATTAAAATGTAATCAATGCAACTTTGAATCACATTCATTTCGCACTTTTCTCTCATTTAAAGACTGCAATGAAAGAGTCATTAGCAGGCACCGGATACTCATATGAGTCCTTAGTCCTTTGACTGTCTGCCAGCTCGATTGACTAATTAGTGTTTGAACTTATCGCTGTTGCATGTTGCCACAATAATGTTGCTGCGTCACACGATGCGTATGCGTAATTGCTGATGGTTCAACTGTCCTGTGACAGGAATTTGATTCAACAGCAGCTATTAATTATTGTTTTCGGTTCGGCTAATTAATGACTGACACACAAACAAAGTTTGTAATTTAACCCACTGATATTCAAAACTCAATAAACAACAACAATTGATATTAATTTCCAATTATCTATTTATTTCTTAAGCAAAGTTTAATCAAGAACCCTTGAAAACTACTCAGCTTGCTGTGAAGAGCGATTTCCTTTGAATAACAACAATATTATTATGAGAGATAAGCCAGAAAGCATATATATATGAAAATCAGGACTTAAATGATACAAATAAAATAATTCAGGCATTTGAGTTAAGAAAGTTAAATTTTACTAATCTTTTGTAAGAGAGGGCTTAAATTCGAGTGAATATCGCACAACAATAAAACGAATAGCAACTCAGCTCTTTCATTTTAACTTGGCTTTTACTGTGGATAAACTTTTTTATCCCGGAGGTATTTTGTTTTCTTGTTTTCCCCCTTCAATTAACGTAGTGAACTTTATTTGTTTGAAGCTCGTATGAATTAATGCCCCCAAACAATTTTCAAGGACAACAGGAAACACATTAAGCTGAAAGTTTTTCCTAATACTAATATGTACTTACACTTACTCAGCAAGTTTCATGTTACTTAAGTGAACCACGGCGCTTTAAGCGATTTAACTTTTGATTTAGCTACAAATTTTCTTTTGCTATTTTTCTTTGCAAACGCTGACGGCCTCATCAAATTTTCATGTACTGCCAGCAAACACCAGGAAAAAAAATATATACAAACATTGTAAAATATATTGAAATTTTGGTGGAAAACATTAAATAGACTTAAGCCAAGCTGGCTGCCATATTATTAATAAACGTTTTGTTTACGCCAAACTGTTGCATACTTTATGCCAATGGCGACATTTTAACGGCCTTTTGGGGCGCTGAAGCGCACTTGGGTCCCTCCGCTTGTTAACAAGCGCATTTAAGATGAAATTGTGGCGTATGCAAATTGCGTTGCATACTCAAGGGCGTCTTTAAAATAATGGCACACCATTCACTTTTATGCATACAAACATACAAAACATACATAAAAATTACAAAACTTTGTTGCCTGCCTCCCCCTTAATGCCATAATGTATGTTTTATCTGGCAACTTTCCGCATGATTTGATTTATATTGCTATCCATAAGATCAATGCATGCTCATAACAGTTACATTGAAAATCTTTACATACACGCTGCCATTCCATAAATCCATATCTGTGGGTAAAGTGTAGAGCAATGTATCGATTTGTTTGGCCACACAACTTTTGTCTCTGGCGCATCGATGCTACCTGTTCCACAACTTTCATTTCCGCACCAGCCCCAACCCAGCCCATCCACCTCAGCAAATAGAGCTCTGTTCACACATCGCTATAATAAACAATTTTGTAACCATTTGCAATAGACGCTACGTGTATTATTGTGGGTTCGTTTTTCCGGAATTCACCCGGGAGCAGCCAAACCGCAAAACTCAACGCACCTGCAAATTTTACTCTACATGTGAGCCAAGCAAATAAAGGATACATTATTTTGCTGCACCGCGGGGAGTTGGCTTGAAATTATGAAAATCTAAGTTTAGAATTTATTTTGAAAATATTGTAAGTTTTCGGTGTGGAAAAATGTAATCTATCGTAATTTGAGAAAAATTATGATTGTGAATATTTGTTTTATCTGCAGACACTAAACCGAATTAAGGATGTCTGCAAATAATTATCCTGAATTACTCATTTGAATAATTATTGCATAGCGGCGTAATAAATTTAAAATCAATACACATGTATGTGGCTAACTGTAATTCAATTAAATAAAAATTTATAAAAAATATGATTTATTTAACAAGCTAACCTAAGCTTGGGTTGCGTGGTTTTAATGTCAAGAAAATAGTTAAAGGGGTTGCATAATTAATGGCCAACAAACTTGGCTCCATAAAAAAGGATATAATAAGTAATCAAATGCCTTATTTCAATTACTCGACTGACCATTTCAGTCAGTGGCCTTGACTATTGGCCCAAATAAATTATTACGCTTTTATTTCTGTGGCGACCTTCGATAAGTAATAAAAACAATAAACAACGGTCCCGGACGGGTCGCCAAACAATGGTTGCCATCAGATATGAAAATTGTAATTTTCCGAGCCAATGCAATGAATACTTGGCAACATTCTTATACATATTTGTGTGTGTGTGTGTTTATGTGTATATGTGTATATGCTACGCAGGAATATTAGCGCCCACGCATGTGTGCCACATGTGCAAATTCTGAATAAAAGTTTCCCATTGTTGCGGCTAAATAGAATTTTGGTTCCTGTTCTTGGAATTCCCAACAATAGCAATTAGTAAAAGCTCTTGTTGTTGCTTATTTTGTTTATATATTTGTGTGTGTGTGTGTATGTGTGTGAGTGTGTGTGAGTGTGTATGTGTGTGTGGAATATATTTGTTTATGTGCATATATGCGTGTTTGCGGTGCGTGCCATCAACGTTGATTAATCTCAAATTAAGCAGTCGCTATATGCTACACTGGTGTCGAGAATAAAAGGCATCCATCAATCAGCACCGGCCACTAGGTATGCGTATGTGCCCAGTGATTTGGAAGCGAAAAGGCTGACCAAGCCAGCTATGAACACAAATGCAGTATGAATGACTATGAATCACCCTGTCAGAAGAGTAATCAGTATGGAAAGTTATGCTAACCAAATATGTTCCTTTGAGATATACGCACAACACTTGGCCAAATCTTTAAGCAGTTCAATTTGTTAAACACACGACTGCTTGAGTAGCACTTATAATGCATGAGAACGCACAAACTTGATATATGGCCAAATGACGAAGCTATTATTGTGTTAATTGTGCAATTAATTTACAAAACATGGTGCGAAGAAAGTGTTGTCGGGCGCTGAGCGAAAAATAATTGTTATTGTCATTCTCAGATTATGTAGTATACTCTTAGGAGGAAATGAATGGGCTGTTCCCAAATTTTTGCTGCTCGTATTACAAAAATTAGCGTTGTGCACACTTTAAACCATGTTTACTAATTAAAGAAAAGAAGAAGGAAAAAAAGGGTATGATTTGCTTAGGGCCCGTTTTTGGCAGCCGCTGACCGTCGAACATTAAAACAAATGGCTTGGCAACTGGCCGAATTCACTGAGTTTTCTTCTGCCGTTTTTTTTTTTTGTTTTAAATTAATTAAATTGCAAGTGCCGAGCTGATAGTTAAGTGAGGCAAGTTGTGACAAAGCAAACGAAGCATTAAAAATGTCAAGAAGGGACACCCAGAAAGCTGTTCGGCGTCTGCGCAAATCATTGCCAGCAACTTAGGAGCAATCAAGCACTCGATTGTCTTAAAAGGAAATATCCACAAAGCAAGAGTTCTGCTGAATTCTTGGGATTTAGATGGGGACATGTGTCCTGGTGCTCAGATTGTGTGAGCTCAGGGCAGAATTACTTATTTAAGGAGTGAAAGTGTGTTCCTTATTCGATTTTCTGCCTCAACTTAAACTTTTCACGGAACCTTCTTTAATGACCTGTCGTGATGAATGATGCCCGACGTTTGCCTGTCAATTTCAGGAAATTCTTAAGCTCTTGTCTAATTATTTTATTTTTTTTTTCAATTTCGTAAGTAATTTCCAAAAAAAAATCCAATCGAGATAAAAACTTGAGCAAAGCATTTAAGTATTAAATCGCTTTAGCAATCTCCTTTTTTTTTCTTATTATTTCTGTGTATCTCGCCATTGATCCCCTATTACGTTACTGTTCATTGAATTAGTGTCAATTTAAAAATAATATTTACACTCAATTTCATAACATCTTGTAGGTTTTAAGTGGTTCATCCATACTACACACACATCCCTTTGAAAAGTGTATCTTAAACATAATACATGAGCCGAATATAAAAACAGTCGCAAATTTGTAGCTATATTTTGCGCATTTTCCAGTAGCATAAGTGAAGGGGTTGGGGTGTGGCAGCTGTATATAACTGTGTATTGTCACCAACGACACGAGCTCATTTCGAGTATTTCCCAAGTGAAATTGATATTGATGTTGCCGCATATGACTGCTGCGATTATAAACGCTTGTCAAGCCATTTATGCATAATCAATTGCGGTTATACTCTATAAAACAATAAACCAAACGACTCAAAAAGATGGATTTGGAAAAAAATTTTATGTTAAACAAAAAAAACACTTTTACAAAAGAAGTTGCATTATTAAAGCTAACAGAACAGAACAAATCAATTAATTAATTAAAGAATAATACTATTATATTAAATATATACCTTAAGAAAAAAGAGTATTTCAATTTGTTTTTGATCCACACTTTTGCGGCACTTGGGTTTTATGCTTGTGCCGCAGTGAAGGATTATTAAAATTCAATGATGGCTGATTTAAATTTTTGATTTGCATACAAGAGAATGTGAATTTTATATTAACGGAACGTAACTTGTGCACATTTGACAAATTCCCATGTTATTTTAAGCAAGTCAGCTTTGCTGACAGCCCATTACAAAACGTGGCAAGAGTTTGCAGGCACTCTAATGTGGTGCTGCCAGCATCAGGCTTACAGTCGTCGTCATAAATAACCCTTTGCCACCAACTTTGTGCTCTGGTTACCGCCAGTCAACATGACTGTCAAGTGTTAAATACCACTGCACTCCAAAACAGGTCAAACCTTCAGAGATATTTCTGCACCAGCATTGCAACCAACCACATAACTGCACATAAAAGGATATTGCGGCTGCAGCTGAGGACACACATATAAAATTAAGCCTCACTTCGAGCCAAAAACACTCGCTGTTTGCAATGACCAAACATATACGGCTAAACGCTTTAAGCTGTTGTTGTGGTACATCAATCTATTTGTATTTCTATGACAGCCATCTAAAATAATACTGCAGTTGTTTTTTTTACACCGTAAGCACGTGAAGGAATGACTTCAAATGGTATCGATTATTTTCGGCCAACAAATTGCTCGTGTCTCGTTTTGTGCGCTGTCATTTTTTAGCCTGTTAACTCTACCTATCAAGACGTCAGCTGACAATGGCAACAGATGCCCTTGTTAAGACCGTGCCTAAAAGCAGATGGCTGTCAACTTCATTTTCATGTAAATACGGGTTAGAAACTGTTGCCAGTACAGCTCCTTGAATATCCTTTTTGGCAACGCTGTTGATCGGATAAACAGTGAGACAGCCGCAAAGTTGAATTTAAAATTTGAAATTTAAAGATACAAATTTGTTATGTAAGCAAAGTCTAATGTATTTATTTGACCTTGTGCACAAACCAAACAAAATTGTGCACCACGTGGAGGTGCCACAAATGACGGCACGTGTAGCAAACTTACTACATATATTCATGTACTTATTTATAAGCATTAAGGATTAGTCGAGCAGAGTTTAGCTCTGAGCTGCTGTCTGAGTCAATTTTGTCGGAAACTTTTGATTACTTCTTGTGTCATGAAGCCGCAACGCATGTCCATCAGCTGTTGCCTCATATTATGCACGTGTGTGTGTGTTGATTAAAGTATGTGTGAGTGTGTGTGTGTATGTTTAAGTGGAGCAGCAGCAAATGCTTGACACAACTGGGTTATCGTTTGACTCAACTCAACTCGCTTGTTTACAAAACTAGTTCAAGGAGACAAACAACTGTAACACAAAAATGTCGTACTAAAAATATGGTGAAACCCACACACGCACACACACACACACACACACACAACACACACACACACACATCGTTTGCTTGACAAGCCTTTAAATAAAAAAATGTATGCACACGGCTCGTAGGAGTGACAGCATTTAGCGTGAAACAATTTTTTAATGAGAACAGGAAAATTGCCATAAAAAAACAACAAAAAACAACAACTACCAAGGAAGAGAAGAAGAAGAGTTCATTCACCGTTGTTTTCCTTTCCATTGTTTTAGCTTTTTTACATTTTTTCTTCGGCGGTTTCCTTCACTGATTGGTTTGTACTTTGTGAATAGACACCTTGGGCGTATTGGCAAAAATGGGCGTAACTTGAATTGAACAACTGTTTTGTGCCATTTTTGTTGTTGTTGTTGTTGCTGGGCTCAGGCATCACTTCGACTTCGAGGGAAACTGGGCCAACTCATCACAAATGGCAAAAAGCACGCAACGTTGTTATCGTTTTTTGTTTCACCAGTTTTTTACTGTTTAATGAACCTTTACAAAGTTGTTTCATTTTTTATGACGTTCTTGTGCCACATTGTGTGCCTCAACATGTTGTGCCTGTAGTCTTAGTGCTTGTAAGCGCATTTCGTCGAAATGCTTTTGAGTTGCAAATAAATTTTCAATTTTCTGTATGCGTTAATAATATTATTTCCACTTTTTGTGGGTCACATCTGGATTATGGCAGGTGAAAGCATGAGTTTTGAGTGCAAAGTTGAGTTGAATGCACAATGAATTTTGTCAAATGCTGCTTTGCAAATAATTCTGTTTTTAAACATCTTGATCTTTTCTCAGAAATGGCTTAGGATTACAGACTCCCCAAACTGCGACTGAGGGTTGTTTTGCTCATTCCCTCGTATTTAAATGATATGAACTTAAGACTTAGTGAAACTTAAGCTCCATTTTAATACCGATTCGTTCCCCTCTGTAGAGTCTCACTAATTGGATTACATATTACTCTAAATCTTGTGATGCAGTTGTGATTTTTACTTTGCAATATACATTTTTGTTTCTAGTTTAAATGCTACATCAAATTCAATCTTTTAAAGCATAAGTTAAATCTTAAATTCACTGATTACATATTCTAGTACTTTTCGCACACACTTATAAATATATGATGCATGTCTACAATGCTAAAAGAAAAAGCAAAGAAAATTAATATTTTTTCCACTTATCATCTTCAATATTGTTTTCCACTGTTGTTATAACTGTTACTTTATTTGGGCCTTCAATCAATCAATTATCGAACACGTGTGTTTTACATTTGCTCAACATTTCTGCTTCAGATTTGACTTTGCGAATATGTATTGTAAATGTATCAGTGAGTTGCGTAAATCCCAATATAAATCCTGAATAATTTAGGCACAAATTGAGTATAAACCACATTTCCCATCCACATTTCACAGAATTCAATTGAATAAGTATTTTGACTGGATACCTGACTCAAAGTGCTTGACATCAATTTATAATGACATTGACTGTATATTAAGCGTATGTATTGAGTAGACCACACTTTTGTTTACTTAACTAATGAATTTTCCTTGTAAACCATTTCGAAGGAAATCATTTAAATAATTTTACTTATTATATTTATTATATTTTAATTTACTTTAACACTTTGCGCTATGTTGTCCCTAGTACAATCGCCTTGGCACCTCTTCAATTTCCGATTAAATAATCTGCTAGCTTAAAAGACTGACATTTTCAAGCGAAAATAATAAATCAAGATATGAGCTGAATATAAAGTAATAAGTTACTAACTACGCTACTTGATGATATGTTCCGATTGTATTCATTAATTGTAAAATATAATAATATGTGCAGCAGAGGAACCAACTCTATCCGTGTTGCATGCCACAGGACGTACTTCAAACAACTAATCTGTTATTCTATTTAAGTGCATTAGCTGTCAATGACAATAAATATATTGTGTTAAAATTAACATTTAAAACATGCGACAAAACAAAGAAAATTCATCTGAATTTCTATGTCAAATTAAGCGACACATGAGCCTGCCACATTTTTGGGGCGTTCACTCACAGTGGGTTGTTTACTTAATCAATATTTTCAAGATGCAATTAAACTTTTAATGAGCACGTAATTATGTGCAGCTCCCAGATGGTAAGTAAATCTTATCCAAAAGTTCTCCAAACAAAATGATGAATCATTGATGAGTCAACTGAAAATTGCGTGCCAGAACAAAGATAAGTCGAACCTTGACTTGCAATTCCCCAAGGCATGCAAATGGAAGTGGTGTAATTTGATTTATAATTAACCGGCAATTTTTAGTAGTTATAGTTGCACTCGTATCCAATTTGCTGACAAACTCATTTGCATATCAACACATTGCCACTGTCCCTTCTGGGCAATTATGTTAATTTTACCGACCAGCTGGCGCACATTTTACGAATAACCAAAACAGCCAAAAATTCAAAAGCCAATGGCCTTCAGTTGGCGCTGTGGCATGGGGCAACTTGTCGGAAGCACCCTTCGTGTGCTTAATTCAACAAAATTGGCTACAATTGCGTTTTAAATTCCATGCAAAACAGCTGGCAAACTTGGCCATCTTGAAATTAACAAAGGCTCTCTGCTAAAATTAAGGGCAGAATTTTAAATTTTAGAATCATTTTGGTTACAAAGTTCCCATAGCAATTTCTAATAACTATAAGGATTTGGATTATAAATAATCAATTTGTGTTAACAATTTCCCAAGAAATATTTTGTCAAAAGGTCAGCATTATGACTGGATTATGAAGAAAATTCTGAGAAGGGGCCTAATTACGAGTCTGATAAGGTTCATTTAAACAAGTCGCCAAAGGACTTACATAAATCCACTAGACACAATTACAATAATTAATTCTGGACATTATCTTAGCTTTCATGTTGAAACGTATTTTAAGGAATAACATTAAATAAATATTTGGTCAGTTTATTTTTTTTATTAACTTTCTGTTTTATTTCTTATTTGTGTTCAAATTGTTTACCAATAACTGAAAGTCAAACGACACAAACACATGTGAATTTGAAAACTGTAAACAAACTCAACAACAACAATAAAAATAGTTTTGTATTTCATGACATTTTTTATTTTGTTGATGAGAAATACTTCAACATGCACAAAACGACCCAAATACTTGAAAAAATCACAAAAAAAAACTTAAAAGCAAAGCGACACTTCGATCAAAGTTAGTCCTTAACATGTGTGTGTGAGTGTGTGTGCGGGTGTGTGCGGGTGTGTGTCTCTGGGTGTGCCTGCATTTAATTGCAGTTGAATGGCAGCATCATTTTCCAAGCATTTTTATTAGTTTTCTGTTTACTTAGATCCTCTCATCAGTTCACATTTTGTCTCTGTGTTTTCCTTTATGATTTTTCTGCAAATGTTTATTGATACTTTGGGAAAAACTTTTTCTGGGGAGGAAATTCCATTTCCAAAAGCTGCAATTTATTGCATGACTCAAGGCAATGACGAAGAATTGAAATATGACAAATCGATTATAATTCTGTTATTTAAGGAAAATGTGAAAATGGTTTTGTTTTACTTTTGTAACAGTTATCAATTAAATGCCAAAAACTCGCAAAAATGGCTAAAAAGTCATATTTCATCAGGTAAGATACATGTACTTTAACAATTTAATACTCTCGTTATCAACACAACCTCCAATCAAATTTGTGTTTTACATCCACAAATTAGCGAGTTGAGCTATAAGCGGTTGTTCAAGCGTTTTGACCTTTTGAGCCGCCAATTTGGGGAAATTTGCTTTTTGCCGCTTATTAGCTTTTCACACAATTTCGGGTGGGATCAAAGAGGAGTTGTTAGCAGCTGCGTGCATTGTGAAAGCCATTTCGATATCATTAAAAATGGTGCCCTAATGTATCATAGGATAAAAAAACATATATATATATATATATATAAAATATACATATATAGAAAATGGAAACAATCACGAACCAAATTATGCCATTAGCAGCTACGAATTGGGTTCCAGGATTGTTTTTGTTGGATTTGCATTGTCTGTTTGCACGCAACTGAAAAAGAGGAAGTCTCATTTTTATTATGACCACAATTAATCAGTGTTATTTGCTGGCTTTTAAATATGTAAATGCTGAAAAGCGAACTAGTGTTTATATTTTGCTCCTCCATGAGTCAGCATTATTTTAATGACCAGTAACGCAGGACGCTCAGTCAAGGAAATAAAAACAATGAAACAACAAATTGCTGGTAATTATAGGCATTGATATTTTAAAGGTCGAAAAATAAATTTGTTATAAAAAAACAAAAACAATATTTATAAAGGGGATGCGAGAAAAAAGGAACAACTCATTAGGTAGAGCTGTGTAGAGCTGTATATCTTCAAAATAATATTAATATATATTTATCTTAGTATGAATACACTTACCTGCAATTCAGTATATCTTATGAACAGCAAACACAATTCTAGAGTTACATAAAATCATATTTTATTCATCAATCATAGATAATTTATCATAATACAAAAGACAGCATACGATGCTTACTTATAGCCAAGGATTATGACCAATATTCAAAAAGGCATTTCGCAGGGCTTAAATCCTGAACTATATTTAAATTATGGTATTCAATACGCATTTGCACTTAGTCACTAATAAACTATGTCAAGTATCACTTAGAGAAACTTATGCACCACCCAAAAGAAATGTTCAAAGACACCGCACCACCCAACAACTTTGGCGGAGCGATGCACGCGCGGAGGGGCTCGTTCCGTGCATGCAGCGCTGGCCAAAATGGAATGGCGCGAGGGGAGTATTAAACGATTTGTTAGTTGGTAACATACTTAGCTACATAACCATAATAAAAATCAAATATCAAATAAATAAAAAAAAATCAAATTAATAATAGAAAGTACACAGAGAATTCTAGTATTTACTTAATTTACAGCCACAGCGCATCGATGGCGTCTTCCATTTCCTCCGTTGCGGAGCGACTGAGTCGCTGGGGCTGAGGCGTTGTCGAAATCGCCTGCTGCTCGTTGACAACAACCGCCTTGGCCTCCATCTCACTGCCGCTGAGCAACACCATCAGCAGCACGCTGCTGCGTCGGGTACGCGACTGTTCCAGTTCCCGTTCCCGTTCCGGATGCTCCGGGTGCTCCTGTAGCTCAGGGCGTTTGTTGCGCATTCTGCGCAACCAATCACTTGTGGGCCAAATGCACTTGCCACCCACACTGCAACGCCGTCGATTGGCGTCTCTTGCTGTGCGTTCCGCTCTCCGTGGTCTGCTGATGTTGACGGCAGTCTCCTTTGGCTGGAGCATTTCAACCACGCAGATGTCGTCAGTGGTGTCCATTTCGTTGACACATCCATCAACATCAGTCGCTGTTTCAGTCATTGCCGACGGCGCCGCAGCTGTTATTGTTGTTGTCGCTGCTGTTGACACCGTCCGGCTACACTCCTGCTACACATTCGTCACTTGTGTAGTCGCACCCAAATCAATGGCCATGCTCTTGCTAACAGCATCCGTATGCAGCAGTCGCTCCCGGCCATAGGCATCCAATCCTCCGCCGGCGCCATCTCGCGCATTGCCATCGTGCTGCGACAGCGGCAGCCATTTGTCGAACCACCGCGGTCGGAAGAGCAGCGTGAACGTGCTCCGAAACTGTCGACTCATCGAGCAGTAGAGTATAAAATTGATGCTCGAATTAATGAGTGCCAGGATATCCATTAAGTCACCTGTAAACAGACAATCAGAATTAAAAAGCAATGAGTTCCACTGCACATCCAAAATGACCCATCCAAGCCCCGTCTGACGCCAAGTCAACTTGTCTGGCATTTGGACAGGTTCAAGGTGAAGGAGACTAAATACTAAATAATTGAAGCTACTTGGCTGGTAAACAAGTAAACGACTTGTTTATGTGCATTTTAACGACAGTTGTGGTTTAGCAGTGCGTATGATTAATGTCCGTTTGAAGTTATTTTGAGTGTCACGTGAGTGACTTCAATAGTGACACGAACTGGCGAGACTCTAAAATTGACAGTAGACACTGGTCAAATTTTCCACTCCGTCAAAAGCTATTCGCTTTTAAAACAAAACAAGAGAGTACGTAACCGACAGCGAAATACTATGATAAAATACCAAAGTTGGTGACTGTATCCATAAAATTGTGAGAGACATGTGGACTTATCGATTTGCGAAAATCGAACTTATCGATTTTCTAGCTCCCTAGTGGACGCAGGACCAAAACCTTGACACTTTAACTTTTGAGGGTACTTTCCAGTATATGTTCCAAGTTTCAAGTCTCTATCTCTAAGGGTGCCGGAGGAACGCGCTTTCATACAGACGGACAGACAGACGGACGGACAGCATGACGGACATTGCACAAGACCAATATACTATTATACCTTCAGGATTATAGTATAAAAAATAAGTGACTTTTAATCATGGTGTGAACTGTATTGGTTTGGTTTTAATTTTAACGACGGACACGCAATTTGCAGTCAGGAACTGGCCAAACTTAAAGAAAAAGAAAATTCAAAGAAAGTCTGCTTTTTACTTACTTAGCTTCAGGTAACACTGCATTAGGAATGCATCGCCGAGCAGCGCATTTAGCAGTCCCATGATACCCTGTGGAAATTCAGTGATGAGAAAGAGGAGGAGCACCGCCAGCAACATGCGTGTGGTGCGATCCGTTTGCTTTTCCTTCTCGAGCAGCTTGCAGCTCTTGGGATGCGTGGGTATCACCACTTTACCATTGACTATGGGCTGCATATCATTTGCCGCATTGCAGGCGAGGATTTTGCGTCGCTTTTTCGCCTCAAGCAGGGCGCCAATCAGGCGAACCGACAGAACAGTCAACGCAAAACAGGGTATTAACTTAATCAGTACACTGTAGATGACGAATGTGGCATTGCGCAGGGGTCGATCATGGAGCGCCAGTTCACTATGATATAATTTATAAACAGTCACGTTGCGCTCCCCACTCTCGAACAGGGCTGTTGTTGTTGGCTGTGGAACTGTGGAATAGCCAAGCATACTAATTGCTGTGGTGTTACTGCCACCTGTGGCTATCGGCCAGGCCATGTCAGGTGTGGTGCTGGACATCACTTGCAGCGTCACCTTCTCCTCGCTGTTGTAATCGATAATATATTGACTTAGCGGCACCGATTTGATGGTCTTCCCATTGGCGTCCAGTGTCTCCAAAAACTTGGCTATGGCGCTGACAAGATACAGCCACGGCGACACCACCAACACACAAACCACATACGCTGTCGCTATGGTTATCGTAGTGGTGCGCATGCCACACCATATCCGATTACGCTGCGGATAACTGACGGCTATATAACGCCACACAGCCAGCGTAACTGTCAGCCAAATGGAGATGGTGTGCAGCACCTGGGCAAAGATCGAGTGGAACTTGATGAAGCACGCCCAACCGTAGCTCAGTTGCTCCTCCCGCGGCAAACGGGCGCTGAGTATATAATCGTGCACCGTATATGGTATATACTCCAACATCACGGCCAGATCGGCCACAGCCAGACCAGTGAGTATCGCATTCGTCGGCGAACGCATCTCCCGACGAGTCAGCACAATTATGTTCAGTGTATTCGCAACTGTGCCCAAAATGCAAACGACCAGCGAGAAATATCCATGAAAATATTTGTAGCTGTGGAGAAAGTGTACAATTTATTAACTATAGTTTAGTTTAATAACAATAGCTTATTTATATTTTAAATAAATAAATAAATTTTTAACAAAAACTAAGAATACTCTAGTCTGTATTATTTAAATGGCTCATATCATCTACTTATATTTTAATTGGTCCTATCGATTTACACCAATAGGTGTATCAGTTTCGGTGGGCGGAGTGGGCGTGGCCATCCAATTTTTAATCGATCTCTTATGGGAGCTATGCGCATTTCAGATTTCGAAGGCCGAAATCGGAATATGGGCATAGGTCGAACCTTCAAAATGCTATAACTTCGTCAAAACTCATCGGATTTTCAAAAGCAAGGGCTTTTTAATCATAGTTTGGCCTCTAGATCAATCGTTCATTTAAAGTTGAAAACGTGATTTTGGGTCGGAACATAAATGAAAATTATAGTCAGAAAATCGGCATCGGTCGAAAATCGACATATGATCATAGGTCGATCCTTCAAAATGCCATAACTTCGTCAAAACTCAACGGATTTTCAAAAGCAAGGGCTTTTTAATCATAGTTTGGCCTCTAGATCAATCGTTCATTTAAAGTTGAAAACGTGATTTTGGGTCGGAACATAAGTGAAAATTATAGTCAGAAAATCGGCATCGGTCGAAAATCGACATATGGTCATAGGTCGAACCTTCAAAATGCCATAACTTTCGTCAAAACTCAACGGATTTTGAAAAGCAAGGGCTTTTTAATCATAGTTTGGCGTCTAGATCAATCCTACACTTAAAGTTGAAAACGTGATTTTGGGTCGGAACATAAGTGAAAATTATAGTCAGAAAATTGGCATCGGTCGAAAATCGACATATGGTCATAGGTCGATCCTTCAAAATGCCATAACTTCGTCAAAACTCAACGGATTTTCAAAAGCAAGGGCTTTTTAATCTTAGTTTGACCTCTAGATCAATCGTACATTTAAAGTTGAAAACGTGATTTTGGGTCGGAACATAAGTGAAAATTATAGTCAGAAAATCGGCATCGGTCGAAAATCGACATATGATCATAGGTCGATCCTTCAAAATGCCATAACTTCGTCAAAACTCAACGGATTTTGAAAAGCAAGGGCTTTTTAATCATAGTTTGGCGTCTAGATCAATCCTACACTTAAAGTTGAAAACGTGATTTTGGGTCGGAACATAAGTGAAAATTATAGTCAGAAAATTGGCATCGGTCGAAAATCGACATATGGTCATAGGTCGATCCTTCAAAATGCCATAACTTCGTCAAAACTCAACGGATTTTCAAAAGCAAGGGCTTTTTAATCATAGTTTGACCTCTAGATCAATCGTACATTTAAAGTTGAAAACGTGATTTTGTGTCGAAACATAAATGAAAATTATAGTCAGAAAATCGGCATCGGTCGAAAATCGACATATGGTCATAGGTCGAACCTTCAAAATGCCATAACTTCGTCAAAACTCAACGGATTTTGAAAAGCAAGGGCTTTTTAATCATAGTTTGGCGTCTAGATCAATCCTACACTTAAAGTTGAAACGTGATTTTGGGTCGGAACATAAGTGAAAATTATAGTCAGAAAATCGGCATCGGTCGAAAATCGACATATGATCATAGGTCGATCCTTCAAAATGCCATAACTTCGTCAAAACTCAACGGATTTTCAAAAGCAAGGGCTTTTTAATCATAGTTTGGCCTCTAGATCAATCGTTCATTTAAAGTTGAAAACGTGATTTTGGGTCGGAACATAAGTGAAAATTATAGTCAGAAAATCGGCATCGGTCGAAAATCGACATATGGTCATAGGTCGAACCTTCAAAATGCCATAACTTCGTCAAAACTCAACGGATTTTGAAAAGCAAGGGCTTTTTAATCATAGTTTGGCGTCTAGATCAATCCTACACTTAAAGTTGAAAACGTGATTTTGGGTCGGAACATAAGTGAAAATTATAGTCAGAAAATTGGCATCGGTCGAAAATCGACATATGGTCATAGGTCGATCCTTCAAAATGCCATAACTTCGTCAAAACTCAACGGATTTTCAAAAGCAAGGGCTTTTTAATCATAGTTTGACCTCTAGATCAATCGTACATTTAAAGTTGAAAACGTGATTTTGGGTCGGAACATAAGTGAAAATTATAGTCAGAAAATCGGCATCGGTCGAAAATCGACATATGATCATAGGTCGATCCTTCAAAATGCCATAACTTCGTCAAAACTCATCGGATTTTCAAAAGCAAGGGCTTTTTAATCATAGTTTGACCTCTAGATCAATCGTACATTTAAAGTTGAAAACGTGATTTTGGGTCGGAACATATGTGAAAATTATAGTCAGAAAATCGGCATCGGTCGAAAATCGACATATGGTCATTGGTCGATCCTTCAAAATGCCATAACTTCGTCAAAACTCAACGGATTTTCAAAAGCAAGGGCGTTTTACTCATAGTTTGGCCTCTAGATCAATCGTTCATTTAAAGTTGAAAACGTGATTTTGGGTCGGAACATAAGTGAAAATTATAGTCAGAAAATCGGCATAGGTCGAAAATCGACATATGGGCATAGCTCGATCCTTCAAAATGCCATAACTTCGTTAAAACTCAACGCATTTTGAAAAGCAAAGCAGTTTTAATCATGGTTTGGCCTATAGATCAATCGTACATTTAAAATTGAATACATGATTTTGGGTCGGAACATAAGTCAAAATTAGTATAATTATCACTTCAAAAAATGTTTATAGAGATTGGTTAAAAATTCCTTAGGCCTATAGCTTTGAAAGCAAGCAAGAAAAACACATGAAATAAATGTTGGAAACAGGATTCTAGCTCGAGTAATAAGGACACTTAAAATGATGTGGCTATTTCCGCATTTTTTTATTATTCCGAATTAACGTAGATATTTGATTAAGCTGAAAGTAATTAATTCTTGTTGCCTCACGTAGGCTTTATTATACAAATAAAAATAAACACAAGGTATTAACAGCCGCCCTATATATATTTAATGTTAATTACGAAGCTGATCTCATTATGTACACATCAATTATCACGTGAGCAGGCAAAATTACATTTAAAATAAGTAATTAATATGCTGAAACTGCTCGCCGCCGCCTCCCCAGTAGGCAATGAGCCAAAAACCGCTGAATACTTTTGGGTGCCCCGTGGCCAGTTTGCCATACGCCCATTAAACTTACTTTGTGTGGAAATCGTCGACGCTGGAGCCGCAATAATGCGGCTGTGACATGTTCGTGACCATGTTGTCAATATTGGTTGGCTAGTTGCTTGAATGGTGGCTGCTACGCCTGACTGGGCCCGTGGTCTTTGCTCCTTCAACTTGCCACGCCTGATGCGCCCCGTCCTCTGCACAGCTGTGGGGCTGTGTGGTTGTTGTTGTGGTACTCGTGGTTCAGCACAGTACGCTGTCAGCATGCCCCAACGAGCCAACTCTGCCTCTTCATTAAAATTCCTTTTCGGTTTTTTATTTGTCACTTGCGATTCTCCAATATTTAAATTGTTTGGCTTGTCCTGTTGCAGAAATAGCTGAAATAAAATGAGCAAAATATTTGTTTAGCAATCGTGCCTGGCGGTTAGCAAATATTTCGGGGGTGTGAGTCAGCATGTTTCGTGTGAAAAGGCCAGGTTGTTACGTGTTGCCATTAATGTGGTTTTCACAGCCCACTATTTAGGCACATCTTTTCATGTAACATGCAAATGAGAAGTGAAATATAACGTGGGTTTAGCCGAAATTGAAGTTCAGGGCCGTAAATTATGTGGTAGTATGCCAGGTCAGCAGGTCAAGTTCGAAATGGGGGAAAAGCTGATATGTGAATTGTAACTCCTAGCTAACCTTGATACTTACTAAGTACCTGGTCATTTATGAGATATCATTTATCACGATTCTTCCTTTACCTTTAGCTACTTACAGTTTATTAAAAGCTTTTACCAATCAAAATCTTTCCAAGGTCAGTTTTGAAGCAGCCAATGTTCGAAATATGGCTTAACAAGCCATAAATTTAAAGTCCAAAACAGTTTAGGTTAAGTAATTGGCCGGAACCGAACTTTTACCGTTAGCCTGTACAAGCAATGGCGGAAGCCAGGCCAAAAACGAATTCCAAACTTCAATCAGTATTACACATACGCCCCCAGTGCAAAAGCAGAGTTAAACAAGTTTTTGGCCTCAAAAACAAAAAAAATAAACAAAAATGGACAGTAAAAAGTCATTTGTCTTTACACAAAGGCAGGTCAACTCATGCAGTTGGCAGTTGGCTAACGAAGGCACCGATTGTGTTATCTATTGTCCTCCCAGCAGTGATAGTTTGCTGAAGTTAAACATGGGATACGAGCTGCATCTACGCAATGCAAAGCCAGACTACATCTAGAAAATAATCATTGCCAGATTGTAAAAGTAACATTTGACATTTAGTTGCAGGGTCCACATGACTTGTGTCCTTCGTCGACCACATTTGGGTCGAAACAGAGCTTAGCACACTGCAGCTGTATCTTAAATCAAGTTACCATCTGCAGTCATTTTTAACATTTAATTAAAATTTTCATCTAGCAAAATTCCTCACAAAATCTCTCTCAGACCACAATTTTCACACAAGCACTTTTTATTTAAAAGCTGAAAATTCTGGCAAAACAACTTTTATTTTTAAATCTTCATTAAGTTTTGTGGCATTTGAATTTTGCTTACAAGCCCTCATGCTAAATAGACACTCAAATAGACACATAATCCACTAATGTTGTAGGTGGCACATCTGCAAGTAATGGGCAGTCGACAAAGCCCTGGCTATTTGCCACAGCATGCAACATTATTAAATAATAAGAAACATCGAACTTAAGCCAATTGGAAGCAGCTGCCAACTACCAATGTATATCGTAATTAAATAGTCCAGAAATTCAAGCTTAAGGCTGACTATGTGAGCACATTATTGAGGGCCTCATTAATAATGTTAGACCCGTGCTAATGGCCACAATGGCTTCATTAGATCATTTAAATTGCACGTTGGTTACGCATTAAATGCCAAGTGTTTATACCAGACTGCAAAGACTGATGCTGTTGGCGGCATCAACAAGTTGCCAAGTTGCGCGGGCTGGTGGCCACTACGTGACTTGCCTCAATTTCAACGGTTTCCGGTCATTCAAGAAAATCCAGAAGGAGATGCTAATGTACGCAGCTGCTGAACAGAGAACGCTCAACACTCCGACGTTAATTTGTGGCATACGCTACGTATAAGTTTTTTTTCTTCCCATTTTTTGCGTCAGTTGACCGGGTCTTGCCACACCTCCTATTGCTGCCACTGACTGGCTGGGTGATTGACTGAAGGAGTGGTGTGTGGTTGGCCTGGAGAGCACTACATTTTCTCTTGGCGTGGTTTCCAAGAAATTTAAGCTATTTGTTTATTACTGTTTCGCACAGTTTCCGAAAGGTCTGCACGGAATTCGATTAAGTGTAGCTAAGCAACACGGTGTACTTTAAATCGGTTGTGTTCCTTTCTCCATCTCCTTGCTATTGAAGACATATTCTGGGGAAAACATACTCTGCATTTAGATAAGCCATTTTTCGCGCCCGGGGCATTAGTTTTAATAATAATTATGATTCAACCTCATGTTTTTGGATGGGAGGCTGATAACGATGTTATACTTATTTGTCTTATTATAATTGGCAGCTCTTCTAGCCAATTGAAAATACTTCGAAATCCAGTTAACTTTCTTGCCCGCAAGTTAATTGAAATCCATTTAGAGTCTACCCGAATATATTTATCCACAGTAATCGCTTTAGGGCATTGAATGCAATCTTCACTTTTGTTTCCAGTACCTACAATAAAGAAGTCGAAAAGGAAATTCCAAGAAATGGCCAACAATACGATTGTGAATTCAGCCAAAGAAACTTGTGTTAAAAACTCAGAGTTTGCCAACAAGTAAATATTTCGTAGTTGAAGAGTGTTGATTAACAGATACTCAGTAGAAAGACCTAAGCCAAAATAGGGAGCGAAAAAGTAGCTAAACTTAAAAAACAACAATAGTAAATATAACAGCAAATGCCAAAGCAAACCTATGTATAAAAATTAACCTTAATATGGATAAAATAAACAAAATGCTAATAAATAGGGAAGAGAACAAAAACCAAGGGACTCACAAGGCAGGTTTTGTAAATTAAACTTTGCACAGAAAATGAACAAAAGACAAACAAAACAGCTCCGAAAAGAAAAAAATTCGTCAGTTGACTTTACAAACGATCCAAACAACAAATTGAAGGAACATTTTGGGAACAGGAGGCTGACGAAAAGGAAAATTGAGATTCTGGACCAACCGCAATGCCGTATTTGCATATTAGATTGCGTTAAAATGGCCTGCATTTGACAGCAGATCGACCATTTCCGTTAACATTAAATTTCTATTTATAATGTAATGAATTTAATTGAATATTGCGCATACGCAGTGTGCCACCGACCAAACACTTGTTCAATTATTTAAGCTGATTTTGTTACTTGCCTTTGGCACATTTCCTTCCGGCGAATGCCTTTGATGGTTTCGAGAGGCTTGGGAGAATGCTTGGCCGGCTACAGACCCAAGTTGGGCCCCGAATGAGTATTTATTTTTTTTTTTTTTTGCCTGTTTCTTGAGCATTGTGTTTGTGTAAACGGAGTGGCAGTCAGTCGCACACGTGTGCGTTTCGAACTGTAAAACCGGATTTCATTCAATATGGACAAGCGAACCCACATTCGGCATGTTTACTCACAAACCATTAAGGTCAACCTTTACACGTGTACAGTTGTTACATTATATGCCTGAGAATACTGGCCGAACAACCTATGCCAGAGCGGACACTACTTACTCAGCAACGTTTCCATCTAAAGTCCTCAAGGGTTTCACTTTCGACCTATTTCCTTTGGAAAAGCAACTTTATTTGCGTTGGTCAACTGCTCGTTAGACCCACTTGAGCTGATTCTCGAAATGACGACTTGAAGACATAAAGTTGGGCACGACTTAGTCTGCGCTTGAGAAAATCACAGTCAAGGCTATTTAGGAAAATATGTATAAAAATTCGTATTATGGCCATTTTCCTGTCCTTTTTCACATTGATGAGGGAGCTCATAAAGTGCTGTGCTTTAAGTCAGCGTAAATTGTGGGCGCTTTAAATGCATGCCACACTTAATACTACTTAATGATTGTATTTTAATGTATGTTTTAAACGTTAATCTACCCCCAGCCATGTTAATTCACTTAAACGGATTTAAGGCTTTTGTTGGAATATGGCTTGACACGCAGTGTTGTCAACCAAATATTTACTGAGGTGAAGTGGCGCGAAAGCACACGAGCACACACACACACACCCAACACCCACATACATATACACTCACACACAGATGCACACAGCACACACACACACACACAGCACACATGACAGCGTTTCATAATTAAGCATTCAAAAAAGCAGTGTCAACAAACACAGCACTAATAAATGTTGGCCAAGTGGAGAGGGTTGTAAGGTTGTAAGAGACGGATAAACAGAGATAACAGTTCGCCGCTATTTTGGCTTAAAGCGACCGCAGCTGCAAGGAACAAAAACAACTGCACATTTCATAGCCAAAAAAAAAGGAAAAACGAAAAAAAAACAGGAAAAGAAAAACACATTCCACATGAGAGCGAGTTTGAGTTATGTCCTTTGTTGTTTTTCAGTTACGTAGGTCAAGGTAATAACTGTAGTTGCATTTTATGTAAATTGACTGCAATTATGAAAGAGCCAACTTTGAAAGCATTATTGTTTGTACGATCTGCTTAAAACTATATTCTGTCGTGCTTAATTAAAAATGCAAATGCTGGTTTGAAATTTTTGCGAATTTTGAGCATAGTTCAAACTATAAATGTGAAGCTAACTTTAAGCATAAGCCAAGTATTGTTCAACTGTATATTAAATGGCAGCTGCGAGTGGCGCCACTTGCCGTGCCTCGCAGTTAAATTCAATTAAGACTCACAAAATATATGCCCCAAATGGCTGCTAGTTTTTTTTTTAATTTGCGTTCCCAGTGGTTTTAATAACAATTTGTATCTTATCTATTGTCAGCTTATTGACAATATTGGCTGCTGATTGTATTGTTTATGAGCTCGTTTATTAGATGTTCTAATATTTGCCTAGTTTGATGATCATTTGGACAATTGAAAGTTTATTAACGGCTTTCACACTCTATCTCTATAAAATATCAATTAATTGTCGACAGGCAGCTGCGAGTCATAACAAATATAATCTTTCGCACCTTGTTTTGATGAGCTCAACAAATAACGCGGCTCTTTTATTCCGAATTACATTAATTTATGACAGCTTTATCAACCATCAACGAAATCTCTTTATAAAAAACTCATTTTTTTTGTTAGACTAAAGTAGTTGTAAAATTTATCAACCCATTAAGTTGAATTAAAAATTGCTATTAGCTTTTTACCACAACAATTTGTGAGTGGCATATAAATGCATGCAACAATAAAAGCTAATGGGACTAATTGTTTCCATCAATTAAATTGCCTATTATATTTTATGCATTTATTAAAAAAAAAACAGCAACAAAATAATCACTTCTTAATGACACTTTTCAATAAATATGTTAATAAAATTCAGAGTGGCTGCCACTAAGGAAGCTAGGAAAATCCCATAATTTCAGCTTTAAATCTGAAAGAAATACTGCAAGACTTTATTGAAATTAATTTTCTTGATTCCCATAGGCACTAAAGTATAATAATAAATACAAGGAAAATGCTGTCAGAGACAGATACACGTGGGCTTTGCGTTGCTTTAACTTAAAGTCAACTTTTTAATTTATCATGAGTACCTGTTGGCAATTCCCTTAACTGCCTTTTTTGATATTCTACGTGCCAGTTTCATTCAGCTTTTCAGTTTTTCATTTCTTTTGATATTTTTCTATTAAAGTGATATAAATTTGTGCGAACCCATCGTTATCCGAACCTCGGGCCACAACGTGACCAACAACATTAAGTTGTGGCCAAAAAAAGGAAAATGGCGTAAACAGAATTTTCCAGACAGCATTCAAAAAAACAAAAACAAATACAAAAAAATACAATACATTGTGTAAAAGATCCAGTCAAGTAAATGCCATCAATTTTTCATAGTCAAACAAATTTTTACTGCAGTGTCATAATCAAATTAATGAGTTTGCCAAATGAAAAGTCCGAGCAGATGCTCACTACCACTTCTGCAACAGAAGGCCTAAATATACTTATATTCTGCCACATTATCAAATTAAAATAGCCAAAATGATTGATCGATACACCCACACATCTTTATATATTTTGCTATCTTTTTATGTGTCCTAAAAAGGCGTTTTATATTTCAAATTATTCCTTTCTCCATATTTCCTTTTTATCCTTTTCACTGGTGTGGAGTCGGCCAACATATTCAAAGAAAAAAAATCACAATTTTTTATTACCCAAAACTTTGTACATTATGCACATCATATTAAACAAGAATAAAACTGGCGGACAATTGTGATTTACATTTCTTAGCCAAGAGCATTAAGTTGGCTTTTTATTATTTATTTCTTGTATACACACACATAATTCTTGATTCCTTTTTCATGAAATTCATTTCAGCAACTTTTTCCCAACAAATTTCCAACAAAAATACAACAATTTCTCGGCACAAAATGTTTATAATTAAAGTATGATCTCAACTGGTATAAAATAATTTAAATTCATATGCGCAAAAAGCATTTTCGAAATTGTTTGATAAGCTGCAAGTGCGCCACTTCCCAGTTGTATCCTCCTGGACTTTCCTCATCAGTTTCCATTTGGGAAATACCCATTGCGTCGCAACTTATCGATTCAGAACCTGTGCTCCTCCTGCTTGCAACGTTCTCATATTTGTGCCGCTGGCGTGGCGTGTAAATACTAATATATATATATGTATGTATATATATAATACATGCTAATTTAGGTGTGTGAGGTTATTTGGAAGCGAGTGTTTATGATAATGATAATTTTATGCTGCCTACTTCCAGGCTGCTCCCAGGGCTCATTTGTAGCTCGCCATATCTTTATTATTTGTTGTGGATAACTGTGTGTGTTTTTGTATATTACTTGTTGTAAAATTACAACAATTTTCCTTACACCATTTGAGGCTTATGATTCTCGCTGCTAACATATTTTGTGCTCCCTTATTTTGATTTTTTCTTTTTTTATTTTTTCCCAGTCACTTTAAAAATGTTTTTAAATATTCATATTTTGCACAACGTCGTTGGCTGCCACAGACAAGTATAAAATATTTGATTAGCCTTATGTGACGCAAGGAGAAATCGCATGAGAAGACACATAAATTTAATTTCGTTAGTTTCACTTGACTTAAATTTCGCTTTGCTTATTATGCCGTAACGCATAAAATAAGTCTCTATAGTTATAGCCAGTTATAGCCCCACAGGCAAAACAGGATCTGCATTTTGTTCACTACTTGCCAAAGTTTTATTATGCTTAGACAACGTTATGGATACATAAGTTTTAGCAATTAAGCTAAGTGTCATTAAAGGGGGCTTTCGTCTAACTTGCTTATGGCCTCAAGTATCTTATGACCTTAAATTTGACTTTCTTAAATAGCAAAGTCGCTGTCTACAGCTACTCCTGTAATTTGCTTATAGTCGCTAAAGTCAGACCACACCTGATTGATTCAGTTATAGACAGCTTTGATCTATTTACCTATTTTTTATTTATTTTTTTTTTGCGCTGGCAATCTTTTAAGACTTTGCCCTTTGCACACGCCATGCAAATGTGAAGCAGTTGGCCAACATCGAGCATCCAAACAAAGCCAAATTGCATATTCATACGCCAATTGACTACAAAAGCGATCAACCAAATTTCTGCTGAGCACTTGGCTTACTTGGCATTCGCACTTTTTGGTTTGGCTAAAAGCTTTCGAATAACAATGGCAGTGGCAAGTACAATGGGTTCTTGTGGCAGCATCGTTTACCTTGAGCTCAGAGAAAGCTGCAAAAATACAAGTGGCTAACTGAATGAGCCAGCTATCCAACTCAAAAAAAAACAACTAAAAAATACAATAAATTCACTTTTTCCCTGAACCTACGAACTTGACCAGCATTTATGTCCGACTTTGTTTTTTGCGTACTGTATAAAATTACAAGAGGGCAGTAAAATTATACAGTGCTTTAGTTGCAGGCGTTATTTTTTATGCCACAAGAAGACGTTAAGCAGAAGGGTTGTCGTTTTAATTAAATTAAAATAGCAAACGTGTTGGAGTCTTTGATCAAAGGGATGCGGAAACTGCTGAATGGGGTCAACAAGTTGCCAGAGCAACTTAAGAAAATTGCGAACCTAACTAGGTAAGTTAACTAAAAAAGTGTAAGAGCTTGAAAAAGTAGAACAGATATGTAAAACAGAAAGCGTCGAGAATAAAAAATGAAAAAAAAACAAACTAACTAGCAGCAAATTTGCTTTTTTATATCAGGTGTGCGGCATGTGTGTGTGTGTGTGTGTGGATGCCCTTCAGTGTTGGGCAGATTTACAAGTAGCCAGAGGCACTTTAGTACACTCGAGACATGGAAAGAGAGTACGGCAAAGGAAGGAATCTGAAACTAAAACGCAGACGGCCAAGGTAAAAGGAATTGGACGGACAGAAAAGTGTTTTTAGACACTTGCCTGTAGCATTTTTTCAGAATGTAGTCGTTGTCGCCTTTTATGACACGAGCCCTATTCATGTTAAGCTACAAAGCTATTTTTCGTAAGCTGACACTTAAATTATCCCAACTCTTCAATTTTAAGTTTGCTTAGACTTAAAACGAAAGTTCGCTCGAATAAATTAATGTCTAGCAGACAAATTGGATAAGCAAAACCGCACAAGATTTCAATTTAGAAACTAGAGTATGTTTTTGGAGGCATGTCTACTCGATGTACCCAAAATTAATCGTGTGAAAAGAGTAGGATTTTAGCTTTGCTATTTCTCTGTACAATATTAATAATATATTAATAATAATAAAAATAAAAACCAATTATCCTTTTTTAATTTAAGCCAAAGCATTTTTACCGCCAGCTAAAGTCATAACATAGTTTAGAGCTCAGCGCCAAGTAGTGAATATAACTATTGACTGCGTTGCCCCTGCACTGCTGCTCCGTGTGCCACATCGACAATTTGGTCATTGACATATGGCTTGGGGTGCATGCAACCATGTGGGTCGATGGGGTTGCGCATATATTCTCTAGGCGACCAACAAAACACGCTAGCTCTTTGTCAGTTGTTTAGCAACGGGTGGCACTTTTGGGAATTTAATAAATTGTCGACAGACAGGCAGCTGTGCCTCGATGTGGCAGTGGCAGCAGTGCAGCGAGCGAATGTGATAAAGATTTTCCATCCACTTTGCCATGTCGAGTTGCATGTGTCATTGAAATATTGGCAATAGTGTTTTTCCCCTTTCTTATGCAATTTAAGCACCTTAACAGCTCGCACCATAAAGCTACCCATCCTGGATAGTTGCTAATGATGATGATGTACTTGATATGGGGGCATTGCCCCGCAAATCGAACACAAACACAACTTCCACAAAAAGCAGCAAATACAAACAAAAAGTTCGGGTGAGGCAAACTGTCTGTATCTAAAATTCAAGCAAATTTCAATTTTCAGTCGAGCTGTTGAGTTGAATCACTCGCTTTTCACATTTTCTTTCTCATTGCCATCACTTTGATTAAATTTAAATATTTAAAATGTGCTGCTTGCAGTTCCGGCTAAATATTTCAATAAATGCACAGTGTCGGGGAATAAGGAGCTGCTGTTGACAATCCTTCCAAGCCGAAGACATGTTGCTTTGCAGCTGTTGGCAGCCGTCTGTTGAGAGATGTCAACATCAGGTGATAAGCATGCCCTTAGTGCTTCCTATTTGTGCCACAATATTCCCAGCACTTGCATCTCAAAAAGTCGAAAAGTGTATCCCAAGCCGGCAATAGACAACAGCCACTGTTGGCAGTCTGCCAAGCATTCACAGCTCCTTCTTTGCCTCTGCGTTGCAAGTGCACCAAAAGTGTGTCTTGTAGGTAATATACAGTGCGATTCATTTTCTGTTGCATGAAAAATGACGCTGTAAAGTGAAAATATGTGGGATGTGAGATTTTTTATTAACACAGCTACTGTATGCAAATGAACCAGCAACCAAGTGTCCTAGTGCGATAACGTGTTTAATAGTGCTGAGCATTAAGGACGTGGCAGCTGCAGCTGGGCCAACAGCCCTATAACTCAACACTTGGCCAAGTGTCAATAGACGGCGAATAGATTTTTCGCTTGAGTTGTTTATGTTTCTGACAAAATAAAAATTAAGCTGAATCCACAAAAATCTTCGAACATAAAAGGAAAGCAATACTTAAGTGAAATACGCCATCAGAACTCAGTCTTCAAGAACAAAAAAAAAGGGAAAAAAAGCTCCCGCATGTGGACAATGGACTCCCCCTTTTTTTGATCAGCCCAGTCAGCTCTCAACACTTTATTCTTTATAATCTCTTAAGGGCCGTTTGTTGATATTGCCATTTGCAGCGTTGTTGTTGTTGTTGTTGCCACACAGGGCAATGTCTCTTTTCTCTGTCTGGAAAAGTGTTCATCTTTATTTCTTTGCTCTGCTGTTTAATGCTGGCCAAGTAAACAAAGCGCTTCGGCTTAAAGGCCCACGTACGACCTTTTCCTATGCAATGGTTTATTGCACTTTGCTTAATGTTCTGTTCCTAAAGTGGGTGGCTCGAATAACAAGGGTTCGCAGCTGCTGTTGCCTCTGTATTATTTTTATACTTATTATGATTAGGTCAAATGTTTTGCAACCGGAACCGTGATGAACTTTTAGCTGCGAAATGGGAGAGTTTAATAACCATCAGTGCCTTAATTATAGGGGTACATTTTTCCTTAAATACTACATCTATTCTGAGCAGCTTCAACAGTCGCTTTGTTTATTAAATTTAGTGCACTTAATAGCCATAATAGCATCTGTTTGCTAACAGTCATATAATTGCATATATAATAACATTTAATTGCAGACTTAGTCGAGCAGTTCCCACAATTATCTTTGCCAGGCAGCTCGCATGCATTTTCATTTAATACCAAGCATTTGCCACTCTTTGCACAATTTTCACTATTTCATCTAAATGCTGCATAAATAACAATTTTGTGTGTACATGAAATGATAATCAACATAAATGCATTTTTGCTGTACTCTCAGATTGTTTCCTCAATATACACAGTGGGCACATTTGGCATGCGTCATATTCGCCAAATTTAATGCAATATTAACGATGCTTCTAAGTGAGAAGTTGAAGATGAGGGTGGCAAAATATGAATAATACTGATAAATGTCTGTCCCATCCGTATCCGTCTCCAGTCATGCATATGCTTTTCAAATGAGGCTGGCTGGGAGATGATGATGTTGACGCTGTCTGGTTTTGACCTTGCAGTTGGCATTGCACAAAATAAAATGCATACGTAATTTGCATATTGTTTTTGCTGTAATTGTTGTTGTTGTTGTTGCTTTTATATTGTGCACACATATGTTGCCAAGTCCTCTGCCACTGGAGAGGAGCAACTGATTTATTTCAAGTGTTTTGCCCCAACGGAGCTCTGGGCGGACGCACACGCCTTGGCGAAATGAAATATTGATCCATTTAACGGTTCTAGCCGGGTAAGCAAAAACTTTTTATGTCACATAAACTTTTTATCAGGCGACGATTGGGGCACAACTTTGTCAACCCATATAAATACTGGAGCACACAGCATACTGGTATGGAATCTTTTTTGGCTATGCTCATTGATATATTGTAGGTAATTTCAAGGACGGCTAGACGCACACTTTACGTGGCTTATTTGGGAGTGAAAAGATCTTAATGTAGGCTAAGACCATAGTCATTTATATTGAGCATCACCCACTGGGATTATCACATTCGGAGCACACATGCCAAGCCTCATCGTCGTCGTCGACCACATGTCGTTTACACAATTTTTTTATGTAAGCGCAAACTTACTCGAAAGTGTGTAAAAATCTGTAGATTGCTTCACTTCCCGTTGTAAAAATTGATTAATTTATGATTTATGTTATATTTATGTCCTACAACAATCGTGCACCACATGTGGCTTATGTGCAACATTTTTCTCTCCCGATGAGAGCACTAGGAAAAACAAGAGTAATTTATGCAAAGCTCACTTTAAGCATCCAATTGCCCTGTTAAGTGTGTTCAGCTGTTAAACTCCTCCAGCAATTTATTTAAATGACACCAAAAATAAATAAGAAGTGAAACCGACGCTATTTGCGAGAGTTTCTGTTCTTAACCAAAGAAGCCACAGACTGAGTCTCAGACTGGCAACAGACAGAGCAGAGTCCAAGTAGTCGTCAGTCAACTTGCGGTTACACTGAGACAAAAACTGTTATCATTTGCCTTGCAGAGCTCTTTGGGATCAAGTCACAATGGACAATTACCGTCTCCTGGACAGTTGAACAAAAACTAACTGGCTCAACTGATGCGATAATTCTTCTTATGACCACGGTAAAAAGTTGGTTGTTGTTTGATGCGCTCCATTGAAAGCATTGAAGAAGAGGGAAAAAGTGGGAGTCAAAGTCACGACTCTACAATTACATGGGCTATTGACATTTGACTTGGGGTCTGTGACTGTGATGAATACGTCAGACAACTTAGCCAACATTAAGGAACCGAATTTATGGCCATATTCATTCATTGCCTGCTGAAAGTACCCTGTAATTACAGGTATTTAGAAAAAGGGTATCTCAATTTTTGGGTATATATTTAAGATATCTAAAATAATGTGGATTATTTCTGATTATTCTATAAACTCTGAGACTTTAAAATCAGTTATAATCTTTTTATTCATCTGCAAATATTATCATCAAGTAGCAAATGTCTAAAAAGAATTTCTAGATATTTTAATATTGTTAAGATGATGACGTCTAAGGCCCACTTAATTCTTAAACATGAAAATACACTTATATTTGAAAAACTGGGTATCCTCCAGTCGATCACACAGTCATCTGGGTCATTGACAATGGCTGCACTAATTTATGACATTGCATTGTCGCCAGAAAAATTGTCTTAAAATAAATGTGTCAGCAATGAAAAAGTCAATTAAACCTAACGACCATCTTCTCACAAATTCTGACGTCTTTAATCATGTTATGCATATAGATATTAAATACTAGAAATATATATTGTGGGTCATATTGACAGAAGATCGGGATGTTTGGAGAAATAAGGTGGGGCATGTGCCGTTAAATGGAAAGGATTGCACTAAGTTAAGTCAACTAGCGAACGGCAATTTCCTTTTGGGAAATTAGAAAACTTTTTGCTATCTCCGTGCCAACTGACCAAATATTTCGGCAAACAAACAAACCTTTCGTGTATTGTGAATTGTGTACAGTCGCCCTTTTGTGTTTTGGTTACTTTCTGGCCTTTGTTATACAAATTTCTCGACTCACTCTCGACTTTTATTGTGCGGCCATAAAAAACGAAACAACACACAGAAGGCACAGAGATAGAATCTAACAGAAGTATAAAAATGTCAGGTCTATATGTTTAAAGCTAGCGTTGGTTTCCACTTTATGTTCCGTTGTCCTTTGGCTTTTATAGTCGCTAGTTTTACAGTTTTATTTTTAGCAAAAACTTGACTACGAACTCTTTTATTTGTGTAGCTGCGTACAAAGTGAAAAATGATTTTTATGCCTTTCAGGAGAGCTTTACAAATGATGTGAGTCACTTTTATTGTGTATTTTTTGCGCAGCGACTATTGACTATAAAAAATATATTTTATGAATCCACATAAATTTTATTTACACTTTTCTCAGAAACTATACCCCAGTTGCTAGTTGTACGCATTGGGTCGTTTACGGTACTTGGATTGCACTTTTGTGGCCACATCGATCATAAAGAAAACCCAAGAATATACTTATGTGGCTGTCGATACTAAAATGACCATGAGTGTAGCATGCGGCTGGCAGATAATAATGGATAGGTAAAACAGGATGGCAAGCAGCACCCAAGGGATGTTTATGTTTACAAATAAGCATAAATATGAGCATAAATGATAAATGGCTTAGACAGTATTAAACAAACACATCAAAAAAAATTCGGTTAAATCCCAGAATGACAACAACAAAACAGGAAGGCATAATTCAATATATAAATATAAAAATAATTAAATATTCAAAAGTCAATGTTATCAACAAATTTCAATTTTAAACTATATAGTTTTATAAGCTCTTTGGCCCAATGAACATGAGAAGGGCTGTGTTAAATGGATTTCAGAAGCCTTTAATCTCCTGTAAGTTAGTTTTGTGAACTTTTCAAAAAGTTTTAGGCTCGGGCTTAAACAAAAACTCACCTCACCGGCATACACAAATTTGGAGAATAGAGCTTCACTTTCAGCCGCGTGAAAGATTGTTTACCCGCTTTCAACTGAAATCAAGAAACGAACTGCACTTGTCATATTTGTTTTGTTAGAAATCACTTAAATTTGATGTCAGCAGCAGTCATAACTTTGCCCAGATGTTGTGATGTGATAAATTTTAGTTAAGTGCTTTTTTTTAACGTTTGTGTCACGCACAAATGGCGCAACGCAGCGCAAGTCGTGAACATAAATAATGCTGCAGAAACAAAAACTGAGCTACTGATATCCAGATGCAGACCCGTGGCGTTGCCGAGACACGTGCGTGCAGCACCGCAATAGAGAACCAACTGAATAAGCTGGAATATGTGTGCCAGCTGTTGGGCGCACTGAAGGCAATTTCCTGTGCGCCTGTCGAAAATGTTGCCAGTGCGGCGGCACTGGCAGCGGCGGCAGCGCAAAACAGCTGTGTCTTGCGTTCCACAAGGCGCAACTAGTGTGCCAGTTGGCATCCACAACAACAGCTGACAGACTTGTTGACGCTGCAAAGCGCTCTCTCACATCCAGTCTCTCTCGCTCTCTTTCAGTGCTTTGCAGCCATTTTGTTTTTGCCTGCTTTTGCTATGTGGATCGCATTCGTAGGTTGATTTTATGAATGGAAACCTCACACTTCAGTTGTAACGTCCGCATTTCATGCTGTGATTCTGCCTAATTTATTTCTAGCAAACTTCTCGCTACACTCTATTTATGAGCATTGCAAGAAATTGAAACAACTGCCAAACATTCCTAGTTGACTGGCCACCTTCGTTCCACAAAACAACATTCGCACAAAAGTAATAAATCATCAAATAGAATGATTTAGTGCATACCATTTTTACCAACAAAATAACAACAACAGGAACACGAACTTGCGAAAATAATACAATTTTTATACTCTTGAAAAGACCGTGTGAAAAAATGTTGAAATCCTTTTTTGAGTGGTCATAAACCGTTTTTATTTTTTATTTGCTTGTTGTTCTGTCTGCTCGCTTTCTTTATTGTTTTTTTCTTTTTTTGCACATTTTTCTAACCGTTTCACTCACACAAATGTATGCACGTTTTGGATTATATTATTTGTCATTTAGGTGTACATGCATGTGTGTGTCTGTGTGTGTGTGTGTGTGTCTGTGTTTCAATTTGCATTTTGTTTTGTTATTTTACTAGCGCTTCGAGCTCAGATTTTCCGCAGTTATTTTTTGCATTCCCATTTATAGATGCGTATAAGCTTAAGTGCTAGACAATGCTATTTCAAAATGATTTTATTAAAGAAAATATGTATTTTTGATTTGTTAAAGTTGCAACATATTTTAACGAAGTATATATAAGATTTTTAAATACATTTTGAATTACTTTTGCAATAAAGAAGGCTCAGCAACGTTAGATGTGTACAGAAGTACAATATCAAATTTCATCGATTAAACATCATAGGAAAACCATAGTACCCTTTTTTTTCTGAGGGGTGGTGTGAAGATGGGAGGCATCTAAATTACACAAAAAATGTCCATGCGATTTGAAAGGATTATCGAGGAGTGGTTGCAAGACCAAAATGGTTTTCTGGTTTTTGCGGTTAAGCGAACAGTTGCCATGGCAGCTGCTGTCCTCTGATTTTGGTAAACTTGTAATGGGAACGAGTGTGCGTATAACCAAGGGAATATGGCGCTGTCAACTCAGCACTTCCGGGCACTTTGACAATCCCTCGCACACACAAACACACAGGGGATATATGTATGTGTATTGGAGTGCTTCAGTTAAGGAATCTGGTACGCTTTAATGCAAAGTAGCTCAATTGGTTTCAGTTTTGAACGGCACTCAAGTGACTAAAATATTTAGCTGGCGGCACAACAAAATGGCTGTCAAATAACTTCCGGATAGTAGTCACTTTAATTCTGTGGGGTCACGTGCAAAATTGTAGGCACCAAAAATCAATTTAGTGAGCCGTCTTCCTAAATCCGTTGCTCTTGCACCCGAACCAGCACCTCTGTCGGCAAACACATTATCGAATTGCTGTTATTTTTGCGTCTCAGATTTGATTTTGTCCTGGAACTGCTTAGGTGAAGGAACCTTAGAACTGTGCAGCACAAATCGATGCAATTGAAAAATAATTGAACGTTTGAAATGTTTATTGAATGTCAGTTCAGTTCAGTTGAGTTGAGTTGTAATGTGTGAGCAGCCATTACCACCCAGGGGCTGTTTCTTTCCCTCAATATGCCTTTGCATATCTAATGGGTCTCCTCCATTCGGTCTTCGTGTCTGTTTTTATGTCTGTGGATTGCGATTCCTCGCATTCCTCGTGCCATGCACGTCTGTCTTGTGTGTTGAATAAAAAAATATAATAATAATAAGAGAGAAAAAAAACAGTATGAGCCGTTATTGATTGGATGTTTAGTAGTTGCTGCTTTAACGGCACTTAGGCTCATAATTCTGGTCCTGATATGTCTACGTGGAACGGGGCAGGTGTGCCACTCATTATGTGATGACATCCCTTTACAAACTGTCGCAATAATGATTTTAAGTTAATTCTGACAATGGTAGGAATATAAAAGTACTTTTATTCTTGCCAAACAGTTACGCCAGTAACTTTGTCAAACTGGAATCGATTTGTTATTAATCAGAATCTTTTTGTTATAAGTTAATACAAATAAGCTGAAAATTGTCACCTTTTTTTATTATTTTTATACTTTTATATTTTTCTTTTTTTATATTTACACTCACAGCCTGCTTCAAATTGTCAAGGCAGTCACTTGGGACAGTGGCCTAAGTTTTCACTCAAATCAATCAGTTAACCGTTGTGTGGAAAATGGAAAATAAATACTTAAAGATTTAGATAAGGAAACTGTCATCACTGCTTAATAGCAATTTCATGCGGTTTACTGCCAGCTTTAAAAATCAAAGATGAAGCTTTGCGGCTAAGTTCGAAATCAAGTTCATTATGGCAGGACCTTTGACAAGTTGACATGTCTAATAAAGCTCAAAACAGGCTAAAAGGAAAAAATGAAGAAACAGAATGGGACAGAAAACAGCACAAAAATCTACACAATTCACCTGCAGATATATGAACAACTTCTCGTTCTGTTATGTTTGCTTTGTGTGAAAAATAATAAAGAAAAACTGACAGAATTATGCACAAGAGTAGACACAAAAGTTGATGAAAATTTCAGTATAAATACATTTTCATAAAGCTTTATTTTTGTCTTTATCTTTCCTTTTATTTTTCCTTTGCATTATTGAGTTATGCCAAGTTTTTGTCAAAGACTGCACGAATGTCTGATTGTAAGAATTGGTTTTTTTTTTTATTTAAAAAAATACTCAAACTAATTTACCTGATTGCCTGTTTTTTGTGTAACTGAAGTCTATAATCAAACAAATTGAAACCCACAATTGCTTTTGATTTGGGGTGAATTTACTTTATAGAAATTGATAATTGATTTTTCACTTCCTCTTGAACATTGGACACAGAGAGTGCTCCTCTCACTGACTGTTTATTTATATTTGATTATCAAAACAGTTATTAAATTTTTGCTCAGTTTGGTTTAGTTTTGGCTGTGAAAATATTTATGTGTCTGGCGCTGGATTGTTGACATTATGTTTTTGGTTTGTTGCTTTTTCTTATTGGGCGAGTTGGGGAAAAAACAGTTCGCTTTGTAAATCAAACTCAGAGAGACAAGTTTATCGCTGGCTTTACCCCAACTCCAGGCCATGTCAGCTGTTTCCAGTCCCAAGCAGCAACAATATTCAGTTCTTTTTTATTCATTTTTTTTGGGAGTTTTATGCATGGAGGCAACAGCTGAAAAACAAAATTTATTATCGTTAATATTTACGTTGCTGTCGCTGACACATTTATGATAAACATGTATGTTTGGGACCTGCTTTCATTGCATCGGGCACGTTTTCAATTTCATTTTCATTCATGTTGCCTATTTGGCGGCGTGAAGCCTTTGAGCTGTCGAAATTTCAATTGTAATCACACATCTAAAAATATACATATGCAAATGGCAAGCAATTTGCTAAATGAGCTCATCAATTTATTTATTTCATTGTGGCAGCCATAGAAGCGCACCCAATCATCAGACCAGCTCAAAGGTCAACACAGGCAACACTGGCAACAGAAGCCCAACGTGCAGAAGTGCAGCTGATTAATTGATTTATTACTGAAAAAATTTGCTCAACGCCTGAGCGACGTCAAATCACTTTCTCAAGAATAGAGAGAGCGATAGAGAGAGAGAGATAGGGAGACATCGTGCAACCAGCTTGCAATTTATCACGTAATTCCCCAATTAGCACGAGTTAAAGTTGAAACGGGTACTCGCGAATCTTGGGCGCAATTAACTCGCAGTCTGCATGGGTCTTTAGTGCGTCAAAAGGGTGGTTGGAGGCTGCTACTCTTCAAAGATGTACTTACTCTTGAAATATGCTGTAATCAGCGCCAGCGTATTAAGGGACTTGGCAATTTATTATCATTGCAACTGCCAGCTCATAATGTGGAACGTTCAGAAATGTTAATTAACTCGTTGAAAATAAATCCGAAATTGAAAATTGAGAAGATGGACTGTGAATGCGAGTCTCTGCTTAACATCAGATAAAGATTCGATTTAAGCAATTCTCATTTTAATTGCTTAGGAAATTGAGTCATTATTGAATCAGTTTTAAATGGAGCTTAAGAAGCAGAGCCAGACAGATGTTCAGTTAAAAGAAGACATTAAGCTGCTCAATAATTGAAAACAAGAATTGGATTAAGGTTCATATACGAGTACTTTATACTTTTCTTTTAATTCACTTGTATATCATTTAGCCAGAACTTTAATTGAATCTTTAATTGAGACTATTACGACTATTTATTAACAATTTCTCAAGTTTCTTTAGAAAATTACCAATGACTTGTCAAGCACGTAAATGTTAAATATATCTGGGTATTTGACGACTTGTGCTACTTTAAGTTAATTCATTTCTGTTTAGCATAAAGTTAATTGACCCCAAAAGAATAACTACTATCAGCAAAAATTGATGTGCGCTGCTGAGTAAATAATATTTGCTGGAACACCAGTTGAATGCACTCATTTTACCCCGTCGAGTGACGAGTAGTAGATGAATGCCAGTTGAATAAACTCAATTTCTTTGAGACCAATAAAACTATAAATAGCTTAGGATATCCTTAACAAACAGCGTCACTCGACTATTGCAGAGATAAATGATTTCATTTCGATGCACACTTTTTCAATTGACTGCTGCTGAGAGCCGCAGGATTCTTGAGTGGCAAGTAGATGAAGAAGGGGAATAAGATAAAAATAAAAAACACTCGATGCCAATTCAAATGTACAGCTGAGAACTGTTTATTGCTTAACTTAGTTAACAATAACAACAAGCAACGAGTAACTAACTAAAGAAGCTAGTTTATGTACAAAAATGCAAATCCATTCGATGAATCAACGGAGGGGACTCTTGACGATTTACCAGTTATTGCTGCATCTGCAATTTCAGAAGCTTTTGTCGCAAAGCCTGCGTAGTTGCAACAACAACAACTATTGGTATAAGTGTGTGTGTGTATGTGTGTTTGTGTGGTTGTGAGCTGATCTGTATGTGTGTAAGTCTGCTTATGTTTGTGTGTGTGTGTGTGTTGATACTACCAACAGCCCTGCATATGGTTGAGCTGCTGAATGGCACCGCATCCGATGCGATTTTGCATATAATCCGGAAAATTGCTTTGCAGCACTCGCATCGTATTCCGTTTGTAATCGGGGACTGCGTGGGTGACCAACTGGCATGTCTGACTGCGATAGACTGGCTTGAAGTTTGCTTCCACGAAAGTGGAATTGGTGTCCCAGCGATACACTTCCGCATCCCCCTCGTTGCGGAAGAATATGGCGGAGCCATTATCCGTGCCAATGATGACCATGCGGCTCGGTTTTTTGCCCAGATCTGCAATTACAACAGCGGTACAAGAGCGCCAATTAAAAACTGAAAGCTGTCAATCAAAAACAAAAAAAATCTCACCCAAAATGCGTCCGTCGGCGACACCGCTGCGCAGATATTCGGATTTCAGGGAGAAAAGCTTGCTGGTGCTCAGATAGGTAAAGTAGAGTTCCGTGGAGCCGCAGTCGCGACGTATTAGTGCTATGTAGAGCACATCCCGGGAGCGACATCCCGCAGATACCGCCTTGGGCAGGACTACACGAAAACCGCGATCCGCTTGCAGATTATAGACGATAATCGCACGATTCGCGGCATCGCTGACATAGATGAAGCAGCCGCCATCGGGCGCATAATCCACCACTAGATACTGCAGACGGGAACTGCCCGAGGTGAGACCCTCCAGCGAGACAGTCTTCAGCACCTTGCCCGTCTTGACGGACATGGCAACCACTTTGGGCGCACACTTCCGCACCGGCGTCTCCAGGGTATTCACGATGCCCGTGTCTAGCACCCAGAGCACCTCATTCTGATCTACCACAAGATCGACAACTGATTGCAACGCCTTGCAGTTGCCCTCCTCCTGCAGATCCCAGCAGGGATACGGCTTGAAGGTTGTCGAACAGGTGCCCGGCAGCACATTGGTCTTCACTAGCGTCGCGGGTACACCTTTCCGATAGCGTGGCAGTGCCAGATAGATGGAATCACCAATTAGTTGAGCACGAGTAGCAATCACATTCTTAGCGATATATTTGCCGGAGCTTTTAAAGAGCGACTTGGTGCTGGCACAGGGGAACTCAAATTGACCGCCCGTCCACTGGATAGGCTGGGCATCGGAGTGAGCGCGATCCGGGGTCCACAAACCGTACCTGGTGCCCTGACCAAGAGCATGCTGGGCAATGCAAATGGCCAGGAGCAGCCCCAGCCAATCGGCTACATGGAAATGCATCTCTCTGTGTGTGTCTTCTGTTGCTTAACTTGATAAAATATATATATTGACTGCACTCCAAGTTGGGCCATGTTTCGTGTCTTATATAAGCCATCGAAACGGTCAGAAATGTACGACGTGCTGCAAGACAATTTCTCAGATTGCAAACATCTTTTTACTGAAAGAACCTTGGGCGTGACAGCAAAAAAAGAATCAAAACAAACTATTCGAAACGTTGCTGTTTGGTTGTGCGTATGTCTGTCTATGTGACTGGGTGTGTGTGTGTGTGTGTGAGTGTGTGTGTGTGTATGTGTGTCTGTGACAGTCAATTGCATTAAAAAAGTAATTGAAATGCTTCACGAGCAGAAGCCGCAGTAATGCAAACAAAACTGAACACAACACGATATACATTTAGATATATGTACAGTGGCTTGCAGCCCCAATCGCCCAGTGTCTAGCAACAATTTCAATTGCCTGCCATAAACTCATTATTCAATATTTTTCAAAAATTCCAAAGACCCATGGCAGGTACATTTATTGACCACCAAAATTAATATATGACCCTATTAAACTGTGGTTTTTCCACCTGCTAGGTAGGGTTATGTAAGAAAGTACCTCTTTTTAGGTATGCACGTCATTTCGCCCAGTTACTTTATGGACACCTGGGTGCCATAAAACCCGGATTTTTTTCGACAGATTGAATCTTTTCAGTTTTAATAGACCAATCCTCCATAGTCAGTTTAGTTTTTTCCTGCAATTCAGGTGCAACAAGCCAACAAGGACCATGGGCAAACTGACTACCATTGGGCAAAGGAAACTCATCCTGGAACACTTAAAAATCGGATATTCATATCGCCAAATAGCTAGAATGGTCAATCTAAACAACTCAACTGTATTCTTCATCATTTGGAGTTTCGTCGACGAAAATCGAACAGAGGACAAGGGCGGAACGGCACCAAATCCGATTTTCACCGAGCAGGACGAGCCAAGGATCATCAAGATTTCAAGGGGAAATCTTAAGCTATCGGCTCAAAAACTGACTCAATAGGTGCAGGATGAAATAAGGAAAAAGTTCAGTATGGGAACTGTGCTCCAAGTTCTGCGCAACCATGACTTTGATGCCCGAGAACCACGAAAAAAGAAATTTATAAGCGCCCAAAATAGAGGGTATAGGATGACGTTCGTCAAAATCCACTTGGGCAAGGATTTGGAGTTCTGGAACACAGTCATATGTGAATATGAGTACAAATTCAAACATTTTTACCCGGACGAATGGAATTAAGTGTGGCGACACTCCAATACTGAGCAAAATCCCAAACAATTGAAGGCAACAGTCAAGCACTGCGGAGGAAGTATCTTGGTATGGGCATCTATCTCGGTATCCGGTGTCGGAAATTTTGTGATTTTGGAAACAACAATGGACAAGAATGTGTACTTTGATATACTAAAGGAAAATTTACTCCAAAGTGCCGAGAATCTGGAAACCGACGTACTTTCCGGATCTACCAGGACAACGACCCCAAGCATAAGGCCGGAATAGTACAGTCCTGGCTTAGATTGAACTGCCCCCACGTGATGATTCCACCGGCCTAGTCTCCAGACTTAAATGTTATTGAAAATTTGTGGGCTCTGCTGGAAAATAATATCCGGAACCACAACATATCCTGCAAACCGGATCTCAAATTGCTCTTCTGGAGGAGTGGAGCAGGATCAGTCCAGAAACTACCCGGAAGCTGGTACCTTCCATGAATAATAGATTAAGGGAAGTTGTTAAGGCTAAAGGATATCATACTTAGTATTAACATCCTTATTTAAGCTTTTATACGCCAAATATGTAACTTTTTTTAAGACTGGGCGAAATGAGCTGCATATGTAGTTTGGTTTATGTTTTCAGTTTTTGACTAATTTTAATTAATTAATTAATATTTAAATAAAAACTAAAGTTTGTTTTTCAAATGTGATATAACATTAAACAAATTGGCATTTAAACATTTTGAATTTGTTTCCTTGTTTAAACTTTATAGCACTTTAAATTTGTTGCTAGACACTGGGCGATTGGGGCTGCAAGCCACTGTATATACATAAAATATATAAATATGTATGTGTAACAATGTAGTATATATGTATATGCACAATACAAAATGAGAGGTTCAATTAATTTGAATGTTTTATATAATTATAAATAGTTTAGCAAATAGAAATAGTTTGATTACATTTCTCAATTATACTAAAAAATAATTAAAAGATACAAAAAAAGAAAAAAATAAAGTAAACTTTTATTTACTCAGTTTAATTATCATTTGATTGATTAAATTATTTACAGTGCATATATATGTCAATAACTCCCCCTGAGTTGTCTCACAAAGCAATCAGAGTGTCATACACACACACACACACACACTCGCACACACCCACACAAATGCATACACCCACATATACCCCAAGCACAGTTGGAAGCCAAGTGAGTCCTGATTGCAACCTACTTAAAAGGATACTTGTAGCTAATTGCTTGTATGCACCACAAATTGTTTGACATGGTAATTTGCCACAACAGAACCCCGACTAATTGGACAATTACTTATTCAAATTGTGATTGAAATATTAAATTACATATAATGAAAATGGCTTTCTCATAACCCAATCAATAATATAACCCCCATCCCGCTCAGTTGCAACGTTATTAATAGATTGAACTTAACATCTGATAGCTTTAAGTACAGTGAAGCATCTCCCTCGAGAACATCAGCTGCTCCTATCCCAAAAAAATACATATATAAATATTCAAAAATAGCAAGCAAGAGACAACGCCCGAAGTGTTTCCTCCAACGTGACATGTTTGGCATGCCAAAATGACAGTTAAGACCCGCAAGTGAATGTATGTGAGTGTGTGAGTGTGTGAGTGTGTGTGTGGCGCTATGTGTGTTGCCAACAAATCCCCATCCCACATATACTGGCGTGATTTATTTGCGCACTTTTACACATCCCACACTCCGTCTAGTTGAGAGCTAGGGAAAAAATATTGATGACAAGCACTTCCGGGCTGTTTTCCGTCTTGCCTTACATAATTTATGCAAACATTAGCTTACCGCCCGGAGATATAAGATACGACAACACAGACGCAAACTGACCTACTGTGGAATCATCCACCTAAAACCTCCCCATTGGACACGGCAAAAATCCTGGCCTCAAGTTGTTTACCCTCCGATCATTTGGACAGTTTTTATTGCCAGTTTAACGAGACGTATGCGTCATGTGCAGAAATGCCACTTGGCCAGGGGCAGACGACAGTCCACAGTCGACAATCGACCATTGACAATCGAGAATTGGCAATTTGGCCCAAAATTTTCGTTAAACGAAATGCTTGTTTAAAATACACCAAATTTACCTAATAAAAGTCCAATTGAATACGCAAATAGCCCACAAATTGTACTTTGGCATCGTATTTGTTTATCCAAACACACACAGTCTTTTCTGTGCCTTTTTTAAAAAGCAAAAAATAAATAAAAAAAAAAAACAAATTAAATCACTTCAAATAAATATTGACTGTGGTCAAGTTTGTTAAATGGGTCGTTAAACTTGCTGGACTCGGCAGTTTTTGCTTCAATTTGCCCGGGGGCAGTGGAAAATGCACATAAATTATAATAGTATTTCAACTTTCTGGCTACTGATTTGACGATTCTATAGGGTATTAAAGGCGACTTTGGAGACATTGTTTTTAGTTAGAATGATTTTTTTTTTTTAATTTTTCTATCTGGAAATTTTAATATTAATAATTAATGATTGACATATTTTAGACATTTAATCAAATATAAACCAAGTTGTGTTTAATTGCAATAAATTGCAATATTCTTGAGACTTTCTCAAATTCCAACTTAATTTATTAATTTATTATTAATATATTTTCTAGGGTATTTAATAAGTTTAGCAGTGGTTTAGTTTTAGGTTGAATGCTTTCTTTGCTATTTAGTTTGCCACATCATTTGTGTGCCATGCTGTTGTGTGTTGTGTGTTGTTTTTGCTTTCAGTTTCTTGTTTTCTCGGTTAATCGTATTCTGACTTTTTTTGGTAAGGTTTTAATGTTTACGTTAGCTTAAAGTTTTATATATAATTTGGGCACAAACTCAATTGGTTGACTTCGGTGATTTGCCATACTTTAAAGAGCTATTCATTTTAATTGTATTTCGCTCAAATCGTTGCACAATTGAACTGTGTGGAAATGTATTTTCAATTTTCGATTACTTGTCTGCAAATTGTAAAGCCATATATGGAATATATTTGCAATTTATGACAGCCAGACCATAGACCATGGACCATAGACCATAGCAATACGCATATGCATACTTTGACGCATATGGCAGACCTTATTTATAAATATGACTTGCATTTTACACTCGATTCACGTATGGCAAAATTTTATATTTATTATTGCTTTTATTTATGAAATCGCATAAATATTTATCTGTAGCTCGTGCAGATCTCCAGTGATGGCACAGAAATGCGAAACACCCACACACACACATACAGCCACAAGCACTGCCACAGATGCCGTTGGCTTTGTGTGTGTCTCGTATTAAACATTTCCAGATTACCATCAAAAAAAGGCAACTTATGTCAGTTTATGAAAATGAATTTCACACAAATTCAATCTGCATGTCATTTAACATTGTGCTCGACTCGAAAAAATTGGCAGATTGGAGAGGGGCAAAGACCGGCTGCCTTCACCGGAAGGGTCAGCACAGTGCTTTGACCAGCTTTTAAATTTTCGACTGTCTTTTGATGTGGCTAAATTTAAAATGAAGCCAAACTGCGGCCACTCTTGACCATAATTCAATGCATGTGGTGTCCACCCCAGGGCCCAGGACCCATTACCAAACAAAGCCAAAAAGCACGCCACGGCTGCGACGATGGACCCAGCCAATATTCTCCATCACATTATGTCCACACGCTGCTACTTATTTGCTTTGTGATGATGGGGAAAAGAGACTGGTAAAATGGAAAGATAATCAGGCAGCAGAGATACTTAAGGACGGTCACGCGTTGTTTACGATGCCCCAATCTCAATCTCTCTCAATAGAGGTCAACGCCACATATTTATGAGGATAATAACTTGGAAAAAAAGTGAAATCAAATTCCAGGGGGCACCCGGATTTGAACCGGGGACCTCTCGATCTGCAGTCGAATGCTCTACCCCTGAGCTATACCCCCAGATGAAATATGCGCAGTTAGAGCTGCAATTGACATACAAATCTAAGATAAATTTAATTTCAAAATAGAAGTCTCTATTACTTGCTTATCAATACTCAATGAGTTATCAGCACAGCTTTCAATTGAATGGAATGACACAAGTTGTTTTAAATTATTATTAAATATCTGCACGAAATGTGCTTGAATTAATTTACTCAAAAGATGACTCAAAGCTGATAGCAAACGACTCACTCTCCTCTCATCCACTCAATTTCCTGATAAATATGATGGAGAAGACATGTTTTACCTCAACTAACTACAAAAACAAACTGAAACTTCGTTAATCAACGGGCCGAGAAACTTTGCTCTTGACGGAAAACTATTGATTTAAACGGAGGGCAAATTTGCGTTGTTGAAACTTCTTGTGATTTTGCATTTTAATTGCAGCCACAGCATTGCATGGGAGCATCATAAATTTAAATTTTGATTTGCTTAAATTGCACACGCGTTAGAAATGGATTTAATTGTTCAGCGTCTACTTCCGCAAAGTGCAGCATGTTTGCAGTGCAGTCGTGCAGGGTGGCAGGGGAGGCTGACGAGAGGGGTGCCACTTCCGCTATTTTGCAAAATGGCGTGGAGCATACGTGCTGACTGGCCAGCAATTGTAGTGTGTGTATGTGTGTGTCTGTGTGAGTTTGTATTTGTGTTCGTGTTTATGTTGGACGAGACACATGTTTCCTCATGTTTACCAGACGACCTTGCCCCATGGCAAATGCATCAAAAGAACACGCGCAAAAATGCCGCAATCAGATAATGACTATAAATATAAATGTGCCAATCTCTGCAACTGTTTTAAATAATCCAAAAGCGGCTAAAGACACAGCAGCACCGGCTTCAGTTAGTAACATAAAGTGATACTATTAAGAAAAAATGGCCACATTGCTGTCATTGTTGGTGGTCACCTCCCTGATAGCTGTGACCTGTGCCGGCTACAGCTCCACGCTGGTCGGCGACTCTTCGGGCAACTCCAACTCGATTGGAAGCTCGAAATGTGATAAGAATCCGCTGGCTGAGCTCACCTTCCAGCTGAGTGGAAGCAACCTTCACTGGCCCTGTGATTCCACCAAGAACATCTATGTCCAATCGGGTCGCTATGTGCCCAGAAATGTGATTGTGACCCGTGCACAACTGCAGCGAGATTCGGCATTTGTGGCATTGCCCCGTTACAAGCAGGGCGTGCCTTTTACCCTCGGCAAGGTGAATCTGAAGAAGGGCGAGTGCTTGACCAAGATAGCACCATATCCCTGCTGGGCGATACAGGAGGAGGGCAACTGTCAGGCACTGCAATCCGTTGTTGATGTTGCCGTGGATCAAAATGTAAGTAATACTATAATTGGTATTCCCTGAAAAATTTGTTTCACAATATATTTTGGACACGCAATGACAACTAGTCCACTAAGCTGAAAAAGCAATTTGCTTGCCGTTAAAACATATGTTTTATTTATTATTTTTTATGTATGCAGTTTTCGCATTTAATGCATAAAAATGCATATGTGTAATCCCTACAAAACCCAACTCTTTTTTAACAAAAAAAAAAAAAAAACAAAATAATAAATTAGTGGCAGGCAACCAACAAAAAATTGTCCATGTAAATGGAATATTATAAGAGATTGCATGAAATACACAATCCAAAAATCCCCTTCAATTCAAGGTTAACAATTTCAATGAACCGCATAAAAAATGCTGATAAATTCACAGCTCGTCTTTCGGTTGAAATTCCATTCGTACAAATTTAATTTGAAGTTCAATAAATTATCGTCATATTGTAGATGTTGTACGAAGAGAACATTTTGCTAATTGCAAAATGTTTCGCAATTTATATTATGATATTTTTGAGCTTATATCATTTCTACAGCAATTGAGTTAAGTTCATATACAATACAAATAATTTGTTAAATTCATTTTCCCTCACGCCGTTATTCATTTAAAAGCCATATTTCAAATGCGTTTCTGCAAAACAATTCAGCATTTCATTTAGGCAAAAGTCAACAAGCGGCAACAACAACAATTGCAGCTTTATGTTGGCAAACAATTGGCATGCAAATTTATTTATATATTTACATTTGAGTAACTCTACCCAATTTGCATGCATTGTTTGTTATTGTTGTTTTTTCGCTGCTTGCTTATTTATTTTGCTGACGCGCATAAAAAATATTAAATTTTAAAATGAGTTAACACTTAAATGATTGGGCTCGTTAAAATTCCAGCTTTATCTCAATTAACATGGAAATATTTCGAATTCCACATCACTTATGAATCCATCATCCTTATGTTATTAATTGCAGGGTCTGCTGTGGGCCTTGGATGTGGGCATTGTCAATACACTGGAGCAGCCAATACGCCGCTGCAGTCCCAAAATTGTGGCCATTAACACGGCCAATAATAAGGTGGTCAAGAGCATTGATCTGAGCGATCTGGTGACCTCCGACAGCCGCTTGCAGTTTATTGTCGTTGACTACTCCAAGGATAACAAACCCTTCGTGTAAGTTGAAATACAATTAGAATAACTAAGAATATGATTATTATTGATAAATCATGTCTTCAAATTTAAATTAAGCATTACTCTGCGGACTATATTGCTTCAACTTTGTTAATCAAATAAGTTGTAAAAATGTAGAGAATTTGTGTAAATTGGTCCTCTATCGATAAGCGATTAGTTTGGGGTCAAAAATGACTTTATCAACGCGTTGCAAGTTTTATGACAAAATTATAGTAGCCTTAAAAAAGCAGGTAAAATTTGAGAAACTGAAATCTTATCTGAGTGTCTGCATTTTGGTGTCTTGTGATAAGCGCAGCGAAAGTTTCCACAAAATAGAGAATTAATTGTTTTTTAATCGAATTGTAGTCATTATACTATTATACCAGAATGGTAATAATAGTATATTGGTTTTGTGCAATGTCCGTCATGCTGTCTGTCCGTCTGTATGAACGCGCGTTCCTCCGACACCCTTAGAGATAGAGACTTGAAACTTGGAACGTATATTGGAAAGTACCCTCAAAAGTTAAAGTGTCTTGGGTTTGGACCTACGTCCACCAGGGACCTAGAAAACCGCGATAATCGATTTTATCAAATCGATAAATCCACATATCTCTTACAATTTAATGGCTACAGTCACCAATTTTGGTTGGTAGGTTGTTGGCGAGGTCCTTGAAAGATTGGCATGTGCCACGCCCACCTCCGACGCCCCCATCACCCCCGCCCCTAAAATTTTCAAATGGCTATATCTTCCGCAGTTTTTGAGTAGGGAACGTCAAATTTGGTAGGTACATTACTGGTAGTCGCCGTTAAGAACCGATAACAAATTTGTGGTGCCGCGCCCACACCTGCGCCTATAATCGACAATTCCGATTATTAATCGATAATTCCATATATCTCCGAACTTTTTAAAGATAGAGTAACCAAACTTGGAAGGTAATTTGCTGGTAACCTCCTCCAAAGATTGGCATACCAATTTTTGGACCACGCCCACATCCGCCGCCCCCAGGAACTTCGTCCCTAAAAATTTAAAATGAGCATATCTGCCGTAATTTGCAAGCTAGAGTCGCAAAATTTTTCAGGTATGTTACTGGTAACACCCCCTAGGATCGATAAAAAAATTGGATGGCCACGCCCACTCCACCTCCCTAAACCGATACACCTGTTGGTGTAAATCTATAAACCTATATATCTCACGCAATTTGAAAACTTAAGTCACCAAATTTTAAAGGTATATTGCTAGTAACAACCTTCATAAATGTGGAAAAAAAATTTTGGACCACGCCCACTCCCGCCCACAAAACACGATAAATGCCTGTATCTCCCGCATTTCACTTAACAGAATACTTAACATATGCTGTTAATTTTGGCGCAATGCTGCTTATCTTGCAATTTGGTCACTCTTAATCGAGCGCGTCAAATTGTGCCACCTCTTTTTTTTATAAAATTTCTCAATTTTGTATAAAATATTAATTCCAGTTTCTAGTAGTTCGATTGTTAAAATTCAAAACTAACGGCGATATTTTTTCAACGCGATAGTTTAATCGCATGCTCACAACAGCTCTACACGAGTCAAGTTAGCATCACAATAGAAACACGAGAATTTAGTCCGATTAATATAAATATAAATTTATAATTATTTAAATATATTTTATTATATTTATAAATATTAAATTAATTTATGTAATGGTATAATAGTATTTCGCTGTCGGTTGCGTCCGACTGCAACGTTCTATCTTGTTTTGAACTGATTTCCAGTAACAATCTTTCAACTCTTTCACTCATTCACAGGTATGTGGCCGATGCTGGAGCGCGTAGCATTCTTGTCTATGACATTACCAGCAGCAAATCGTATCGCATTGTGCTGCCCCGAGCAACAGCACCGACTAATGATGTACTCTATGTGGCACTGACAGCCAAGCCCGACGGCACCTCGACGCTCTTCTTCAGCTATTTGAGCTCACCGCGCCTGTACTCGATTAAGGGCGAGTATTTAAGGGTGGGCCAGGGAGCCGGCTCCATCATAGATGTGGGACCCAAGCCATTTGGGAAGCAGGCAGTGCTGCTGGGCGCCGATGGCGGCACTTCGCTCTTCTTCCGCTACAAGGGCGAGAATGACATATATCTATGGGACTCGCAGACATGCTTCAAGGCATCCAATTTGCAGGAGGTGCAACGCGGCGGCGATTGTCGCCTATCCACACAAGTGCTGCCAGGACATAAAAGATTCATGTGGGCGCTAGAGAGCAATTTCCATGATTTCATTTCGGATCGCACTGGCTGCAATGGTGCCTCAATTGTCCTGCACCCAGTTGTGCGCGAATGCGATGATTAAATGGGTCAATTAACACTTTTATTAGATCTAAGTTTTGTTAACATATAAATTAAAGTTTCACAAAGTTTAACATTTGCCTGGAACACACGACAATTTAGTCAGGTCAAATATCTGATTCGATGGGCAATTGCCACGCTGCACAGCGCCTCCTTTCCTATCGCAGTGATAATAACGATTGCAATCGGTCAAATCACCAGTCAGACCAATACGTTGGCAAGCTCCAGACTTGTCCGAGTCTGTCTGCTGGCCATGACGACACATGAGGAATGTGGCATCAAAGTAACTGCCATCTGGGCACTTCTCATACTTTGGTTCCCCATTAATGCAGTGGTAATAGGAAAATGGGGGATCCGCCGGATAAAGCATTCCTTTTTCACATGGCACTCCTGTGTCCTGACCGCCAGTTAGGATGCACAGCAACAGTATCAGCAACAACCTAAATCCATTCATTCTAAGAAGACTATTGATTCTTGAGTTCTTCGAGCAACGGTTTAAATAACATGAGATAAGCACGAGCCCGGAAATGTTAAGGGTACTAATTAAAAACGATTGCACGAATTATAAAAATCATCCAAGAAGAATATTTGATAACAATGTGTAATGTGTCATCCCTGATATCGGTGCCAAACTGTTCCAAATTAAGATTGAATTAAATGATTTGCTTTAATGACTTTATTGTGAAGATATATTAATATACACAAACACATGTTAATCCAGATCATTTGGTCTGCATATGGCACCATGCCCATCAAAGGTGCTACCTTCGGGGCATGTATTAGAGGTTAGTTCTCCATTGTGACACAGAAGATATTCATTCTCCGATTCTAGAGGATACATCTTGAATTCTTCGCAGGACTCCAGCTCCTCAAGCGACAATGGTGAATTTGGTTCTATTGACCTGGTGTTGGGCACACAACTGTGTCCATTGAATCTGTAGTCATCGCTGCATTTCATAATTAGCGGATAGAAGACGTCCTGATTCCCTTGCTTATCCTTCTGGCAGATATAGTAGTAGTTGCTGTTCGAGGGCCAAACGCCCATTTGACCCACATAATTGCAGGAGTATTGCTTCTCCGTGCACTGCTCGCTCTCCCGGGGCAAGCTGCAGGTGTGCGCATCCAGTGAGTAGGCGGCTCCATTGGTACATTGATGGCGTGTATCCACATTCTGCTCGTTGCACACATGATAGTTGCGACAATCGTACGGATCCGGAAAGATGCCCGGCGATTGGCAGAAGAACTTGCCGCGCACCGGCACGTGACACTTGGGCTGCCAGGTGCACCCAATCACATCCTCATCGTTGCAATAGAAGCCACGCTCCGTCTGGCACTCGGTCATGGAGACGGTCTGCCACTGGCCATCGACATGCGAACAGAAGCCGAGTGTCGAACAATCGACGCAGATGAAGCCAGCGAGGCGCACATCCTGACAGGGATTACTCACCAGCTCGGCTGAGTCAATGGCCAAGCTATGATTACCTAGTAACGGATTGGCATGACTGCCAGCAGCGATGCAACCAAAAAGCACTAGCAACAACTTAATACAAATCATTTTCAAGACTGTTGTCTGCAAATGTCTCAGGCAGCTGCTTAAATAGCCAAAGATAAGCATTCGATGGAAATGTAAAGCGCATAATTAAAAGATAAAGACTCAATTGGATAGTTCATTAATAGATGTACAGAAATATTGACAATTCACTTAAGTTACTTTTTAAAATGCGTTTAGCATGTGCCCAGCACGCAGGAGGATTGCTCCGGTCGATAGTGGGTGCCCGCAGGACACTCCAGATGACGCATCTGGCCATTCAAGGCTGAGCAATAATAATACTTGCGACAGTCATCCATATCGGCGATGAGACCCACATGCTCACATCGGGTGGGCATTACGGAGAAACCATTGTCATTCGGATCTACAATTTCCGAGTCGTTCGTGGGACGGTCAGGTAGAATGCCGCCGTTGCTCGGACTGCAAACATAGTTCGAAAAGATTTCACCATCATTACAGCGATGCAGTGAAGGATAAACGACAACGGTATCGTTTAGATTCTGATTCACCGTTGACTTGCACACGTAAAAGATGTTGGGATTACTCGGCCAGGCAGCCACAAACCCGACCTTGGGGCAATAATACTGCGGCTGAGTGCACACGCTGCTCTGCAACGTCATCGAGCATTGACCGGTGCGGGCATCGAATGCCTTGTCATTGCCACAGTCGACGGCAGCTGCGACCAAGGTGGCGCCCACAAAATAGCACATGTGATACTTCTGGCAATCGTATGGATCTGGAAAGATGCCCTGCGAGGTGCACTGAAAGTTCCCAACAATACCAATTGGATGACAGGGCCCAGTCTCATTAGAACAGACGCCCAGACGAACGTTGCAATAGTAACCGTTGGCCACATCACACGATTCGACGGGTATGTTAACCCAGCCGTTGGAGTGCTGCACACAGGTGGCCAGCAGTTCGCAGGATTCACAAATGGGTCCCAGTGTCTGACGGCCCTCACAGCTGCTCGTCTCGCGCGGCTGAATGATTCGTGTTGTGACCGTCGCAGCTGTCAACAGACTAATGACGTTGAGCAGCAGCTATAGAAATCATAAGAAGATTAATAGATTTCAATAAAAATTGTATACTAATCACATCCCAGCAACTCACCAAGCTTAAAGAGAGCATATCGAAGGACATGTTGAGCACTTTCAATTTCGGAGCACGTCTAATTGCTGTGAGTTACTCGAACTATCTAAATTGATAAGAAAAAAAGTCGAAATGAAATCACACAATTTTGAGTCACAACCCCAATATAGCAGAGATACAGATACGTGCAGATATCTTCTACTCTGGCAATGGATGGTTCGGGAGACACTCTTTATATCAAATAGGTCTGCTCTGCATGCGTGTGTGTGTGTGTCTAACATCTTGCGAAAGTGAGAAGTTGGGCAAAGAACAAAAAACGTAAGCATTACAAACAACAAACAAAAACAATTGATTGGATTGCTGCTCTTGTGGGCAAATGAGTTCATATTTACACAGTAAGCACATTGTGGCAAAATCTTAGTTTATTCAATAGTTTCTCTCGACAAACAGGAACCACTTAACAATTGTGTGCACTTTTAGAAAAATCAAATATATGCTTAACAATTATTTAGTTTACTACACTTGTTACGCTTTTGCTTCTTAAATATTCAAAAATAGCGCGCATTGTAATCGATATCGGATAGGAGAACGACATCGATTACAAATAAATCATTTGTTTTGATATTTTATTCATAGAATTTCTATCGATTCGGTATTTTTGGTATTGCTACTGCTTGCCACAAGCAGGCACACTGACATAGGACTCGCCGTAACAGCTTTTGTTATTATTTTTACTAAATTCCTAATGGATTTCATACACGAATCTGTGGCGCTTGGCGTCGATTTACTCATACTTGGACTCTGTGTACGCGAATATGTTAGCTACAAGAGCACCGTCAAGGTGTTGAAGGTGAGATCTTTGCCCCCCGTCACATTGCATGTGTTATCCTAATCATAACAATGTTCGGATTATTGCAGGCAGCGCCACAATACAACATAGATGGTGAGCTGAAGAACATTGTGGCACGGCAACAGGACAAAAAGATACCATATGCAGTTATACGTGGCACAGTCACGCCCATTGGCGTGCCACTGCGCAGCTCATTTGTGCCCACCGTGAGCGGAGTGCTGCAAATTGTGAAGCTGCACGAGCATCGCGTGATGCGCGCCTTTGCCGGCTTCTGGGCGGAACAGCGCAAGCTGCTGCACGAGAGCACCAATGAGATGCCCTTTGAGCTGTGCAATCAGCAGCATGGCGTGGAGATTGTCGATGCAATCAGCGCCGCTGTCCTGGATGTAGACGTTGTCTACGATAACTATGAATCCACATCTCTGTCATTCTTCGATCATGTATTTGGCTTCTTCACGGGTGTACGGCAGAAGGGACTGCAGACTACGGAACAAGTGCTCCGCGATGGCAGCTTCCTGACAGCCATCGGTGAACTGGAAATGGATGGACAAACGCTGCGCATGCAACCCTCCAAACAGGGACCACTCTTCCTAACCACTGCCACCAAATCGACGCTTATTAAACGATTTGAAGATGCCAAGTCCTCGACTCTGTGAGCTAAACCATAGATACTAAGATCCATCTAAAATATAAATCACGTTCCTTTGCAGCTTTAAGATTATATTGTGTAGCAGCGTATCCATTGTTCTGGTTGGCCTCATCGTGCGCAAGGTTTATCGCAAGAAGAAGCAGGAACGTGAGGAAGCTAAGATACGCAACCGCCTGGAGTCGGAGCGACGGGAGCGACGTGCACGCAGTCGTCCACATACTCTGACACCGGATCAACTGTGTGTTGTGTGCTCCACAAATCCCAAAGAGGTAAGCTAATTCACAGACTTACAGGAGCGCACTCTGACTTTTACTTTTCTAGATCATTCTGTTGCCCTGCGGTCATGTGTGCCTGTGCGAGGATTGCGCACAAAAAATCGACGTTACTTGCCCCGTTTGCCGCAGCAAAATTGGCTCGAAGGCGGCCGCATTTATTGCCTAGTTGTTGTGTTATCCAGTCCAGTTAGAACCAATTGTATGTAACTGTCTCGATAATTGTTTGTTACTGAGCTACTTTAGTGTGCAGTTTTCCATATTGATAAAATTCGTTTCAAGTGTTGTCCAAGCCAATCTAAGCACTGTTTCCCTGCATAATGTTTCTATACTCTCGCTGATGCTCCAGCAGCCTCAGAAAGACCTTGTACTTGCGATTGTGCAGCTCCACAGTTTTGGGATTCGGCATCAACAGCTGCCCAGTGCCACCCATTGCCTTCGAAGCGCTCTACAAACACAGATGCGAATTTCGTTAATATTCATGTTGCAGACGAGAGTTAGTTCTGCTGTACACACACCTCCAGGCTGTCGTAGTGACCGGCAGCAGCAGCGCCCAAAGCGGCCGCACCCACCAGCACCATTTCCTGCTCGTCGGGTATCAGGGCAGGCAGATTGCAAGCATCCGCATGGCATTGAACATAGAGCGGATTCTTGGCGAGGCCGCCGCAAAAGAGCAGCGTCTGAAATGCGGCACGCTTGTGCTGATAAAGATTCTCAATGATGTGTCGGGTGCCGTACTAAAAATTGATCAAGTGTGAATAAATAAACGGATAAAAACTAAACCGTTCGTATTCAACTCACTGCCAGTGCCTGTACAAAAGCCAGATATTTAATTGCCAGAGATTCAACGCCGCGAGTCATGTCCAGGCCAGTGATCTATTTAGGGCCAAATACTCGATTTATAAATGATATTGATGGACTGCATCATTATTTACCGTTCCGCGCAGTGTGGGATCCGCAACAGGCGAGCGATTGCCATGCAAGTCCGGCCAAACATGGACGTCGTGCGTCAAGCAGCTAAGCTCGCTGAGACCTCGTCTCTCGGCCAACTCGGGCAGCAACTTGTTCAAATGTTGGTAGATATACCTAAGAGAAACATAGATAAATTTAAGTACTCAAGTCGAAGTGGACTTTACTCACTTATCTCCGCCCAGTTTCTTATGCAACTCGGAATAGCTTTCGTGCGTCTTGAGCACATGATCCAGCAGATGGCCGGCAATCGATTGACCACCCTCGTTTAGAAAGTAACCCGGTATGATGGCATCTTGATAAGGACCCCACACTCCCTGGGCAAAGCAGGCATCACGCGTGATGCTCATGTGGCATGTGGATGTGCCAGCTATTAATGCCATTTTGCCCTGCACATCATCATTATCGTTTGCATCACCGGCACGACAACCAAACATGCCCAAGGCGCCGGCATGCGCATCAATTAGGGATGTGCTGACCACAGTGCCCACGGCCAGTCCCAGTTCGGAAGCAGCGCGCTGAGAAAGTCCATTTCCCACTGGTTTGCCTGGTGGCTGGACATCGCTGCCCAATGCCGCAAATTTCTCACGCGTCAGCTCCTCAAGATCGGCACCGCGTAAGAAGTCCTTGTTCCAACAGTGCGCGGCTGCATCATAGTTCCATTTACACACCACGGAGCACAGGGATCGACTGTCGACACCTGTTGCCCGCCACGTGAGAAAGTCGGGCAGATCGAAGGCACGCCAAATGCTTCCATAAGTCTTGGGCAGTTTACGCTTCAGCCACAACAGCTTGGGTATCTCCATCTCCAGCGATACCTGTCCACCCACATATTTCAGTAGCGAATGCTTGCCGGCATTTATCTCGGCCGTCTCCAGTTCGGCTCGATGATCCATCCATAGAATTATATTCTGTTCGGCTACGCCGCTCTTGCTAACCGTTAACGGGGCTCCATTAGCACCCAAAATGACCAGAGAGCAGGTGGCATCGAACCCTATGCCCTTGACTTGTGTCTTACTAACACCAGCAGTCACTTGCTGCAATTAAAAATTAATCTAATCTTTAGAGGTTATCAGCAGGCAAGTCTCAATGCTGTAATCCAATTATACCTTGACGACCTTACATATTGCACGCCATATGTCCTCACTCGATTGCTCGTAGTAGTCCTGCTCCGGTGTCCACGTTTTGATCACCTCCACCGCCTGCTCCTCCACACGTCCCTTGGAGTCCACTAGCGCTGCTCTCGCACTGCCAGTGCCTACGTCCACGCCCACAAAATACACCCGCTGAGACATGTTGTGACCCTCTCCTGCTTTTTGCCTGCTGCTATTGTTGTTTGCGGTCAATTAAAGGTTCTCAAACCAAACGAGATGAGCGCATAACATTGACTGATAAGAAATTCGAGCTGCTGTGGCTTATACCGGTTTATTGAATATCTCTGTGGTGAATAGCCGAGCTGAGGTAGATTGGCTGATGGCAACGAGAACGATACTGAACCCTAATTAAACACATTCATTTTGCATGCATATGTGCATAAATTAATTTATAAATTTTATATATATTTTTTCAAATACTAAACTGGAATTTTATTTACTTACTTTTTACACTTCTAACATCTACAGCAGTCGCTCACAGACTGAACACTCGTTCTCAAGTGCGGCTTATATTTTTTAAATTGCAATCAACTCAAATTACCGCGCGCATTTCTCTCACTCTCTTTCCCTGACACACTCAATGCAACAGTTGCTCAAGGCCAATTGCTTTTCACGATCGAGTCGTTTATATAGCCATCAGCATTGCCAACCACAAATAAGAGCGCATTGCTTTCCAACAGTCTGGCAACGCCACAGAGCGACCAGCTTATATTTATTGTGGTTTTTGTTTACAATGGTGCGCATTAAAAATCGGTAGGTTTATTAAATAATTGTTATTATTTATGACATGCAGCCGCATTAATAACCACCCACGTCGCTTATCAGCTACATAGCTGTGCAAATTGTGCCATATGCGCCGGTAAAAACGCTGCGGCTCAACGACCACACTTTGAGCAAATGCCTGCTGCAAAATGTGGAGAAATATTACGGCGTGTACGGATTGGGACTCTTGGAGCACGGTTTCCGTGTGAAGTATTGCAATGAGCGAACGAAAATTGCAATCATACGATGCCTGCATCGCGGACAACGCTATGTATCTAGCATATTGCCGCTGATAACATTGGCAAGTAGATATATCTACTATATACATATCATATCTAGGTACATTAAAAACTATATTGATTGCAGATTGGTGACGTGCGCGCCAAGTTTCGCACTCTTTACACGGGCGCAACAATCATCCAGTGCAATAAATTCATCATCAGTCATCAGCGACAGTTTCTGAATCGCATGATGGGCCAAGCGGCATCGGCCAAGGAGCGTCAGGATCTCTTCAAGAGCGTCATGGAGTTTGACATGGACAGATAGCAGATTGTAATGTAGTACATAGTAGTGTAGTATATAGTTTTGTGGAATACATTTTTTGATCCAATTTGGCTAAAAGTTAAGTTTACAATGTTTTTTGGTACACACAATCATTAAACCTCGATGAGGAATTTGCGACTTGGCGAACGCGAAAGTTTCGCAGTGAATTGCTTGAGTCTGTGCTGCAAATCCGTAAAGGTTAATTTGTTCTTCTTGCTGTAGACATTCAGATAAATACCCAGCACAACGATCAATCCCGACCAGATATATCTATTGAGAAAGAGAGAGAAATGTTGCAGTTTAAGACAGGGGATTAGAGATAATGCAATGCGTCTACTTACTGCACTGTGAATGGTTTGCTAAAGAGCAGAAAAGAGAAGGCAATGGTCACCGCCTTGCGGGCAGTCGTCACTGTGGCAGCAAGTGGAGCACCGCTGCTCCTCACCAACGCCAGCACAAATTGTATTCCCAAGTAGCCGGAGAGACTAAAGAGGAAACCGTAGCCAAAGGTTTCCTGTGGATGGGCCAAGCAGAAGGCGAATCCGCTGAAGAAGTTGCCGGTGAGCAACATGATCACAAACAAATAGACAAAGCCCAATCCATAGGAATAGAAGACCACTTCGCTGCTGGGTGCCTTGTGATCCCTCATTGCCTTCTCCTGCACATTTCCAATGACGGCATCGCATAAAAGTGCTCCTGATATCATGGCCACGCCAAGCGGATTAAAGTTTGGCGACATCTGCGAATCGGCGAGGGTAAACCAGGCGAGACCAATGCACATGGCGGTTGCGGCGGCAAAGTCGAGTGGTCCATAGCGCTTGCCCTGTATAATGATGCTGCCGACGAGCACCGGGATCAGTTTGCAACACTTGAAGATCACTTGCGTGGGATAGTTGAGATAGCCAAGGCTCGAGTTGGATAGCCCCATAGTGCCGAGCGTTAAGCCGGCAAGGACAAAGTACGTGCGCAGGGGTATGCAACGTGGTGCCGGCTCAGCGTTCCACAGAGTGCCATCTATCGTCCGGTAGGCTTCTAAACGACGCTCAACCAAACCAAAGCCAATGTAGTAGCCAAACTGGACGAGGGTGAGAAACCAGCCATAGGGCTTAAAGCCCTCCACGGTGAAGATGAGCTCCTGCAGATACCCGTAGATTATGTAGAGTATAAATACACCGGCACAGCTCAGCAAAAATTGCGTCGTTCGGTTGTAGTGGGTCAGGTCAAAGCAGAGTATTCGCATTTCCCCCGGCGGCGGCGACTTTGATGTAGATGAGGATTTGCGCTGTGTAGCCAAAGGTGGCAGATGTGGGGCATTATTATCCGATATCCCATTACTGATGTTGTTACTACTATTGATACTGATAACGCTCTGTCCGTCATTGTCCACTTGTCGACTGTCGCCCAACATTGTGTGTATGTGTGTTTGTGTGAGTGTGTTTATCACAGTTTCGGTGTTATATTCTTTCTTAACTATTGCCACGCAACATTATTAATCGTTCACGCTTGCATTTCTGCTTTGCACATTATATGACTAATTCATAAAACACGCAACGTTTTATTTTTTAATAGCCTTAGCTATGGTTTTGTTTTGTTCAGTTTTCGTTGATGGCCATTCGATAAACATCAGGTTGTATCATTTAAAAAAGATACATTCTTCGCTGCCAGACTGTTTGAATTTCACAAAATTGTATTTTATGGTCACTCTAAATCAGCAAATTGGCTACACTGACAATCGGTCGATTGTCTGAACTGTCTGGCATCCCCGTGCAGCATAGTCTTAAAAACATCGTTTCGTTGTTTAGCAACTCTCGTTTTGTGTTTCATTTTAAAAATGGCAGACGTAGAAAAGGAGCCTGAGAAGACCATCGCCGAGGATTTGGTTGTTACCAAATATAAATTGGCTGGCGAAATTGTAAATAGTAAGTAAAAAACAAAATTATTGTAAACGGAAAGTGAAATCCAATTGGCTTTTACCATCCGTCGGCCGCTACGTGTAGCCGACAACAATGGAGCCAGCGAAGACGTCGGCGCTGACGCTGACGTAGACGTTGACGCTGACGTTGCTTGCAAGTAGCCACGCGGCTGGGTACGCGGGATACGCCAATGCGAAGCGTGCATAACCTCAAACTTTTCAGGTGTTGAATTCTTTTCCAAAATTCACAAACAATAAAATGACACATTTAACACATTCAGCTTTAATTTCAAGCTACCAAAGGCGGCCAAACTAAATTTCAATGCTAATGTGAGAAGATTTTGGACAGTGGCAAAACTCGTTTCGCATGGAAATAATTCGACTTTTTCTGTTTGAATGCGTTTAATTTTAGAAACACTAAAATCGGTTATTGGACTCTGTGTGGTTGATGCCTCTGTCAGGGATATTTGCACCAAGGGCGACAATCTGCTGACCGAAGAAACCGGCAAAGTGAGTTTTAAGTAATCAAACATCATCGTACTTATGTATAAAGAAAAAGAAAAGAAAAACAAGTCCAATGATTAAAACACACGCAATTGAGGGTCGATCTCTGCGTGCGTCGTTGCTGCGCTGCTGGCTGGTAGCATGTGCGTGTGTGCCGTAAAAAGCCGCATGTTTCCTGCGTGCGAGCGTGCGTGTGTTGAATTTGTGTATTCCACCCACGTGCGTTTTTGCCGCTAGCTGGCTGCGTTTGTTGCGTGCGTGCTCTGATGAGACCCAAAGATCAACAGATTATGAGATCTGAGGACATTTTTGGCAGGCAGCCAACAGTCATTTTTGTTGACAAATTAATTATTAAATTCTACTCATGTGGTTCCTAGGTATACAAAAAGGAGAAGGAGCTGAAGAAGGGTATCGCATTTCCAACATGCCTGTCGGTCAACAATTGTGTCTGCCACTTCTCACCAGCTAAGAACGATGCCGACTATACGCTCAAAGTGGGCGATGTGGTTAAAATGTGAGTACGCCTAAACACTTGCAACTGGCTGCAGCACTCATATAAATTAACTTGCCTTTCTTTACCTACAACACAGTGATATGGGCTCCCATATTGATGGCTTCATTGCTGTGGCAGCGCACACAATTGTCATTGGGGATGGCACGGATAAGAAGATAAGCGGACGCCAGGCTGATGTCATACTTGCCGCATACTGGGCCGTCCAGGCGGCGTTGCGTCTACTCAAATCCGGCTCCAACGTAAGTTCAAATAAAGCAAATAGTTTGCTGCAAGCAACGGATTGTCTTGCGTCTTATACCCAACGCCAGCACATCTCAACACTTGCACAAAGCACTGGCGACAATTGGCGATTGTTTGGGTCATCAAATATTAATGGCTCTACTTCTGCTGATTGTTCACATTCATATCTATCTATAGTTTAGTTATCCAATTGCTGCAGGCAACGGATTGTCTGCTGCTTTATAAATACAACTGGCACAGCACAGCTCAACGTCTGCATAAATCAATTGCGGCAATTTCGTGAACTGAACAAGTTTATTTTCAGAAATGTTTGGTCTTTACAATTGCACACAATTCGACATATATTACCCCATAAATAGTCCAAGTTTTATATTTACAACATATAGTATAACCTGACGTTTGGGTATTTTTGTGTGTGTTTTATTTCTGCAGAATTACTCAATCACCGATGCCGTGCAACAGATCAGCGAGTCGTACAAGTGCAAGCCCATTGAGGGCATGCTGAGTCACGAGCTGAAGCAGTTCAAAATCGATGGCGAGAAGACAATCATCCAGAACCCGAGCGAGGCGCAGCGCAAGGAGCACGAGAAGTGTTCCTTCGAGACGCACGAGGTCTATGCCATCGATGTAATCGTCAGCAGCGGCGAAGGCGTGGTAAGTTCACCTTCTCCCAAATTGATCAGCCAACCCACGATTTGTTCAATGATTAAAAACACGCGCATGAGGATCGGCAATTGCAAGGCGATGAGGCTGAGCATGTAAGCGCCCTGTGCGCTTGGCGAGCCAGCATTTAGCAGCTTGGCACATGTTGGCTTCGGAGCTGCGCTTTCGCTGGCCCAAAGATAGCAAGATTATGAGATCTGAGAACGCTTTGACGCATTATGGAAACTGATTGATTTCTTGGATATATGCAGCATTGCTAATGTTTGTGTTTGTTGCAGGGACGCGAGAAGGACACAAAGGTATCCATTTACAAGAAGTCCGAGGAGAATTACATGCTTAAGCTGAAGGCATCGCGAGCGCTGCTCGCCGAGGTGAAAACCAAGTACGGCAACATGCCTTTCAACATCCGCAGCTTCGAGGAGGAGACCAAGGCGCGCATGGGAGTCGTCGAATGTGTATCGCACAAAATGATTGAACCCTTCCAAGTGCTGTACGAGAAGCCTTGTAAGTTTTGACTACTCCTTTCTTTCCTATTATTGTATGACTTGATTTTTGCAAAACTTAATTCCGGATTTGGTATAACTCTTGAGCTGCCAACTACGGCCAGACATTTTGCTAGAGCAAAGCTCCAAAGGCTTTGGCGTCTTCAGCGGTTGCCTCTATCCTCGGCCTCGGTCTGAACATGCCATTGCTACAAATGAATCTTGCAAAGAAATATACCCCCATCCGAATGGTAGACTTAATGGACTTAACGTTATTTATATCTTGCACTTGCAGCTGAGATTGTGGCACAGTTCAAGCACACGGTATTGCTCATGCCCAACGGAGTCAATCTGGTCACCGGCATACCCTTCAATGAGGACAGCTACGTCAGCGAACACAGCATTGCACAAGCTGAGCTCAAGGTAAATCCATAATCCAAATTAAGCCTTGCCTGCTTTCTAATGTGATGTTCTATTATTGTTATTCAGGAACTGGTCGCACAGCCACTGGGACCAGTTAAGGGCAAGGGCAAAGGCAAGAAAGCGGCGGCCAGCAATGCTGCTCCGGCGACAAAGGTGGATGCGGCGCCGGCCGTTGAGACCAAGGCATAGAGTCCTCGGTACACCGTACATAATACGCCGCCTTGAAGCAACAATAATGTGAACAATTGCGCTGCCTACTGCTGCTGCTACATCAGTTTTACTATAGAATTCGTTGAATAGTAAATCAGAGAAACCATTTGACAAAATCAACCAACAACTCTTTTTCGTTCCAAGAACTTTTCCCTTCTAACAAGAACAAAAAAGAAAAAAATAATAATAAATACCACTTATGAGCCTTATAGTTAGGCCTGTAAAGTTGGATTTGCAGACAGATCTATACTTATTTCCCTAATTTTTTCAAAAAGCGTACTGAATTTTGTCGATTTAATTGCATAAATATCGGTGTGTTCATAATTGCAACGAAATGAGAAATCGGAAAATTTGTAACATTTTTACAATAAGCATGATCATGATCTTTGAAATACAAAAACGTTAAAATTCACATACAGTAGGTATTAAATAAAATTAACATTTTATACAAAAAGAAACAAAACTGATAAATCTGAACTGAGTTATTTTTTTGAACTACTGATAAAAATAAAATTACAAATAATTCAATTCAATTGATTGAAGGAAGATGAAAAGAACATAACCACAAACATTATTTCCAATACAAATAATTTTTCTTTTATTTTTTTATGATTTATGTATTTAAGTTGTGTTCACAATTTTTTGTTTATATAAATTTCTTGCATGTAATTAAAATTGTACACAGTCTCATCTCTGAACTCTTTTGTATTACAAAAGTAGCAAGAATAATATTTGTTATCGTTACTGTTATTAGGACACCCATCCCAGCATCCCCCCGCCTCACTTTGCCCATCCCGTCGCCAGCCTTCCGTCTCGACACGCCAAACGAATATGGTGCCAACAAAATTAAACAACAAAACAAATTAAATATTAATATGCTACGAACTAAACGTATGCAAATTATCAGAACGGGAAACGGACGCGCCGTTTTCGCGATTGAAATTAAATGTGCAAGCAGAACGACGGACTGTGGCGTCATCAACGGACTCGTAGGACTGAATCAATCGCGTTTGATTAGTTGATGAAATACATGTTGTGCATGTATTTGTGGATCCGGTTATAGAAGCATGCAAAGCAAGCCTACAGTTGGCTAGGGAACGGGGTGGAACGACAACGATGATTAAATGAGCGCCGATTTGAGGACTTTAGTTATCGGCATGTGCGTCCAAGGGCGCCGAGGCGGTCACATTGCTTGGCTTCTCCGGCGTGTCCAAGTAGATTTTTAGCGCTCGTTCGCGACGCTGCGAGTAGCGCGTCGTTGAAATGCAACCCAATCGATCCAGACGTGCCTTCTCCCTGTTGGTCAACGAGCGGCGCTCCTCAGTCGACAACTCTTGGTACGGTACGCCCTTATCTCTGCAACACAAGATCATCAATAAATGCATTCTACATAGATTTGTATTTATCTGGTAATACACTCACTTGTACAAATACATGTTGCCGCTTTGCGTTGTGTTCAGCGGATACATGTCCAGCGACGCCGGCACAGAGAACCAGTTGACGGCCTCATTAACGCTAACTGCCGATATGCTTGTGCAGGGAAAGTAGCTATTCACCTGCAGAAGAACAAGTTATGAGTGTTTTAATATGTGTGTTATTCTCATTGCTGTGTGTGTGTTTCTTGTTCTGGTTTGGATCTTACCTTCATATAACTTAAGCGGTCAACGGGGATATTGCATATGGTTGACAAACAACTTCTGATTTCGCTGTCCTCTGCGAGACGAGAAAGTTTGTAATTTGCTAATATGATTCATTCATTTGGCCAACTTACTGTCCATTGTGATTTCTTGGAATTTGCCAAATTCCCATTTGTCTGGAAACCAGCGGCGAACGAATATGGTTAACGAATCATCCTTGGGCTGTGGTTCCACGCCTTCCTCGCACTCTTGCAAAATAAACTGGGAAGCAATAAAATGAGACATTAGGTGTCGATAATTTAATGTTTGTTGTACTCCTCACCTCAGCGGCAATTGTGGAGCGCATGTCACAGTAGAGCAAATCCTCGTTGGCGAGTATTTTGATGGGACAACGACCGCCCTTTAGCCAGATGCGACTGTTGTCGACGGTGAGGGACGTGTACTTGGCATCGATGCGATGCAGCTTGGCGACCAGATCCTGTTTGGCCTGCTCCACGGTAGTGGTGGCACTGTACACCCACTCACAGACGCAGGGCAGCTTGGCGGTCTCATTGTCCAGATCCGCCAGGCGCAAAAAGTATATCTTGGCCTTGTACTCGTCCGGTAGCAGTGTCTTGCCCAGCTCCACGGTCAGCGTCTCACCCTCATTGAGAAAGACCAGCGAATTGGTCTGACTATTCGATATTGTGTTCTCATGTTTGCGCTGCAGCTTAAAGTAGGCGCCAGGCACACGGATCAGTTGTTCGATGTGCCGCTTGAATGTGCCCATGCGCATGTGGGTGCCAGCGAGTAGCTTATAGGCGTGCTTCGGTTTACGCAGCTGCGACTCGTCATCGGATTGGTGGCCACTCGTGCTGCTGGTGGTAGCAGCGTCCACGCTATCGATTTTTATGGCATGGAAAAAGTGTGTGGTTGTGCTTTGGGGCAGGGAGCTGTTGTCGCCAGCTTCGCTGTCATAACTGCCATTGCCATTGCAGTAGGCATGAACGCGCATCATGGCGTCTTGGGATGCGGCCTCGTCCTCGGGACTTGACAGCTGTGGTGAGTGGCTGGTGGAGCTAACTTGACTATCGCCGCCACCGCGATGCTGCAGACTGTTCTCAACCAGCGTACGATCGCCGTCACTCAGGCTGCTGTCCTCCGAGTTGGACTCGTGGCCGGGCGTTGCAAGCGGCGCCAGAGAATCGGGCTGATCGCGCTTATAGCGACGCCAATCACAGTCGTTGTTGCCGGCGCTGCCGCCCTCGGGCGTTGCCTTGCCGCTTGTGCCATTAATGCCGTTCATCATGGCCGCATCGACGACATCAGCACCGGCGGCGCTGCCATTGACTGTCTGCAAAGGGGAGAAGAGTTACTTGAATTGACACTCTGCTCTTCAATACTTGCATTTAATTCGGTTTTTCGAGATATGTAATTTGATGGGATTGATAGGGAACCTAGAACATACCTCTATGGGAGCTGCAATGGACTCGGTGCTGGGCACACCCAGCATTTCAAGGCTGCTGGGATCGGTGTTAGGCACGTTTAAGTAAAAGTATGTGATATATTTGAATTGAGAGTTGGCCAGTTGCTGCAGATGCTGTTGCGCCTCCGGTGTCGGTTGCGGATCGTAGGCGACGAATGCTTTGCCGCGCACGGTCGCCAGCAGGAATTGCTGCTCGTTAATGTGTAGGCGTATTGCGATCGAGTGACGCAGTGTATCGTCTCGCGCTGCTGAGTAAACCAGGAAGGGACCGTCCATCGCCATGGTCGAGAGATCTACTTTAAACACATACCACGTGGTGCCATCGCCGGCATAGTTCTCAAACTGCTGATCCTCGGCCCGATACTCCAGCAGAAAGTCCAGATTGTAGTTATGCGCGGCACGGAGTTCCGTCAGCGCCGGATCCGTGCTGTTCTCCAGTGACTGCAGAATTGTGTCCATTGATGAATCATATGCAACCAGACGACAGCGCGACAACGGCGCAAACTGATCCACATTAAGCATCTCGTGTGCCGACATCAACACCAGTTTCACATCAAAACTCTGCGAAACATACACACGCGTCATCTTTAGCTTTTTGAGCGACGGATTATAGAAGTAGACACGTGGCTTGTACAGATCCGGCAGGGCCAGGTCTGTTACAGTGATGTGCCTGCCCAGACGTGTTACGCGCGTCTCCTCCTCCGCGTGCAGCTTGGGCAGCAGCGACTTGATGTGCTCCGGAAAGTCACCACACTTGGCCGCTGGCTCGTTGCGTTTGGCGTCCACCTGGCGATACATCAGCATATAAGCATTCGTGCTGGACGTATACGCGCTGGAATAGTAACTGCCGTTGGGTCCGCCAAAGGAGCGCTGGATGTCCTCTTGCGTTATCTGCAAAATGAATAGAAACGGTTCCAATCAAATAATGTCGTCTGGCAATAAAGCTAGATTATTGGCTACCTACCGAGGACACATTTTGATCGTTGAAGCAAAACCAATCCTGGCTCTCAAAGTCCTTGATGTACGCATAATAATGACCGCCCGATGCGCTGCCTGAGTGTATCATGATGGCAAAGAGCTCATAGTTATACGGACCAGCTAGCGACTCCTGTTTGAGTCGCGCCTCCATGTTGGCGCTCTTGCCGGTGCTGCTGCTCATGTCGATACCCTCGTCCTCATCGTTCATGTCATTTTCGTGCTGACTGGAGCTGGCCGTGGTCACCACACCACTGCTCAAATTATCCTCCTCCATGGCCGAGCCACTGTCCGCAGTGCTGCAATCGTCCACATTGCTGCTGCCGTTCATTTGATATTGCTCACCCTGACCGCAGCGATTAACAAAGCTGTTCAGGTTCAGCTTCTGCGGAAAGGTCACTCTGTGGCAAATGTAAAGAGATTAGAATGGATACAAAATGCTGGAGTTTAAGACATACCTGTCATTCAGCTTGATGCGATGCATGGTCTGATAGTCAAAGTCGAAGCGCTTCAGATGCAGCGTCAGTATGTATGGGAAGGACTTGAAGTGCAGTCCCTTGTGGGCGTCGCACTTCTTTTTGCACTTCTCGCACAGATACTGATTGTTGCCGTCGAGCGTCTCGGGCTGAACGAAGGCACGCAGTGCTTCCTCGATGCTGCCGTAGGCGGAACTGCTGCCAAATGGTCGCACCGGCAACGGTATATCGAGGAAAGTATCCTCGCGCGTCTTCTCCGTATTGCACTCCAAGCACTTCACATAATCATTCATTTTGCCCTCATAAAGATTTGAAATGAGATTGGCTTGTTTGGTATTTTTGAACTTGTGCTCCAGCGCATCGAACATGACGCGGCACAGCTCCTGGATGTCGTGTTGTTGCCAAGCCTCGGACGAGTCCCAGCCAAAGCTGCGCGTCAAGTCTGTCGTCTCCACCGATGATTTGGGCGATGTCTGCAGATTCAGGAACAGCTTTTGCAGTTGATATGGTATGTTCTTGGCCTCGTTGTCATTGTCAGACTCCCAGCGATACAAGGCATTGCGAAACTCCGGCGTCATAAAGAGTGCCTGCAGCAAACTGTTTAAATAGCAGGTCATAGCCTGATTGACCAGTCCCACATAGCCGCGCGGAATGGCGCCATTGCGATGAGTCTCAGTTTCTGTGTTGGCCGAGGCCACGAATTCTGCGGCAGCATTGTTGGACAATTGCCAGGCGGGCACCTCATCGTACTTGCGGCCAAAGAATTTGCTATACTCCAGCTCCTTTCTATTGTCACCTTCGGCCTTAGCGCTACTATCATCGCCAGCAGCAAGTGCATCGGTGCCAGATTCAGTTGCAGCCAACAGTTCGCCTACGGTTGGACCGGCGCTGACGAAGTCGTACTGGACAAGTGGATCCATTAGCGTGGGACTTGCCGAGGCGCCCAAAGCCAAATCATCGTCCGACAGCTGTTCAGCATCGGAGACGGGACTAATGTTGAACAGCTCGGGTGCAGCATCATCCACAGGCGAAATGAGGATTCTATTTTGGGGCAATTGCTGCTGCAGCTGCTCTTTTATTTCAACTTTGGTTTGCTCATCCATGGATACGCCGATTGGCGAGCTTGGCAGCTCCACTTCCACTTCCTCGACTTGTTCTGTGTCCTTCTTGATAATCTTATCGTTGCTTACACTGGGGGTCTTGGTTTTTACTTTAGTGCTGATCTTGGTGGGCGTTGGGGGCGTTGAAGTTTCGCTTGCTGCTATTGGCTCAGCTGTTGCCGGTGTTGTTGTTGTTGTTGTTTCCGTTGTGGGACTGACGCTAGTTTTGGTTTTGCTCGGCGACTTTTTCTTTTTCTCGCCTGTTGTCGTTGTGCGCTTTTTTTTCTCGCCGGTTTTTATTGTTGTCGTCGATGCTGTTGTTGTTGTGCCGTCTGCTGTCTCTAACTGCTTGCTGGCCGTTGAGGCTGACTTCTTCATGACCAATTCGTAACGTTTAGCCACATTGCCGTCCCAGGTGCCATCGGGCAGGAGCACTAGATTGTTCTTCAAATTACGTTTAAAACCGGGCACATCGAACAGCAGCTGGGCATCTAGTGTGTTCAAATGGACCTAAAACATTTAATTAGTAACGAGAGAACTGATGAAGATTTTTGTGTGTACTCACCAGATCCTTGTCGCCGTGTGGCTGAAGCAGCAATTCAAATTTGCCATAGGCAAACTGTGTGCCAATCAGGGTGATGACTTGCTTCACCGTAAAATGGGCACGTACAACGAGATTGATTTTCTTCTGCTGGGAGCCGGGTGTCTGGTCAAAGACGGCGCACTGTGTGCTGCACTCGCTGTCCTTGTCCTTGTTGTCCTGCTCAGCCATGTTCTGGCGTGTGTCGTCAACCAAATGTTAAAATGCCTGTAAGTCGGGAGTAAAAATATCGATTTTTAGGAATTTTGGACGTTTATGCAAAAGAAATGCCTGAAAGTAATAAAGAAAATAAATAAAAAAATAAAAACTACTGACATTTGATTGAGAAGTCAATTTTGACAATAGCTGCTGAGCAGAACAAGGAACCCAAATCCATACGTGCTGTTCATTGCTCCCATCCGTTCCCCAACGCCGCCCCCAACGCCCACCGCAGACCTCAATTCGAAAATAAACCAAAATCGCATTGCTGTTTCGGCGATTTGCGTTTTTCGCGCCTTATTTGTATGCGGGGCCCACGAAAAATCGACATAACATGAGTCAGTTAGTACGGAATTTCATAAACAAATTGAGGCCGGAGGCAGCTTCTAGAAGCGTTCTTATTCCATTTTCAGCTGCTGCTGCTGCTGCTGCTACTGTTGCTACTGTTGCTGTTTGTGCGTCCGAGTTTTCAGCACCAGCGTCATAATTGCCGCATAAATTGCTCCTACAAATGTCATTCTCCAAGTCGATGGCTGTTGCTTTCTTTGTTGGTCTATTTGGGCAACGGCTGACATTGTAACGGAAGTGGTACAATATTTATATTATATATGTACATATACATATATGTATCTTTGGCATTTGGCCGCAATGCGCAAAATGTACAAATTGGTCATCGTTTTCGGGGGGCGTGCACAGCTATATGTAAATAAAGTACATTTCAAAATGAGTTTTGGAAAAACTATAATTCGTTTTGACATTTTACAGTTTTGGCCGACAGCTAATAAAGGAAGCTGCCAACTGGAAACTGGAATCGACGAAATGTATATGTATGCAATTTCCATGGTATATGCATGTTTATTTATTGATATAAGTCAGTTTTCAATAAGAAAAAAAACCACATTTGTTTAGCTTGATTTTATGAAACTTTTGTTGCACACTTCTTGCGAAAACTTCTATACTGTATGCTGAAGCCGATGTATACCGGAAAATTTGCACAAATACTAGCGCAAATGCGTTCACGGTCTAATTAAGTGTCCAAAGCATTTAAAAAATACGAAATGCGCAATGTTTTTCCAACTGAGATTTTCAAAAATAGGCACAAACATTGCAAAATGAGTCGAGGGGCGGACTGAGGCAAGACGTCGAGAGATGAGATGTGTCTGTGGCAAGTGCTGTGGCCAAAAGATAAACGCAAATGAGTTGCAATTTCAAACACATGTTGGATGAACGCAAGCATTTATAAGATATATTTTTATATACATATTTATATATACACTCATATATATATATATATATATTTATGTACGTGGACTGGTACACAAACATCAGCAAGATCGGAATCCAAAAATGCTAATACGCGACCAGCACAAATCAAAATAAAGCAGAAAAAAATGGTGCGTCTAAAAATAAAAAAGAGACGACGACGATGGCGATGAAAAATCGCAGAAATTGAAGGAAAAAAAAAATAACGTCAAAGAAAAAACAAATATGCAAATAGGCAGGGAGCACAAGTACCCGTCAGATACTATCTGGCTATTTGTAAATGCGAAGGTTTCCGTTACCACACTGTATAGGAATACTATGTTTATGTCTACAGATCGAAAAACGCAGACGCATCGTATTCTCATCAATATTTACATTGACGCTGATCCTCAAGACGCGTGACGAGTTCGAAGAAAATTTATATTGAAATTAAATGAAAATCTAGCGAACACATTTTTGATTTGTATGTTTTTGTCAAAAGAGAGTGTTAAATGTTATGTGTGTATGTGTTTAATTCTTATTCGCATATAGTTTGCGCTATTTATAAAACTATTTCGGTACATCATTTCAGTTTTTGAGGGCGAGACACATGCCAAATAGATATAGCTCCAATTTCTCGGCTATATAGTACACACACACACACAAATTGAGTGAGTTTCGAGTTCGATATTCGAGTTTTCAATGCATACACAAATTATGCAGTTTTCTCTACTCTCTCTATCGTTTATTATTACGAAAGCGCAATCTATTTTAAATGGATTTTATTTATAGACCAATTTGCTGGGGGATTTGCACGCTTTACGCGACTTAACTAACTCCATTTGAAGCAGCAAACACACACAGGGTTTATAAATATATATAACTGATGCATATATGTTTATATATATATATATACATATATATATCTTTTATTTTTTTTATGTGCACAAACACACAGACCGTCTGATTGCTCCCCGAGTTCTTTGCGCCGTGAAACACCGCCGTCAACGCAACGACATCGTTTAACGCGTATGCGAGTACTGACCACCACTGCTATGGCGACTATAACACGAACTGGCGCTGGCGCCCCCAGAGCACCCGATTGCTCCACTGCTCGCCTCTCCTCTGTTTGACTAGCCTCGCCCTCCACCGATCGATCGCGTTTACAAATGAATATCCGCCCGGTTGAATGCGCTACAAAGTGGGTGTGCTTTACTCATTTGATGCAGTTGTTAGCACTGATAACAACAAGAAAAACAACAAAAGGCACGCCAACTTTTGCTTTTGATAATCACATTTCGATAAGTATTTGAGTGACTAAGTAGCTTTATTGGGGCTGGCAGGTGATACAGCTGTGTAGTTCACCCACACAGTCCTTAGATCGGCTATTCAAGACACATCGACACTCTCAAACTTGAATCCACGCTCAGTCTTAGCTACTAATTTAAGGAAAGACATGGCTCGGATCTTGATTAAGACGGCAGACGTTACACATATCACAACAAAATTGAAATACCCTGTGCAAAGGGTATTATTACTCAATGAATAGCCGAGTATGCATTAATCAGAATGCGAAGAGCGAGCAATGTTTGCAGAAATTTACACGATAGTGCTATTTTGTTTTTGTGTTTTCTTAAGATGCCTCTCGCCAATTGGCCAAATGAATGACTATTTTTATGCGCTGCTTCTCGCTGTGCCCCGCCAGCGTTTCATGTGTGACTAAGAAACGCTAACAATGAGTGCCGGCATCGACATAAGATGCTCTCTTCCGAAAGGTGGGGGCAGTCGAGCGAGTGGGTTAACTTTTCATGTTGGCGAATTTTCGTTTGCGCAACACTTAATGGTTGCAGGGGGCCGAGGCTTGGAGGGTGAGGCGCCCGGTGGGCGGTCGGTTGATCGGTCAAGGTTTTGCTTCGGAACGTGACACATGTGACTGTGTTTTGTGTGCGAAAGCGAAACTAGTTCAAGCTGTGCGTCCTTCAACGTCTTGGCCAAATGTCGGAAAACTTGCGGCTCCAAAATATGCTCACAAAAACATACACATATATGTATAGGTGTTTGTGTGTGTGTGTAGGCATACATACAGATACATACATATGTATGTATGATTTCACTTACCTGAACTGTAAAAATGTTGCAATATTGTGTGTGGTATTTATGCAGAATCCAGCTCAATGTTTGGGCATACACAGCGCTTTCGATTTAATGCTATCTAAATTGGTTAAACGGAGGATGGTTGATGTTGGTACCGAGCAGCAATCATTTTTATAAATGAAACAAATGTTTTTTGTTGTTCGGCTGCGGTTTGGCTGCACTTCTATCGATCACAATACCGATAGGCAACTCCTGCTTTCGATGGTATATCGGTAGTTGAACGAGAAGCATCGATGCTAGAGTTGTAATTCGATTGCGGTGTAATCGATATTTTTTATTTGTTGGAAACACATTAAATTCGACAAATCAAATGCTTCAAATGTCTAAAATATTTATGGCTTGCAGATTAATCAACCAACATTCTATTGGTTAATTACTAGATACATTTTTTGTTAATTTTAAATCTGGCGCCCTTGCCTATCGTAACGCAATGTTCCGGATGCAACCCTACTTTGCGAGAAGCATCGAGAATTTTCGACAAGCAGACTGCTCGGAGTCTATATAAGGGTGACGTGCGCTGCCACTTCGATTTATTTAGCAAAATTAAGAGGAGCGTAAAGAGGGTGTGTACCCGAAACAAGAGATACCCGAACGGGATAATTGATTGAAAATTATATAGTACATAAATTATTTCAAGACAATTGTGTGTTTTCAAAAGTGCATTTCACATCAAGTAAACTTTGAAATTTGAAAGTAAATTCAACAGAAGTATAAGTGAAATATATAAATACTTTTTTGCTGCACAGCTGCAAAACAAATAAGGTGAGTGGGCAAACAATCCTAATAATTGTTGCTTAAATTAGCAAGTTTTAAAGTGTGTCCCTCAAGAACATAGATAAACGAAAATCAAAACATAAAGTACAATTATAAATCAAATAGTAATCCCAAACACTGATGCGACGTCGACGTCACTCTTATATATTTTTGTGTATGTAGAATGACAACACAGCAACAGAAATAAAATCGGTTGTCGTTGCACAACTCGAAAGCTTCTAGCAAATTCCATTGAGCGACGCGCGTTCGAGAGAAAGAGGCAGTTGTTGTTTTTTTGCTTCGTTTCGATTTTTGTATCAGTATGATAATTGTGTGCTTTCTTTTGTTTATTTGCAGTTGAGTGCGCGGCGCTAAAGTAAAGCAAAACAAAGCAGAATGGGCAAAGATTTCTACAAGATTCTGGGCATTGACAAGAAGGCCACAGACGATGACATTAAGAAGGCGTATCGAAAGTTGGCACTTAAATACCATCCGGATAAGAACAAGAGTCCGCAAGCCGAGGAGCGTTTCAAGGAGATTGCCGAGGCCTATGAGGTGCTATCCGATAAGAAGAAGCGCGACATATTTGATCAGTATGGCGAGGATGGACTGAAGGGCGGACCGCCCGGATCAGATGGCCTCGGAACACCGGGTGCCTACTCATATCAGTTCCATGGCGATCCACGCGCCACATTCGCGCAGTTCTTTGGCTCGCAGAATATCTTTGGTGCGGCAGATCCGTTTGGCGCCTTCTTTAGCGGTGGTGGTGGCGGCAACGGTGACGGCACAGAACAAATCTTCATGAATATTGGCGGCGACGAGATGTTTGCTGGCGGTTTTGGCGGCAGTCCCATGGGCGCTTTCCGTTCACAATCGTTTAATGCACAGGCGCCCAGCCGGAAACGTCAGCAACAGGATCCACCTATCGAGCATGATTTGTACGTAACGCTGGAGGAGGTTGATAGAGGATGTACAAAGAAGATGAAAATCTCGCGCATGTCAATGACAACTGGCACAGCGCGCAAAGAGGAAAAAGTGTTAAGCATCACTGTTAAGCCCGGCTGGAAGGCCGGTACCAAGATCACATTCCCCAACGAAGGCGACCAGGCACCGCAAAAGCTGCCGGCAGACATAATCTTCATCATACGCGACAAGCCGCACTCGCAGTTCAAGCGCGAGGGTAGCGACTTGCGTTACAATGCCCAGATCAGTCTCAAACAAGCTCTGTTGGGCACTTCAGTGACGGTGCCAACGCTGCAGGGTGAACGCATGCAAGTCAATACGCAAGGCGAAGTCATCAAACCCAACACAGTGAAGCGCTTCAGTGGGCGTGGACTGCCCTTCCCCAAGGAGCCGTCGCGTCGTGGCGATCTGATCGTCGCCTTCGATATCAGATTTCCGGACACGATTCCACACAGCTTAAGAACAGTGCTAGCGGAATCGCTGCCAAACTAAATGTGATGGTCGGCTCGGTTGTCGTGTACAACGTTTAGCTCTATACTCTATCATAACATCTGTAAAGTATGATTTAAGTTTAAGTTATTAATTAAATTTACCCTTTATATATTTTTCGTAAGGATAGGACGCAAAATTAATTTTTCGGTGTAGGCTCGAAAAATGTTGTTACCTTGCCAAACGTGTGGTTAGAAATTCGATGTTAATGTTGATAAATGCAAAACCTTAGATTTGAATTTTCGCGATAAGATAAGAAAATAATAGACAAAACATTGAATACAACATATACACTTACAACATACATATAGTATATACGAGATAGTCGAAAGTGTTTTGTGCTGGCTACGGATCGGTTACTGAATTGTATATTTTTTGATCATATTCTAAACAATAATCCAAAGTTTATTATTGATATTGCCAATTGTTAACATATGTCCACATCGTTACTACTGTAAAGCATATGTATCCCCTGACCAATCCAACTCGGCTCCCACAAGACACTGCAGGGCTTCCGTACTCTAAAACACGCGGCTATTAAATTGTAAGACAGATCACACCTACATTATATGAAAGCAATAGAAGTAGTACGTTTTAGTACCATAATTGTATATTTACGTGAAAAAAGTATTTAATAAACTAATTGAAAACAAACAACCTATTCTACTTGATTTGGGATCGGGTTACATACAGGAGCTTGCTGAAAAAGAAGTGCATCAGAAAGTCAACCAAATTAAAAACAGATTTTATTGATTTTTTTTTAATTTCACATTTTATTTTGTTTTTATTTTTGTTCACTTCAAAAGGATTTTTGTAATTTATTCATTTTCACATATTTTCACTTTCCTTACTTTGAGTGTTAATTTGCATTTGCAATTGTATAATAATGTTTTTTTTTTGTTTTTTTTTTTGTTCATTGTGTATTTTTTTCTTGTATATTTTTTCATTGTTTCAAAAATTATTAACATCGATTGCATGTTGTTGCAGCTGTTAATTATCATAATAAAAATGGAATTCTTTAATGCTTGTTCATTTTGTTCGTTATAACTAGAATTGTTTCTGTTTAACTTGTTGTTCTTGTTGTTGTTGTTGTTGCTATTGTGTGTTACAAATGTTTCATTATTATTTGAATTTCGATTTCATAAATTTGCTTATGCTTGTGTGTTGTGTTTGTTTTTGTTTTTTGTTGACTTATAACTGTAATACATTTACCATCTTTTACTGTTCATTACTGCTTCAGCTTCTGCTTCTTCTCTTTCCAAAGTAAACGTGATACAAAAAATAAAGAGACTAACAATTGTATTAACAAATAAAATACCCATTAACAATTTGTTAAACGTGATACGCGCACCTTTTTCTGAGGCAGAGAGAAGCGGCCTGAACTAAATTAGGTAAATAAGTACATGTGTTTGTTTTTTTATACATGGTATAATAATAATACATATATTAATATATACATCTACATTAATATATGTATATTTTTAAAATGCATTAAAAATAGTCAAATGTGTACAAAAAGTTCATACTATTTCGAATGATTTATATTCTTAACCATCTTTAAATGAGCTTCATAATTTAACTATTTCATTGACTAAAGTTTCCGGCAACAATTACTGCTGACTGCTCTTCGCTTTTGGTTTATTTATTATTATTATTATTTGTATTGTGTTTTGTTTTGTTTTGTTTTTTTATTATTTTATCCTCAAACTTATATAAACAGTAAAAATTATGTTAAAATGTTGTGATTTGGTTTTTTCTTTTTCGTTTTGTTTGATTAACATTCATTCATTTATCAATTAGACTGCTGTATACTTTTTTAGAATTTCTGTTGACTCGATTCTTATGTTTTTTGCTTGTTTTTTACCGTCTGTTTTAATTAAAGTTTACATTGTATATTATTTAATTCAATTTGATTGGAAACCTAAAAATGTTTTGATTATGTTTCGATTTTTGCTACTTGTGTGTTTTCAATGGGATTGAAAAATGAATACATGATACGAGTAGTGTCTCTCGTCAAGTACACTGAAAACAAAACCTATTCGCAAATGCCAGTACAGTGTACAGTGCCTGGTAAATGAGCTGGTTAGTGCATTGATTAAATCATTCAGCAATTGGGTGAGTTCTTTTTCCTGATTTGAATAACTTCCAAGCTGCATTCACAACCAATATAATTATTATTTTAATCTTCTTGTTGAACTTTGCGGAAAACTTCTTGTCTTGTTTCCATTTTGAAAACCCATATTCAAAAACAACAAAATTATACAAAAAATAATCAAAATTTGTGCTCAATATTTGCTTTTTTTTTTTTTTTTTCTTCTTGTTTGTCATCTATGGAATTTAGCTATGCATGTAATTTGTTTGCTTCGTGTTTTAGTTTTATCATCATTTTGTAAGTGTTTGTTTGAGTGAAGATCTTAATTATTATATTATTGTAATTAAGCTAGAAGAGTGTTTCATTATCTTTTTGTTTTCTTTTTGTTGTTGTGTGTATGTAGTGTTGTTGCCGTTTTCGCGCTTATATATTTATATACTTTTCTTTTTGTTTAGTTTATTTAAATGTTTTGCTCGCGTTTAACATGTTAGGTTTTGCTGTATTTGGCGCTGAATTCTGCAATTAACCGTTGTTATCTTGGATTTGTAATCCCCAACTCATTTATATTTAGTGTGTTTATATAAATATGTGTGTTTGTTTAAGTGTATGGAATTCATTTTTTGTTAGTTAGTATTACTTGTTAGTTTACCATTTAACATTTTGACTAAATTTTTGCTATTTTCTTTTTTTTAAATGTGTGTGTGTTTTTAAATGTATTTTATGTGGTATCTGTATGGTATTTTCTTATTCGGTTTTTTTTCAGTGTACTTCCTACAAACTAAACACTTTGCATTGCAGCTTTAATTTAATTCGAGTGTGTGTTTGTGTGTGTTGATTTGCTTTTCGTGTTCCTTAACTGTCTAAAGATTTCTTTCTTATTTATGTTTGTATCTTTTTGTTTTATGTTAGAACGTTTGTTTAAAGTTGCATTTTTTTTAATATATTTGGTTTTTGGGTTTCACTTGCGATTTTTTTTTATTTATTTTTAAATTCACTAATCCTAAATACAATCAATGTTTCAATTTGTTCACGTTTTCTCCTCAATAAATGTATTTAAATCGAAATTTGTTTTCAAGTCTTTTTCAGCGACAAATGCATTTGAATTTGTTCACATATTTTGGTTTTGTTTTCTTTAATTCTTATTAAATTTTTTCAAAATCCTTTGCTTTAATTATACGTTTATTATATGTTTTGCACATTAAATACAATCGATAATATAAATCAAAGTCTTGTTTTAAAAAAGATGTGCATGTTACCATCTTTTTGCTCTCATTAAAAACGTAAACAAAAAACAACAAACGTTTTTTTTTTCTCCTTCATTCGATGTTTTTGTGATGCTTAAAAACAATTCGAAACTATTCACTTTTTCGAAAGCAACATTAACATTTTGACACACTTGTTTCAGTATTAATTAATTAATGAATTAATTAATAATAAATAAAGTATTTATTCGTTTTTTTGTTGTTGTTATTTTTTGGATTTGCTGCAAGTTGCTTAATTCGTGGGAGGGGGTGGAAAAAGTGTTAGTTCGTATTGTTTCTGTGTTGTGTTCTTTGATTGAACTGCTGTCGTTTCATACAACACTTGATTAGTTAAAATTGAACAAAAGAAATTAGTTAAGAGTTCTTATGTTTGCATAGCTTCATACTAAATGTATTGTTTTGCTTTTTCTGATTTAATTTTTCACATCGTCTTTGCGGGTTGTTGACTGTGGATCTGTGCCTAAATTTATCATGTCTCGTGGTTTCCACACCGGGGACCCTACAATTAAATGAAAGAAAAGAAAAGATACAATGGAAACCATATATGAAAAAATATGAAATTTTTCGTATTCTCGTTTTTTTTCTTTTCGTTTTTTGCGGTCAAACAAGAATCCAAAACTTAATTTGTAGTTTTAGTAGTATATAAAGAGAAGAAGAGAAATGTTCTCCATTTTGTGGTAATTAACAATTGGGTATATAGTTTGTTTTGGTTAATCAAGTGGGTAGCCAATGGTAGTGTTTAAGATTCAGATTATTACTTTCAAAACATGCAAGCAACCCGTTCAAAGTACTTGACAAAACTCAAATACTTTCAACGTTTTCATCTTAAATAAAATATAAGCAAAACTAATTATTGTTTTTATTTTTTCGTTTCGTTTTGTTTTATTTAAATGTATAATGAGCACTACTTTTAAGCTGCTTTTGCTACTTAAGAAGAGGATCGTAGGTGGGTGAAGAAGGTTGAGGGGATTGGAGTTCAACAGCTAGGCTAAAACAACTAAGTTAGAATTTGTATAAAGTTAAGTTTTTTGATATTTGTTGAGGGATTAGAGCAGTGTGGGATAAAGTTTAAGTACTGTTTTGGGTTAAAATGTTGACATCGCTTGGTTTTTCATAATATTTGCTTTCTTTTCTTTTCATTTCATTGTTAAGTTGTATTAAAATATTGGACAAATGTTCGAATTTCATAAAACAGTTTTGCATTTTATGCCAACATTTTTCGTTAGTTTCGTGTCAGGTCAAATGAAATGGAAATTAAAATAAATGTCAAATTGTTTTTTAATCTTTTCAAAGATTGATGACAAATTTATTACAATACTAAAGTGCAGCTCCAATTAGCCAGTTAACTTCATAACTTGGATATGCGAGTGATTCGGCGCATAAATTTTAATAAAAAAAAGTTTGCAGCTTGTTTCGGAAAATAGTTCTGATAAAGAAGAAAAGTTTTGTTTGTTTGGAAAATATTCAGCGTGATTAAAAACGATGAGAATTTTGTGCTATTTGAGGTATGAGGTACAGAAAAATGCAATGCAAAAAGGTTGTACGAATAGCGAAATTAAATTTATTTAGTTTGTTTTTTTTTTTATTTGTTATTTTCGACAAATTGTTAAAAATATCGAATTAATTGAAAGAGAGGGGAAATGTTTAGATGGAGTTGTTACTTGTATTCATTATTTGATTGGTTGTGGGGGCACGTGTGTGTAACCATAAGACATTTATATAAATATTTCGATTATATTTGCATATTATATATTGCTGTTTTTATCATTGGCACTAAATTACCATAATCATAATCATAATCATAGCATTTAAAAACATTACGTTATTTTTTGGCACAGTTATTTCATTTGTTGTTTGTTGTTGTTGTTGTTGTTTGTATGTAGTTAGTTAAGAAAATGCAAAACGGATTATTATTGAAATGACGAAAGTGGTTAAAGTGGAAAACTTGCAAAATCGTCAAAAGCGCACCAAAAAATTCTATTTCATTGAATTTATTGTTTATTAATATTAATTAATCAAGCGATGCCAACTAATTATACTTAGGTGTTGTTGTTGGTTGTTCTTTGGTTATTGTTTTAAGCTATCAAGTATTTGCAACAGATACAACAGATATGCCATGTACGACTGGGAGTGTTGTTGTATGTGTCGCTTACAGAACTTAAGCATGTTTTATATATCCTTATAAATAGAGACATTCATATTTCTGCATTTTAGAAATTACGTAATAAGGAATTCTGATACGGTTCGCATTGTTTTGAGCTGTATGAGTGTATTTTCATTTTTGTTTTTTTTTTTTTTTTTTTGATTATTTTTATTTATCTTCAAGATAATTTGCAATAACAAAATTAAATATCACCCGTTTAATTGTTTAATCGCTAATTCAATATATAATATATAATTTATAATTTGTTTTTTTTTCTAAGCGCACCTAATTTACAAAAAGGAAAATACGCACTTACCTGCTAAAATGTGACTAAATTAATACAAATTTGCCAGATTCATAACTAATTGTGTTGGGCGCCTAAACATACGATACAAAATCAGATACAATACAAATTCTGGGTTCACTAAATGTCCTTATGGGTGTGGTGTGTCAAGGGGTGAAGGGGAGTGGGTTCCGGGGCAGGGTGGGGTCTGCATCGATTACTGTCATTTTGTCGCTGTCCAAGAGCTCATTGACATTAATTTGAATTGTTGTTTAATTAGCTTTTCTCTTTGTTTACTTCTCAATATTAGTTATTTAAATTTTACGAGCTTAATTATCATTTTATTTGCCGTCGCATTTGATTTTTGTTGATGATTTTTACTCTGTTGATTATTTGATTTGGTTATTTATTTAGTGGTACATTTATATAAAATGCATTTTGCATATGCAATAATGACATTTTGTAGTATTTTCCTTTTTTTGATTGAATAAAGTTTATAGGCATTTACGAGCTTGTTGAGCTTTGTTTAGAATTTATTTTTTTATTATTATTGTTATTTAATTGTAATGTATTTGCTTGTAGTTTTTGTTTTTACTTTCTTTTTTGTTATGTATATTTATGTTTTGTATATAGTTAGTATATTTCAGGATTTTGTCGTTTGTCCTATAACTTGTATGTTGTATATATTTTGATTTCTTTTCCTTTGCAATTTGAATGTATTTTTGATTTTACTGCTGTGAAGCCCAGTGTAAACTGTAAACATTTGTTTTTGTATTGTAGATATCTTAAGAATTATTTTGACTATTTTGCATTTAGCATGAACAACCTGACATTTGATCTTTAAGTCCGTCTTGGGTCTCTATATGTACTAAGTATATGCCTGCAGTTACTAGACACCCAAACTTAGCCTAATTATGTAAGTTGATTTTCTTTTTTTCGTTTTTCTTTTGTAGATGTATATGTGAGCGAGGCAAGTGGAAATCAGTAGTGAAAAGAAAATTCATGGAATTCATGAAAAGTATTTGGATGTGGAAGATTTGTGTCTTTGGAAATTGGGAATTGTTTTCACTTGCCTGCCTTTTGTTGTTTAGTGTAGTATTTATGTATATAGCCGCATACATACATACGTAACTCTAGGTATAATCCTTTAATATAATATATGCCTATATGCATTTTGTTGTATGTATTTAATACTGAACATTGAGGTACGACTTACGATTATCATTCTTCAATACATTTATTTGCATTTGATTTTTATTGTATTTGTTAATTTGTTAAAATTCATAAATGTGAAAATGAACTGATTAAATATGATTTGCATTTGCTGATTATTCTGATTATAAATTTACAAATTATAAATAAAAATTAAAAAATTATTTGTCACAACACGCACAAATATATTTTTGACATTTATTCTAACTAACTATGTAAATATTCATCATATTTGATGTTTTCTTCTTCTTTTTCGGTTTTAGGTAGTATGTATAATGTTAACCTATAGAATGTTGCCAACCCGCATTTTTCACTTTTGACTTATAACTAAAAAATACACACCCGAGTATACAATATTTTTGCAGCCAGAGGAGGCAGCTGCAATCATTTTTTTTTTTATCTTTTGCAGGCCGTGTAATTAAAAACTTTTCCTTACGATTCCAGGAAATGCCAGTGACACAGTTTGCGCAGCTAATAGTTGCTGCATCTGACATTACCTACAACTTTTTGCCCCACATTATGTAAGTATGTAAGTACCCATCCTTTTTTTAGTTTTTGTTTTTCTTGTTGTTTTTTGAGTGTGTCAGTGTGTGTGTGTGTGTGTGTGTATGTGTGTGTGTGTGGTTGTTAGTAAGTTGGGCATGCATGTCTCTTAGTTTACTTGAGTGCGAGTATGAATTTCAACTTTAGTTTTTCGTCGTAATTACGCAACTTGAGCGTTGTGTGCAACGCGGCGTATGCGTCATCTGTGTAAATCATAGCCTTAAAAACTACGCACCTAAAATTCTCTCTATTCTCCCTCATTCTACTCTCCACATCTCACCATCTCTCTCTCTCACTCACTTTCTCTCTATCTGTGTAAAATAATTAACCTGAAATGTGACACACACACACACACATTTACGAATTGCAACTGTAACCTAGAAAAAAAACTAAGGATTTGATTGGCTGTTCATAAGAACCATGTGAAGAGGTTTGCTGACTTAATCTAACACTTAAACTGTGCTCTGCTGTGCTGTATGTGTGTATGTATGTGTGTGTGTGTGTGTGTTTGTAAGTATTTGTTTTCAATCCCTTGTGTTCAAGTTTTGATTAATATTTTCTTTATATAGTTTGCATGTTGAAGTTTACGTATATTTTTAGTATTTGTTGTAGAGCTGAGTGGTATTTTCTTTTGTAAATTTTTTTTTATTTTATTTTTGTTTTTGTTTTTGTTTTTGTTTTTGTAAAATTAGTTTTTGAGGCATTTCGGGTTACTGTTGTTGTTATCTTTTATGTTATCTTTGGTTGCGTTGTTGCTAAAACTACTCGAAGTTTTAGTTCAACTGTCTCATAAAATCCCTGTTTATGTGTCTCGAACTCTCTCTTCCTCTTCCTTTCTTCCTCATTCTCCTCCCATCTCTGTTTCTCTCACTATTGTTTCTCCTTTCTCCTTTTTTTTAGACGTGTATCTCGAAATAATCATGGCAATCGACACAGCCACCAATTTGATCGCTGCTCATCTCCTGCATGTAGGCAATGCCGGAACCACCGGCTGTTGGCTGTGTACTAATCACCATATTTGTTGGCATGCCACGTGGCGTCTTCTTCCGCGTGCGACTTTGCCGCACGCGGGACTTATGCTAGGAGGGTCGCTTCTGATACAGACAATCAATGCATGTGGTATATTCTGGTGCCGACGAACTCATCTGATAAGCGGCCTGTTCATGGGGGCAGCTGGGAGGCTGCTGCTGTGGCACCGGTGCATCATAGCTCATCATGTCCATTTCCTGCATATAGCTAATCATTGGCATATACTGTTGTGGCGCCTGCCGCGGCAGTGCATCGTAAATGGGCTGCGAGAACGTGTTTTCCGCAGACTGCGATCGCAGCGGTCCAGAGCTGTACACCACATAGCTGGGACGTTCCGGTGAGACGCCATAGGCGCGATAGGAGCTGCTCGTCGTTGTGCTATCTCGCGATGTGGAGCGCTCCAGTGATTTGCTCAGCCGGCTGCGATTATTACTGGAGCTGGTGAAACGACTGGTGGTCGGAGCAGCAGCTACATAGTGATCACTGCAGGTCTGATTGTCATAGACCGGATAATACTGATATGTCTCCTGGGCGTTCGCTTTGTTGATGTTGCCCGTCTCAAAGCTGCCATGGGCGGACATGCTGCGCTTCCGGGCAGCATACGGCACATCTAGATTATGATCGGAGCCGCCATGGCTATCGAAACTGCTGCGCGGCGAATGTCGATGGCAGATGCTCGCCCGATCTGGCGACAAGTGATCAACGCTGCCTCTCGGCGAGATGCGTGGCGATAAGTTTGTCTCACAGACATGTGAGGGACCACCCTTCTTCAGGCAGCTGCGATCAGGACTCTTCGATTTGGCCGGACTAGCCGGTGGCTTCAATATGCCCGACGCTGGAGTTGTGTGCTTCAGAATGCCGCCACCCTCGGAGCTGCGACGTGGACTGGGCGTACGCCTGCCACCCGAAAGCCGATCTTGCGAGTTGTCGCGACTGGAACAGATACTCAAACGTTTGCCCTGCTCGCTGATGCTCTGCCGCGGTGACTTGATCTTAATGATGCGCACCGGTGAGCTACCCTGCGATTTGCAGCGATCCGGAGAAATGTATATGCTCTGACGGCTTCTCGATCCGCTCTTTGGCTTGCTGCCCGTTGACGAGCCTGTCGGCCGCTCAGGTGACTTGGTCTTGAACACCTTGTCCACCTTCTTGTCGATGACAACAATGTGCGAGGCCAACGAGCTCGTGGGTTCATCCTCTGTCTCATCACCCGATCGCTCCGAGGGTCCAGTTGTATTCCCAGTGCTATCCGATTCGGTTGTGGGTCGCGACGATGGCGACTCAATGTCCACGGTGACGATGACCATCTGTTGTGTATTCTCCACAACTGTTTGTGGCTCTGGCGAAAGACTCGAATCATTCTGCTGTTGATCGGCTGCCTCGTCTTCACAAATATCCGATGGATCGAAGGCCTTCTCGCGCAGACTGGCCATATAGGCGACAATGTCGCAGGTGCCCGCTGCAAGATGCTCCTGCTCCAGCTCGCACAGATGCTTGTCCATGTAACGAGCCGTTGCATCCGTTGCAGTCATTACGTTGGAGTCGCGATCGCGTTTTCTTTGTTGCCCCGAATGCTGATGGACGACAGCAACCTGCTGCGAGGCCGCCAAGCGTTCGGATTCGCTCTCAAAGATCTCAATTACCTCGATTTCCTGTTTGGGTGACTGACGTGGCGACTGTCGCGGGGACAAGTGTCTCTGAGTTTGGGTAAGTGTCTGGTTTTGGGTCTGGGTCTGGGTCTGAGTCAGATTTGTATCGTTATTGGCAAACAAGCTACCACTACTGCCTAGACTTAGATTAAACGTGGCTGCCACGTGTGCGGCATGCGCCTCAGATTCCGATTCAATCTCGGATTCGCTGGCAACTACGTCTAGGCTGCTCTTACCTAGATCCTTCATCAGCACCGGCTGATAGCTGGCCGGCGGATGCGATGATTGTATCAAGCGCGCCTGGCTGCCAGTGCTGCCCACCGAAAGCGTCGATGTTGTGCTACATGATAAAAATTAATAAAAATATAGAAAGAGCAATAAATCGAGCAATAAGCGAGCGTTACTAGAAATTTGTATAAATAACTACGACTGTATTATGTTGTCAATGTAAGCATTAAGGTCCTTTCAATAAGATTATCATTAGTCAGTTGTCACGAGTTCCAATGTCCTAACTTGATCAAAAATTATCAGATATATCATTGTTCGTTCTACAGATCAACACTACATTTAAATTTGAATACTCAATTCTTTATCTAAATTCCTATTCAAATGTTGACCTCAAAAGTCCTGCCGGGACTGGTAAAAATTTCCCTAAGCCAAAAGGGCATTTTAATCGCGGTTCGAACTCTAAATTAATTTTTTGTTTGAAATCTGATTCTTAGTTGAAATTTATGTTGAAATTATGACCTAAAAAGATCTGTCGGGACTGTTACAAATTTCCCAAGCCTATAACTTGCTCAAATGTGATCCGATTTGCAAAACCTTAATTATGGTTCGACCTCTAGATTTGTACTACATCTAAACATAATACCTCAAATTATATACTCTGTGTGTCTTGTGAGATTTGGACTTACCTGAGCGTCAGGTGATTGGGCGTGCGGCCCAGGGTGGCCTTGGGCCTGATTGTGCCCTGCTGGGAGTCTTCTTCGCCCTCAGATTTGGTGCCCGGATCAATGCGTTCAATGTCGCTGCTGTGATGATGCAAGTGCGGCTGCCTAATAGGAGGCGGCGGCGGCTCACGTGGATGCGGATGTGGATGGGGCGCCACCGATTGCTGCTGCAACTGTTGCTGTTGCTGTTGTTGTTGCTGCTGCTGCGGATCTATGGAGGAGTAAATGATTTCTTTATGGCATGAAGCGATGCAATGATAATTTTGATTTAGTCTTGGCAAGTGATTTATGGCTGCTTCGGCTTCTCGTCTTAACTTACCTGTAACATCACCCAGCGTCTTGCTGCGACTGCGAAAGCCGCCCGGTTGCTGCTGCTGCTGTTGTTGTTGTTGCTGTTGCTGCTGCAGCTGCTGTGTGTGCGCCGCATAGTGGACCACGCCCACGCTGGGTGGCAGATCATCGCCCTCCTGGCTGCCCGACAGATTGTCGTAGTCAATGTTTCCAGCCGAGTGGCGTTGTGATCCCGACTTCTTCTTTGGCTTGCCCAGCGTATGCGAACCATGAGCAATCGTGATCTGAGTAAGTGAGACAATTTTTTAGTTGACGACTGGGATTAGGATTAGTTGTTAGTTTACCTGCTGCTTGGGCCGCTCCAGTGTCTGTGAGTTGCCCGCATATCCACCCATTTGAGAGGATAGACCCGAAACGGAACCAGAGCTGCCGCCAAAGTTCTTCATCGGAATTGACATATTTCGTACGCTCTCTCGGATTATCTGCCGGATGGTCTTGAGGAATGCATTGCGAAAATCGGCGGTGCTATTGGACAGCACATAAACCTTCTCGGGTCTACGTTGCAGTTGCGAACGCAAGTGAATTAGCTCCCAGAGGAAATGCGAATCCATATCCTTGGCCGAGCTGGCACGCACCTGAACCTCGGTGACCGGTATTAAAACCTGATAACGTATAATTTCCACCTCATTCGGTGCATTCTTGCTCGAAACCCCCTAAACGTGGCCAGTTGTAGATGAACAGAGATTTGCAATTGCTTTTTTAACTTTACTTACCATTAGTTTTTTCTTTTGACGCAAGCGCTCCTTGCAGAGGAAGACAACGGCCGATTTGAATACAAAGCACATGGCATGCAGCTCGAGACCCTTCTTGATCTTGCCCAGAAAATCGGAAATGTTCAGCCACTCGACGCCGCCATAGTAGAGCAGATCGCCTGGGAATGCGCAGCATTGCGGGGGAGGGGGAGCATTTGGAGCATTTGCATTGGCATTGGCATTTGAAGCTTGTGTTGCTATTGAATGCGTTTGCTGTAACCCACCTGGACTCAAATCGATTGGCTGCTTGCATGACTTCTGATGCTGTCTGAATAGATGATCAAATATCGCGCCATATTCCTCATGGATGCGCTGCATTTCATTTATATGCTCCGCCACCTTTTCCATGCCCTTGAGTGCCTCTGTGATATAAGGATGAGATATGAAAGGATGTAAGTAAAATTTGTTCAGGATATAGAAGACACTATTTGCTTACCGCACAGATGCATATGCTCATCGGCGCGCGAATCTGTGAGATTGCGCATTTGCTGAAGGAGCAACGGATATTTGAGTATACGCTGTATGGGCTTGATCAGATACGATTCCAGGGTGCTGCTGTGCTGCTGCTTGGGATTGCGTGACGCAAGGAACTCCTGCAGGGCATGGTTGCCCTCATCTGGAAAATAATTGGGATAATTGCGAAATTGAGACATTTGGCAAATGATTTGATTTCAATGTACGCTTCAATTCCCATTAATTACAAAATGTTACGCACCAACCAGGCAAGGCACAGTTGGAGAAGGGCGAGGGATGAGGAGGTGGCAGGTGAACTGAGGCATGGTATTGCATTCTGTCAGTTACAACGATATGCAGTTACTGGGCTGTGTGTGTGTGAGGCAGGTTAGCAACGCTAACAAGAAAATGTCATTAACTTGTTCTTATTGTCAGCTGAGAAGCTTTGATAAAGGCACCGTCAAAGCCTGTCTGTTGCACGGATTTGCGTCTAATGGCTAACCCCCACCCACCTACAGCCACCCCCATCATTTTACTAACCTCTTTTGGCTATGCTAACGCTTTTCGTACTCCTGCTTTTGGCTGCTGGCTGTCTGCTGCTTGTAACTAAGGCACTTAAGTGCACTTCTTGCTATAATTAATTATCCTTTCAACTTTTTGCATAAAATTGCATGCCACAGCCAAGCGGCAGCAGCAGCAGCAGCATCAGTTTGAGTGGCTTCGTCAACGTACAGCTGTAACTTAAGTTGGCACAAGCTGCTGCTGCTGAAGCTACTGCTCCTTGCTCCGTGCTCCGTGCTCCTGCTCCTGCTCCTGCTCCCGCTGCCAATCCTGTCAGCAGTTTAGCCTGCCATTGATTGCAAATATTGCAACGCTTAACGTGCAACCGTCAGTTGCCTTGTTATGTAGTTGTTAAACACTTGCCACGCCTCAACCATCTCCTTCTCGCTCTCTCTCTCTCTCTCTCATTTTTTCTGTTCCTCATTGCTGTGGGATAAGCATATTGTCCAGAATTATGCTGTGTTGTAAAGTCAACATATTTTTTATGCTTATCCCTTGTTTTCAAACAAATTTATTGAAACTTTGCATAATTGCTATTTTACGCTGCATCTGAGAGCGTATTGGATTATTGGTAGTAATACCAATTAAATTTGAATTAGTGGTAAACGAATAAGTTTCAATAATCTATCAACTTTATGGTAATGTTGCTGACTGCTTAATCTTAAAGATAATAATTGAAACAGTTCCCCATTTTCAACTGAAGAGCGCTTTGCTTAAGAAATAATTGAAGAATTTGTTTAACAAATTATTTGCTATTCTTTAAGCTGTTAAAATTAATTTACTTAAGTATTTTTTAACTGAAAAGCTAAACTTAAAGATATGCCCCAAGTCTAGTAGAGGGTATTTGGTATTCTACATTCCCATTGACATCTGCCTTTTGTTTGCTTTCGCTGTGCATCTGTGCGTCTCATTTGTGTGCAACGCCTGTGTTTGCTCGAGTGTTTTTAAGCTGCCACTAAGTCTAATTTAATTATGACATGTTGTTGCCTAAGCCTGAATCACAGCCGACTCTCGACTCTGGAGTCTGGTCTCCAGCTTTGCTAGTCCCGAGCCGCAGCTGCTCGAAAAAGTGGCAACTTGGCTGCCTTTTATGCGACTCGTTGCCGGTGGCAACCGCGTGGCATAGTTTTTTTTTTTTGTTTTTTTTTTTTGGCAACGCTTGCTTGCCTATTTGCCTATTTGCAGGCGTGTCATAATTCTGCAAGTTTAATTAACAAAAGATGCTTGACAGTTGCCGCCACGGCATGAATACGAATGTGCGACGCCTCCAGACCACCTCCCCCCCGCTCTGCCCGGGAAATGCGAGCATCTCATATCTTTCGCCGCGTCTACACATTTGTGGCTGTAATTATTCATTTAACTTGCAAATCACGTGAGTAGGGGGAGGGAGGGGGAGGCGGGGGCGGGGAAGCAACCACCACTGACAACAATTGAAGCGCATAGTTTGCCAATTGTTCGTAACTTGTCGCTTGTTTGACTTTTGCAACTTTCCCCAAACTTGCCCCCATTTCCTCTCCAACAAACTTTAAACTCAAATAGACTTTGACGCTTCACGCTGATTGCAATAGTTGAGCTCACACCCGACACACACACACATACACAGAGATACACACATGTACACACATCTATACACACACAAATGACTCATAATATATGTATTTATGCATATGGCAAACACTTTTCTTTTGATTTGCCACAGAGACACGCCCATAAATTTGACTATGGCTTTAAATTTAAGTTTTCCCATATGCAAATTGTTCCCTATGCGACCAAAAAGAATGCAGTGATTTTCTTTCTGTGGCAGCCCACTGGGCGTATGAGCAATCAAATGGTAATGTCTGAAAGGGTTTGATGATTTCTCATATTTTTCAAATTGGAAAGCAGAACAAACAATGTCTAAAATTGGACATCAGTTGAGCATTAACATATGAATGAGATTTTACATTTTATATTTTTTGTCGAAAAAACAAAGCAAAGAATCAATTTATTTACCACAATTTCCAAATGAATTTTCATGTGTTACTTACTTGGGTGCAGAACCTTTTGGGCCTTGCTGTGGCTGGCACAGAACGACGAGTAGAGCTTGAAGTGATTGACGTAATAGAGGAAAGCGGAGCCAATTGCAAACAATACGTTCTGCAAGAGGATAAACACATCAAAACATATTAAATGAATAAAGATTAAGTATTAAGAAGCCAAGTCACGCACTGATGCCAACAAAAAAAACTTACCCTAAATTGGCCACAGTGCTCGAACTTATTGAATTCCGGCTCAAGTTCCAGGGCCTCTTCCAGATTTTGAAGGAACTGACGCTGGAATGTAACAATCTCATGTATGTTACCAAAGAGCGCATTAATTTCCGCATTCGACAGAAACGTTTCGCGTTTCATGGGCTCCAGATAATGCTCCAGCAGATTGTTCAAGTGCTGCACAACGAAATAATTCAGACATTGTTGGTGTTGTTGTTGTTCAATAAATTCAAATTTGTTGACACATAAAAAATGAAAAATGAGAAAACGAGAAAAATACACCAAAATGCATAAATTAAATTAAAAAATCAGCAGCAGACGACAAAAAAAAAAAAAAACCCACCCAACTCCCAGAGCTGAGCTGGTGACCGGTTCTCGGTTCTGGACAACTTTTTAGTTTGCCCGACAACAACGAAAAAAGAAAAAAAATAAAAAACCGAAGAAGCAAAAAGTAAATAAAAATATGGGCAAAACTGTAGCATAGCCGCAGGCGCGCGCTTTCATTTGGAACAATACTTCCGGCCAGCGGATGGAGCGGGGCATCCGCGGTAGTCGCTGCCGGGAGGAAGGCAGGGCGCAGAGATAAGGCACCGCCAACGTTGCCGCAGTGGCGCGGCGCTTTACATAATTTCTAAATTATAATAATTATTTGTATGCTTCCTTGCCAACTCGGGCGATTCCTCGACTGATGCGACTGTGGCTTAAAGCCAGAAAAAAAAACACACACAGCCGCATGGTTAAGGGATTAAAATTTGCATTTTTAATTGCAAGCCAGGACTAATGAATGGAATGTGTAATGACTGCCAGGCAAGGACAACCAGGCGAATAGTTTTCTCCAGATTGCAAATGCTTAAATACCCTCGTAGACATTGTTATTTGATCTGGCTATAGGTATTATATACACATATATATTGTATTGTGATATTTTTTAAGTAGAAATCAACTTTCTAACAGAAAGAAAAACGTTGCAATGCTTGCAACAAAGTTGCAAATACCCTTTGTAGAGGGTGCACAACAATGGATGGCCAACTGATTTAATAGATATAAGTATATATATAGTTATGGGTGGAACTCACCTTAACGTATGTGCGCTCCGTGTCCACCAGCTCCATAATGACTTTGCGCAGTTTCTCGGCGTCGGTCAGCTGGCGCGACGGCGTCAGCGCTGTGGTCGAGACCGATGATGTGACTGAACCCGTGGGGCTCGATTTGCGCGTTTCCTGAGGTGAACGACAAAATCCGGTAACCTTAACAGGTCAGGGTTCGTTTGGGTTGGTTGGTTGGTTGATTGTGTTATGTTGTTGTGTTTGTTGTTGTTGTTGTTGTTATTGTTGTTGTAGTTGTTGCATGACGAGGATCGTGAAACGAAACAAACGAAACGAAAACGAGCGAAGCGACCACAAAAAAGAGACACCAAAAATAAATGACAATAAACAAAAATGAAGTTAGCATGACAGAGATAGATAGACAGCGATAGTTAGAAGGGGAGGTTGGGGGTCGAAGGGGTTGGGGTTGCAAGGGTTTGGGGCGTTGGTGCCTTTGGACTGGGTCAAACTGTTTGGCGTGGGTCGCGCTCTGCTGGCTGGCTGACTGAGTGGTTGGTGGTTGGGTGGTTTTTACTGTGCAACTCGCGGCGGCCACTTTAAACAGACAGACACATAAACGTGTAGCCCCAACGACGACGAGAACGACGTCGGCGGCGACAACGACGACGTCAGCTGCGGTTCTAAATGACTGTCACGTCCTTGTAGTAAGTCCAAGTTGGGGGCGTCGTTTTGCCGTGTTGTTGTTGTTGTTGTTCTTGTGTTTTGTCCTCGCCAATGTTGTTGCTGTGGTTGTTGTTGCTGATGCTGTTGGTGTTGGTGTTGCTGTTTGTGTGCGGTTACAAGCACATTTGGCACTGACAGTTGACGCTTGACGGTTGACATAGAGGGTGTGTGCACACAACTACACCATTCAAACACACACAGAGCTTAGCTTGCCACACAACCGCATTTTGCATAAAGTGTAGAGGTGCGCAAATCTTCAGCCTTCTTATGTCACTTGCACAGTGGCTGTAGGTCTCTCTCCCTCTCGCTCTCTCCCGCTCTCTCTCTTTCTCTCTTTTTTTTACATGCTCTTTGTTTGGGTTTTGTTTTTAACTTCATGTTATTATTCTTAGCTGGTTGTTTTTTAGTTTTTCTTTTTTCTTTTTTTTTGCTGCTAGCAGAAAGTGTTAAATGGCGCGTTGACCGGAACAGAAATAAATTGACTTGGCCACGCCCAATCTTGCTGACGGAAAGTATTGACCGAATTTGCATTGTAAATGCCTAAACAAATATTTTGATGCGCCCCAAACTGGGTTTTTGTGTCTCTGGGTGTGTATTTGAGGGCTGTGCAATTTGCAAAAGGTCAGAGTTTAAATCAACACAGCGGCAAACTGTAAACAGCAAACAGACAGAGACAGAGACAGAGATACAGAGATAGAGACAGATACAGATACACAGTGATTGAGAGATGGTGCATAAGCCTACCACAGTGCCTCAATGCGTTGGGCAGCCATCGATTGCCGGTGGCAACGTGATTAAACTCAACGGCTTAAAATAGGCTCGGCTCTCAACTTGAAGTTGCCTGATACCAAATTTTACAAATGGACTGGGCTAAGAATGCTGAGAGCCATAATTGACAATACAAATGTAAATTTATATTTAACTTGAGATACATTTTTGAATTGCATTTTCTAGGCTCTGTTTCTTGGAAGTTTATTTTAAGGAAACCTAAATTTCAATTGCAAATTTAAATTGTTCGTAGCTAGGCATTTTCATTAAACCAATAAGAGTATGTTGCAAGTGCTGTCAGAGCGGAAAATGAAGCGCCTCAAGCTACAAATGAACTTTAAGTGTGCAATTTTTTTATGGCTGACGTCAGACTACAAATTCAACAAATTACACTGCCAATAAAAAATAGCTGTATTAACAGCCTGAAGCTACAATGTACATAGATTGTTCCAGATCCAGATCCAAGTTTTCCTCATTTTCTTTAGCAGCCAAGCAAAATGTAGCTAATTTAAAGCAGCCTGGCGGAAGGTCGATATATTGCTAAAGATTTTTCTCTCAAGGAAAATTCCTTGATGCACATTTTTCGTGACTGATAGTTTTGTCACGTTTTCATCCCTAAACACACACACACACACACACACACACACACACACACACATAGATGCACATAAGCACAGCTGAAGACTTGCCACGTAGTCGCAACAACAACGACAATCTCATGAAATTTCTGTTGTCATTGTTCGTGCAACATTCAGATGTATTGTACTTGTAGTTGTTCGCTGCTGCTGCTGCTGCTGCTACTGCTGCTGCTGTTGCTGTTGCCGTTGTTGTTCAGTGGCATTGTGAAAGACATTTCACTTTTATGCAGTTGCACTTTGTGTGTATTATTATTTCGTTCGTTTCGTTACTTGTTCTCTTCCTTCTCTCTGGTGTAGTTTGTTCTTTGTTGTTGTTGTTGTTGTTGTTGTGCAGCTTGTTCTTGTCTACTTTTAACTGTTTTATTGTTCTGCATTTCTTTCAGTAGTTGCAACGTCGTCGTCGACGGCTGCGCCGCTGATTTGCATAAGCGGCGGCGGCGGCGACGACGTCACTGGCGACAACGGCGGGGGCAGCAGCGACCCAAAACCAACAAAGAGTATGACACAAAGGGGCCAGGGGTACGGTTCGGTACCGGTTCGGTTCGGTTCGGTTTGTGCACGGTGTGGGTTTTTTAGTGGCAGGTGAGCGGCTGAGGCGGCTTATGGGCCAGCTGCTGAGTGCCAACATTGTTGTTGCAGCAGCTCTCATTGTTTGTTGCTGTTGTTGTTGCTTTTGCTGCTGCTGCTGCTGCTGGCGTCATGCCCCAAAGATGAAAAATTTGAAAATTTCTTGAAATTCTTTCTTGCTGCTGCTGTGCGAAATGTCAACTTGAATTAAAAGGATTCTTATGTAACGCCCTGACTCTCCAGTTGCTGTCTCGCCTAGCAGTTGCATGTTGTGTGTATTTCTGTGTGTGTGTGTGTGTTGGTGTGTGTGTGTGTGCTCGGCCTCAGTATGTTTGTGTGTCACAGTGTTCAAGTATCATTAAATGAAGTGGGTTTCTGCCAGTTTCGAGCACACTTGGGTAAAGCATATCCAGAAACAAAGTGCATTCTGTGGCGTCTTTGCGTTTCTATCTCTTGTCTCTTGTCTACTGTGTCCTGTCTCTCTCTCTCTCTTTCTCCCATATTCATCTTTCTTTGTCTGTCTGCCCTGTGGTTCATATTTGTTCTGTATATATATATATCCTTGATATTTTTATGCCTTTACATTTCTATTTGTGACGTTTATTGTTTGGTGACTTGCAAGCAACAAGACCCAATAGGCCAAATTTGTGAACCCGACATCTTGAGCGGCAACAACTGACAGACAACTGACAGCCACCTAACCTCTGCCACCGAGAGGCCTCTGCGCAACCTCCCTGCAACCTGCAACCACCATCCACTTTACTAAGCTAACCCACTTGAAGAGGTCCTCTCATAGCTCTGGCAAAATTTCAATTTGTGCACATTTCAATCAGTAAGCACATGGCCCCAAGACCAAATCCGAATCCGAATCCAAACCCTAACCTAACCTACCTAACCCATTGCAGCCCGTATGCGTTGCCTGCTCGTGTTTGGCGCTCGTTTTAATAGTTTCCGTTTCCGCTCAGCGAGTTCAAAGCAATTGGAACTGACTTTGCCCGCTGCCAAGTGCTAAGTTCCGGGGTTTTTTTTTTTTTTGGATTTCAGGTCTTGGGGCAAGGGTTATACAATTTTTTGTGGGTTGAGGGCGGACGGGTTTAACGTGTTTGCGTTTTGTTTCTTCTTGGTCATGTTTATATTATACATATAAATATACACACATTTATATATATGTATGTTGATGTATATTTGGAGAAAGAAATACAAGGAGCTGAGGCACTGGGCACTTACTTGCTCCGCGGTCTTTAGAAGATTCTCAATTTCAAAGCTGCTGGTGCGCGATGTTGGCTTGGCCACGCCCAGTCCCGAAATGACGCCGCCTGCGCCCACTGCCAATTGCGCCACTGTTGGCTCCACAAATGAGGGCGCCGGCGAGCTCTCCGCCTCCGGTGAGTACAAATCCTTGCCAGTGCCATCTAAACAGATAGAGAGAGAGAGAGAGAGAGAGAGAGAAAGAGAGGAGCATTAGTTAAAGATAACACGTTAGTTATATTTATTATTATTAGTTTTTGGGCTGGCTCATAATTAGTTGCCAGTTTGCCGTTGGGCCTGCAGTTGTTGTTGCTGGTGTTGTGTGGTTGTTGTTGCCACAGGACACAGGCAGGACGCGTTAAAGTTCGATTAAGCATTTTATTTATGCTCTTGCAGCTTGTTTGTTAATTTTAAATTCCATGTTTGCGCAATAAAAAGCAGCAGGAATTTAATACTTGCGGAAATGGCAGCTAAAAAACGAGAAAAATAAAAATAAAAACAACAACAACAACAACAAAAACAACAACGCAGCCAAGCAGCACAAAGCTGAAAGTAATAACAACAAAAATACTGCTGGCAGCAGCCAAAAAAACAACAGCAACAACAAAAGCAACAACAACAACAACAAAAACAGGCTGTAATGATTATTGCTGCGATGTGTTTGCCACAACGTCCACACATAGCATCGGCGCGGAAGGAGCAAGAGTTGTGGAGTGTGCCACACTCGCACACACACACACACACCCAAACACACATGTGGAAGCGTGGCAAAGATTTAACCAAAAAGAAAGAAATTTATGGCCCATACACATGGCTCGCATAAATATGTAAGCAGCACTGTACAACTATATACATATGTGGGTATATACACACACACACACACAGAGTGTGTCTGGTTTGCCAGTTTATGTAGTGGTAGTTTTGGCAGTGCCAGGAAGCGTTTAAGAATCATGTCCTTGCATGCTGCTTCCCTGTTCCTGCCCCATGCCGCATGCAAATTGGTTACAACAAATTTTATGAGCATTTTGGTTCAAATTTGACACCACACAATAGCTATGCTTGCGTGTGTCTGTGTGTGTGTGTGTGTGTGTGAGTGTAAGATATTAAAATTGCCGCCTTGTAAATTTTAAGTTGTGGTCTTCTTACAAGTTGCACGTAGTCCTCCAGACAAAGCTAGACAACAAAAAAGAAAGACAACAACAACTGACTGGGCTAATAACTTATAGATGTTGTATGTTCGATGGTTTGTTGTTGTTGTTGTTGTTGTTGTGGGTTGTTGTTCCTAGTCGAAAACGTGCCAACCGAAATTTGTGCATTGGCCATAAACTGTAGAATTTTAGTGGCTTTACTTAAACTATGATGATGGTTTTTGGGGCTGTTGGCCATAAATTGATGTGAAGCTGTTCTCCAAACGTGATGCTGTTAAAAGTATCAAATGCAATTGGGCCAGGTGCAGATGGGAGTTTCTTTAAGACAGCTATTGATAGCTTGTAGAGATTGACTCAATCCAAACAGCTCTTGAATAAGTTATTTACTGAGATTACAAAGCTGCGACTTGGCAAATATCTAAACTGTACTAGAAGAATCGCGTGGCAAGTTAAGTTGTATTCTTTAAAAGTTAATACTGGAGATCTGTATTATTAACTGGTTTATTATACTGCTAGCATAATTAAAATTATATTTTTTTGTGGCTATAACAGCTCAATTATCCTTGGCTGCTCTCGCCACAAAGAGTACTTTAACTTTTGGCCAACATTATCTGGCTCCGTTAATTGCAATATAGGGTTACATATGATAATTAAAATATTGTCTCGAGTATGCTACGATGGTCTTTTTAATTGGTCGGTTCTCTTGACCAACTCGTGTGTGATTGTGTGTGTGTGTGTGTGTCTGTCGAATCATTCTTCTGCTTGGTCTTTGGCTTGTCTGATTGCAGTCTTCAGGAAATTGTGCATTTAATAAGCTAAAAGTTCTTCAACATTGCAGCAAGTTGCATGCTGTTGCTGGCCAAGTCCTTTTCTCTGTTTAATTGCCAAAGTGAAATGTAATCCAGTACTGGTGCCCCACTCCCTCTCTCTGCCTCTCACTCCCCACTCTTTCATCGGGTCTATCTCTCAGTCGTGTTGCATGGCGAACGCTTGCTGTTGCATATGCCGCCATATCCATAACCATATATGCCACAAATGTCCGTTCATCAGCAAATAAGTGTGTGTGTGTGTGTGTCAAAATGGAGAATATAGTACAACTCACACACACACACACACAATACATATGCCAGTTGCATGCGAGTCGTTTAATTTTTTGCTACATTTTTATTTTTTTCTACATTTTTTTATAGTTTTTATTTTTTGTTCGTTTCTTGTTGTTGTGTGTGTGTATTTTACTTTAATTCTTTTTTAGTTTGCTGTGCCTTTTAATTGTTTGCCGCATAAAAATGTTTCATTTTGTGTGGTATAAAAATACACACACGCACACACACATCTGTTGTTCGCATTGTTGTTGTTGTTTTCTGCGTTTGTTGGTTTTTAATTGTTTTGTGTTCTTAGCCACTTCGGCTTTTTGAGTGCAGTGCAGCGTGTGCTTGGCTTGGGTGGGTGTGTGTGTGTGTGTGTGTGTGTGAGTGCAGTTTGTAATCCTGTAATTATGTAGTTGTTACTGAAAAACGAAACGACAGCGTGTTGCAGGCAGGCACAGTGCCACACACACACCCAGAGTATACCTCATCTGATGACTGCTCTCTTTCTGTCTCTTTCTCACTGTCGCTCTCTCTCGGTTAGCACGCTACTTATTGATGTAATTGTTGTGGCTGTTGTTGCATGTTGAACGAAGCACTTGCAACGTGCATTAAACGAAAAATATAAATTACTTTAATGAACTTTACAAATTCGCATGCGCGCCCGGAAATGCGCTTCACATTTCCGCTGCTGCCACACACACTCGCACACACACACACACACTCACCCACACACACACACAATAGAGAGACCGCACCTTAGCCACAACAACAACAGCAAGAAGAAGAAGAACAACCTACAAACGAGCACAACTGCTGTGATTAGTATGCTTTGTTGTAGCCGTTGATGAATGTTGTGTTGCGGCTTTTAAAATGTTGAAAAATACCAAAAATGCCACACACACATACACACACACACATACACACACACACACATACACACACACACATACACATTCACGCACACACAGAGAGATAGTTTTTTGGTTTTGGTTTTACAGACATCTTTTTTTGTAGCTAAGCCAAAAGTATTTAGAGATTTTGTTTCATTTGGGAGCGGAATTATACACTTACTCCAACCGGGTGCTGGCACAATCAGACCAGTTATCATCTCCTCACTCATCACTGGCGGATCTGTGGGCGGTGGCGGGCACACCAGGGAATCAATCATATCATCGGTTACTCGCATGATACCCACTAGATCTGGCGGCTCGGTACGCGAAGAGCTGCGAAACAAAAAGAGGACAAAAGTTTTTTTTAAATAGAAATTAACATAAATTTTATTAGATTTCATTTTTTGGTTCGGTTCGGTTCAGTTTTGGGTTTGCCTTCCTCTTTAAAGCAAACACCTGGCTGACCTTTTTCTATGTCAGTGGCAAAAGATGCGGAAAAATGCTCTCCAACGTGCATAATTTGAATGGGATTTACATGGGGGGTGGTGGTTGGGTTGGGTAGTTGCTGATGGGTGGTCGCTGGGAATGGGTTACAGTTTGTTGCCTCGCAAACGCTTAGCACAAAAGCCACAGCGGCCATAAAGAGCAGCTAATTAGGCTATCAAAATGCCTGGTCCTGAGACTGAGCCATAGCCATAGCCGTAACGGTAGCCATAGCCTACGTCCCGCAGCAGGGTCGCAGCAGCCAAACGGAACAAGTGTTCAAACCCTGCCCCACTCCCCTTTCCCTTCCCTTGTCCCTAGTCTAACCTATGTTGCCCAAAAAACCCGCACTGCGGCTTCAGTTTTTGTTGCTTTTGACTTTGGCATGAAAAACGAAATATTGAAAGACTGGAAAATTGTTAGTCGCTGCCAATTTTTCCGTACTAAATTTCACATTTTTGATTTGTTGCGAAACAAAGTTTGTTAGCAGTGTATGTGTATGTATGTATGTATGTATATTTTTATTTGCCAGCCTCAGCACTTTTTGGCAGAGCCATTGGTCAGCTTTATCAAAAATTTGCAAAAGCTACTCAAACGTTGACATTTTTTGTATGCTTTTCATTTGTTTGTTTATTTTTTAAAGTTTGATGTTTGCGAAATTCAATTTTCAACTAGGCTGTATGGCTTTAGAATTTTTGGGTCCTTTACAATTATCAAATATTGTGCATATATACATACATACATATATACGTGGCACAAATTGGTATCTTTTGCACAATGTCCATACATAGGTCAGTAACTATTGAGAGTGCTCGAAAATGTCTATTTATTTTTTTTAAGTGTGAGAACACATCAGGAGCTGTCAGAAAAACGTTTAAATATAAGGCTGAAAGAAACTCTGAAAATCAAAAACTGGGGTAAAATCACTATTTTCTATATTGTTATATATATTAAGAGAGCATTGAATTATATGCAGGTATTAAATTTTTACGCTTTAATTTGTTAGGAGTCGGAGAGAAATTTGGACTTAAATTAAGTATACAATATGTTTAAGAGTTAAGTTTTCTTGGAGCATGCATATTGCTAAAACGAAGTTCTTTCAAATTAAGCAATCAATCTGCTTTAAGCTTGTAAAAAATTAAAACTATAATTGTAATTTTTTTGTAAAGAAACTTTTCAGTTCACTTTTCATTTTCTTTTGATTTTCAATCACTACAAAAATATTAGAGTTTCCACTGCTGACTGCATTGCTTTGCTGGCAAATGAAATTGTAAAGAAAAATCTAAACTAAACTAATATGTTGAGTACTTTTCCACTTTGTTAATTTTCCCAAGACTGAATAGAGATACAGAATATTAACTTTTCTTGCACATTTCCACAGTTTAGTGAGAGATATATAATAATATTGAGGCACTGTAATACTACATGAGGCAAAGGTAAACCACACCGCCTCTTGTTGCATACTCTATGAAGGACTTGCAAATCCTCAGTCCGTAGGAGCTAATGTTTAATTTATTTACGGACAATGGTCGTGTGTGGAGTGTTGTTGTTGTTGTAGCTCTGATCAAGTGAGGCACGAAAATAGTGATAAATTCTATTGTAGTAGGCATAACAATTGCAAGCCGGCAACTAAAATAGTTAATTAATCTGGGTATCTGGTTAAACAATGCCGTCCCAAATGCAAATACGACAATGGCAGAACGTGTATTTTCAATAGAAATGGCTTTCGGATAAGGGGGAAGGGGAAGGGGTAACAGTAACAGCGTTATGCAAGACAGCAGCAGTGATTGTTGTTGCTGCAAATGGTTGCACTTAGCTTGCTGCTAACAGATGTTTGCTGAACGTGCGAGATAGATAAACAATTGACAGGGAGATGGACAGGCTGGCTGGCAGACAGACAGACAGACAGACAGCTTGGATAGGCAGGACTAAAATGGGACTTACCGCATCATCATGCTCAGCGATTGCTCCTCCTGGAGCACACTCTCCAAGTACATCATATCTAGATCAGATACAATCGCACCATTGATGACCATTATTTCGTCTCCTTTGATAATGCCTGCAACAGACAGAGAAAGAAAATCGAGTTAGAAGCGAGTTACTGTTATTTATTATGTTAACTATTGTATAATATATGTACATATGCAAACAGACAATGAATGCAATCCTGTTTTACAGTCCATCAGTTGGGCTAAATGTAGTAGCCGTTTTATTATTGTGTGTTGCAAGTAGTCTGCAGTCTGCAGCACGAACTGAAGGCGGGGCAGTCACATCTTTTGGTAAGATAAGCGGCCATGTCTTTTCGCACAGCGATAAGAACAATAACAACAGCATTGTGGCTTTTACATTGTTCAAACGCCACGTTGCCAGTTTTGCGTCTAGCAGTTTTCTAGCTCATGCCTCTGTGTGTGGCAAGTGTGTGTGTGTGTCTTTTCTACAACATTTATTTCGACCAGGCAGCTTTGCTTGTTTGCTGCTTGGTTTCCCTTTTTTGTTTTGTTGCACGTTATCATTATTGTTGCAGACTGCATTTGCTTCGCACAGCAACTTCGACGGATATGCATATATTTGTGTGTGTGTGTTGGAGTGTTTGTGTGTATGGGTTGTTATCTGCCTGACAGTTGTGCATTTTATGCAAGACTGTGGCGCACCTTGAACCAGTTGCCAGTGAGCAACCAGCCAACCAACTCAGCCAGCCAGCAGCCAGCAGCACCTCATGCAACATTTTTTGCATTTGTTACAATTTCAAATGGATTTTTCATTTTTGGTTTTCTTTTTTTTCAATTTTTGGTTATTTTATTTTTGGAAGGATATGCGTTACGTTTGCGTTTACGTTTCGTTACGTTCTGCTGTGGATTACTTGGCTTTAGCTTTGGCAGCATATGCATTAGACAAATATCTACTCGACTTGCTATTTATTTTGTTTATTTTGCGGTTGCTCTTTTTTCCATCTCAGTTTTCCCATCTTTTCCCTTTTTTTTTCATTTTATTTGTTTGTGTTTTCTTCTTTTTTTTTTGGCTGAGTTGTCAACAGCTTTGTTCTTGGCTTAAGCAAATTGTTATTTCTTGTTTGCCAAATACTTTGCCACGCTTGTTTTTCAACACTCGAGTGTGTGTGCGGCATGCAACCGTTGTGCACATGCTGCCAACAGCAGTAACTTTAGCAGCATCTGCTGCATTTGTGGCCATCATTATTATGGATGACTTTATGGCTGCTCGACTGCCTCTGTTTGTTAACTTGAAAAAGCCAGGCAAACAGGCGCCGAGAGAGCTGAAAGTTACCCCCCCCCCCCTGTTTGCAAGTTGATGAAAGTGTTGCTTTAAGCCAATGTGGCAATCGATTTAAGACACAATTTGTGCACTCATTAAAGTGCTGCACTTTTGGGGTTTTTCCGAAAAGTGGGCAGCCACAGCATTTGCATTTGCATTTACAGTAGTTGTTGTTGTTGAAAGTGCTGCATTTGTGGTTTTATTTGTTTTTGTTTGGTGCCCCCCAATCTGGTCAGCAACTGCCTTGGCCCATGCCTCATGCCCAGCTTTGTTTTGTGGTGGCCATTAAATTGGTCTTTGGCACTTCCTAATAGGCATTCAATTCAATTGCACACAGATGTCGCAGTTGTCGCACAACTTTAAGTTTCAACATTACATTCGGAATTGGATTGCTTAATTTATGCAGACGCACGACGCACACAGCTTTTCCATGGAAATTTCATTCATTCATTCCACCCCCCCATGGGATATGTTACGCATACGCTCCTTCATCCTTGCTGTATATCCTTGAATAGTATTCTGTCGCACAGTTTTTGCTTTTTATTATGTATGCATTTGCAGATCGTAGTAATTTGTTATCGATTGCTTTTAATTACAATTAGAATGCGACAATGCGTATTCTGATTTATTGTTATGTAACTGGCATTTTTCGCAACAGCTTTTCTCTGACTGCATTTTGTTAGTTTCACAAAATTAAACATGAGTTCATTTTTGCCTGCTGCTTTTGCCAATAATTATGCGCTGCCCCCCAAAAGTAACTTCAAATAATAATTACACTTTGATTATCCAAACTTCTCAACTTTCTGTTACATTAGCGCACCTGAATTGAAATGCAGTTCAGCGAACAATTAAAAAAAGGGCGAATAGAATGGAAAGTCATTAGCAAATCTGGCACTTACTACAGCACTTTATTTGCTGCTCATTAAATTCAACACCCTGGCAAAAACTTGTCCAGTGGCATTGTTAACGCAGTTTAAAGCCACAAAAAAAAAAAAAAAAACGCGAAGAAAAACTCTAACTAACCGCCAATGGGCAGGGCTAACTTTTAAAGGAGTTTGCGAATAGGTAGGATTGGAAGGGATGGATAGGGTTTAGGTAGTGCTGTGGACCAGCAACCAACACTTAATGTCTCAGTTTTTGCCAGCGGTTTTCGTTCGCATTGTTTCACGGACTTTTTGATTCGTTGTCGTCAACGTCCTTAATGAGGTTTCCGCTGCGCAATTTTCTTTCAGGTTCATCACCTTTGCAAGTGCAGACATTGCAGTTTCCCATTTCTTTATTATTATTTTCTTTCTTTTTTTTTCTTCATATTTTTGGCTTGGCAACACCTGGTGGGTAGATAATGGAGTTGGCCCACTGTCAACAGCAGGCGACATAATTTAAAGCGCTGCTCTAGTGGCATTTCGACTACAAGCACTTGACTGCTGGCTGCTCCCTTCAGTCAGTTCAGCCCCTCCAGGGTGGATGCAAATGCCAACTTAAGTTGATTTTAAGTGATAGGAAAACAACAGGAAGGGGGCGGGGTAAGAAACAAGAAACGAGAGAAATAAGATGACGCCCGAAAAGCCTTTAAGGACTCAACATGGCGCTATGGCCCTGTGGCTGCCATTACAGGTACGCACTCATACCAGCTCACTTACACACACACACACACACACACACACACACACACACACACACACATGCACATAGAGAGTGGAACTTCGAGTGCTGATCTCTACTCGGTGGCAAGCGCTGACTGTTGAGTTTTTATAAAGATGCAGTTGCAGTTGCAGTAGCTGGCCCCGAGGAGCTGCTTTTCAAACTCGCTGCTGCTGCTGCTCACTCCAGTTCTCAACTGTAGTAGAGCTCCAGTGCTTGAATGTGCTCGCTCCACTTGACTCTCGTCTATGCAACCTCAAGCTTTTTTGTGACATAAAAGTGAAAAGCATTTAAATATGAAAGAAGCGCAGTTCTCTGCCACACACACAGTAAAAGCGCATGCCCCCAACTCTCTAGTTGGTTCGAGTGGCTCGTGGCACTTGATAATATTCTTCTGGCAAACATTGTTTCAGTCTCGAACAACTCAGGTAAATCGCTTGACTTACATAGTTGGCTGCTGGCTGCTGTTTTTTTAATTCATGATTCCCAATGGCCATTTGGCATTTTTGTGTCATAAATTCCGAAATTGCAATTGTAAGTTAAAATTGTGCGAATTTCGCTGAGCTAAGCAGCTGTGCAACTTGCAACTTACAGTGTTATATACCACCACTTCGAGTGGGTACTTACCATTGTGCATGGCCACACTTTTGTCCTCGACGCGACTCACATAGCAGCAGAGTTCGTCCTGCCGCTCGGCGTTTTCGATCAGCTCCGCCTCAACGGAGAATCCCCACATTTGCTCCAAAGTGGTGCGCTGCAGCTCCACCTGGTACAGTATTTTCATGCAGACCTCCACAAATTCGTGATTATGTAGCTGTGGGTTAAAAGTACACGGTAAAATTAGCAAAAAGCCACAATGCAAAAAATCAGCCAAAAAGGAACCTTTGTTTTTTTTTACCATTTCTCTTTGGTTATTTTTGTTGCTGTTTTTTCATTTTTAGCCAGTTTCAATAAATTTTGTGGACCGAGAGTGGTTTTAATTCGCAATTTATTGAGCAGCCAAAAAGTTTTCGTACAGCTGCACTTTTGACCTGGCAATATTTACAGCTTGTTGTTCCGCCAAAACTTTTTTTTTCCCGGAGTTCAACTAGCAGTTTTGTTGAAGCACTTTGCTACCGGCTGGTTTTTGGAGGGAGGGGATAGCTGACTTGGCAGTTTGAGGAATGGCATCCTTAGACTAATCGTCTGCTAAGTGGCCACGTGGAAGGCAGACAACGACAAGAGCTAATAGCTTGTGGTTTACACAAAACTGCGATTACATAAATCATCATATTTGACAGCTAACGGTATTTATGTATTTTAAATACGATTTAATTATTCAATTGTTTGAATTGAGCATTCATTTAGTTAAATGCTTGTCTAAAAAACACATTTATTGCACTGACAATTTAATTGTTGTGACCACACATTTCAATTAGTCGTGCTGTAATTGTCGGTGTCATTTTAACAGATTGCGCCACATAATTTTTTTTATATTTATTTACTCAATTATTTAAATATTTACTCAGCAATAATTGTGAATATTATTTGAGTGTATACTCCATTAAAAAAATGAACTTGCACCTCGTTTGTTCCCCAAACAAATCAAACTGAATCCTTTTGAATTTGCTCTCATTTCCTGTTCACAGAAAGAGCTGAACCCCTTAATTGCCCTTAATTTTGAAGAAATAACAAACACATGCGCAAAGTTCAAAGTTCAATTGAAATTGCCACCCACACAAACACACACACAAACACGCACACACACACGAGTGTGCTTGATGTGGCAGACTTGGGTGTGGGTGGCAACTGTATGGGTATAGGTAACTTACATAATTTTCAATCAGATCATTGCGATGTGGCACAAAGTAATTGTGATCCTCCATGTCACGTCGCTTCTTGACGCGCACAAAGTGCTCCATGGGATTGAGGTTGCGACGGGCGCAGGCGCTGGCAAGGAATTCCTCGACAGACATCGCGTCACGTAGATAAACTGTCGAGTAAGCATTGTCGGGCATTGCAACTTTGAAGGTTTTTTCCGGCTCGTCACGTGAATTCATCTGGAAAAAGGCAGAAAATTCGATTGGATAAACAGGCGAACCAGACGAACACACACACACACACTCACACACAGGCAATGTCATTAAGGTTGTTGTTGCCTCACAGCACACACACACACACACCAAGCCATACACACGGAAGTGAAAATTGAAAAATAGCAAAAACACATTTCTACCCCAGCAAATGTAATGAAAAACGTCAGCGGCAGGCAGTCAGTCGACAGTCAACGGACTCTGACAGACGACAGACACCAGTTTGAAGAAAACTCAGTTAAAATGCTTAACGGCATCATCATCGTCGTCGTCAGTGTGTCGAGCTCCAACTAAAGGGGTTAACTCCAGAGTCAGAGTCAGAGCTGAAGCTGGAGCTGGAACTGGAGCTGGTGTTGGAGTTGGAGACGCGTTGCAGCGTTGAACAGCTCACAGTTTTGGCCAACTGGTAAACGAATCAGGCACGCCCAGCTGCCAGTTGTTGCCAGCTGAAAATTGCATTTGTATTGGCAGCCATCGACGATGGTTTTGCTGGATGACTAACTTTGGCTGAAGCTGGCGCCCCGAGGCAAGCTACACAGGTGTAATGCATATACACACACACACAAACACACACTCACACACACAGAACAACACTCTCAAATGTTGGTTGTGTGTGCAGTTGACTACTTTCACGACAATTGAATTAGTTTGGCAGTTACAAAACTGACACACACACACACACACACACACCATGCACACATTTGCATGTATGTACATCCGTCAGGCTTGCCACACATGTGCAGCTGCAAAAAAGAATCTTCGCATTGCATAACAATTGGGTATCGTTGGCATCCTTTGCGCACATACAGATACATATATACATATATATGTATTTGTTGTGTACATGTTTATTACGGCACATATCGGTTGCAAAGTCATTATGCCGCAGCGAAATCAATAATACATATGTAATGCAATGAAATTTTTGGGTGTCAACTTCATATTCATGACTCAGGCAGCCAAAATGGAAATGAATGCATTTTCACTCCTTTTGCTGTACTTTGTTGTGCTCTGTTTGCCCCCGCTGCGAACGTGCCTCAGCATATCTGAGGCAACAATTGCAGAAATTGCATATTATTGTCATAATCAAGTTATATTATTCCGCCGCTTGACTTCCAGATACTTCTTAAACGATAATGAAAATATTGTTGTGGAAATTATGAAAATCGTATTCTTTATTGAGCTTTTACTGCTTAATGCCGCATTGAGTGGCAGGCACCCGGTTTGAGACCGCTTTTGTCAAGTCAATTTGAAGTTTTCGCTTTGTTGCGTAATTCAATTTGGTGTTAACGTTACTCGTCGGGCCACTACTGCAACTACTATTGGCCAATTAAATGCGTCGTGGCAAAAATGATTTAAAGGCCTTCTTTTTGCGGCTCATCTGACAGTTTGCCGCTGGCAGTTCGCAGTTCGCAGTTCGCTGTTTGCAGCTCGATAATTGCCAGTTTGGAGTCGCAACGGGCGATGGTGGACACCTTTAATTTGATTTGATTTCATTTTCAATTGCAATTGCAATTGCTGCATTGCAGCTGACATGCTGGCTGCATGAAAGCCACATCACACACACACTCACACACACTCACACACACCCACACACACACACACACACCCACAACCTATACACAACCCTACGTATTAAGCTGAGTTGACTGCGCAAAACTATCAAGCAAATCAAATGTACATTTTCCAAATTCATTGAATTTTCAGTGCCACATTTGCAACAGCATAAAAAAAAGAGGAGATGTTTTTCTTTTTTGCGTTAGTAACGGTTTATATTTATATTTATGTTTCGTTCGCTTGTTTTTGCCATGCACATTTTTGGCTTCACTTGCGACGTCGACTGCGACTGCAACTGCGATTGCGGCAGCGACTGTGACTGCAACTGCGACTGCGACTGCGACCGTAACTGCGGCTGCAATTGTGCAGCGACGGCAAATTTAATTGGAAATGAAGTGTGCACGCCTCTGTGCACATGTGTGTGTGTGTGTTTGGTGTGTGTGGTGTACAAGATTATTTTGCCAATAATCGAAACAAATTGAATTTATTAAATGAATTTCATTAAAAACATGAGTTACAACCTGCCAACTCTAATTGAAGTTTATCAAACACGTAACGAGCCCCCAAAACAACACAAAGCAACACAAAACACATGAATAAATCGCTAAACTCATAAGGCTAATAAAATAAATCGGAGTCTAGCAAAACTAGGCTTATTCGGTGCATAACAAATTGCATAACATATTCATTTTATCCATTAAAAACCTCAACCACACAGATCTCAACACGACTTCGAGTATTCATTTCTGCAAATTGACTTTATGGCTTTTATATACATATATTTTAATACTTTTTGATTTCATGCTGCGTTTACATTATGAACCTTGCAACCTGGAAAGTGCCTGCAACGTGGAAAGTGCCTGCAACGTGGAAAGTGCCTGCAACCTGGAAAGTGACTCCAACTGAAAAGTGATTGCATGCAATCTTCAGTGAATTGTGCAAATTATTATTTATTTTTATTTTTATCTTTTTTTATGTAAGGTAAGCGAATATTCATTGAAATTGAAAATTCGGTATTGACTCATTGGACTATTAAGTGAAATACTGTGTAAGCAATAAGTGAAATGCTTTTAGTTTGAGATACATTTGTAAATTGTAAACTGTTTTAAATATTTGCGTGATTTGCGTGCGTTTGTTTGGTCTATCGAGATAAGCTTGGCTATTTGCAACGAGCTGCGTATTTTATGCAAATATTTTTAGAACTTTGGATTATTATTATTTTTCATTTTTTTTTTTTTATTATATTTTGTGCTTGTGCCATTTGCCTAATGGCTTTCGTGGCTATCTAAAGAATCTGGCTAACATTTACTGTTTTTTTTTTTTTTTTTTGCGGAGGCTTCATAAATTTGTTTTTGTAATTCCTAATGGCCATTAAATTTAAATTATAAGTGGAGCGCACAACAATAATAAAAACAAGAAGACAATATGCAAAAAAAAAAAAAAAATACGCCGCTCTGACCACCATAGAATTATGTCTGTACAGGAACATACATTAGAGGACTCTGCGGTGGACTTGGCAACTCTGGCGACACATTTGGCCGTTCAACTGCGCATTAGCGCTCAATTTGGCTTTTAATGCCGTTTCCGCTGCCTTAAATATAAATTCAATTATTTAAACATATACACACACACACACACACTCACAAGCACACACACACACAAACACATACATTACAAAAGCCGAGAAACACCCAGTGTTGACAACAGTTGCGCCATAAAATCGATTCAAAATTGATATAATTTTATTACGCAAAGCGAGCCGCGGGCTGAGAATCGTATGTATATTGGACTCACCTGCATGGAGCGGCGACTGGAGCCGCTATTGGAGCGGGATAGCATCGGAGGTCGTCGCTTGGTAGCCCCACGTCCGGCCAACAGATTATTGAGCAGCGATGGCGACCGGGCGCAGATGAATGCATGGAATGATGAGACCGTAAACACTCCCAGCTTATTTAAGGTGTTCTTTGTGGGACGCGACACGTGTGTGAGCAGAGACTGCAAAAAAAAAAATAAATATAATTATGCATTAAGATACGCTTTAAGATTGTTCCTTATGAATTTTACCTAAAATCTTTAATAGGTAATAAAGAAGAGTTAATTATAAATCCGCAGCTGATGAGTCCTTAAAGGATGCTTATAAATAGACCAAGGCGGAAAGTTTGCAAGTCGTAAACTTTGTGAGTGTTTCTAAATTAGATTGAACCTGTGTTTAAGCTGTTCAAGACAGGTGAGTGAAACAAACAAGTTAAAAGTTGAAAACCGTTCAAAGAGCAACTGGGAGATTCATTTTGGTCAGCTTGACTGATATGACATAATTAATTTCATCACACATACATATGTATATACAAACACTACTGCAAAAAGCACATTAAGTGCCGTGTATATGTATGTGTGTGTGTGTGTGTGTGTGTGCCTGGGTTTTGCAAGTGTGCTGTGTAAATAGCCTCCGGTGCATGCACTTTCTCGTGTAAGTGGTGCCTCTGAAGTTGTTTGAGTTTTGCGGTTATTAATAATAAATGTGGCTGCTCTTTATGCGAGTTGTGTTGAGTTGAAAGCACTACTGCAGTTACTGCCACTGCCACCACCACCTCCCATCCACTTACTACCAAACAATCCCCACACCGCTGCAATCAACAAGCCATAAAAAGCGCAATTAACTTGCAACCCTTTTTCGTCACCCATCAACTTGGCCTCGAAAATCTTCTTAATGCAGTACAAAGTTCGAGTAGCTCTTTTCCTTAAGCATCTTCGTCTTGACGTTGATGTTGTTGTTGTTCTTGTTGTTGTTGCTAGTTTTTTGTAATGACTGCAGTTGCGGGCCAAAAGCAGCTGTTGACCCTTTAAGCTGCAACTATTTTAAAACGCTTAAATTGTGTTATGGAAATTAACGTTACACATCTTTGGTGCTCTCAACTACATAGTTTGAGCCATCGAAATTGCGTTGCAGCCATTGTGGAAAGCAATTAAAGACAACAGGGCCAAAAGCTTTTAGACCAAGAGCCTCTTTTGAGACCTTAATTTGGGGCATTATTAAACCTGGAGTTGTCTTGATAATCTCCTTTATGGCTCGTTTTGATGTTTCACAAGGGTTTTTGCGTTATGCTTTCGGCTTAGGGATTTTTTAATCAATCTCAGCTCTTCTTGTTGTATTGTGTGATTTTTAAGCAGATTATGACAAGACTTGCTTTTGATTAGGCATTTATTGAAGGTTTGGGGCTTTTGTTTTCTGGTTACTTATCGTTATCTATGCATATGGGATTAAAAGAGCACAAAACTGAAGGGGAGGGCAAATTTAATTAAATTGCAATTAAAGCTGGGAAAGAGTCTTATCTGAAATGTCATGTTAAAATAAAACGAAAGTGCAACTAAATTTGGGACTTAATAATACTCTGCACACAACATAAGTTAGGTAGGTTAGGTTTGACGGCTGTGACCTGAAAAGGTCAGCACACATAGACCAGTTCTTATTTGACCCTTTGTGGTGCCGTGGATACAACATAACTTCATTCATTCATAAATTATTCCCTATCTCGGTCAAAACCATTTTGAATACTTTGTGATTTAATAACATAATGTATGCTCTTAACTTTTCGAATAGTCTTACATTCTCTGACGGAGGGAGGTAATAAATAGACTCCTCAGTATTCTTGCCTGGGTCGTTATGCGCTTACTTTGAGCACAACCTGTTACTGGCCCAAGTTGATCCTGTTATCCTGTGCACTTGACAACTACTTTGCATTGAATAGCAGTTTCAGGTACGCAGTTTATCACCACTCACTCAGGATACAGCTGAATGGGGACAGGAGACACATGGTAGGAGAGTAGGAAGGTAGACAGGGGGCAGGACCATCAGCGTCAGCAGCTAAGTAATTCAAATTGACGCAATCTCAGTCACGTAATGTGAACTTTCTGTGGCTTCCGTTAGGTAAAACAAATTGCGTCAATTGCCATTTGCCATTACGAGCCACGCCCATTGGCGGCTAGGAGGGCGGGCGTAGGCGTTGGATGGCGGCGTTGTAATAGTATAATATAACTCACCTTTGGATTGGGTAACTCGCCGCTTTGGAGCGAGGCCATATAGCAACGTAGTCGGAACTGTTCGCAGTGCAGACGCTCAAGATTCTCCTCCCATTGCAAAATCTGTGCCTGAATTTGATGGCGTGTCTCCTGATCGGTGACAACTGATTGCTGCAGCTCAGCCATGTGCTTCAGCTTGTGATCCTGCAAATAGGAAAAAAAAACGGAGAAAAAAACACAGACATTAGACAAAAACTATATACATGAGCTTATGCGTGTTTATGTGTGTGTGTGTGTATGGATTTGTGGGGCAAGGATGCGGCAGTGTCGCACTCGTGACGGTTATCAAAGCATCTCTGGCATGGCATCATTAGCATTTCATTGCAGTGCCACAGCAGCAACTATTGCTTGTGGTTGTTGTTGTTGTTGTTACTGCTGCTGCTGCTGCTGCCATTTGACGAAAATACATAAATCACGCGTCATGTGCAGCAGCATTTTTCGTTGCCGCAGTTCAAATATCTCTGACCCTCCCCCTCCTACACATACCCCATACAATTCTGCTGTAACCCTGTAGCTCCTTTTGCTGCTGAAGTGCGTTGGCAATGCACCAAGTTTGGCACAACAACAACACACACACACTCACCCACATTGAGAGAGACTGTGGCATCGTTAGTCATACACACACACACACACATGGACACGCACACATATGCAACACATGCCCCTGTTTTCATTACAAATAACGTTTGACTTCCGCCGCAGCGCGTTCCATCAGCAACAGCAGCAGCAGGAATATCTGGATACGCTTCCTAGTTGCGCACTCGCTTCACTACTTTATGCCTCCACTTTCACCACCCTTCAGCCCGCTCAGTCCCGCTCCCAGTGGCATTGCAATCCCACTTTCACGTGCATTTATACACGCTTGCATAGATTTCATGGAGCACGTGATTGTTTCATTTTGGTTGCTAGATTTTTTTCCACTTTGCAGTCGCGACTGCTGCTGCTGCTGCTGCTCTTGTTGTTGTTGTTGTTGTTGCTGTTGCATTGCATCCAGCTCGTGTAAGCTGACAATTATTTGCAGATGCCACTGCTGTTGCTGCAGTGGCGGATACGTTGGGCGTAGCCGTGGCAACAACAACCTGAATAGGCACTTTCGATGTTCGACATTTTAATGAATGTTTACACATAAACAGCAGCAGCAGCCACCACGTTAACACACACACACACACACACACACATATACACCTATGTATGCAAATGTATTTGCTTGCCGGCTTATTCAGGTGTCTGCGTAAGCGCATTGTGTGTGTGTGTGTGTGTGTGTGAGGAGGCACGATACTTGTCAGCTTATGTGTTGCCATTGTTTGTTTTACGTGAAATAAATCATATTTGGTGTATTTGATTTTACAAATTCACAACAAAGGACAACAAAAAAAAGGATTTAATACAAAAACCATATGCAATGGAGAAGAGCACGTAGCTCATAGGTTCATATAAGTCTACTAAGTAAATTATAATTATATGTCTGCTAGAAGTTAATTAATAAGTAACCACAGAGCAATTGTAGAACTGAGTTAATTGAATATTCCCAATAGATTTGATAATTTAATTATCAACTACAAATTAAATACGGCAATCGAGTGGCCATCTTTTCAAGTAATGTGTGTACTCTCCACCGATCCATTGACTGCCAAGTAGCATGTTGTAAACATTGCAACATTAAACTTTCCACACTACAGAAAAAGCAAAGCGCTGCTTGTTGTCAATTTAATGAGCAGCAAGAACAATAATTTAATGATTGTACTTCATGTGCTTGCCACTTCACAAATAATGCTTGCAACAAGAACTACAGATGCTTAAGCTGGTTGCTGCATTAATTTTCTTACAGCTGCAAGCACTCTCACAAGAAAAGGGATAATTAATAGCAGAGCTTGGAGACAGGTGCAGGAGAGAGTGAGGGAAAGTGGGAGAAAGTTAGATTGGCGTTATTTGACAATGATAATTGGCAGGCAAAACATTTGCTAAGTGAATTTTGTAATTATTTACGGTCAAAATAACTGGTCAACTGCCTGTGCTGACCAAGAATCCACACACACACACACACACACACACACACACACACACACACATCAACAACTAAAATTATATGGCTACATAAATACAATCCAAGCACGTGATGAGGCTAGAATGAACAGAGGCATTAATCGTGAGGTCGGAAATTGTACATTGTTTGTTTGTCTGTTTGTCTCTTTGTTTGTTTGTTGCTGCTGTCACGTTGTGCACTTCATGGCTTAATGGCTTCAATGTTAATTGCCATGTAATTGCATGTGATTGCAATGTAAATCAGCGTGATATGATTATTATCAAACTGACTATCGATTTGTTTTTATTAAATTACAGTTCTTATGTCCTTGTTGCAAAGACCACCACCAGCAGTTGTTGCAGCAGTTGATGCAACTTTTCCAAGTTATCTAAGCTCAAATCAAAAACTATAATTTAATATTTTATAAATGTGTCGTTTCACTTAAATAAAATATTAAATTGTCTTATTTTTGCTCTCGATCTGCAGTTGTTTTTCTTCTTCTTCTTAATGATTCATTTGTGGCAAACATGCAATGCAAGCATTTGTGGCAACTATCTCAACTCGAAATGTTTGACATTTTCTAACAACTACACGTTATTACTATTACTGAGGGGCAGAGCTAATATATACATATATGTATGTATATATAATGTATGTTAACAATAAAATACTCGCTCCCGCCTCGACCACATTTGGCTGATGGGGCACACTCGTCATGGTGCACTCAGCGGTCAGCGACACTTGGTCACCCTGGTGTTGCTTGGGTGTGGATTGATCTTTCTTTTCAATCCATTATTACCGTAATTTATATAAATAGATAAAGCAAATATATTTAATAAATATAGCTTATAAAATATGTGTAATTAGAGCTTAAAATTTAAATAAAAAACCTACACTGAATAATTTCTATATATGTATATGTATATTAAATATAAATACTTATATATATATATATATAAATTTGTTTTCTATTGTGGCCTATGCCAGCTGGCATCCAATTTGGACTGTTATCTCAATTCCCCACTTAATGGCAATATTATTATTGGTAGGTTGTTGGTGCCTTTGCTTTTGCTGTGTGGTTTTTGTCTCAATGCCCATTGCTCTTTGCTTGGTTTGGTTTGGTTTTGTTGTGAGCACCGCTGTGGTTCAGTGCCAGTTGCTTCAGTTGCTTCAGTTGCTTCTATTGCTTCTGTGTGTTGGTTTGTCTGTTGCGCTTTCATTAAGCGTCACTCGTGTACGGCTCCCCATGCGCACATTTGTGAGCTGCAGTGGGGCAGCCACGGGCTCAAGTAGGCGAACTGTAGTTGAAGTTGTTAGTAGATGCTTTGCTGCTCTCCACTGACTCCGGCTCCGGCTCTGGCTCTGGCTCTGACTCTGTATCTGGCATTGCCATTGCCGTTCTTGTTGTCGCCATTGTCGTACTGTCATTTCCGCTTCCTCAGTTTGTCTGCCAGTCTGCCTGCCTCACTAAAGTTAAGTTGAGTTCAGTTCAGTTGAGCTGAGCTGGGCTGAGTTGAGTTGAGTTCATGGTGCGTTCTGTGTTCGGTGTTCTGTGTTCTGTATTCTGTTGCTGTGATATATGTGTGTTTACCCCGGGAGTACAATTAAAAAATACATTTTTGCTATTGTTGTCATCGTCATCGTCATCGTTGTCAGCGTCATCGTCAGCGTCAGCCTCGCATGACAAGCCAAAGATGCCGCAAATAGCAAAACCACAGTAACCGCAAACCACAACACAACAACAACAACAACAACATCAGCAACTATAATAACAACAACAACAATAATAACAACCACATACACACACCCACACACACTCACACACACTGACAACAGCAACAAGCGAGGGCAACTACGAGTAAAATAATAATAACACCCCAACAATAAAGCGCTGCCTGGCAAAAGGACTAGTGACGGGTATCAGTTTTGCTGCTGCTAATGGCCTCGTCCTTCGATAAGTCAACTGCTCGCACCTCTCTCTCTCTCTCTCAATTACGCCTTTTCTCTTTCCCTCTATAAATATTATAGTTTATATACATACATATATATATATTATGTTCTTTTTTGCCAGAGGAGACAATACCGATCAATTAATACAGCTGCCACCCTTTTTACTCAACTCAACGGTTTGCCTGCAACAGACAGCAGCACCACTTGCAACAACAACAACAACAAAGAAGAGTGTCCAGCGATAAAGATAAAGATACAACCAGTAGCAGTGCTTAACTAGAGATGTTACTCTATTCTTGAGTCTGCCCCATCGTAAATTTCTACTTTATTGTACATTAATAATAATTATATATTGTTTAATTATAAAAATACACATAACATTTGCCCATCCAGATAAGTTACACTTTTTAATCATGTTTTTTAATGACTATCGGGTGTAAAAATAGTGTCAAAGTTGAAGTTGTCTGCAACACTGCGAATTTTAAATGAACTACAGCTCAGTTAACCTTTTGGTTGAACTTTTGACTTTGCTGTCGCTGGCTGGTGGTGCATTAAATACCAGCTCCACCAGCACTCACAAAAAGTCAAATGTGAGAACGACCACAAAATGTGGGTGGTGCAAGGGTGCAAATTGTCAACAAAAGGCCTGCAAATTGTACGTGGGCAAATTGAGTGTGTGTGTGTGTGTGTGTGTGAGTGTGAGTGTGTGTGCACATGTCCTGCATAAATGCTGACCACAAAATGATGCCACATTATATAACGAGCGTATGTGTGTGTGTGTGTGTGTATGTGGATATGGGGTTTTGCGGTATAGGTGGTGCGTGAAACAAACTAAGCCTAAGCCCAAAAACTGCCGCCTGTTTGTGCTTGTGGCCAGAGTGCCGGACTTGTATGTGTGTGTGTGTGTGTGTTGGCCATTTGCTATTTCTTTTTCCCCGGCCACAGCTATTGCTGTTGACAATTGAATTTGAATTTGGTAGCGTAGTAGTAGTGGAAAATGCCACGCCCACATGCCAGATGCATAAGGCATACTTCAGCCTGCAAAGCCAGAATACACCCAAAAACCGAAAGGCAAATCAAAAAACCCGAAAAGCGCATTCGGTGAGCAGTCGTCGGCTGCGGGTTGAGCACAAGTTTGTAACACATAGTGTCGGGGGCATTAGCTACGGCTCCCAAACTGTTGACCATATGCCTGACCATATCCTGTGCAACTTGCGACCAAAAGTTTCCAAAAATATTCGCACGTTTGCTCCAAAACAAAGCCAATACCAGGAATAGCCAGTAGGTGCAGGATTATAGTAGTAGTAGTAGTTGGCAAGGGTAGGCCCTGGTGGCAGTTGGTTGGGGCACGTGAACAACTCGTCGTTGTTGTTGGCAACACATGTGTGCGTGCTTTATGACGTTAGGACTTGGCTCTGCACACATATTTCATGCCATAAATTCCAACCATACAAATATACATATATTTTTGGTATTAGTTTATGATATAACACAGCCACGCCCACATCGCCACAGCGTGTGTGTGTGTGTCTATTTTTGCCACTTGCCACAGTTAAAGTAAATTGCGCCTGGGAGCCGCACAAAATCGAGCACTAAATTTGATGGTAATTATAAACTTTATTGCAACAAGCGACTTGCCTGGCTTATTGTTGCATCCAAAGTTTCTCAAAAATTAAATTGGGAAAGCTTTATGGAAATTCATGTGGCCTTCAGTCAGTGGCCAACAGTTTCTGCACTCTAAAAGAATCTAGGCACTACTAATTAACCAAATTGTTAAAAACTTAACCAAACATGTTTTCCATTATGTGCACATCGCTGCAGTTTCTCTGGTTTGTGTTGCTACGGAGTTTTTTACTTATTTTTTTGGTTTTTGTTTTTTATGTAGTTGGCAAAAGTGCATTTTATGCACTTAATTTTAAGCTTAATTGGTCTGTGTGCAGTGCATAAATTAGTTGTAACAAAATTGAATATTACTGTGTAGAAAATGCTACTTAAAGTTGAGGATGTGAAAGATAATGCTTGCATGGGAAATTCTATTAAGGCATTAGCATTACTGGGATTAAACTATTTGTATTTTATTATAAACAACTAATCCCTTAATTATTATACTCTGATAACGAAGGTAGACGAGTATAATTAGTCCAACTGTATGAAAGCAGCATTTTCCAATATTCCTAAAACTAGAGACTTGAAATGTGGAATAAATATTCGAATATTAAAACAAGTAAGATGCTGTAGTCGAGCTAACTCGACTACGATATACCCTTAACCCAGTTGTTAAATATATTCTAATTTTCTTGGCAATCTTCCCTTTAAGATGATTTGCACTCAAATGCCCGAACTGAATGGCTACAAACACACGTACACGAAATAGTAGTTATCGTGGCTCTGCAGAATACACACCAATATATTGACGCTAGCGTCGATTATCATGCCATCTCGTTCTCACACATGCGCTCGCCTATTTATTTGCATACAGAAAATGCTTGCGGCTGCTGATAGAAATGAGATCAATATGAGAATATATTTTCGACTATAACTTTGGTGTTTCTTGTCCGATCTTAATGAAATTTTGGCAATTGATTAATAATATGTATATGTATTTTATGTACAAATTAGAAGCCTCTGCCTTTTAAATTGTGAAATTTATTGCTATCGGAAATCTAAATATATCGATAATTCAGAAACTGAGGCAGTTATCGATAAAATAAAGCAAACTTGATCTGCGCCTGTTACACGAGAACTTATATTTCAAATTTGAAGTCGCTCTTATAGTCTCTGAGATCCGCGTGTTCATACAGACGGACAGACCCATTTTTAATGGGTTAAGGGTATAAAAATTAACAACTTGCAACGTTCTCACTTAATTTATTTATAGTGAACAGAGTCGCATTTCAATGCAACAAATTAGAAGAAAAAACTCCCAAAACATGTTGATAATTGTTATAAAAAGCGGACATTAAAATTGCATGAATTGCGCTTAATAAATAACAGCCTCGGCGACAAATGAAACATTTAATTAGAGCAGCGTTTAAATTTCGATGCAAAACCAAAACAAATACGGATTGGCTAGAAAAACAATTGCTGAAACTAGGTGTTGCATGAAAAATTTAAAAACATGCCAGCGACGATTTAAAAACACACACAGACCGCATTCGACCAACTATAATAATGGGCATGGAAGGTGCTGGGCTGGGCTGGGATGGGATGGGATGGGCTGAGCTGGGATGGGATGGGCTGAGCTGGGCGTACCTATAGATGATGGGCTGATGGGATGATGTGGGGTGGGTTGGCGTTTGCTATTGAGCTGAAATGACAGCCGCCATTGCAAATTGAAAGCAGCAGGCAAGTGAGCCTTGTTTAGACTGCGCGCCATGGCAATTGCACACGAGCCATGGCAACTGGGAATAAAAAGCAGTAACAGCGGAGCGAAGCGAGATCTGGGTGCAAGGAGTGTGTCTGTGTGGGTGTGTGGGTGTGTGTGTAAGGCAGGACACGTTGGGAACACGGCGAGTGGGAGATGAGGGGGGGTCTGTTCGTAGGAGTCGTAATTAGAGCGTAAAAACCAGAGCGTACGAAAAACCAAATGCGCTCGGGCAGCTACTACTATTTTTTTTTTTTTATTTTTTTAGTTATACGCTTGCATAGTGTATGTAGGTGTGTGTGAGTGTGTGTGTGTGTTGGTGTGTGCAAGTGCTTTATGCGAAAAGAAAAATAGATAGCTAGCGAAAAACTAGAAAAGCTAGAGCAAACGAAGCGAAGTGCTGCCGCTGTCCCCCACTGACACATATATGATTATTTCCGAAAGGTGACAGCTATAAAAAAGAAAGGGGCAAACAAACAACCGTACGTAGTACGTAGTAGTAGTAGTAGCAGGTGGGCAGGTGGGCAAATGGGCAGGTGTTGCATGCAACACCAGCGTACACAAAGTTGACGGCAAAGACAAAAAGCGTAGACAACACTGTTGCTCTTTTCAGCCACGCCTTCTTCGCCAACGACCATAAAATTGTGATAGGCAGCAAGCAGAAAGGAGCAAGGAGCAAGGAGCAACTCATCCAAACTCACCCTTGGTTGCGACTCTTTTATAATTTCATTTAGAGCAACTGCATTTTCGCCGTTTTTCTCATCTTTTTTATGAGTTGGGATCTTTGTTTGGCCTGCGGCACTTTAATATTTGCCAGGCACATTATTCTTTTCCTCAGTTTGCACACGAAATTAATTAACAACAAATGCGAATGCATATCAAAAATGCTAATGCAAATGCAAATGCACTTCAGCAGCTCATTTAATTAATATTCATCCTGCAAACTTTGGCAAATGACCAGGCACTGAAAAAAAAACAAAAAAAATTGAAGAAAAACAAACAAAAGGGTGACCAGTCTGAGGCCCAAGGGAGGCGTGGCACTTGAAAACTAAACCAGCTGACTGTGAAGTGACTCTTGTGACAGTCTCGGACTTTGCCCAGCGACCATATCGCAGTAAACCAAAGCAATCCGGAAAAATGGAAAGAAAAGGAAATCATCAACAACAACTAGTTGAAAACTTGAGAGTGGGAAAGTGGACAGAAAAACGCAGCATTCAAGGAAGTAATTATGGTTTATCCAATGGGACAGATATCAACGACCAACTGGAAGGAGAGCAACAACAACAACAGCAACAAAAATAATGATAGCAAGAAAATGTGAAAGAAAAACGAAGACTGTTCATAACATCAAACTTCAACTTTACGTGTAAAGGAGAAAAACTAAATTAGAAAAGGGTCGAGACGCAAGGGAAATGCGACAGAGACGAATGAATAAAGTCAACGCAAACTGGAGAGAACAGGAACAGAGCAGAGCAGATAACAGCAGGGATAAGATGAACTAAGTAGATGGACCGACAAAATAATTGTCTTTAGTAGTTGCGCTAACAAACAACAATAACAACAACAACAATAACAACTCACTGGGAAAGTCAGTCAGTGGCAGCCACTCCTGGTTAACTGCAATTCCAAACAGCAGCAACAGGGTTGGTAGAGCTCGACTGCCAGATACTGTGTTTAAATGCATTTCATTAAAATTGTCATAATTTATAAAGACAATTAAACCGTTAACATAATTAAAGCCAAAAACATATTTAAATCAGATTTAGATTTATGGCAAAGGAAATGATATTTCTGTTATTCACTAGAGGAAAAACAGCTGCAAACTGCAGGTCAACAAACGGCCGCAAGTTTTTTTGTTTATGCCTGCTGCACTGCAAATGATAAATAATAAAAAATAAATAAACAAATAAAATAAGAGATTTATTTTTTAACTGACAGCGCAGTGTGCCAACAGCACCCGCCACTCCCCTCTCTCTCTCTCTCTCTCCTCAAATGCAACTAGCTCTCTTGGGAGTTTATTCAGCCATTTATTGTGTGGCAAGTGCAGTTTCTTGTTCTTTCTCTGTCTTTCTTCCGGCGGCTCCTAAGCAACTTGAGTTCTATTTGGGTTACTGTTTGTTTTTTTGCTCTCTCATCTTGGCCGCTCAATTTTGCTACCAGGACCAGGATTTCTTGGGCAGATGTGGCTGCTGCTGCTGTTGCTGTTGTTGCAAAGTTGTGCAAATAAATTGCAGTGCAGTCGGAGTCGGAGTCGGAGTGAAGAACAACAAATGTTGTTGCTGCAAAACCGCGACGCGAAATTGATGGGAAATTGATTTGAAAGCAAATACATAAGCAGGTCCGCCAAGAAGCCACCGAAAACAGGCAACGCATAAATCTTTGGGGAGCACCACACTGAGAAATTGGCTAGCAATTTCTGTTTGTGGCTGAAATTGAGAAATTGGATGGAAAGGTGGGTTGCGGGGGTTGCTGAGGGGGGTGTGGCCAAATGCGTTTATTGTGTCTTTGCCAGAAAGTTGAGTTGGGAGTTGAGTCGAGTTTAGAAATCATCGCGAATTGATGTATTCGTACAATTTGGCTTTGTTGTTGATTACTTTAACGACTGATTAGGTGCTGAAATATACAGAAACATGCTCTGAATATCAATGATTTGCTGCCTGCCTCCTTCTGCCTCTGCTATGTGCATCAAGCATGAAGCAAATAAAGTTTGCCACAGCTCAAATTGAATGTACATGAGCAGAGCTTGTAGATAATTTTATTGATTGATTTAATGGTTTTACTTGGATTTATTTGTGTTGATCTTTTCGATTGCCATGAATTTGTGAGAGTGCCAGGTGCACATTCCTAATAATGTTTCTACTTCTAAATAGCAATGGCTAACTTAAATCAAATATTTAAAGAATAAATATACGCACAAGTTACTATGACTACAGTTAAGGGGTTTCATATACAATTACGATGAGTTCATAAATCGTGGAATTTACACATCTTCGGACTTTTATCCATGTCATTTTTTATATTAACGCCTTCAGCATTTGAGTTTCGGCAAACAGCTTTTATGCTCAATACACAATTTCAATTCTCATCTCTTGAATTTGCGCTGAGGGCACTCAGCAATTTCCTTACAAGTTGCAAGTGGACGGCAATAATTCAACTCAACTGAACTCAATATACACACCCAAATACACATACGGATACTCCAGGTATGTTCAACATGAGTGGCAACAAATATCCGCACACGACGAGGGTTGGGGGTGTGTGTGTTGTCTGGAGTATGGCATTTTTTAGTTAAAATGCTGGCATTCACTTACCGATTCAATGGCCTTCTCCAGGCGAAAGATCTCCTCCTGCAGCAGATGCAAGGTGCCTGTTTTGCCGCGATGACGTGCAAAGGCAGCGGCACAGGCGCTATGTATGCTATTCACCCAATTCTCCAACTCCACCTGCGAAATGAAAATGTGAAAATGTGAGAAAACTGCTGTTGCATTATGCACATAGAAAAACGTATGCTCCTGAATGTAGAAAATTTCCTAGAGATTGGTTAAAAAAAAAAGAAAATTTCGCACTAACCAAAATACGTATTTTGTTTTAGTTTTTTTATATTCTTGAATCTCTCGAAAAAGTAGAACATCAATAAATTATTTGAATTAATTAATAATTGAATTTTACATAAATCCACCCAATTATTAAGCAGCCTGTTTTCTATGACATATTTTTTCTTTGAGTGTAGTTGTTACAAATTGCAGCGCCAAATGCACCGCAAGCAAATTTGATGTTGCTCCCCAGCGCCAGATGTCAAATTTGTTGCTGTTGTTCTTGTTGTTGTTGCTGTTGTTGTTGTTGTTGCTGTCGTTGCTGGCTGACTATCAGTTATGCAAATTTAATGACAAATCACTGTGGCGACCAGGCAAAACGCTGTCAGCCCAGGCAGCCAGCAAGGTAAGTCAGTTTTGGCCTTTGAGACATGTAACAGTTTAGGCACAAGGACCAAGGAGCAGCCAAGTTGCTGGGCAACCAACAACTATTGGTTCTAGGCAATCTGTCCTTTGGCTGTCGAGCGAATCCAACCTCAATCGCACTTTAAGCCTGGCGATTTGCATTTGTGCCATTTCTCTCTCTGTGTGTGTGTGTGTGTCTATTGGTGTGTGTGGCACACATTTTGTATGGCGATTGCGTGTAAGGTCTGTTGGAAGCCCGCGAGCACTGAACTCAACACTCACTCACACACACACACATATAAGCGTAGCTAGCAGATGGAAATCCTTGGTATTCTTGCGCAATGACTCGACGATGTCGTCCAAGTCCAAGTCTTGTTTGTCAATGTTGTCGTCCTGCTTGGTGCCTGGACAAGGCCAGCTTTTATGAGATATATTGCCTCTGGGCGGTATGTGAGGGAGGCAAATGCCATTTTTTTCTAATTGCAGCATGGCAAGTCTTACGCTTGAAGGACCTTGTCAGGTTTATTGAGCACACTACGCATCATATCCTGCGGACTGATGTAGCCAACACTGTTGTACGTTTCACCGCTCTATCGTTACTCACCTGACAGGGCGCCTGGAACAGATAGGCATCACCGAATGCGGTGCTCAGACAGAATATATAATCACGCTTGGGATGCTCCGGTATCGGCTGCATAATTGCGCCGTCCACAATAATTAAATGCTTGGGAGCCGCCTCAACGCTGCGACCCTCGCGCGAATCGCACGGATAGAAGAGCAACGTGGTACCCTTCAGGCACACCCAGTAGCCCTTCCAGCCACGTTTGCGCGCCAGTTCGATTTGATGCTTCTTACGTAGTAACCATTTCTTTACCGATAGAAAGCTGCAAACGGGAAATTAAATTAAATATATATATACAGTATATAGTTGTGGGCACGCTTCTAATAAGCTGCACGGGAAAATGAAAACGAAGAAAATACATTTATAAATATAATTTACAGAAAAGGGGGAAAAAGCACTGGCAGCATTTAAAGTCCGACTTTCAATCATCTGAAGTCTATTAAGATTGCAATTGCTTGCATAAACTAGGTACCTGCCACAAACAGTTGAACGATGACACAACAGTTTATGTGCGAGACTGCTTGCAACGTTGTAAATTCCTTAATCTTCAACTAGTTCATATTTTATATCAACCATACAAGTTTTGACAATAAGTTGGTCTCTTTTCATCTCTTTATATTATTTTTTTATAATTTCATTTTATGTATAATTTCATTATAAAGGAGTCAACAATTTTAGGAAATTTAATCAGGTGAATTTAAAGGATATTTCTTAAATTTTCTTTGAGCTGCTTATTTAAATGCATTTTTATTTAAGAAAATTGAAGCAATAGCTTTTAAAGAGTCTCAAATAAAGTTGGACTCTAATCAGCCTTCTGATTTAGGGTTTTCTTCTGGTTTATTGTATGAACTCGAATTATTGTCCAAGAAGAAGTACTCTGTATCCAAAGAGATAAGGGAATTTGGGTTAATTAGCCAAAAAGTAACACTAAACGTGCAAGTTGTGAGGCCTCAAAGAGCTCATCTCTTGTTACGTTCAACATCTCCATTTTTGTGGCCGTTTTATAATCTCTATGGATTTGCCACATTGTGGGCACACCCATACTTTATCATATCTGGCTGATAGGGAGCTGTAATCGCTGTAAATGATATGCCAAGCATTTGCCATGGCCATTTGCTACTTTATTTATGATGAGTTTGCTGTTGCTGCTTCTGCTGCTACTGCTGCTACTGCTGCTGCTGCTGTTGGGGCACACACGTGCCTGCTACTCACTCAGCCTAGCTGGCTGGCTGAATGCAATGCCTGGGGGAATACATTCGTGCCACTGATTACTGCTAGTTAGATAAGGATTGGGGGGTGGGGTTGGGGGTTGGGATTGGGGGCTGGTGTGCATTACTTAACTTACCCAGCTTTACGCACAGCGCCCGTGCAGTTGAAGGAGGATGCAGCGGTGCCAGTGGCCTTTGCTTTATATGGTGACGCCATGACACTTTCGCCATCATCTTCATCCGATACGGCAGTAGTTAGGCTCATTCGATCATCGTCCGAGATCTGCAAGTGGATACAACGAGTAACAATATGATATCAGCCAAAAATAATTGCTACAATATATATATATATATATATATATACATATATATGGATGTACATTTGTTGTTACTGGCAACGATAAAATTCAATTAAGTTGGATAATAATTGAAATAATTAAGTCATAATTAGCAGTGCCAATCAGGCAAGTTCCACACACACAAAAGTCAACCCGCCACGAATCGTATCGTCCCGTAAGCTATTTGAAACCAATAATGGTTGACTGCCTCCTTGTTGCTGCTACAAATGTGGTTGTTGTTGTTGCTTTTGTTGTTGTTGCTGTTGCTGTTGTTGTTGCTGTTGTTGCCGTTGTCACTGCCGACAGCAACATTTGTTACGTATGTCGTCGATAAAGCAATTTGTCTTCTCTCGCTTGCATTTTTAGTGAAGTCGGCAACATGGGGCAGCAAGGAGCGAACGCGAGGCAAAAGGAGCGGGCAACGGATGGACAACAATTGACAACTACGAAACGACTCAGAAAACGAATCGAAACAAAATAGCAGCAGGGAGGAGAAAGTTAAGGCAATGCCAAACAGTCACTTGTCCATTTTATCGAGACAGATACTGACTACACTTAAAAAAAATAAGAAAAACAATCTACTGAATTTAAAAAGTTTACCATAAAATAAACTTATTCTTAGGAGGAAAAATCCGTGACATTTGTTGACAATCTTAAACATAATCATATATTATAAATATATATTTCTGACTTGTTATTTTAATTACAGGGCATATATTTTGTCGGAGTGGAGCAGCAGCAGTATTCCATCAAATGACCGGGTTTGAGAACCACTGCTCTGCCTCTCTGTCACTGCCTTGGCCAACCTCCATTCCGACTTCCTTCCGTTCTCACCACACAGCGCCCAGTGCGCCAATTTCTGCTTTCGCAACAGGAAAACGGTGGGGATGGAGGGAAGGAGATGGGGGATGGGGAATGGCGAGCGGCAAGCGGTGATAAGGGTGTTTCAGCTGGTCCGTGTGGGAATCAAATTGAGGCAACGAAGCGCTGAGGCCGTAGTGCTGCTACTGCTGCTGCTGCTACTTCTGCTTCTGCCTCTGCTGAGAGCTCTACGTGTCCCGCGTGGCAATAAAAATTGGTTTGCCCATTCATTCGTTTCAATTGGGTGGTAGTGGTATACTCTGCCCCAACCCACAACGTCAGCCCGCTTGCCACTTGCCACATGCCACCCGGTACGCCCACAATGTCGCTCACTTGCTGGTTCATGCCATTTTTATTTGAGTTCCCAAGGAAATCAATTTACAATGTGTTTATTCGTTTCGTCTTCGCTTCCTGCTGCTGTTTGGACGGAACGACAGAATCGTCAATGCCTTGGCCCAATTTCTTATCTTTCGGTTACTACGATACAACCCACGCACACGCCATGTCCCCGGCCCTGCCCTGCCCTGCTCCGCCCCCTTTCCCAGTTTCTGGCAATTTTCAAACATTTTTGCTCATATGCATGTTTTACAAGTTATTTATTTGACTGTCCCGATGCGTCGTTGGGTGGGGGGCATGTTGGCAACTGTCAAGTGGCGTGTGGCGCTTATGTTTGCACAGTAGCCACGCCCCAATGCTCAGCAGTCGTTCGCCCTTTTTTGTATGTTGCAAACTCATGTGTGCTTAACCCACAAGTGACGTCGTCAACGTTGCTGGCGCCGTCGTCAGTCGTCAGTCGTTTGTCGTTGGCCAAGTTTAATCAAATTTTATATTAATCGAAGGAGTGCAAAGGCATGCAAATACCCAAACGTGAGCTGCCTGAGTGACTCGCCGCCCTCCGGCAGCAACATAAATATTTTCTTATTCGAAATTGCCGAAAATAAAAAGGACAAACCCAACACAGTGGCAGCAGCGGCAGCACATCAAAGCGGCAACTTTTGTGGCAAGAGGTTTTTGGAGTGGTGGCATCCTCCACTAAATCCGATTGAGTTGCATTGCTGGTAGCTCTTATTAATTGGCAATGCTATATAATGAACCTGGGGCAAGCACTAGGTTGAAACAGTTGCTAAAAGCATTGCATGCAACATTGTAAAATGTATTTTAAAATAAAAGTTACAACACAGAAAAAATATTATTTTTCCTCATAAATTTTTAAATTTTCTATATTTCTACAGCAGTTTTGTAAAACTGGAACTGTTTAACAAAGTTGTGGATGCCAGTTTGCATCCAGTTTCGATTTGATATTATTGTTCGGTTTAAATTACTAGCCGAGTGGCCTCAATCATCATCAAAGAGCACTCCCCATGCACCCACTGCCTCCAACCCAGGCACTCAGCCAGTGGCACTGCCCCTAGGGCCAACATTCAACTGACAACATTTATTGCGCCAAATGAAATAGTTTCCGCTTGCTCAATGAAGTTTTTCATGAAATCATCAAGCCGAACGGAAGCTGTCGAGCGGAACTGGTTTGGATCTGTTGCAAGCAGGCGAGCAGGCAAGCAGATGACAGTCCTGGCAACCCAGGCACGAGAGGTATTCTGCGAATTCTTTTAAATTACATATAATAAGCTAACAGTTAGTTGTACTTTTCGGAAAAGTCACTCCATCAGTTACTAAGCAGAGCAAAACGCTCGGAACAATCGACGCTAATGTAATGGAAAACTCTTTAGAATGCTGCTGTCGAAAGTGGCGCCCCGAATGAAAAGGACACAATTCGGTTGAATTAACGAGTTTTGTACCTTTTACAACCGATTACTGTGCATCTACAATTGTGTGTGTGTATTATATATGTGTGAAAGTGTGTGTTTGTGTGTGTGTGTGTGGGTGTGTCTTTACTGACAAACAATGGGCACATCCCAAAAAAGGACACGACAGTTTACAAGCACCAAATCTCGCCGTCGACTGATTGGCCTGGCTGAAATGGTTACAATTTGTGCACGGACCCAAAGAGTTTGTCAAATGATTCATGAATTTTTAATTGATATGGCCCGACTGTCAGCCCCCCCGCCCTCTTCGCCGACAACCATTGTTAAAGCTTTGTCGAATTTCATCAATTTTGAGCTGACTGGCTGACAATGGGCTGAACGAGGGGCACACTCCACGTTATGGCCTATGTGTCTATGTGTGTCTCACATGGGTAAGCCTAAATGGGCAACCTTAAACACGCACACACACACACACACGCACACGCAGACCCACACACAAGAGATTAAATACCCCTAGTCCTGAACCCTCCCCCAGCTCACCTGATTACTTTGGCCTAATATGCCATATCTCAGCATCAGTGCAAAATCAAAATTCAATTTACGCACACACGCACGAATCCCAGACGGAGCCAGGGACACGCCCATTTGGGGGGGGTGACACACCCTTATCCAAGAGACCCAGACAGGTGAGCCTGAGTCGGAGCTGCGTTTTCTAATCAAGAATTGATTGTGATCCCTCGATGCGGCTGTCGTTCACGTTTCATCCATAATTATCAATGACTTTTGAATGTCAAATGTGAGAGTCGCCTGCCATTGGCACCTACTACAACCCAATCCCTATCTCAATCCAAATCCCAAACACTCCTCTCTCCTCGTTACACTGCCATTGCTCGGTAACAGCACATGCCGCAGACCCTGTCCCAAAAAAGGAAAAATCATTTCATTTGTCGCTGTCGCTGTCAAAAATTACAATATTTGATAGAGTGTTTACGATGTTGTTGTTGTTGCTACTGTTGTTGTTGTTGTTGCTACTGTTGTTGTTGTTGCTTGTCTGGCACAACAAACATTCACGTTTACATTCGCACAATTTCACATATGTAAGCAAGCATTTGGTTATGTGCAGATGTGTAGGGTTGCCAGCTGTCATGAGAGGAAAAACTGCAAATTCGTGGCACGTTTGCTTAAGTGACTTGAGTGAGACATTAAAGGAAAGTACTTCTAGCGTAGTAAGAAATTCAAAATGGAAAAGCTGCAGCGCATTGTAAGTGTTAAAACTCTGCCCCCACCATACATTTTCCTTAGCATTGATTTTCTTTTCGGGGGCAACATCTTAGTCACAAATGAAGCTATCTAAGCCGACATTCAAATCTGCAGTGCACTGTGCAACAGCAGCAGCAGCAGCGGGCAAAAGCAATTTGGCATTAACTCTAAGATGGTATTTTGGGATTTTCGGCTATGATTAAAACGGAAATTCGCTGCCCGATTTGGGGGTAAGACTTAGGAGCCGTTAGACGTGGCAAGTAGATAATCAAACAGGTAGCTGCCATGTCATTCGCATTTGATTAAATGTGCGCACTGAGAGATGCTTAACATTAATTGGTTTGAGACGCGGATGGAAAGCATCGGTTTAGCAGCAGATCAATCAAAACTAACAACTGAATTTAGCTGAGATAAAGCGAAACAGGTGCAACTGGCAGCTTCTGCTCTCTTTAATAATTATACTCTATAAAAATAACATCACTTCACTATTTAATACACTTCTGCTTGCAGACTCATCTTCTGCTAATTATATTTTTACCAAAGTTCGAATCGTATTCAGAATTTTGCTCAAAGGAACGCATGTCATCCTCTCCTATCGAAAGTAATGCATCTTTTTGCCTGCAGTATTTCACTGCCTTTGAGCATGTATCCCTTTCATGTGCTTCAACTCGCAACATTCGATTCAAAGTCAAGTTTATCTGGCAATTAATTAATATGCAGCGTGAGATTCAAACACGCTCCTTTCTGTGTGTGTGTGCGTTTGTGTGTTTGTGTGTTTGTTGTGTGTGAATACTCGTGAATTCAATCAGTTGGCCCATGTAGTTTCAGTTCTTGGTACATACATCCTTTGATATTGGTCAAGTTGTGCCAAGTGAGCTGCACCATTTTCACATGCTTGCACAGTTGCCATAGATACTAGTTACCAGATACAAGATACAAGTGCTATAGAAAGCTGCACAGTGCAATCGCATGAATGCAGGCACTCATAGATTATGGCACGCTCGTTTGGAAAAGTCCACAAAGCTGAATACTACAAGATACATATACATATATAGATATATATATATATTCATGCTACAAATAGCCTTTATCACTTTGCAACTGTGATTCATGTGAATTCCAATCAATGCCATTCATTATCCAAAAAACTAAATGCGAACAGTAAATGAAAATGCCACCCAATCACTCCCCTCCCTTACTGTGTGTGTGTGTGTGTGTGTGTATTTGTGTGTGCTAAGAGCTTTTTTGGCTGGGGCTAATGCTTTAATTTATTGCCTGCCTCCTTTGTGAGCACGACTGGCAAGGAGCAGCCAGGAGCAGGAGCTGGAGTTGCCTTGCCTTGGCAGCTCGACCGTGAAAAGGATGTTTTGGCTTTGATCAACGTTTTGTTAGGCAACCAAAATGAATTTGTCGCAGACAGACAAACGGACAGCAGACGACAACACCGACAACGCTACGTTGCGACAATACATTCAAGTCAAAGAGCTTGAGCAGCACAGGGTTGGTCGGGAAGGGATGTTAAGACGGGACCCCACCCCTTGCCACAGACTAGATACTCAAGCAAAGCTCAAAGTTAAAGCGGCAGTCAACCGATTTATTTAAGAGTTGAAAACTGTGGCAGCTACTTATCAAATTTAATATTTGGCTGATAAGAATTTTAAGTGAAAAGTTTGCAAATTATCGAGAAGATACTCGAAAGGAAAATTGTCAAGAAATTTAATACAAACTGAGAGAAAATGCATAATTAATAGCAACTTTTATATCCATTAAGGAGTCAGATTTCCTGAAAATCCGTAAAGTTTTTAATGAGCAAGAAAACTCTAAAATAATTAGATTATTCTTGCATCAGATAAAAATATTATTTCAAGTAAATATATATATAAGATATTCATATTTATAGAATATACATAAAACTATTTCTGATGAATAGATTAATTAAGATATATATTACATTTATTTATATATATATATGTATAGAGAAGAAAATAATTTTTAACCACTGCAAAAGTAGCTGTAAAATCTTGAATTTGAATTTAGTATTCAACAACTTTGCTGACTTGTTGCAAATGTTGAAAATCACTTAAAAGCTAAAGTTTACCTTGCGAAGGAACATTTCGTTGCACTGCTTGGCGGTGCTGCGCCAGTGTCGATGTCGATACCGGGAGTTGCCCAGCTTGAGGGTGCCCTGGAGATCCGCAGCCTCCTCGACCACCCGCCTGATGCACTGATACCGCAAACGATTGCAACGATGAATGGGCTGCAGTGCAACGAGACCGTGTTCTGGCTCGGATTCGGCGCCGGACCGCACTTGATCCTCATCGTCGTCCACCCAGGCGCTAAGCACACCCTCCACAAAATTGTACAGCAGCTGAATGTTGGCCTTCATGGGCGCCGAGCCCGATGGCACTTGTTCCGTCTTAATCAGCTTGCGATTCTGGCACACCTCGCGCAGCAAATTCTCGCCAAAGTGGACCGTCTTGTGGCGACGCCTCCGCGAGTTGAGCGAAGCAGCCGAGGCGGATTTCATCAGTTTGCCATTCCCGTTGAGTACGTGATGCAGATGATGCTGTGGCTGTTGCTGCTGTTGCTGTGGATACAATTCCAGCTGCTGAATGGGCTCCAGCCAACCAAGATTTGTGGCCATGCCACAGCTGGAGGCAGTTGAATCGCCACGCTGCAACGTATTCGGTTGCGAGCTGCTGCGATAATGCATGTGGAAAGTGGGCGAGGCAGGCTGGAACTGTTGCTGCTGCTGCTGCTGCGGTTCCATTTCGAGTGGCGCTGGCTCAATGTCATCCAGCGTTGTGGGTGGCTGGGCGAGTGTGGTGCGCAGCCGATTGAAATCGGCGGCACAGCGAGGCAGTGAGTTGCACTTGGCGGCATTGAGGCATTTACGATTCTGGCAGCTGAGCATCGGTGCACACGACCGACACTCATGACAGATGACCAGGCGACGCTCCGTCAACGGAGCAGGTGCATCTGCTAGTGATGGTGGTGGTTGTGCTCCTCCTGCTGCTGCCGTTGCCGTTGGTGGTGGTGGCGTTGCTGTCGTTGAGGGCGTTGTTATATCGGAACCTGCTAACAGATGTGAAGGCACCGCATGCAACTGCACTTGGGCCAACTGCTGGTGCCGCGCCAGATTCACGGAGCTCGCGGAGGAGGTGAGACAGCGTCGTCGCTGGCACTCCTGATAGCGGCAGTGCGGATCCGTGCAGATGGGCAGCAGCGGGCAGGCGGGATCCGTGCACGGCGATGGCGAACGGGAGCGTGGAGCACGCTCCGCACTCGAGGATTTGCGCTTGTGAGCTGTGGAACGCTGTGCGGACATGTCCGTCACAGTGGCGGATCGTTGAGTCTGATGGCGACGCGAACGCTTGGACTTTGTGGTGCTGCTGCTGGTGGTTTGGTGGTCCTTGGGCGGCGTTACTTTGGGCACATACTGATAGCGTTCCTTGTGCGGCTTGGCATACAGTCGCTCCAGTCGCTCCTGCTGTGCGCCACCGCTTGGCGCGGACGCACCTGCACCTGCTCCGCTGCTGACCACCTCGCTAGCGGAGTGACGCAATCTACGCTCACGTGAGCGTTCCTCGCGCCGACGCTGCTCCTGGCAGAGCGGCGTGTGGGTGGCAGTTAGTGGAGCAGGCACATCATAGCCACTGGGCACGGACACAGGCTGTTTGCCCAGTGATTGCAGCTTGTGCAGCGGATACGCAATCCACTCGAGAGTGGGCATCGTCTGCTGTAACTGCTCCTCCCCACTATCAGCATTGCTGTGACCCAAGGAGTGCCGCTTCCGTTGCAACGTGGCATGGTGCACCTGTTCGCTTCCGATCGCAGCAACCTGATCCTCCTGCGAGTTGGAGCGGGGTGCGGCTCCGCTGCTGCCATTGCGGCGATGATGCGAGCGTCGCGTGGATGATGAGGATTTGCCGCCGCTCACCGACACAGTGGACTGCATCTTGGTCAGCCACTCGACGATGTCCGTCTTGAGCAAGGAGACCTCGCAGGGACCCGAACTCTGACGCGAGAGTGGCTTCTTCAGCAGCTCTGCCAGAGCTTTCGCATACGCCGAACTCACCGGCTTATCTGCGGAGGATTGGCGTTCGCGCTGACGCGGCAAATGCTCCAGCAGCCAATCGGGCAGTTCATCCTTGAGAACGGTAATCTCACTGGGGCCGGAAGCGGTGCGCGCGGGCGCTGGAGCCGTTGGCTGTTGCTTCTGCAGCTTGAGCCATTCAATGGTCTCCTCACGCACCTGTCCCCCCTCAGCGGAGCGTGCGGAATGACGCTGCTGCGCCTTCCTATCGAACCACTCCAGTTGTGGTTCGGGTGCCGCCTGGCGCAACGCACTTTTCGGCATGGTCACCTCCTCGGCGCTTTTCTGCCGTCGCGGCGGCAACTGCGGCCGCTGCTCTGGCAGTCGAACATAGTGCGGCACCGCGGAGCTCTTGCGCTTGATGCAACGCTGCTCCATGGTGTCCTCATCGCGGGCGCGCACCCTTCGCGTGATCTCAAAGATGTCGCCATTGATCTGATGATAGAACTTCTCCACCTCGACGCCTCGTTCGAATTCCTCGCGCACACTATGCCGAGCCGGGGGGCGTGGCGGTGGCGGTGGTTCCTCTAGGGGGGGTGGCTTCTTCTGCTGCTGCTGCTGCAGCTTCTCATCGCTCTCATCGGAGCTGGCGGCAGTCAGCAGGGCACCAGCACCACCGCCATCAACAACCCAGCTTATGGAACGTTCAGCGCTTGAGTGTTGCTGCTGCTGCGACGACTTCTGTGGCAACTGTTGTTGCTGTTGTTGTTGTTGCTGCTGCAGCAGGCGATCGAGGGAGCCGTGGTGCGTTGTTGTCTTGAGGACTGCCGCAGATTCGCCGAGCGATTGCAGCCGACATTGGGCATTGCAGATGCAGACGCCTGTCGAGCGTTTCTTGCTGCCAAAGCGAAATAGTTGACTGGCCAGCTGGGAGACGTTTTCGGTGAGACCCAAGCCGCCGCCGCTGCTGCTGCCGGCAGCGCTGCCACCGGCGCCCGCATCCCTTCCCGAGGCCGTTGTTGCTGTTGTCAAACGTGCCACCGGATGTGAGACGGGTGTAATGTCGACGATCACGCAACAGCAGTGTAGCGAGAAGGATTTCTTGGGATCGGTGGCAACGCTGCTGCTGTTGCTGTTATTGCTGCCGACGTCGACGGCGGCAGCAGCGGCAGCGGCGACTTCAAGTGAAGTGCTGCTGCTGTTGTTCTTGTTGTTGTTGTTGTTGCTGGTGTTGTTGTTGGTTTCGCTAGTATTGCGCTGTTCGTTGTTTGTCTGTTGTTGGAGTTGCTGATGTTGATGTTGTTGGTGTTGTTGTTGAAGTTGTTGTATTGGGGCGGCCAGAATGAATTACAGCAACAACAACAGCGCTGGCAGCTATGGCAAAATGTGCGAATGGGCGTGGACGTGAACGTGGGCGTGGCTAAATTGTTGTTGCACAGATGCGTTGTTGCTGTATTTATTATTATTGTTGCCGTTATTGTTGCTGCTGCTTTTATTGCGCTTGTTGTTGCTGCAGTTGGATTTATTGGTGATGTTGTTGCTGTTGTTGTAGTTGTTGACTTGGTTGTTAATGCTGCCATGCATGTGGCTTCAGCTAAGGCACACACACAAGCACTCGCCAAACATGTGTGCGTGTGTGAGTGTGTATTTTTGGTAATTTATTTAGTGATTAATTAAACTAAAAGCTCATCTATTTAATGCAGTCATTTATTAAACGCTTCTTGTCGTTTTATATTTTTGTTGTATTTTTTTTTTTTTTTTTTTTGGCAATTTATTTATTTAACTGCGTACGTGGGTGAGTGTGTGAATGTGGGTTTGTGTGCCGCACACATGTCGCACACATTTATCTATAATTAATTATTTTTACTTGTTGCGAATTCGCTGAGTGGCACCACAGAAAAATTCGCTGAATTTTACGAGTACTGAACACATTCGTTTTCGGTATTTTTTTTGTTGGTGTTGGGATTCTTTTTTCGTTTTTTTTTTATTTTTTACAATTATTTATTTGCTTAACTGTTTATCGGTGCGTTGTTGCGTGCGTGTTTGTTGGCTTTGTTTTAATATGTGATTTTTTTTTTTTTTTTGTATTCTTATTTGTATTTACAGTTAATTTAATTATATTTGGCTTTTAATGGCTGTGTTGTCGCTCGTTTGTTGGTTTTTTTGAATTTTAATATTTATTTTGCATTTGAGTTGTTGCTACTGGTAATTTGTTGTAATGCTTTAATTGCTGCTGTAATTATCGAAACAGACCTTTTGTATTTTAATTTATGTGACTGCCAGCAAAAATGCATTTTGTTGCCTACTTTTCAGCTGCCCCAACATTTGAGCAGCTTTCGTTGCCTACTTTTCAGCTGAGCAGCAGCCTTCAAATTTCGCTCTTTTTTTCCCCAAATTCACATATTTCAGGGTTATGCTTTTGTGTGCATTTCGGTTTATTTATATAAGATATATATATATATATATATATATATATATTTTTTTTTTTGGGCACAAGGACAACTAAGCCTGGCCTGGCCTGTCTGTGTGGGCGTGCATGTGTGTGTGTGTGTGTGTTCGTATTATATCTGTGTCTACTGCCTTTAATTAGCGTAAAGAGAAAAAATAACACACACATCACCAAAGATAGCGTGTTGCATGTTTTGCAAGTTTTTAAATTTAAACTTGCCCCAAAAAAAAAAATATATGTATTTCAGTTTCATTATTTATTTTTTCATATTTTACACTTGTGTTATTTTAAAGTTTCGTTAGCTGCCTGTGGCTGAGGGGAGCGCAAGGGAAGCGGGTATAAAAAAAGTTTTTGCTCAACTCTTGGTGCGCAAATATTTTGTTTGTTATATTGCTAGCATAAATTTGCTGGCTATCTGCACACACCAGCGAGAGAGAGAGAGAGATAGAGAGAAAGGGAGAGAGAGAGAGGAGGGGGTGAAAGCAAGATGTGCATATTTTTATAAGCGCATACATAAATACTTTTCTGGCCTGGCCTGGCGAATGCATAAATTTTCCCTACGTCATGTTGTATGTGCGAGGCTCCAAGTCACATCCTGTGCACCCCACACCCCGCCCACCTACCCCGCCAGTCCACACTCTTGACTTGTGTTTATGCAAAGCACAACATACCAGTTGAAAAAGCAGTAGATGCAGAGCAAGAAGAAGCAGCAGCAGAAGCAGTGGCAGCAGCAGCAGCAGAAATGCGCAAAGTTTTTCGGTCTGTTGCCAAAAGTTTTATATGATCCATTTTTTTATATTTTTTTCTGTTTTTTTTTTTATTTTTTGTTGTTTAGTTGTTATGCTAGGCCCAGCTAGGGGTAAAACTTCAAAAAATAAATACAAAAAAAAAAAATGAAGCAAAACTTTTCCTATTTTTATGTTATGCTTATGCCAGTTTGTTGTCAGATTGTTGTTACTACTAGTGCTACTGCATCAGGGTGAGATACACAGTGGAAATCTTGAGAAAAGAGCAACTTGCCACAGGCGCCTCGAGTGCTTTGCTGATAGTTTTTATAGCCTACTTTCTTCGACTTAGAAACAAAACACAAACACAACAAGAAGAAGACGCTGCAAGTTGCCAAATGCGAAGATGTGAATTAGTGCGTCTTAGTTGCCAGTCGCTGTTGTTTCCTTTGTCTTTTTGGAGTTCAGGCACCAAGAAATGCCAAGATACGTGAGCGCGTGCACACACACACACACACACACAAACACACACACACACAAACACACACACTCAAAGAGGAGCGAACGTTAAAGTTTCGGCCAGCTTGTAGCCGTAAGATGCGAGTTGTCGATAAGTTTAAGTTGCCATGTGTTTAGTTAAGATCTCCCCCCCCCCTCTCCCTTGCTCGCGCTATCTCCATCTCTATCTTCACTGCACGTGTGTGTGAGCGTGTGGCAAAGCTCAACTAGTTGGCAACTTTGCTTGCGGGGGGACAGGGGCTAGTACGCCTTCCCCGCACTTGAAAAGGTGCTTCAGCGCATTTGTTTAGCAATTTTCTCTTGATTCGCCCAATAAAGTTAATTTCTGCGACCAAAGTTTTAGCTCCTCCAGCCTTAAATGACATTTTTATATATAATTGTGTGTGTATTTGTGTGTGTGTGTGTGTGTGTTTTTGTATCTAGGCAACAGTAATAAATTATTTCGATTGTTTTAGAAACACAAAAGTTTTTGGCAGTTTCTTGGCGTCTATTTGCCAATAGGCAATAAGCGACTAAAGTTAACATTTTCGGCAAAGGGGTTTTTGTTTGTTTAAAATTGAATAACTAAATTATGAAGCAACTACAGAGATAAGCCGCCAACTCAAGAAAGTTACTCGATTGGTTTAAGTTGTGGGATTTGCATTTTCTTTTACATTTTTAGGCTGTCAAATTAGCGGCAACTATGAAAATGTATCACAAATCATTTGATATTCTTTTAGTTACTTCTTTTTGTTTTTATAGAAATCTATTAAAGATTACAAAATTGTCAAATTGCTGCTTTGAAAAGTTTTCGTAATAAATTCCATGTTACTTAAAATTCTTAATTTTATTCCTTTACCGGCACTTGGATGTAGTCAATGAACTTTAGCACATAAATTTAATATGGCTTGTTTAATTATGCAAGTTTTGAAGCGCAACGAAATTTGCTATTTATTTAAAGGACTTGCAATACACAGTCGAAACATTTGTTAACAACTATGCCAACTGCCAAGTTATTGTAAAATTAATTTGAAACATATTCCCAGAAGCATATTTTCTAAAACACTTGATTTGTGCGTTTTCGGTCAGAATGGGGAGTTGGGAAATCCTATAAGTAGACATGGCTTGTTATAGATTTCTCAGAAGCTTGTTCAATTGTTGTTGCTGTTGTAGTTGTTGGTGTTGTTGTTGTTGTTGTTGTGGCTGCCGAGCAATTTGAAATCAACGGACGCTGACTGCTGCTGGGACAAATAAATTAGATTTCCGCATAATTCGATGGGCAGCCACAGGGCACTAATGAGAGCGGCAGCAGCAGGACGAAAGGACATAGGACATGACATGACAACATGTGTGCTTGTGTGCTGCTGCTGCTGCTGTTGTTATTGTTGTTGTGCATTTATTTTTAGTTAAATAGATTTAAATGAATTTATCAACTTGTTTTTAATGCATTTAATGTCAGCAGACATGCAGTCATAAATATAAATGCGTTTAATGTTAGTGAAAACAACTGTCAAGCAGCAGAAAGAAGCAGCTCAAATATGCCACACTTCCTCTCACTCTCTTTCTCACTCTTTCCCTCTCGCTCCCACTGGCCTAGCAGCGTCATCTGGCTCTCTCGCTTTGTCTCTGTGTGTGTGTGTGTGTGTGTGTCTGTGGCAGGCATGACGTTGATAATATCCTTGCACATGTATGACGTTGCTAGCTGGTTATCCTTGCAGCTGCTGCTGCTGTCGTCGTTACTGGCAACAGCCGCAGCAGCAATATGCCACAGCAATTGTTGTTGTTGCTTCTGCTGCTGCTGCTGTTGTTTCTGCGCCCATTTGCTTGTTGATATGTATTTTATTAGCCAGCAAAAAGGAAAACTTTTTCTGCGTTGGCGATTTAAATTCTCGCTGCGCGTGCTAAAAATATAGGCAAGCAGCAACAGCAGCAACAACGGCAACAATAACAACAACAACAACAACAAGAGCAACAACAGAAGCTGCCTGGGCAACAACTACAGCATACGAATTTTAGACTCAAATCTGAAGCTCTCGAGTTCTTTGCTTTTTGTATTTTATTTTCTTTTGCTGCCTTTGCCCCACTGTTAAATGTCTATGTTTGTTGTTGCTGTTGTTGTTTTGTATGTGTGTTAAGTGCGTTGGTATTTGCGTGTTTTTCTTTTCTTTTTGCTGTGTTTTTTTTCGATGTTTTTTCGTTATTTTTTTTTTTTTTGCCATTGCCCCGCTCTGGGTACACCAGCTGTGGCATTTTTCAACACTTTTTGCGTTCAGCTTATTTGTATATGTATTTTTGTTGTTGTTGTTTTCTTTTTGAGCAGCGTTTTTCAAAAACTTTGCACTTGTTAATTTGCTTTTAATGGCGATTGGCCGAGCAATTCTCATTTGATTTCTGCACACACAAAAGCAGACAGCAAACACACACACACACACACGCATACACAAACGCGCAATTTTTGGGCGGCTGCGTTTTATTTTTTTTTTTGTTCCGATTTCGCTTCATTTCTTCGCATTTTATTTTGTATTTATGTATTTGTGTTTTTTGCTCATCTTTCCGTTTGCTTTTTGCGTTTAACTTGTGTGCTAAATTATATAGCCTGCGTCGATTTGAGCGCTGCGTGTGTCTGTCTCTGTGTGTGTGTGTGTGTGTGTGAGTGTTGCTGTGTTGGTATTCGCATCTGTGTCTACGGCTGTGTGTGTGTGTGTGTGTGTTGCCGTTTTGTAATTTGATTTCTTTGCCGCCCGACTCCCGCTGCGGCTGCTGCTGACGCACTTTTCGCACTTGACGGCGTGTGTCGCCACACAAAAACATGATTTCATTGCATTCGCATTTTTGTGATTTTCCTACGCTTTATTTTGGTTAGAATTTGTTCGAGTTATTTGGCTTCTTGGAAGCACAGGCTCTGAAATTTTGCATTTGCTTTTGCTTTCTGTGTTCTGTGTTTCGCCTCTCGCAACAAAGGCAAGTGCTTGAAGCGCGCTAACAGCTCGCGACGACGTTCCCGTTGTGACTGATTTTCACCACGCATCACAGCCAGCAACTAAGCTGACGCTGACGCTGACGACGGCTACGGCGACGGCGACGGCGACAGGACAGAGCCGAGTGCCAAGAGAACGAACTAAAAGTGGACGACAATTGAAAGAGCGAAATATAAAACGTAAGCATTGCTATGCATACTATTTGCTCCGCTTACACACACACTCTCTCTCTCTCTCTCCCCCACTCTCTCGTTCTCTTTCTGTCCTTCTCTCTTTTTATGTCAGCCAGCGGCAGCCTCGTTAGCATTCGTTTGTTTCATTGTTGTTGCTGTGCTGATACTGCTGCTGCTGATGCTGATGCTGCTGCTGCTTCTGTTTCTGCTCCTCGCCCCATTTCGGGTGTGCGTGTGTGTGTGTGTGTACAGGCTAAGCTTACACACACACACATGCACATACACAAAGAAGCGCACATACACACGAAAGCGGGTCGCTCCTGCGTCGGCTGCTGCTCAAATTGTTTATAACAGAGTTTCGCCACATTTCGTATATCGTCGTTCGGTGCTTCGCCTTTATTTACGTAATCAGCAAAATCAAAAAGCTTTCGCAGCATCCGCCGTTGTCGCTGTTCGCCGTGATTCTCTCTCTCTCTCTCCCTCTCTTTTTCGCAATCTATCTGTTTTAACTGGCAGGCAGTCACATGAGCGCGGTGAAAAGCTACCTTCAAGCTTTCAACGCTCTCTTCAATTGAACTGCCATTAAGAGAGCAGGATACTGCTGCTTTAGTTAACAGTCCGTTTAGCCACATTATAAATCTCTGCGCGTCGAGAGACTGTGAGTGTGTGTGTGTGTGTGTACAAGTGTGTGCTATGTGCTCAAGTATAATTTACAAATCAGACGACGACTACGGCAACGACGACAACGACGGCAACGACAACGACGACAACGTTGTCGACGTCATCAAAACCAAAATGCAGTTATAATGCACTTAGGCTGGCGCTGAAAGGGGAGCGTTGGGGTTTTAGTTTGAGTTTGGGTGGGTTGGGATGGGGTGGTGTGGTGTGGGGTCGTGTGGGGGAGAAAGGAGCGAAAGCATGCTTGACAGCTGCCAGAGGGCAAGGCATATCTGGAAATCTCAAAGGTGTTTAGTCAACATGAGCAGCAACCACAATAACAACAACAACAACAAGAACAGCACCACCAACAACAGCCACAAGAAACTGAAGCTGATGCTGAGGTTACGGTGCGGTAGGTCGGTCGCAGCTAAAATTAAATTTATTCATTGTTGTCTTTGGAGTCAGCCAACAAGAATCTGCTGCTTCTGCTGCTGCTGCTGCTCTTTGTTGTAGTTGTTGTTGTTGCTACTGCTGCTGTGTGCACTTAGGATTTGGCTCTGGGGCATATTAAAGCTTTTACAAATCGTAAACATAATTTATTTTGTTAGTCTCTGTTACAATTTTTTACCAAGTCAAAGGGGAGCAATGTCAACTTAATAGAATAGAATAGAATATAGCCATCACTGAAGTGGAAGTAAGTCTTCCTTCGTTGAAAAGGGTTTATGTCACTATTAAAACAATTGCAACTATTTCAGCGCATAAAAGTAGGCAATGTTTTCGTGTTTATTGTTGAGCCCATAAAAGTAGGCAACAGTTGCCTAATATAAATTTATATTTTAAACACAAGAGCTGTTTATTTAGACTTAATTACTGTCAAACGACACCAAAAACTTTTGGCCCCCAAATGTGTCATAAAATAAGCACCTATTTTGCTATTTTGGCCACGCCCCCGCAATGTGCAAAGGTAATCACCAAGAGTCATTCGAATAATGGCTTAAGTCACATGCTGTGCCACGCCCACAAGCACACACACGCAAACACAGACACACACACACACACCAGACAACAGGAGAATTATCACACATACGCAGTTTCAGTCACAGCACATAAATATTTTTCTTTCACCATAAGAAAATATCTCGAAATATGTTAATAATGAGACGGCCAAATATTTCCCATGCATATCCGCAAGTTGCAAGTGGCGGAGAGAGAGTGGAGGACGGTGGGGTGAGGGGCATTGCAAATGCTATGCAAACTACGGATCCAGCATCAGTGGCAGCTGCGAGAATTTGTATGTGTGAAAACTGTAAAAGCAGGCAATAAGCTGCAGAAAATCTACATAAGTCGGTCAAGGACACTGCAGAAGGCTGCGGCTGCCACCAAATTGCCTTTAAATATAATTATTTTCCTTTATGCGTCAGTGACAGGCGAACACATACATACACATATTTGTGTTTGTGTGTGTGTGTGTATGTCTGAGTATTGCTGGGCTGCTGCTGCTGCCTGCCAGCGACATTTACATTTGTACTACAAACACACAAACATTCACACACACAAACACACACACACACACACAGACATACGGAGAGGCATACGTAGAATAACTGTACAGAGCGGCATCATCCATCGCATTTCGCTTGTAGATACTCAGCCAGATAAGAAAAGACACTTTTATGACGTCAGTAAAGCATTTTAGGCCCACTTTTTTTCTTTTTCTTTTTTGCAGCCTGACACAAAATGTTGCCAGTGTTGCTGTAGCGCGCGCAAAATATCACCATCGCCAACAGCAACAACAACAACAAACAATAATAACAAAAAGAGAGAGCACCCGACGTGTTTGCTCTCTTTGCTAGGGACTCATGCTGTGAAAGAGCGCAAAGCTTTTACACTCTTTAACGACAACTTAGCCACATCTCTTCACTCGCTCTCTCTCTCTCTATCTCTCTCTGTCGTTCTCTCTCTCTCTGCTTGCTCTTGACTCTCTCCCATCTATAACCATAAAATCAAATCACAACAATAACCATAACCATATAGCAAAGATTTAATAACTGTGATTGGAATTTGAAAAATGAATTTTTCCTCGGCTCGTTTTTTGTTTTTTTGTTTCTGTACGTTTAGAAGAAAAAAATAAATGTTTGTTTTTGTGTTGTTGTTATTATTATTTTTTTTTTTTTTGTCTTATTTTGGCCTTCGCCCTGCCTCACCCCACCTTTCTTCTCATTTCTTTTTTGTGTCATTTCGTTTCGTTTGGTTTTAGTTTATTTACGTGGATTATTTAATGGATTTTGCTGTTGTGTCGCTTGCGGATTTGGCATTGAATTTCCCGTGCTTAGCGAACAAAAACCTTTGTAAATATTGTCTATGTAATTGGAGCGCACATTTTTATGGACGTAAAGATGAAATTATGTTTATTTTTATTACTATTATTTCTAATTACCGGACTTAACACAGTTGAAATATTCAAAAATTGAAGTGCGTCTGTTTTCACTAAGAAATTTGTGATGAAATTTTTAATCGGATTTGTAAATACATTAATTTTGTATTTTTAGTTTTAAAAACCAATTTTACTGATTCGAGACACTTTTAATATTTTAGAAACTGTGAACAATTTCCATTTGAGAAGTTAATCATTTTGGCATTTAGATATATTTAAGCTTTACATTCGAAAGCATCAAAGTGTTATTTAAAGTATTTGTTTTTTTGTAGGCATAGTCTATAAATAAAATCTTCGATTGCCTCTGCTCAACTGAGCAATCGAATTCAACAACCACAATAACACAGAAAAAAATCTCGGCATTTAACAATTTTTTATAATTTCCGGCCTGACAGCATCCGCTTTCATTTCCGCTGTCGTTTTGCAACAATTGCAGCTGCAGCAGCAGCAGTAGCAGCATCAGAAGTAGAAGCGGCAACAAGGATAACATGACAAGATTTATTTGCGCGCCATAATTATAAACTGTCCTGCTGGGCTGCCAGTTATTTTGAGTGTCAGTTCATTTTGTTTACTTTATGCGCCGCACGCTAAATTTGCCAAGCGCCAACAACAACAACAACAACAACAACAAGAACAACAACAACAACAATAGCAATGAACCTCACATTGGCCAAAAGGGATACGCAATTGGTAGTTGTTCGCTATCGCTATCGCCGTCGCAGTCCCGTTCGAGTCCAATGCGGTGCGCATTTTCTAGGCCAAAGCTCCGAGAGTGGTTGAGTAGTGGGTGGCTTTTACGTACGGTGGTGGTGTGGGTGCTGTCGGGTCGGGTGGGTGGCTTGTGCAGGCCGCAAGCAAAGTGCTGGCCCAGAGCCTTTGACAGCTCAACATCAGCAGTAGTAGCTGTAGAGACGGCCGCGACGTCTGTCCAACTTCTGGCAAATCTGCGAGTGTGTCTCTCAGTGAGTGTGTTTCTGTGTGTGTGTGTGTGTGTTAGTCTGTGTGTGTGTGTGTGTGATGGTGTGTGTGCGTGTGGAAAAGCTTCTGTGGCTGTTGGTGGGCATTAAACACAGCCGTCGTAGAAGTGTTTTGAAATCCAATTACCAGCGCAAATTTAATTTGTTGCTGCACTCGAAAAAGTTGCCAACTTGTTCGCTGTCCGCCCCGCTGATAGCCTATGAAAAGTGTTTAGCTGCAATAAAGGGCCAGTTTCCTCCAACCCCCCCCCCCCCCCCCCCCACCCAACAAAATATGACGGATGGGCAGGGGGGGTGTGGGTGGAGGGGCAGGGGTGATAAGGTGCTGCTGTCGAGTGGATATCAGGCACAGCTTTTGCGCCTGTTTTCATTCTGCAGCCCGAGGCGTTTGTTGCCGCTGTTGTTGTTGCCTCCGCTTCGGTGGCATCATCAAGTGGTCAGAGTGCAAAGTTTAATTTGAAAAACGTTTTTTTTTTTGTTTTTTTTTTGTTCTCTTCTTTTTTATTATTATTATTATTTCACTTGTTGTGCGTTTTTTTTTTTTGTTGTTTTTGTTTTGTTTTTATTTTTTGTTTCCTTCTTATTTGTTGTTTGGAGGGGTTTGTTGTGGAGGGGTTTGTTGTGGAGGGGTTTGTTGTGGAGGGGTTTGCTGTGGAGGTGTCGCTGGTAGGTGTTGAATTATGAGCAAAGTTCATGAGCTGGCAGAGCGTCCAACAATGTATAAGCCAAATAAAGCCATGCTATGGCCACTGGCGGTTTTTAGGGGCGTGTGCGTGTCTGTGTGTGCGTGTCTGTGTGTGTGTGTGTGTGCGTGTGCGTGTGTACTCCAATTGTGGTGGTGCTGGTGTGCGTGTCTATGTGTGTGTGTGGTGAGTAACGTTTGCGCAGTGGGCGTTTGCTTTGCTTTGCACTTAAGAGTATTTCGTTTTTTTTTTTGGTTTTTTTTTTTGGTTTTCGGCGGCTTTCACTTGTTGTTTGCTCTGCTTGCGGCTTACAGCTGTTAGACTCGGACTAACATGCAACATTTCATCGAATTTAACAGAATCGTGTTGGAGGCTAATTGCCAGGTAAATCTGTTTGCAATGATTGAGCATTAAATGTGCTAAGTAACTGGGCAACTCTGACTGGCATGACTTGCACTCATTTTGGGCTTTTTTTTTTTTTTTTTTTCTGTCTAATATATGCCTAGTATTATTCTACTGAGTGGTAATCAAGAAAGTGAAGACCCTTTTTTTAGGCACTTGGGTTAGTTTTTCATTTGTTAGGCAGTTTTAAGAGCTGTGCAATATTGATAAAGGTTGCCAACATTTTTATTGTTGTCGCTTATTGCGGAATTTTTTTGCCTCTTAGCCAATTTGGTTTAGTTTGTTAGCTGTGTGTATCTGTGTGTATGTAGAATTGCCAGCTGCTTCCATCTAATTGTTGGCCGCTGTGCAAAAATGAGGCAATGCCAAAGGCAAATAACAATTGCCTTCACATTGAGACTTCCCGCAGCGTTTTGACCAGCACGAAACGCCTCGTGTAACATGAAACATGCGAAAGGGGCGGGAGGAGGAGGGAGTGTTGCCGGCAGGCAGCCTCCTTACAATGGGGCCATGATTTGAGAGCGCTGCGAGAATGCGAAACTCGACCGGACCAGTCCAGACCAGACCAGACCAGACCAAACCCAACTCGCCACGATTCGATTCAAGTCGAGTAGACTCGACGCTTAAGCACAATGCCCCACTAAATTACAGTTAATGTTTATTTCTTGGCCCCAATGACAGCAGTCGGAGGCCAGTTGGAGCAGCCAGTCGAACAGTCGCCCAGTTTTCCCGGTTGGACAGTCAAGCCCCAGGCTTTGTTTATTCTTCTAATCTGTCTGCCATTTTGTTTTTTTCTTTTTTTGTTTTTTCGCTACTCTGCCCCTTTTCATTGGCCCTCTGCATCCCCTCATTTATTTCCTTTCGCATGTTGTTACTGCACTCCGATTGTATCTTTGACTGCTGGCATTGCTCGGTTTTAGTTTTGGTCGTTTGTCCTTTGCTATTGCCACTGCCTTTGTTTTATGCTCCTCTTCTACAGCTTTGGCTCTGGACAATGCTTTATTGAGTTATGGCTTGCATGCGGATATCCGCAAGTAGAGTGAGATAGATGCACACGTACAGAAAGAGCGAGACGTATAAGAGATACAGCCGGAATTTATATAAGTTAAGCCAGCTTTGTTTTGAGGTGTCCTGGCCAAAGATCCCTGGCCATAAATTAGCAACATTTTCATTGGCTTCATAAATTCCAAAATTGACCACAATCACAACTTTTCATACATATAAAAAAATACTTACCACCACAGCTCTGATTGTTTAAGTAAACAAACGCAAATTGCATTGAAACTTACCTGCAAGAAAAATGAGAATAAATTCGATTATTGGTTAGCTTCAAAAAAATATTTTATATAAATCAATGATTTATTTATAAAAGCCACATATGAAAACCTGATTTTGGGTCTGAACATAAATCAAAATTGTATTCCAAAAATCGGTATGTGGGCATAGGTCGAACCTTCAAAATGCCATAACTTCGTCAAAACTCAACGGATTTTCAAAAACGAGGGCGTTTTAATCATAGTTTGGCGTCTAGATCAATCGTACATTTAAAGTTGAAAACGTTATTTTGGGTCGGAACATAAGTCAAAATTATAGTCCGAAAATCGGCAGATCGGGATATGGGCATAGGTCGAACCTTCAAAATGCCATAACTTCGTCAAAACTCAACGGATTTTCAAAAACGAGGGCGTTTTAATCATAGTTTGGCCTCTAGATCAATCGTACATTTAAAGTTGAAAACGTAATTTTGGGTCGGAACATAAGTCAAAATTATAGTCCGAAAATAGACATATGCCAAATATGGGCATAGGTCTAACCTTCAAAATGCCATAACTTCGTCAAAACTCAACGGATTTTCAAAAGCAAGGGCGTTTTATTCATAGTTTGGCCTCTAGATCAATCGTACATTTAAAGTTGAAAACGTAATTTTGGGTCGGAACATAAGTCAAAATTATAGTCCGAAAATAGACATATGCCAAATATGGGCATAGGTCTAACCTTCAAAATGCCATAACTTCGTCAAAACTCAACGGATTTTCGAAAGCAAAAGCGTTTTATTCATTGTTTGGCCTCTAGATCAATCGTACATTTAAAGTTGAAAACGTAATTTTGGGTCGGAACATAAGTCAAAATTATTGACCGAAAATCGGCAAGTCAAAATTATAGTCCGAAAATTGTCATATGGACATAGGTCTAACCTTCAAAATGCCATAACTTCGTCAAAACTCAACGGATTTTCAAAAGCAAGGGCGTTTTATTCATAGTTTGGCCTCTAGATCAATCGTACGTTTAACGTTGGAAACGTGATTTTGGGTCGATACATAAGTTAAAATTACAGTCCAAGAATCGGCAGATCGGGATATGGGCATAGGTCGAACCTTCAAAATGCCATAACTTCGTCAAAACTCAACGGATTTTCAAAAGCAAGGGCGTTTTATTCATGTTTTGGCCTCTAGATCAATCGTACATTTAAAGTTGAAAACGTGATTTTGGGTCGGAACATAAGTCAAAATTATAGTCAGAAAATCGGCATATCGGGATATGGGCATAGGTCGAACCTTCAAAATGCCATAACTTCGTCAAAACTCAACGGATTTTCGAAAGCAAAAGCGTTTTATTCATTGTTTGGCCTCTAGATCAATCGTACATTTAAAGTTGAAAACGTAATTTTGGGTCGGAACATAAGTCAAAATTATTGACCGAAAATCGGCAGTCAAAATTATAGTCCGAAAATTGTCATATGGACATAGGTCTAACCTTCAAAATGCCATAACTTTGTCAAAACTCAACGGATTTTCAAAAGCAAGGGCGTTTTATTCATAGTTTGGCCTCTAGATCAATCGTACATTTAAAGTTGAAAACGTGATTTTGGGTCGGAACATAAGTCAAAATTATAGTCAGAAAATCGGTATAACAGTCGGTATAGGTCGAATCTTCAAAATGCCATAACTTCGTCAAAACTTCGTCAAACTTTTGATTAAAAGCAATATTCAAAAGTTTGACTGCCCTAAAAAGTAGGCAGCACAAATGTAGCAAGGGTTAAAGTGTAGTCCATCTGATCCTTTAACTTGAGGTACAGCTTAGTCTTGAATAAAATTACTACTGTTTCAAGAAATATATTCTTTACAACAACTGTATAAAAATATACGAGAAAACCCAATCAAGACCTACTATAATTATATTCCATTTGACAACACTTCAGAGTTTTCGGACCTCTTTAAAATACTAAGCCATCTAAAAGTTAAGCAGAGCTAAGAAATCCAATTTGCATTTGTTATTTGATTTGCCCAAATTATATTCGTTTTATTTATTTGTCTTTTGTATTGTGTTTCTTCTTTATTTTGGTATTTCTTTAAAATTCTTTTGTATTTTAAACCTGCAATTTTGCTTGTTTCGTGTCTGACCTAATTAGGGAACTCATTCGGTGGATAGAGAAATGGAGAGAAAGAGACATATACAAATAGAGAGAAAGAAGAAGAGAGAGGTCGCATCAAGTTGAAAACTTCATCTCAACAACAGAAGAAATGCACAACATTTCAATTCAAGTTAATTTCCAACTTTTGGACTAATCTTCCCTTGTCATTGCCTTAATTGTTGACCAAGCAGCAGCAGCAGCAACAACAACAACAACAACAACAATAATGCGCTGACTTTCCGGGTCTGGCTGGGCAATTTAGTTGATGGCTTTACGCCGCTTTTGGCCTGGCCATAAACACCTGGGCAAAGACAACTCAAAAGAAGCGCCTCAATTTAAACATTTGCCTTATAAGAGGTAAAAATGTAGTTGTTACATTTAATTATATTCATATCTTTTGGCTGCCAAACGTGCCACGTAATCCGACAAGTTACAAAGCGGATGGGTCCTCTCATACCCCCAGTCCCCCCGCACCCGTCCTTCACTTTTGTGGGCGTGTTTCTTGCAAACTGTGCGAAATGTACAAAAATGCTGAACACATGCCAATTACCAGGCGCCGAAAGTGCCGAGGTGCCAAAATGAGGCCTCTGTTGCAGCCCAGCGCCAAAGGTAGAAGGTTGCCACGCCTCACTAACCAACACACAGTACACCCCACATCACCACCCCGCCACCCGGAGGCTGCCCCTGCACTTACGCTCGCCCGGTTGCCAGGCACAAGCTTAAAATGCGCGAATGCCAAACGACATTTACATTTACATACAAAATGCAAAGGGAACTCAACACGCGCCCTTACAACTGTATTGAGGTAATGAAGGGAGGGGGAAGGGGGCGGGGAAAGGTTGAGTAAAGTCTACTGTAAGGGGTAGCGCAACACAGTGGGTGGTGGTATGGGTGGGAGAGGTTATGGTCTTCATATTTGTGTGCGCTCATGTGAGCAGCAAGGATTCGGATTCAGATTCAGATTTGGATTCAGATTGCCGCTGACTTCTGCAAAGGTTATTGTTGTAGTTATTGTTGTTGTTGTTGTCGTCGTTATTGTTGTTGTAGTTGTTGTAGTTGTGCTTTCGCACATTTTATTATTTTTTATGACTTTTGACAAAGGTGTGAGAAAAATAACATGTGCGAATGGCAGCAAGCTATTGTGATATACCCTGTAATTAGCTGGGATTTAACTCGAAGCCACTTTAAATTAAATTTATAGAAGCTAAAAACTTATGTAACTTCATATTTATATTGAGATATAAAATATGTAGTAGTTTATTTATTGGAAGTTGAAAAAAAAAGAATTTTATGTATTTTTTTATGCATTTAAATAAATGCAATTACAAGAAAAATAAAAAATCATTTCTATAAATAAGTTAAGATTAAAACCTTAAAACTGAGTTTTTACTGATAGAAATTAAGGAGTCTGAATTGCTAAACTGAGAAAGTCTATTGTAATCATTACAGAGTACTCGAAAAGTACCTTTTATTTATTTATTTATTTTTGTATCAAAAAATAAATTAAAACAGAGAAAAGTTAGGCTAAATATATGTTCAAGATAAATTGTTATTTATTATAATTATAAAAGTTAAAGCCATAGAATTCTTCAGCTGCCTATAGAATCTAGTAGTCGGTTGTCAGGGATAAGCTTAATTTGATATACAGGAAAAAAAATAAGCTTATAAGCCACACACACACACAGGGTATAAAAATCGCATTGAAATGAGTGCTGAAAAGTTGGGCAAAGACTTTTGGTTAGGGTAAGACTTACATGCCCGTTTCGCGGCAACTGTGGCGGAAGGAAGAAATCAAGGAGCGGCGAGTCAAAAGGCGGAACGAAACAAGCCAGCCATTTGCCATTTGCGTCTTTTTCCTTTCCTGCCAAACCCACACGGCCTGCCCCCGACCCTATTGCTGCCACTACATCACTTTGCGTTGCTGCCGCTACTCTTATTTTTATTTCCATTTTTTTTTTTGGTAACTTGATTTGCAAGTTGTGTGTTTGAGCTGCTGATATGTGTGCATGTGGCATGGGGCAAAAAGGTGTTTTGCCACAAAAGTCGAGTCGAGCCAGTTTGTTCAATTGTTAAAATGTTTGTCATTGATGTTTTGGGCTTTTGTAACATTCAAGCATTTTATTTTTTTGTTGTTGCCAGATTGTCATCTCGAGGTCTTGAGTTTTCACCATTCACCATTTACCATTTTACCGGCTTGGCTCAGCACAGTTTCAGTTTTGACTTAAGTGTTTCACCAGCTTACTTTAACTGCCTGTCGTCGCTCTCGTCTGCCCACCCCTCCCCTCGGCCCGTTTGCAATTGAAATGAATGCGTCGACGCTGCTGTCTGCCACATTCCATTCCAATCCCCTTCACCTACCCCACTCCCCCATTGACTGGCTGAGGCGTCAGTCATACGCCTGGTTTGGCATTCTTGTATTCGCAGCCATTTCATTCATTTGCACAGGGCTTTTGTGTGAACGGCTTTATTACGGACGACTATATTTGTATAATTTGCTTAAAGGCGCGCCAGCATCTCGTTGCAAGTCATCGAGGATTAAAGATGCCGTCACTGATTTTAAGCTCAACTGATTTCAATTGAAGTTCGTGACGATTTGTTTCTTTTGTTTTTGTGTTGCAGGCATAAAAGTTTTCTTTCCACTTCAAAAACTGATGCTCTGAACTCTGGAGCTGTGAGTGAAAAGTTGTGTAAGCATTTTAAAATCGACCACAAGAGAGTTGAAAATGGTAATGGCTTCAAGGGGTTGGGATTGGGATTGGGATCGGGGTTGTGGCTTTTCGGTTTGCTTAGACTATTCCTCCTTTGACAATGCTACTAGCTGTCTATCTTGATTAAGACATATTTGAATTCAAAAAGCACTGCATTTTTAATTTGGAATGCTTCATATTGCATAACTTTAGAAAATAAACTTAAGAATAAAGTGCAACTTCTGGATAACAGATGCGTAGCATTACTTTCAAGATTAGAGTCGTAGTCATAATTAAAAAAACATTTAAGTGCAAATTAAAACCTCTTAGAAGTTTGCACTAACTTTCTGTCAGCCACTCAAGTTAAGACACAAGAAAATTAAGAAAACGGAATTCAAAACGTTACTAACGTTACCCACAAACTTTTAGGGTGTAAGCCAAGTTTAGTTAAAAAAAAAAAAAAAAAGAATCCAGTAAATGAGAAAGAAAAACACATTAAAAGTCACTTCACATATGCAACTCTTACAGCCAGCTTTGGCAATATATTACCCAACTCGCAGTTTTTATCCAATACTGCAGCCTACTGCAGCAAGAGCAAAAAAAAAGCAAAGGATCTCTCGTACATCACACGGACTTACAGTTGGCCGCAAAACTTTGCCTTGGCCATATAACACAGAGGGACACAGAATCGAAACCGAACCCAAAAATCCTGGCAACTTGAAGAGGCCGCAATGAAATGCATTGCAATGCGCTTAAGTTTCATAAGCCTGCGGCCAAAAGCGAACCAGCAAATCTGTGACACACAAACACACATATGCTCTGAGAGATGACCGCAGTGCCACGCCCATGTGTGCTGTCTGCTGTGTGTATGTGTGTGTGTGTGTGAGTTACATACGACTGTCATTTTGGGGGCATTAAAAAAAAAAAAGGAAAAATAAAAGGAATTATCGAAAAGTGAATTCAAGGCAATGGCTTTGGCTTTCCAACTAGTTTGGCCACATTGACAAGAACTTAAGGAGCCTGGGCAAACGGGGGGTGGGGGGGGGACTGTTCACTTTTTGGCAATTCATATTGCCTCGCAAAGAGACAGTCAAGTTTGCTAACTGAAATACTACGTGTAATAGTTGCACAAAACTCTCGTTTGGTCAGCACTAAAAAAGAAATGCTAAAAACAAAAAAAAAAAACAAAAAAAGATATGAAGGAAGAAAAACTGTTATTTTTGTGTCAAATACTTGGACAACCGTCCACGTACAAGTCGAACTTTCGCTGACAGCTGCCACGAGGCAAAGCGACCCCGCCCACTTACGCCTTAATGCACTCGCTGCAAATTAATATTGCACTTTTTTGCTCTCTCTCTATCTATCTCTCTCACTCTCTCTCTCTCTGCTGTGCTATGCCCGTCTCATGGCTCGCTGGCAGAATAAAGGGAATAAGACCGATAGTTGCACAAGTTGAGATGAGAAACTGCTTAGAAACTTTTTGCGCGTCTGCTTCTGCTGTTTTCTTGTTGTTCTACTTGTTGTTGTTGCTGTTGTTGTTGGAGCACAAAAATTAGTTTCTTCACTTATTGAAATGTCAATGGGAATGTCAGGCTGCACAGGCGGACGAGACGCGTCCCGAGCGAGCGGATAGGGAGGGAGTGGTCTCTCTAGCCAAATTGTAATTTCCACGTCTGCAGAACTCTCGAGACGTTCCTTTCCGCCCCGGCGTCAATTTGCTTGAAATGCTTCGTGCCAAATGATTTAGCGTCGCTTTTTTCCATTTTCAGTCTATCCCAAATATATACACACCCACACACACACACACACATACATGCATTGTGCGGCAAAAAGTTGTACCTTTTGTTTTTCGGCACTCGCCTTGGGGACTTTGGCAGCCTCAGCTGTTTGGCAGCGTGTTCGTCAATTTAACCTAATGATATCAGCGCGTTTCAAAACCACAAAGAAAATAAACGTCCAGGACGAAAAAGGTGCGAAACTGAAATTTAAACAAATTAAAAAGGGAAGCTGCTCACAATTGAAGCAACATCCTTCATAAAAGATACAAAAGCCGAAAAAGGTTCGCGCTTGTCGCAGCTAATGAGCGCAGCAAAAAGTGACAAAGTTACAGCTGCTAGTTGAAATGACACAACAAAAAACACACACAAAAAAAAACCGTTGATGAATTCAAGTGTGTTTGATGAGGGAAATACTCTGTAGAGAAATCTGCTTAAAATATATATTAATAAAGTACCCAACCATTGTTATGATTCCCTTTCTTATGCAGGGTATACAAATAAAAAGGTCCTTACGCTAAGTGGCTTAAGTCTGTAAAATATGCATGCGTAGGTGTCTCATTTCGGTGGTAGCAGCTTCATTTTAATTTCTTATCTGCATTTGCTTATTTAATGAATGTCGCAAGTTTGGGTTTTTTTTTTTGTTCTTCTACCACAAAAATTAATGTCTTTTGGTTCATATCGAAAATGTTTGGGTAATTAATCAATTTGATTGATCATTCGATGCCCAAAAGCTAAATGCACAATATTTTATAGCCTCCCACAGACACACCCCTAGACCAAGGGAGGCAGCGTGAATAATGAGACAGATTATATGTGTACTTATAAATATTTAAATACTTGCATATTAAGCCAATGGAGACAAATGACTTTTGAATATACCACGTTCAATTAGCATAATGTCAAGCCTTGTGTAATCGATATTAGTAGGAGAGTCTAGGGTTTCAGCTGCTCTGGCCTCCATCCAGCTGTCTACAATTTTGAATTCATAAATGGATAGATGCATTGACAAGTATCAAATTTAACAAGCATTTGTGATGGTGACTGACCTGTAGAAGTTTGCAACAAAGGGTGATGTTGCACAAACTTTTGTGCTTTAATAAAGTGCACATAAATTGTATCAGAAATGCACAATTAAGTTACGAATTTCAACAATTCGCAATCATGATGAACACACAGAAGCAGAGAGGTGACCAAAGAGAAAGGGAGCGAGGGCGACAGAGAGAGGTAGAGAGAGGGACAGAACATCAAGCTCCCTTTACAGCAGCTTGTTACGAGTCTTAACAGTGGCCACTTCCTCCCTGGCCACTTCCTGTGGACAAGCGAAAGCTTTTAAGTCCGCAAACATGTCGCATCAGCTTCAAGTGCTTGCTAACCACGGTGACTTAACAGAGCGCAGGTGTGTTAACCGATAAAAGCTTTCGCCAAAGCTTTTAACGCAATGTTAAACAGACAGCCGATTTACATTATTTGAACAGCACTCGCAGCTTTGTGTGCTCTCACTGTGTGTGCTCTCTCAGCACTGGACAACAGTACAGCTTGCCTATGACAAACTTGTAACAAACGAATTGATGTGCCGGAAATTTAGAAAACAGGGATAATACTTTTATAAGAACGAATACAATATATAATGCTGCATAAAATATATACACAGTTAAGTAGTTAAATTCAATTGCTGATTTAATTGGGCATATGAATATAAATGTGGACATTTATTTGAAAGTATTTTTGTGGTTAGAATCTTCAGAGTACACGCTGGGGAATAAATGCAGACATGAATAACTTTCTGAACTGCTGTGATAAGTAACTAAATCTCTTAGGAGATAAGTTTACGACCATACGAAATTAAATAAATATATAAATCTTACTAACATAATTGCTTAATTACAACAAACTGTTGTGTTAAATAAATTTGCATATCTATAATTGATTTAAAGTGGCTCAATTGCGGCTAAAAGCGCTTAACAAATCCTCAACAGATATTCGCGTGTGTAAGACACACAATTCTTGGGCAGCCATACAAACACCGGCCTCATTGCTAATACAAACGGGCTGGCTTATCAAAACACAACATCTACACAAATACACACACACACACACACACGCACACATATGTACATGTTGTACACGTGCCCCAAAGGGCAAAAACGTGATGCTAATCGCATTTGCCAGCGACATTTTCTAGCCCTTATTTGCTCTCATTTTATTGCGGCCTTTTTTGTTGTTGTTCTTGTTGTTGTTGCGGGCATTTTACTAATAGTTATTGGATTTATCATGTTTAATGTTTATTGTAGTCTAATTGAAAACGTTTTTAGCAGTGATTTTGAGCACATTGTGTATACGCCATGAACGCCTTGGTTCATTGGGAATGGTGAACGTATACGCAGCGTGTGACAATCTGGCAGCAAATTTGATTGTCATTTTTATTATTATTGCCTCGCACACATACACACACAGAACACACACACTCACACATACACAGAAATAAACATACGCTTGAGTGCGACGTGAATTGCTTGACTTGCTGTTATTTTTGGGCAACTGCTTAGGCGCTCTTCAGTCTTATGAGAGATTAACAGAGCATTTAATCTTGGCTTGGCATATAATGACACAGCACACAAGCCCACTCGTACACACACACATCCACACACACACACACACAGATAGTGGGTTTAGATTTAGGCTGTCTTTCTCATGTTTTGCTATATTTATTATGCCTGCCTTCAGTTATATTCCTTTTTTTTTGTTTGTAATTTTTTTTTTTTTGGTTTTATTGACATTTACTTGCTTTTATTTGCTTCTTGTTGTTGCTGTTGTTTTGCTGGTTCTATTGTGGTTTTTGTTATTATTGTCGTAGTTTTTATTGTTGTCGTTGCTGCTGTGTGTTGTTTTTTTTTTCTGGTGTGTGTGGTATTTCAGCTCAACTGCAATAAAGTGAATTTTTCCACACGTTGCATACTTTTGAGCGCTATTCAACACACCAACACACACAGACACACACACATGCACACGAGCGCGCACACAGTAAACACATACAGCGTGAAAATTGCAGTTACTGCCGCGACGGAAGCTGCTCGTGAATTTTAAAACAATTTTTTATACACAATTTTCACATTTGTTTGCTTTTTTGTGCGCGAGTGTGCGCATTATTTTCATCTCGTATCCAATTTTTTTATTTTTTTTTTTTTGTTATACTTTAAGAACACAGTTCGGCAGTGATTGTTGATTTGGTCAAATTGTTGATAATATTCGCAATCCTTTAATTGCAAAAATTCGGAGGCACACACACACACACACGCACGCAAACAGGCGAAACTTGGAGTTGATTATAAAACGACAGAGCAAAAGTTAGCGCAACACTAGCAAAATAGCAGCGCAGCAATGACAGCGGCAAGCGGAGCGAAGCAAAGCGAACGCAATCAAAGCTTTCGCAGCTGGAAGCCTAACAGCAGCAGTAGCAGCAGAGCAGCAGAGCAGCAGAGCAGCTTGGAAGCGAAAGCTGCGACTCAAAGAGCGCAACTGAGAATGCAAAAGCGCATAAGAGAGCGCAACTAAAGAGAGCCAGCAGCTTAAAGCGCATGCGCCGCATCAAAAATGCTGGAAAAAAGGAGGAGGTGGAGTAGCTGTGTAGAATTTTGAGCGATGCTGTTATTGTGTGCGAATTATGTGTCAGTGTAACAATGGAAGTTTATTGCAATTAACAGGCGCTGAGATTGTGTCTCTTAACGAGTCTCTGTAAATGTGTGTGTGTGTGTGTGTGTGTGTGGGAGTGGGAGTAAAATGGCTGCTGTCCAATGATGTTTTATCCTGCGCCTCATTAGTGTCAAGGCAAAGAGATCAAAATTGGCATTAAGCGTGCCACAAGTACGAGCATTACATGATGCATAATGCATGCCACGCCCACTCGCACACACATTAGCCGGCTTGACAAGCCGGGTCGTGCCCCGAGTCCAAGGCAAAAGACGCAGACAAAAGCGTTGAGCGGCTGCACAACAATTTAATATGCAGGCAGCCAAAGCACTTGCATTTTGCACATCAACATCATCGTCATCATGATGATGATGACAATAAACAGGAGGCAGCCAGCAACGTTGACGTTGACGTTGACAAGGCTGCAAGCTGAGGGAGTTGCAAAAGAGAAAGTTTTTTCCTATTTTTGTTATGTGTTAGGGGGAGCTGCCTGCAACTGTGTTTGCTTAGGAGTGTGTGTGTGTGTGTGTTCTCTCTCTGTGTGTATTTACGTGTGTGTACTGTGCCTGGCAGTTTGTTTTTAATCAAGGCAAAACTGGGTCAGTTTGGGCTGCAACTAAAAATATCATTTATGTTACCCAGGCAAATGCGCCAGTTGACTTTACCTCCTCCTCATCCTCCTCATCCTCCTCCTACTGCTACTACTCCTCTGCGATTCTTTTTACATTTTTTTGTGAATGCATTGTGTGCTCAAATATATATAGAATTTATATGCATACATATATTTGTTACTCTTCACACACACACACACACATTCACATGCACAATTGCAATTGGATGCTGTGTTAATTGCTGCACAAATTCATTGCGCTCGTTTGCTGTTAGCTAACAGCTCAACTGCTAACTAACATGCCACTGTTGTCGCTAACAGCGGCAGTTAAAGTTCTTTAGCAGTTGACCCAGTTGCTTGGCCCCCGTGTCTATAAATAGAGCACCAGCAATACAGTTGTCTCTTCGAGAGGCTGTTCGGGCGGCAGAGCGCGGAGAGAGGGAATAGCCGAGTGACGGCTGACTCCACTTTACAGAAGCTGCATCTGGGTTGGGTTTTATGATGGATTTTCGTAGCCATTAAGTTACGGTCAATTGCTCCTCCTGCTGCTGCTGCTGCTATTGCTGCCGATGTGTCACAATAGGTTTATGCGAATTAAATAGGTATTTATAAACGGCTTAAAACTTTTGTGAGCATTGAAGACTTGATGGATAGGATTAGGTCCTAGTGCCGGTAGAGAAATCAACAGCCAAGGAACTGAGTTCGATTCATGATTAAAGTGCATATAAAATGCTTCATCAAAGTTGAGGTTGACAGAAAGAAAAGATTAGCTAGGATTTGCACGAAATAGTACTAGGATTATTAGATTAGCTTAGAGTTGTTGAATATTTGAAATACTTTCGACATTTTAACCTCAATCTGAATGTTGTTTGCATGGTTTGGCTGGAAAAACTATGAATATCAGCTTAGCTAACATTTTCGGAATTACGAATATATTTTCTTGAGAATCACTTGCAAACAATTAGTCAAATAAATATAATTTATTTCCCCAATATTCAAAAAAATACTGTAGATATTGGAGAACTGAATCTATACGAATTTTAAACATTCAAACTGAAACTTACCTCTGACGATGTGAGATAACACATGCGCGAATCGGTGCTCTCAATTGAGGCCTGTTGTACAATTCCATAGCGTGATTCACGATCACTCAAATACTCCGAACGCAAGCTATCCTGACGTATAAATTCCGCACTGCAAAACAAGAGATTATTAATAGATATTCAAAAAGTTAATAAGTTAAAAAAAATGAAAGTACCGTTGCTCCAAAGAATCAGCGCGAGCGCTCTTATAGCCGGAATCATTGAGGCTGCTGTCCTGACGCAGCGATGGCAGCGAATCCCAAGGCGAACGCTTGTGCCCCGAGCCAGGCATCTGTTGGCTCATCATGCCGTGACCGGAACCGGAACCAATGGTTGAGCTGCCCGAACGCCAGCCATCCGAGTGACGGAACCACTGGGCACGTGCCGATTCGCCAATGCAGCTGGCACAACGCGAATTGGAGAAACTGTTAAGCGGAGTGGGTGAGTTATCATTGCTATAAATCCTCAAGTCGACTACTTACCTAGCATTATGATCGGATAGATAGCCGCGATCTCTTTCGCGCTCCCGTTCGCGTATCAACTCATTACGATCACTGTAGTAGCCATCCCGGTCACGTTCACGCTCCTTATCACGAATGGTGGACAAGGGGCGATGTGGGGGCAGCGGCAAGGTTGACGACTTGGCATTGGCTGCATGGAAATTCAAACAAAACGAATTAATTTCATGTGTACAGTAATTGATTAAGTTAATGCTAATTAAAATAAACATGCATAGAATACGCAAAGGGCTTATAGCGATCATATATGATATTTATGTTTAGATATTTAAGGATATGTTTAGACACTGAATCTGTTAGAGACGTGCAACCTATGGAACTACTTACGCCTACGTAGTGGATATGGGCTGCGCTGTGTTGATCCTGGTAGGCTTTCAGCGAATTCTGATGATTGTTGTTGGAGTTGTTGTTGTTGTTGATTGTGGTTGTTGATAGTGATGTTAAGGTTATTGTTATTGTTGTTGTTGTTGCGTTGTGTGACAATTGTGGTGGTATTTTGTGTGCGAGCGCATGATGAACATATTTGGTGATATGGACATGGATAGTATTTAAGTTTTAATTATTTAAATATTATTGTTAATAGAGAGAGATATTATAGAGAAAGAGAGAGATTGCATAACGAATAAATCACTTAAGGAAAAAGTAGTAAGTAATAAGTAAGAGTAAGCGATTCGCTAGTTGCTATTTATTTATCTTAGTTATTGATTGATTTGCTATGTTTATTGGGTAAGTCTCTACTGAACCAATGGATGTAAAGATGCATGAACTGATGTACAACCAGCTAATGGCTGAGCTTTAAATTGTTGGTTCTGCGTTTCAATGCTGACTCTGATTTCAATCGGAAATTCCATTGTTAGCTAATCGGGATTTTTTGCTTCTGCAAAGTACCCGGCATAAGGTAATTCACATTAATCAGATTATCACACATTGGCCACCCTCTATCAACTGTTAAGTGAACAACACTAGAAGAGCTCAGGCTAATTGAATATTCGATAAGGGCAAAAGGCAGAATAGAAAATGATAGCAAGTACAAGAGGGTTAAATAGCTACAAAAACAACAACAACGAGAACGAGAAATGTTTAGGAAAACGAAATGGTTGCTACCAAAAGCGTAACCCAAAACTAGACCGAAAACCAAACGGAAAACATTGCGCGATTGGTTTGGCAACTCACCCAGATTCTCCATGCTCTGCGAGAGTAGAGCCTCAAATGTGTGCAGACTGTAGGACTCGGCGTCCATGCCCTTGGCCAGCGTATTGCGCAAGTGCATCTCGTACTCCATGAGCAGTCGCGATGTGGGACTGCCTGGCGTTGGGGTCACATTCGGTGCCTGCTGATGCTGATGATGTTGATGCCGCGATCCACGCTGCTGTGGATGCGGCTGATGCGACTGATGCGATTGCTGTTGTTGTTGCTGATGTTGCTGATGTTGCTGATGCTGCTGCTGTTGCTGTTGCTGCTGTTGATGCTGCTGCTGATGCTGCTGCTGCTGCTGTTGCTGGCCATACGACTGATCCTGATCGGAGTTGCCATTGCTGGAGCTGGGCGTGGTTGCATAGCACTGATTATCAAACATTACATTATCCGAGGGCGGCGAACCCTCAATGCAGTTGCGTTCGCGCTCCCGCTCCAATTCCAAATAGAGATTTCGCGGCGGATATCCGCGTCCAATTTCATGCGATGATCTGCACGTAAAAGAGCCAAGACCCGAAAACAAATGTAAGCAAAGATTATATTTACGCAGCGTAAACAACAACGACCCACCTCGAACCGGAGAAGCGAGACGACTGACTGCCGCTGCCGCTGCTGCGACCCATCGTGTTGTTGTTCATGACGTGATGGCCACCGCCACCACCACCGCCAGCCATTCCCATGGCCATGGCGTTCATGCCCATGCCATGCTGATGCATGTGCTGCGGCCCCAACGTTTGTGCGGCATTCGCATTATAATAGTTGTACCGTCGTCGGCCCATCTCCGGCGATGTGACGGGGCTCTCGGTGCTGGGCATTGGTTTTAGCATGCGCTTCAGTGTGCTTGTGTCGACATTCATATCCTCGGTGCTCTTGGTCTTGCGTCGTGTATTGTTGTTGATTACGTTGTGCTGGTGGTGCATATCGTGCGAGTGTGCCTCGCGTGTCTAATTGGGAAGAACACACAGAGACACAGAGAGAGAGAGAGAGATTGATGGTTAGCGCAGTCAGAAATGTTATCTGTTAACGGTACTCACCATATCATCATTGTTGAAATCCTTGCTGCGTGTACCGGTCGACTTGGTGGAGGTGCCGACGCTCTGGTGCAGTCCGCCGCCCACCTGTGTCCCCTCGCTCTTCGATAGATCCATGTCCATTTGACTGGCGCCGGCATCACCATCATTACCCACCTGTGAGCCGACGTGATTCTGTGTACACATATCCGAGCCGCTGCCCACGCCAGTCACAATAACGCCGGGTGTATTAGTATTGACGCCAGCATTGGCCACCATGCCCCCATCTTGCCCCTTGAGCTGACGTTGTAGAGTATCTGCGAACGAGCAATTGTAGGTGATATTATTATCATGCTAAAAGTGCAAAAGAAAACTGACAACAGTTTTAGCCACAATTGTTAGCCCAAATGGATTTCATAAGGTTGATTGACTTTTGCGAAAGATTAAAGAAATTTTTGATTGGAGTTCGAAATGTCTATGAGATTGTCTTAAGTGATCAATGGATCATTGATCAGTCGAGTTATTATATATATTATGAAGATTTTATGTTTTATGTTTATTTCAAAAATCTTTCAATTTGCTGTTATTAATCTTTGAAACCATTCAATCGTTTTCGGATTTTTTGCATAGATTTGGAATTCAAACTTACCGCCTCCTTGGACAACACTTGGGCCACCGCTGGCGACATTGTCATATAGTGAGGTGCTGCTCACGGCGCTTACAACCTTGCCCTGCTGCTGGCCATCGACATCGGTGATTCTGTGTGAGCCGACATTACGCGGCAAGGTGGATGAACCTGCAATGAGTATGGCGATGAGATTTGATGGGGGATGCGGTGGACTTGGCGCCTAATTGCTAAGTTTTGCGTTTAACTGTTTTTCTTTTTTGGGTATATACGACTGGGTACATTGTAATACAAGTATACATATATATATATGAAGAGACTATGGCTAAGCGTAAATCAAAACAAAAACAAAACAAATCCCTTTACATATCAAAAAAAAAAAAAAACTTGAAAGAGGCCAACGCGTTAAGTTTAAGTTAAGCCCGAAACGTAAAGCAAAAAAAAAAGGTAAAAAAAAACAAGAGAAGTTTTTACTCGATTAACTAATTGACTTAACCGATTTTGCTTATAGAGTTTGAGATTTGGTTGAGTTTTTTTTTGCTTTGGCTTTGTTTGGTTTGGTTTTTGTTTGGATTTTTTGGTTTGGTTTGTTCTCTCACCTCTAACACGTGGATCGGTTCTCAGGCGCGCATACTGCTCGGCGGACATGCAGGTGCACTGGGGCTCTTGGCGCGCGACCCGTGACGGCGACGCGGGTGTGCTCAGTGGCTTTCGCTTGGCTTTGACCTTGCCCTTGCCCGGCGGATCCAATTTCAGGGAGTAGCTCGACGAGGCCTTTCGTGAAAATTTGAAAGAAGGCGACTGTAAAACGTCGCACTATCATTAGGTTAGTTGATTGGGATTACAAGGTTCTGTGTGTGCGGTTTCTGCTTTCTCTGCTACTTTCCAAAAAATTCTTCTCTCTCTCTCTTACTTTTTCTATCTATATAATCTATGAGATCTTTTGGATCTATAGATCTGTGGCTCAAATCGTGTGCGACTTGGCGAAAAATTGTATTTGCTGTATTTGCTTACTGTGTGTTATATTTTTATATCTTAGAGAACTACTAGAAGAGTGCGTAAAGTTTAAATAGTAGTAGTTAGTGGTACAACTAGACGATGTGCTGAAGCCTTGAGTCTTAGAATACATACATATATATTAGTTAAGATAGAGATAACGATAGTAAGTAGTGTGAAGTAGACAAACATACACATACAGGCATTTAGTTTTAGTTAGTATTTAGATTTAAGTTAAGTTAATGAAGCCTTAAAAGTGAATTCGTTTGAAGAGGCGTGTTTTTTTTATTTAATCTCCCAGCTGGTTAAGCATAAATTGACGCTTGGCGCATTTAGTTATAAGTATTACGTAATTTCTGGAACAACATTTGAACTGGCAACTTAGTCTAACAATCAACACTTAGTAATATTGTGAACTTTAGCTTAATTTTGATTAACTTGCTGCGAAAATTGTAATTATTGTGAACGTGTGCGCATTGCTTAAATTTGTTCATTGTTTTTATGGGTTTTAAAAACCTTAAAATTATGCTCCAAGAATATATATATATATATATATATATATATATATAGATATTTGATATTTTCTTTGGCAATGGTTAACTTATTCGTTGGCCTTTATCGGTCTGTGGCACTGATGCCGTTAACTGTTTGTCGCCCCTCTCTTCTGGCTACACTCTTCTCTCTTCGATTTCCTAGCGCTGCTAGTTTTTCTTTTTGTTTTTTTTTTTTTTGAAAGTTGTTTCGATATTGATTTGATTAATTGCGTTTTTTTAAACCGCCCACTTGGCTGGGGATCAGGTTGGGGCTGGGTCGTTCTTTGGGGGATTTAGGGCTCATCGGAAACGGTTTGCAGTGGATAGGTAACGGTATTGTAGTAGAGGATACGTGCGATTGTTTTAAAGCGTTTGGCGTTTTTCTTTTGCATTTTGATTGTACGTTTTTCGCAAATTTCATATTTTACAATTATCATTCAATGGAAAGAATTTAACAAAATTTGCATTTGTTTTTCGATTTTATTTTTTGTTGATTTTTTTTTTAAGTTTTGTTTTTGTTGGCGCACGTTTCAAATGCAAACGAATCGAGTTGAAAATATATATTTATACATACATAAATATATAGTTAAGAGTAGTTAAATAAAATTGATGTTAGATAATAAAAGCATTTCGGGTGGGACAGAGTTTTATAGATAGAGACAGATTTGTAAGTGTACATTTAGAAATGTATTCAAAATTGTTATTTGTTATTTGTTGTTGTTGTTGTAGTTGTAGTTGTTGTTGTTTTCGTTTTTGTTGCGTGTATAGTTTTGTTGTTATTTTTTCGTTCGTTTTTTTTTGTAGGTAGTTTTTTTTTAACAAATTTTTGGTCGTTACATTTCGAATTTAGGTACGAAATTTATTTATAAGTTTCAAATGAAATGCATCAAAAATGAAATATTTGAAAACGAATTTAGGTATTTTTTTTTATATATATTTTAGTTGATTTGTTTGATTATTTTATAGATATATATATTTTAAATTTTTTGGAGTGTTTCGAGAATGATTTTGAAAATGATTAGAAGAGAGAAAAAGAAATGAAAGAATATATAATATAAATACATTTAACAAATTTTAGTGGGTGTGCGGATAACAGTGTGTGTGTGTCTGACGTCATTGTTTAAGTATGTTGAATATGTATGTATGTAAGTAGTTGTTGGTACCTTTGAAACTTCAATACACACACAACAAAAGTAAATATCTTTGCACATTTATGAGTTTTACACATTTACATTTACAAAATGAACACAGCTCGCAAGTTTCGATTTGGCTGGTAAATATATGTATGTATATCTGGTATATAGTATGTATATATATATAGTACTGTTATGGTATGCGTGTGCTGATAGATAGCGAGTTATGTGATAATTGGGTTTGGAAAACTTGTGATACAAATACACAGAGAGTTTTGGTTGGTTGACGACAGGAGGAGGGAGGAACAGATACACACACAAAAGTGAATAGCTTACAAAAACTGTTATGATTAAGGAGACTGTCATGTGTGTATGTGTGTGTGTGTGTATGTGTGTTAATGTGTGTGTTTGTTAGTAAGTTGCAATGTACGGTAGATCTTACACATGCCCGACAAAAGGAGCACTACTTGAATGGGTTTTCAACACAGAGAGATATAAATACATAAAGAGTGGTCTGTATATATATATATATAAATATTCATATATATATATATATATATATATACGATTCAGCTTATCAGTTTATCTTTGCTCTGCAGTAATATTAAAAAAGAGTTGTTAAACCAGTTAGTAGTAGTAGTAGTAGTAGTTGTAGTAGTTCTATTTAGCAGCAGTATTGTTTTAAGTAGTTGAGTTAAGTACTGTGTTGTGACAAATAAACAAATATGAAGCGATACTAACGTATTTTTTTACAATGTAAGATACCTGCAACAAATGAGGCGCAAAGTAAGAAAAGAAAACGAAACAATTATTAGATACTAATCCAGACAGTTTATGTTGACTAAATTTCTATAAATATGTTCTGGGAAGTGTGCGTGTTTTTGTGTACAAGTTTTTGGAAATTTGTCAGAAATTGAGTTCGCTAGATTTTAGTTTTGTTTTACAGAACATTGCAAAAAGTTAGTGAAATAAATACAAAAAGTTTTGTATGCAAGCTGGAATGGAAAACTATTGTTTAGACATTTATTTGGCTGTCAGTTTTTCACTTTTCTGCTAACTTTGTCTCAATTGCTCACAATTTCAACTAATTTGTGTAAAAATATATTTTTTATTGGTATTCTTATGTTTGTAAAAGCAGTTTTTCTAAAGCTTATAAATGATATATATATCACTACAATATATATTACTTTACTTTTGCCAAATTGTTTAAATTGTATACAAAACGAGTAGAAAACACAATCTCAATACAAAAACTTAGGTATAATTTCAAGTACGATGCCAAATTGTTAACAATTTATTGTTATTTCAAATATATTTGTCAGAGTATGTTGTCAACTAATGAACGAGAATATATATGAATATATATTTAATTGTATAAGTACATTAACAGTAATTAGCAGCAGCAGTTTTACAGAGCGTTTGTTTTTTGTTACTGTCTATCTGTGTGTTGTCTCTGTGTGTGTGTGTGTGTGTGTGTGTGTTGGTGACAGTGACTGCGACTGCGACTGTGACGGTGACAGTGACTGTGATACAGACTGTGACTAAATGGCATGGCATGAACTGAAGCTATTACTTAAATGATTGCACACTTGTTAGCGCTTCGAGTTATGTATTTATTTGTCTAGAGAACTGAAAAGGTTAAGAAACTTTAGCCAGCAACATCATTAAACATTAAACATTAAACATCACGATCGGTCATAATCACAGCATCATCATCAACTTGTGTGGTTTGCATTTGTGGCAGCTGTTGTGGATTTATTTATATATATTTTCTTTTTTGGCCAGTTCCTGTACTCAACTTGCAACCTACTGGTTGCAGGCAACATAAAACTGCCCAAATATTATTGTTATTGTTAGTAGACTGTGTGTGTTTCGAGTGTGTGTCTGTGTGTGTGTTGGTGTGGTTGTTTCTAAAGTGTTTGTGTGGTTTGGCTGAGGTGGTTTTTTTTTGGTGGTTGAGGTATCATTTGAGGTGGTTGCTTGTCGTCGTCGCGTTGTTTTTGCAATGCAATGCATCAGAACTGTAAGAGAATACTTACACAGCATTCTCGGAACTGTTTGGCATCGATGGGCGACGTAAAATTCAGGCCCCAAGTATCGTTAGTCATGGGATCCTTCCAGTAAACAAAGCATTCCGAAGCCTGCCCAATACGTGTGCCTGTAATTAACACACACACACACAAACATAAAATGCAATTAGCAAAGGTAAATATAGAATGCGGGAAAGAGAGAGAGGGGGAGAGAGGAGTTGGTCTAACTTACCTGGCTGCACAAGTCGCACATCAAGTATCTTGTCCACCTGACTGTTGTAAGCGGTTATGTGAAAGATGCACTCGGGCGAGTCCTGAATGCATGTGATGTTGACAGGAACCAAATCTTCGGACACTTGTTGCCACTTGACGGTGCCGGCGCCGCTGGCCGAAACGTGGAAGACCTCAGCCCACAACCTGAACGAACTAGCGTTTGGTTAATAAAAACGGTTTGTTGACATATTGATTATTGCAAAAGTTGTTTGGTTGTTGTTGATTGGTCGGTTGATTGGTTGGTTGTTTCATCCAATTGAAATTTTGTGCAAATTTGTTGTGGAGGTTCAATTGAAAGTAAAATCAAACAAAGGAAGCGCAGTTTTTATTGTTGTTCGTTGTTATAGTCGTTTTAGAGGAAGGAAAAGTTGTAGCAGGTGGCAGATTTTTTTTTGTTGTTGTTGTTATTGGGTTTATTGTTGTGGCCGCACAACAAAGTGTGGTTTTTGTAGTTTGTGTTGTTGTAGGTTTGTTGGATTATTGGAAGTTAAGGCAAAAGTCGAAAGTTTTTCGTTTTTTTTTTGGTTTGTTTTTTTGTTTTACATATTGAGTTTTTGATGAAAGAAAGAAAAACCAGAAGAAGAACAGAATTAGTTAATTACAAAAAGTTATCGAGAGACCAAATTCAATTGCTTATTGTTCTTGTTCCATATTTACAGCCAGTCAGAGAACATATGTACAAAGGTGTCAACTACAAGGCTACACAGGCTACTGCTGCTGCCACAACTCACCTTAATAGGTGACCATCCCGACGACGAGAGCTCTGCCAGGGTGAATCCTCATAGCGGTAAGCCTTGCGCATAAGCGGCGCACACGAACAGCTCAGTTTGTTGCCCATGGCGCAGTTAGCACAGCCAGCAGCAGCTCCTGATCGGGCAGATAAAGTGCATCAGTTATTGATATCTATTATATATATATCTATTATATCTATAGATGATATTTTACCTTTACCAGAGGCACCCCGATGTCACCACATGCCGCTCACGTCCGCCTGCGAGAGCGCCTGGCCGCGATTTAGCGACTGCGACCGTTGATTATGCCGATGGTTGTGGTAGCGACTGCCTCGCTGCTGTTAGAGAGGAACAGAGAGAGAGGGAGAGATAGTAAGGATCGGGAATAATTAGTCAATGATGTAATAATTCTCTGTGCCTGTCAAAATGTTTCGAATTCACTATTCGATCAATACTACTTTCATTATTCAAAAAGAGCTCTGCTGCTTATCATATTAAAAACAACAATATAAATCTAAACTCCCTCTATTTACTGGAATTGGTAAGCCTCCCTTTAAGTACCCATATGTTAAATACCTGTTAAAAACTAGATATTATTAGAAGAGCTCACTTTTCACTCCGGGTTTCTTCGACCTCATAACATAATATCTTTAACCTCATTAATAATACTATAATTTACATAAGTCAAAAACCAATAGGTTCGTTTTTGAGATACGATTTTGGACAATCAGAACTCCATTTTAACAAATATAACTGGACAATAATAGATTATAGCTGTCACAGCTGGGTTTTAAATTACCCAGCCTAAGGTGACACAGATAAATTTCTTTAACCTTTATTTTAGATATCTGAATGAAAAGATAGATCATATGCCACATAAAACAGCTAACAGATGTGGTTTTTATTGAAATACCAAGATTTAATGCATAAATCAACAGCGAATTTGAACTTGAGCAGTTGTGCGCTATTAGGCAACAGTTTGTGCCACACACAAAAATATTTAATCTGCAGCTCTGTGACTAACCGATGAAACAACCCACGCCGGCTGCGGCAGCTGGGGCTATTATCACCAACACGTTGCCGTTTGAGAGGTGCGAACGAAGCGAGTTCAACGCTATTGCTGGCCAAAATGCAGTCTCTCTGCCGGTTAACGCCCCCCCCATCACCCCGCCCCCTATCACCACAAACAGATGCGACGCAATGCAACGCTGGCGTGTAGGTGTCAACAACACAGAGCCGAATCACAACAACAACAAGAAAACACCTTAGAGATTTCTGGCGGAAAATAATGCTTTGAAGTTTTGCCTTGATTTAAATGCTTATGATTTGATCTGATCGCCCAGTTTTATGTTCTTTGACACGCTGCAGCACACACCACAACACACACACACACACACACTCAGACACACATGTTGCACATTGCTGTGTCTCTTTTATATATATTTGAATTTTAATTTTAAATTCATCTCGTACACCTTAGACACATATATATGTTTATATATATATATTTATGTATATTTATATAGTTTTATTTTCTTGGCTGTCTGCAGCCTTTTGCTGACTGGCCCATATGTTGAACACATTAGTTTGTTTGTCTAGCCTTATAAGCTATATATATGATTGAAAACACTATTTATCTATTTTTGTTTACAGCCATTTACCGTTACGAGATAAACAGACAAACAGACACACAGACACCTGTTAACCGCGTTGTGTTTGATCGAATGTCTCAACAAATATTTGGAAAATGCGAATAGAGCATTTGAAATTCACGCCACAAAGTCAAACAAACAACTAAATACTCCAAGCCAAAATCGAGGGAAAAATCAAAGCGCATTTTCATTCATATATTCATGCGCTCTGCACCTCTCTCTCGCTCTTCCCCTCTCCCTATCTGTGTTCATCTCGCTCAATCTATTAAGCAGCTCTCCACATCAACTGTAAATCTTATGCAGCAGCCTCATTGTCTCTAGCCGATCTCAAGAGCTGCTGGCTCGCCCACACAGCGTTCAAGTGCCGGAGAGAGATCACCATCTCTCACTCTCTCTCTCTCTCTCTGGCGACAGCTATGTATATACGGCAGTGGATGCCGGCTAGTGGTTTTGTGGCAAAGCTGTTTGCACGTGTTTTTTGTTTTTCTTTTATTTCTGTTTTTGTTGAAATTTATTTTTAAAATCAATCAAATAGCGCTCAGACGCTCAATCCCAATTGTCGCACAGAGTGCTCATCAAAATGCAATAGGGAACGAAGGTGGCGACAGTTCTGCCGATTTTTTTTGGGTCACAGTCGTCACATTGTCCCCGCCAGCCCCTTTCTTCTGTGCCCAATAAAATGACAAATTGAGTTTGGCGATGCCAAAGTGCAATTGACAACTTGATAGAGCGAAAGATGACCAACGATTGATTATTATAAAGCACAGTCTGTAAAGGGGTAAAATATGTTAAAGAGGAGCAATCTTTGATAATTATTCAAAAGAATTAAAAGAATCCACATTTCTAATTAGTTTCTGTTCTCTTAGAGATAGCCAAGGATTAACTTTAAGCACAGCTCTATATTGTTAATCAAATTTAAAGTTTTAAGAAACTGTAGGAATTTTATATGATAAACTATAACAATCTAACAAGCTTCTTTCGATTGTTTCGAAGTTTAAATTACAAGTTTCCTTAGATTACTCTCAACTATTGCACTAAAAGATTGCATCAAAACATATACCCAACACATGAGATCAATTTAAAGCAAATTCTGACAAGGTGGATAAGAATTTCCGAAATAAATCCAAGCTTTTCATTTGCATTCATGGGCCAAGTTAACAGGGTCAAATATATTTGTATTTTTTTGGTAGTTAAGTGTTAAAGCTGTCATTATCAGAAATATGTATATATTTATGTATATATGTTTTGTATACACACCTCCACATGACCCCAGCCATCGGCGTTCATTTTAACGGCCGCCTCGACACTTTCCTTGGCACCCATTTCGTGTTTTTAGTTGTTTACTTTTTCGCTATTTGCGGTGCGTAATTGTTAGATTTCTTTTTGTTGTTGTTGTTGTTGTTGATTGTAGTTCCAGTTGCAGTTACAGTCAGAGTTACAGTTACAGCTATATGGTTACATTTACAGTTACAGTTAGTACAGCTGTAGTTTGTTTATCGTGCGAATATTGCTTGTGTGGCTCTCGACTCCTCGCCAGAAGAATGCGAAGTGGGAGCTGAAGTAGGTGGAGTCGAAGTAGGAGTAGCACCAGCACCAGCACCAGCAGCAGCAGCTGTCAGATGTTATTTATTTTGGTGCTGCGGCTGGAGACTTGTTCTTTTTTGGTTTTTTGGGCCAGGCACCCCAGAGATGAGTGAACCAGAGAAGTGCCGTGTCTAAAGCCCAGGACCTAGTGGCGTCTGCGTCTGAGCGTGGATTGATAAATATTGAGCGAATTGACGTTGACGTCGCTGCTGCTGTCGCACACACACGTACACTCTTCTCTCTCTCTCTCTCTTGAAATTTCACTCGCTCGCTCTTTGCGTCAGTGGGCGATTCGGATGCTGTTTGTTGAAAGCGACTTTCAATCAGTGTTTCGTTAAGTTGAAAGTGTCGTGTCCGTTGAAAGCGCAGTTAAATAATAGACGAGGCAGAGTGTTCTGCCCGTGTGGCGACTCTCCCTTTATCCTTTATATATATCCTATATGCTATATGATTGTTATTTGTATTATTAATGCAGCTTGGAAATCGGTTGACTCTGCTGCCTGCTCACAATGTCACTAGAAAATTTCACTTTTCGGTGCTTTTGATTTTGATTGTTTTTTTTTTGTTTTTTTTTTTGTCCTTTGCGGTGCTTAACGGTGCGTATGATTAATTTATGCTTGCAGTTTTCATTCTCTTTTATGTGTTATTCTTAGCGTTGCCTGTTTTTGGTTATATTTAAGTTAATGGTTTACTAATTTTGCTTTTGATTTGGCAACGCCTTTACCTATTGCAAAAACACACGCAAAAATACTGTTTTTTCCTCTTCTTCTTCTTTTCTTCTTTCGCTGCTTAATTTTCCAATTCCTTGTGCTCGCTTTTGAACTTTATGTGCAATTTTCGCTGTGTTTTTAAGTATTTAATGGTGCTGTTACTGTGTTAATTTTGTAGTTTTTTATAAATGTATTTTTTATTTATAATGCGGATTTTTATTCACTGTGGCAATAGCAGCAGCAGCAGATGACGAGGACATGTCGTCGCGCTGTATATGTATTTGTGAGAGTGTGTGTATAGAGCAGCCTCCTGGCCTGCCAAAATACCTACAGAACTTGACGAAACGAAATGTTTTCACTTGACGAAACACGCACGCACACAACAAGCACATATACAGAGAGACATAGAGAGAGAGAGCGGGAGTCGCTAAGAGCAGCATCAGCAGCAGCCGCAGCAGCAGCGACCTAAGCAGCAGAGAGCAAAAGCATAGCAGATGAGCTTCGAATTACAGCGACAGCCGAAAATTGCTTGCGCTGTTGTTGTTGCTGCTGCTGATGTTGTTGTTGTCGTGCTGGTGTTGTACAACTTATATATTTTAATTTCGATTTCTTTCTTGCTTTTTCGTCGCTCGCTCGTTCGTCGTTATCCTTTATTTTGTATGCCTCCGCTCTCCACACTATGCACACATACACATGCATATATAAAGATATATATATATATATACATTTATATATATACATATATATATATGTATGTGTGTATGTACTTGGCTTTTAGAGGTATGTGCAGTCACTGCTCTCCTCCCCACCCCCACCCCCTGGATTGTGTGTGTCTGTCGCCGATCTGTGCTCGTGTGCGTGGCTAAAAAGTTGCATAAATCACCACACCTTAATTTACTTTTAAAATGTCGATTTTAGTACATGTTCCAAACACAAATCCTTAAGCACCTTTTTCTATGCCATCTAATAAAATTCCTTTTTGCGCTGCCTAAAAGCACGCTACACTTTTTTCACACGCTTTGCTTTCGCTGCTGTTGTTGATTTTTCTCTTACTTTTCTTTTCAATTTATTTTGTTAAGCATGTGTGTGTGTGAGTGTCTGGTGTGTGTGTTGTTTGTGTGCTGGTGTATTTATTATTTATATATATGTAGAGATATTTCAAGTGTTAAAAGCGTTTTGTGAGTTGCTTCTGGAAGCAGCACCGGGGAGCCAAGCAGCGCGAGCCACACAACCGTCGACTTCGAATTTCGCTTTGACTTTGCCGAGCAGAGGCGCAAGCGAAAAGCAGCCGCAGTTTCAGCTGGCAGCGGGATCTCTGCTCAAGCAGCGGCAACGCGTCGCTGTCGACGTCAGCATCGCTGCAACTGTTGGAATGTGTGCCATATATTTACTTTTTTTTTGGGGTGGCTGCTGCTGCTGGCGCTGCTTTTGACTATGGGCCTTTGTTGTTTTTGTGTGTATGTCTGTGTGTGTTTGGATGCTGCTGCTACTTCTGCTTCTTCTTCTGCTGTTCTGTTCTTCTGTTTCTGCTTCGTGTTTGAACGCATTTTGTTACATTTATTTTACATGTCGCGTGCTGTTGTTGTTGCTGTTAATCTTGTTGCTGTTAGGACGTCAAATGAAAGTTTTTGCCATTCTGTTTCGTTTTAATGTCTCCCCGATGCATGTGTGTGCGTGTGTTTGTGTGTGTGTGTGAGCATGCACGTTTGTGTGCGTTAATGTAATATTAATGTTATAATTTGCTAGGCGTGCGAGGCTCTCAACCCGCTCACATGCACAACTGCCTGCATGTGAATGTGTGTGTATGTATGCCTGTGTTTACATACATATGAGCACAAACACACACACATACATGCCAAGTTTCTTTTTTGCATTAGCAATGGGCTCATAAATAATGCAGAGTGTTGCCAGGTGAATTGAGACTTAGTCAATGGTTGGTGGGGGGGAGGGGTGGGAAGTGCTGTGTGCAGGTGGACTTTGGTCAACAACAACAGGCTTGAACGTGCAACAACAACGACACTTCTATGACCCGAAACGACAAAAATGTTGCAAGTGTTACAAGTAACCAAAAATAACAACAGATGATTGTCATGGGATTTTTGTGACTTGCTCAACACTGATAGACACACCATCATACACAGTCACACACACACCCGCCCACTCACACCTACACAGCATTTGGCTAAAGACTGAGAGGCACGTTTTAACAAACACAAAGTAAAAGTGAAAAGTAATATCAAAATTAATAAGTAGAAAGGATGCTGAGTGCTTTGCGGCCAACGGGCCAGCAGCGACGCCGACTGCGCCGCCAGCAGATCCACAACATACACAACACAAACACAAAATCAAAAAGCACCAAAAAACCCAAAGTGCAAGCCAGACAGAGAGCGAGAGAGAGGACGAGTGCTGCTGTGTGCGTCGGCGTGCTTTCAATATTTAACGAAAGGCTTCGTCAAGTCGTAGATTAAGCTGACAATTGCTGAGTGCTGTGGATGCTGCATCAATAATAATATTACTGCCACTGTCACGCTGCATTCACCATTTACACAAATAAATATTACACACACATTACATTTCCCAACTTGCATTATACCGGGCAAAAACAAAAAAACACCCAAAGAGGTAGAGCGAGAGAGAAAGAGAGGGCAAGGCAGAATGCAGCTGCAGCTGGGGAGCGGCCAAAAAGGAAAACAACAAAAAATAACGCACACAGAGACACACTTGCAAAACGGGATGCGCCAGGCTTACTGACGTCAGAACTACGCACGCACACACACACACTCGCACAACATGCAAACACCCCACGCACAGCGACTGGCTCTGCTGCTGCTCTGCTTCCGTTATCTCTTCAAGAAAACGTCATTAGAAACTGCAGCGAGCTGCAAAAAAGGCGCGCCAGCGAAAAATTCAAACAACAACAAAATTGCAACGTTCGCTTGGCTTGTAAAATGTCAAAGTTCCTGTTACCGCTGCTGCTGTTGTTGCTGCTGTTTTTGCTGTTGTTGTAGCTGCAATAATTTGCCGATGTGTTTAGCTTTTTTGTTGTTGCGTAAGGTTTTTAGGGCAATCGGAGGGTGTGGTTCACCGGGGAGCCAATGTAATATGTATGTGTATGTGATTGTGTGTGTGTGTGTGTTAGAAGCGATTGACACAGTTTTCTGACTGTTTTTGGGCATCTGCGCAAAGCTTTGTGGCAACGCTGAACGTGTCCTTTGGCGTCGCCTGTGTTTTTATGAATGAAAAACACTCCACCAGCAACAACACCAACAACAGCGTCAGAGCTTTTGTGACGAGTGTCAGTTTATTTAATTGCATTTGCGGCACGTGTGCTTAACTTAATTAATCACTTTAACGTTATGCATTTTATTATGTACTTTATAACAGATAATAGTATTTTTTATTTTTGTGTTTCTTAATTGAATTTCGCGCGCAACTTGCGCAAAAATGTACTAAAAATTAACGTGCAACTATCGATAGTGCGTGCGTCTATCGATGTTTTGCAGTGCTGAGCAGCGCTGGCCGTTGTGCGCCACTGCCAAGCACTGGCCCGAGCTAGCTGTGTGCAAGACAACAACAACTTGTGGCATGTTAAGACAGATGGCGACGGCGCCTATTTTTCGAATTTGCAATTGATACTAAATATTGAAACACATGTGCCACGCAATGTGCGACGCCAATGCCACAGACAACGAACTGCGCGAACTGACCAGTGTGCAGCTGGGACCCGAAACGAAAGGTAAGTGGCTAAAAACCGTACAAAATTTGCATTATTTGTTTTTGAATTTTTGCTGCAGAATACAATTTGCTGCGTGCGGACGAAGAGTATCAGAAAGGCAACGTGCCGCACTCGATTTACCATCAGGTGCGAGCACTGTTTCAGTGCGCCGACTTGCGGCTTGTCACCGAGGCCCAACAACTGGAAAATCAACAGCCAAACACAACTGAGATTTTAGCGGAAGCCAGCAGCCAAGAGAAATCGGACTACAAAAAGTGTGATTTTCTAACTAAAGAAAAATGGAAATGAACTAACCAACTGTCTATAATCCCTTTCCATGTCACGCAGCAACAAATTTCTGCAAAACATTTTGAAATACCAACAGAAACTGGAGCAGCGCAAGGCGAAGCAGAAGCCCCAAAAGCCGCTGGAACATCTTGATTTTCTGCAGGATTTGCCAGATGCAGAGTCGGGCTTTGCACGCATTTCGCACATATGCCAGGAGTTGCCACGCGAGTGGTGTGTACTGCAACTGTGCAAGAGCTTTAATCCGGCCACAACATATTCAACATTCTGTGACATCGCCGCTGCCAAAGGCGACATCTATTTATCCCTGCTGCTCCATTGCCGCAGTCCCCAATTGCCGGCGACTTGTCTGCGCTTCAGCAGCGATGCTTTGGCCGACCTGTTTAGGCAGTACGCCACGCTGGTGGAGCGTTTCAGACGCGTTGTCACTGTCGATCCGCTGGCGGTCAAAACGCAGGAGGCCAAAGTCAAATACTGGAAGGAACTGAATGCCTTCGAGGACTACCTGAAGGTGTGTAGCTTGACCAAATGGTTGAATAGAGAGAGTGGAGAGTGTGTAGATATTAAGTATATATATTATCGCTCCCTCATTATAAATGATCAGCCAAATGCTGGGCATCTTCCAGTCTTCCAATTAATGTCATTGTATTTGTTTGCATTTGCAGAAACTGATTTCGGATCTCACCAGCCTTTTTACACCGTACTGCTTTCTGTTTCTTGGCAAGCGATACGAGTGCGATGCAGTGCAGCAGCAAAGCAAAGTGGTTTATGCGCGCGTGGATGAGTTGTGCGTGGAGCAAAGTTGGAGTGATCATCAGCGCACATTGCTGTCACAGGCGGCACTGCATGCGAATCGCATGCCACAAAGCCAGATGAAGCAGCTGGGCTATGAGCTGGCCAACAACCACACTGAGACTGAAGCTCTGCTCGTCTACGAGCTGCTCAAGATGTGTGCGAAAGAGTGGCAGCAGTTGGAGCAACGCCAATCGCTGGCCATGAAGCGTTACCCTCTCATACTGGTGGTGGATGAGGCAAGTGCAACTTCAAATGCTATCTGGCTTTGTGGTATTACGGATTTTCCTTCGTTTATTTTAGCGCCTTGATCACCTCCATTGGGAGCAGCTGGCACCGATGCAGGAGTGCACGCGAATCAAGTCACTGCACAGCTTGTGGCGCCTGTTCAAGTGCCACAAGTCGCAGATTCAGCATGGCTACTACACGGTCAACATACGGAGCGGCATCACGCTAGTCAATCCCGACGCCGATCTGCCCAAGTCGGGGAGCAGATGGCGCGGCTTCCTCGAGTATTGGCTGACCCACTGGTCGCACATGTTCGAAACGGTGCCCAGCGAGCAGTTTATGCTCGAACAGGCCTTCAAAGCCGATTGTTTTGTGTGCGTTAAACACGCCTCACGTTGAGCTCACTTTTGATATGGTCTTGTTTTTATTGTAGCTATGCGGGTCACGGATCGAGTCTGCAGTATGTTTCTGGTCGCCTGATTTATCGTAATCGCATCAAAGGCGTCGTCTTTCTATTTGGCTGTGATTCGACGCGAGTGCTAAGCACCGGACTCTACAGCGCTCTTTATGGTGCACATGACTACTTTCATGGTGCCTTGTGTCCCACTGTCGTGGGCACTCTGATGCCCGCCCTCGATGCCAACATCGACAATGTGTCCGCCCATATGCTCAGCCAGTGGATAACGCCTGCCAATCCAAAGATCATGCCCTGGACGCACATAGATCGTGTCGCCTGGCTCAGCCAGGGCACTGTCCAAGGTAGAACTGAAGTTCTTCAATTGAACTCGAACTATATCAATAATAACTGTATATTTGCTGCAACAGAACAGTCAGGCGCCACAAAGACACTGGATCAGCAACCGGACTACCAAATGGGCAGCCTGTGCGCAATTTTGGCTAATCTGCAAATGGGCAGAGTGGAGCCCAAAATCTACAATTGTTGCGTTTATGTTTCCCGCGGTTTGCCCGCCTGGAATCTGGCCGTGCAGCAGTTGCCCCTCTAGCGGGCAACTAGTCTTAAATGGGTTCGAAACGAGTCAGTTAGTTGAAAATGAATAACAGTTAATAACTACTTTTCCATTTTCATCTTTTCTATTCATTTTTTTCTCTGCCCGTTTTGGGAATATAAAGTGCATAAAATATTGAAACTTCAAACAACATTTAGAAAATCGCATAAGATATCAAATTACATTTAGATAGTTAAGTAAAAATTGTGCCCAAAAACTTAAACTTACCTTTTTATTGGGGTGCAAATTGTGTGAAGATTAATTGATTAATTTGCTTTTGTTAAAATCTTTTTGTAGTATTTATTTATTAAATATTTTTTGTGTCGTTTGGCACTGAAATTGTTTTTGTTGTTGTTTTTAGGGGATGTTCTTTTTAGTTATTATTATTTTGTACAAACTGTAGTTTAGCTTATTGGAACATTTACCGTTTTAGTGTTTTATTATTTAGTAATGTCATTTTTGAAACATGCCATAGTTTTATATATATATATATATATATCTATATATATTTATTTATGTATATCGCCTGTGCAGGATTTAAAGAATTTTTACATTAACAATGGTGACTTGAATTTTAAGAATAAAATGTTTGACATAAAAAAAATGTGAAAAGTGAGGTGCGTTTACAGTTAGATAGATACGAATTGAAATTTTAGATACAAATCACACAAAACACAATTACATTCATAAAGTGAACAATTTTAAACAGTTTTGAAAAACATCGCCAATTTTCGTTTATTTTGAATATTGTGCGATTCATAAAACATCTAACAAATCTATAAAAATTACCCAATTTGCATTTAATTTTCATATGCATCATTTTCTGTGTCGCCCAAAACTGTAAATATATATTCTTGACATTTTTTAAACCATTCCAAAAATAATCTAAATTGTGTTTGAATTTCGCATAACAAATATTCCTATAATTTATTTTTCTATGCTGCCAAACAACATCCTAAAGATACACCCAAGAATAAAAGAAAGGTTCAGTTTATTTGTTGTCATTATCATACTGTCACTAGTCTATTTATTATCCAAGGCGCCCGACAGCTAATCCTGAATAGAAGAATAAAAAAAATGAAAAAGGAAATGAGCTGCGCCCATTTAAAAGCTAATGTATTACTACTTAGCTCGACTTGGCTAGAAAACGCCCATCTATTTATTTACATCGTCGCATTTTGCTCGTTTCTATTTCGTGGATTGTCCCGGGAAAGGGGTGGGTAGGGTAGGGCAAGGAAGGGAAGCGTATGGACGATGGATAGGGCAGGGCAGGGGTGGGCTCGTGCTCTTTTGGCCAAGGGCTTTTCGATGCGAAAGAGTTTTTGGCCCGTCAACCTCAACATGGAATCCACTTGACCTACTAAATGCCTGTCGCATTATGACACACATTTCATTAATTAGATGCTGGCAAAGCCACAAAAAAAACAACTAATGCATATAATATATAATATATATCATATATATATATATATATATATATACATATATATATATATCGCTAGTCCTCTGTCCAACGACCTTCGACCGATGCGGCGAATGCGTAATATTAGCATTTGCTCATCGAATTAGTGTCACATATTTGCATGCTTAGCTTACACACACACACACACACACACACGCGCACACACACAAAATCAAAATCCACGCCCAACTAAAAATATCCAGGTGCAAATGTGGTTGGCTGTATAAAGGATGGTCGTCCTTCGTGTTAATGTCTCAATGCCGTGCCCATGGAGCGTTCCCAAGTTTATAAATCATTTTAACAGCAACTGAGTTGCATGCCACGCCCCCACCTCACATAAACACACAATCACTCACACTCACACACACACACACAAGCTCTCCACACACATGTCTTGCCCATTTGGTTGGCAGGACTTGCCAGGCGACAGCTTCAGAAACAGGATATTACATAACAGGCGCTGACTTAACAGAGAGCGACATGTAAATGTTAAGTGACTGAGTATGTGTGTGTGCATATGTGTATGTGTGTGTGTGTTGTTGTTTTCATTGTTGTTGCTGTGCTTTTGTTATTGCTGTTGTGAATTGAATTGAATTGCATTTGTTTTCCTTCTTTTTTTTGTTGCTAGTTTCCTTTTGACTTGGCTTCCGTTGTTGCCTCATTTTGTTTGTTGTTTATGCCATGACACACAAACATACACTTACTCACGCACACACACACAAACACAAACACACACACAGACAGTTCACTTACTTATTTTGACTGTTTCATTTGAATTGAAAATTTGCGTATATAAAAAAAAAACTCAAAATACATTTTTGCAACCTTGAACTAATTTTTACTCGCTTTTTACATTTAATGTCTGTTTTCCTTTTTGTTTTTCCTTTTCCCGTCGTTATATATCAATAGAAAAGTGATTATTTTGCTTATTGTCTTATTTTTGTTTAATGTTATGTTTGATTTGTTTAGTTTTATGCAAAAAATGTGTTACAAATGTTGTTAGAATTTGTTGGTTGTTTTGGTTTTTGTTGCTGAAACGCTTTGTTAACTTTGGTAAAAATTCTTTTTGTTGTCTAGTTATTGTTTCTTTTTTTTAATTATTATTGTAAATTATTTGATTTTTATCATAGTTTTTTTTTCTTTTTGTTTTTTTTTTTTGTTTTATTTTATTGTATTTTTGTTCATTTCATTGCTATTTTATTGGTTGTTAAGTCCGCCGCGTTGCACACAACAATACTCTGGCAGAGATAAACTGAGACTGAGACTGAGACTGAGCCCTAGGACTGTGTGTCCTCGCGCCAAGGCAACTGCATCCTTCTGGAGTCTGTTCTTGGGGAGAGCCGAATGTATTTGTGGCCACGCGCCAAAAAGAGAAGCAAACAATGTTGCAAATATGATGTTGCCCAACAACAGCAACTACAACATGAGCAGTAGCAGCAATCACAATAATGAGCACAACAAGCGCAGCAGCAACGCAAAAATTTCAAACCCAAAAACCGCGACAACAAAAAAAATACAAGAACAACAACAGATTTACAGTAAGCCGAAGGGATATTTGTATATTCGCCCTCGCCCCGAGAGAGAGAGAAGAAGAGCGCAACTTTCACCTCTCGCGTGCGTGTCCTCGCACAATATGCTTATTGTTGTTGCTGCTGCTGCTGCTGCTGCCTGCCACAGCCACAGCCACAGCCACTGTTTCACTTTCACAGCTGCAGGAGGCGTTTGTCGTGCTTTTCAAATGTGTTACAATGATTCTGCGTTTTCATGGCAACATTCTTGTTGTCCTTGTTGTTGTTGTTGTTGTTGCTGCTGCTGCCGCCAGCGCCAGCGCCGAAAGCTCCAATGTTGTTACTGTTTGCCCACCACGCTCAGCACGTGACATGCCAAAGCTTTCTTATCACAGCTCCCTCGGGGGGTGTGTCCTCATCTTCACTGTGTGTGCGTATTTGTGGCTGTGTCTGTGTGTGTGTGTGTGCAGCATTCTGAGTTTGACTGTGCTTTTCACAGTGGTGAATTTCGGGCTTCTACTTTAACATTTTTTTTTTAATTTATTCCTTTTTACGATTTTCAGTTCTCGTAACTTTGGCAAGTCTAAACCGAATTTCATAAAAAAAAGCATTTTTAGTCCTGCTTTGACTATGACCACATTTACCACATTTAAAGTTGGAAAGGGTTTCAAAGTCTAAATTCATCTTAAAATCATTCAATCAAATATTGTTTTAAAACTTCGCTTTGCCACAACTTTGTCAAAAATTATCAGATTTTCAAAAACCAGTGCTTTCTAATTATGGTTCGACTTTGAAATAATACTACATAAAAAGTTGGAAATTCGATTTTCTAATTATTGTTTGACTTTTATATTTATTTATGATGTGTTCTTTTTTTTTAAGAAATAAAGAGTCTCAAAAATTGTGTACTTATATCTATTCATTAAATGGCCTTTAGTTTATTCTTTTGCATTTTACACAAAAATCTTATGGCTAAAACTTAGAGAACTACTGCCAGTAAAAGAACTGCACTTAAGCATACGTAGTTGTGGGTTGTACGTGAGGTATTTCTTTGATTTCATGCGTTTTGTACGTTTTGTGTTGTTGGGTGTATTTTACAAGCTTTGAACTTCATAGATAGCTGTAACGCTGCGCTAGGGAGCTGCTGCTGCCTCTGCTGCCACAGCTGCTGTTGCTACTGCCTCTGCTGCTGCTGTTGTTGCAGAAGCTTCTTCTTGTGTTTCGTCGCTGGCAATGCTTTTGCTTCTGCAGCTGCTCTGTTTGGTTTGTGTCTGTGAAAATTGTAAAGTGAGCTTGGTTCTCTCTTTGCTGCTGTGGTAATTTAGAGTTACTCACCACGGCAGCGCTGCGATGTGGGCAATCGGCATGCAAATGGTCCTCGCTGTGACAGCGATGGCAGCGCTTCGGCTGCGGTCCCAACGCACACTCCGAGGCAATGTGATTGGCGAATTCGCCGCAATTGTAGCAGCGCATACGGCGAGATTTTCGATTGCTGCAGCAGTAACGGAATTTTGTATAAATGAGGTTAGGTTAGGTTATGTTAGGTTGGGTGTTGTAAATAATGTGTAACACTTGACTTACATGCGTGGCCGATAGGTGCTGCCGTGGCAATCATCGCCCTGCTTACCGGAGACACGTGTCGCCTCCAAGCCGCGCCCCGTACGCTGGCACTCAAACTCCACCTCCTCCTGCTCGCCCAGCGAACGAAACCCGGACATTTGTATGACACTCTGTATTTTTGGGTATTTGTGTTAGTTGTGTTTATTGTTTGTTGCATGCCACTGTTTGTTGTTTACCCACCTGATGCACAAATACCTCCTGGCCGCCATCGTTAGGCGTTAGGAAGCCCCAGCCTTTGGCTACATTGAACCATTTGCATTTGCCCAGTCGAACACAGCCGCATTCCTCGCCAGGTGTCGCTGTAAGCATATAAATAAATTAAAAATAAATCGCTGAATAGCCGCAGTTATCCTTGAATTATCCTCAATATCCTGCCATCGTAAGGCATGCAATTGTTGTTTGTTATTCAAATTAGATAGCAGCTGAACAACTTTCGAGTCCTTGTCCCATTTGCCGCAGGGCAAACGATCCAACAAACAAAAAAAAAAAACTCTAACACAGTTCATTTCAGTTCAGAAAACAGGTTTCGTTTTTTAATTAGAGATATACACACACACATACATACAAACATAAATACATAGAAATATATACATACAAATAAATATTTGTGAAGACGCTCAAGCGGAATAAGGCGATTGGATTGGATTGGATTGAATTGAGTTGCTGCTTGGGAGCTGTTGCTGTCCCAAATATTTGTGTGTCTAACTATTCGTTTCTTTATCTGTGACATGCGTGAAATTCATATACATTCATATATACACACACACACACATACACATGAACTCGGACACACACACACACTCTCATTTTTCATTCATTTGATGGGTTCATTCATAATTTGTGTTTTCGGTTGTGTTCCATTTTCGGCCGCTTATCTTTTTTGGTTTCGTTTGCTTGGTAGTATCTCACAGATACACAGCGCATTGCACTGCACTCTGTCTTGCTGATAGCTCTTATCTGAAAACCTAATGTGTGTACACACACACACACAGACACATTTGTAAAAGTGCGTTTTTCTTGAGGGTTGTTTGCTGTCTTATTGAAACATTTGTTGCTTCATTGAAATCAATTTTGAAGAGGACTTAAGACAATTCTGATTAATTTGAATAAATTTCTTATATTATATTTCTTATTAATTTTAATAAATCTCCATGTTTTATAGCTATGTGTCATCTTATCATTTATTATGGATGTTTTTTTATGGAAAATTCTTATAACCTCTTAAGGCGTTCCTTCATTATATTGAAACTTTTCCTATTGATCCTAAAATATATATTTCTTTATTTTAGAACTGAGTCTACAAATTACTTTGCTGACATTTATGGTCATCATCTGTGGCTAACACTTTCACATTTCAACCTTCCCTGTTGTAAAATCTGTCAATTAGTTTATAAATAAAGTTTTGAAGATCTTCAGCTGAAAACTACCACCACATGCCTGAGTGACTTCTGCCGGGGAAACTCGTATATTTCCCTATTTATTGCTCATCTCCCTACACAATTCACTATACAAAAAAGACGCGCCCAATTTGCTTACAAAAATGTGTAAGACGAAAACGTGTTTTGTAATATTCCCAAAAAAACAAAAAAAAAGTGGTTCAAGATGTAAATTGGCAGAACAACATATTTTCAGATACAGTCAAGCAAAGTGACTAAAAACTATTGATGTAAAGTGTGTAGAAAATCTTGGTCAAAACGTTTTTGGGCAAGAGGGCGGTTTTATGCACAAGCGGCTAAATGCAGTGGCTGCAGTTGTTGAGGGGTGCCTGTTGCAAGGTTCGGGGTGCGTGGTGCAAATTATGTTGGGGTGGGGAGTGATAGTGTTTCGATTTGCAAACAATTTGAGGGTTGCTAAACATTTGTCCATGTACCAAATGCAGGCCAAATGTATATGTGTAAAAAAAAAAAAAACCGATTCGCCAATAAAAAACTCGATTGCCAAGAGCAAAACAAAAATGCGGAAAACAAATATAAAGAACTGCGCAATACATAGCAAAGCAGAAAACAAAACAAAAACCCCAAAACCAAAACAACTGAGCGATCGCTTCGACCAATCAGCGTTGAGTTTGATAAGATTTCGTTTCGTTCAGCTAAAAAAAAACTAGTTTTTTTTCTCAACTTTTCTGTTTTGGATACGCGCTTTGTCTTGCTTGAGGGGGCCACCTTGAGCAGGGGGCGGTGCGGTAAATTATGGTTCATACCTGGCGTTGTTGCCGTTGGCGAGGAGCTGTTCCCACTGCCTCCAGCTGCATCCTCGCTATTAAAATTGGTCATTTCCATGCTGATATTTGTTAGAGTTGAAATGAGTTGAGTTGAGTTTTATGTTGTTATTTGTTTTTTGGGCTATTTGTCAGTATTGCATGTTCCACTCTCAAATATACACAAGCACACACACACATGCATGCATGCAGTTGCAGCTAAAGATACACACACTCACACACGCTCCAGGCGAAGAGCGGATAGCACGAAAAACGATTGAAAAACGCTGCCGCTGCGCACGACGCACTTCGTCACACTGAACTGTGAGTTGCGTTTTACTATTTCTAGGAAGGCCACAGTGCCTGAAAAACACACACTCACACACACACTCAGAGAGTGAGATACGCGCACACATGCATAGCTAACAGTCGACAGACAGGCCGAAATTGTAGTTGTATCTTCGAAAATAATATTCAAACACGGCCACGACGCACAAGATGAGCACTGTGTGTGTGCGAGTGGGACAGCAACAGGCAAAGTGCGTGTGTGGAAAAACATTTCGAGTCGAGTTGGTGCTGAGCACACAACGTAAGAGACGTAACACACTTTACGTAGCGATCAAGCAGAGAGCGAGAGAGACTGCGCTCACAGAGACAGACAGGCAGACAGAGACAGACTGAGAGGGAGAGACAGAGAGAGAGTGAGAGCGTTGAATTGTGAAAAATTTATCTAGATTTGTAGATACAAATTTTCGGTACTGTACGCACTGTAAGCGATAAATGTTTCTGTATTGGAAATATGTCATATATCTGTTATACGACTGTTATACAACACTAAGTGCTATGTATGCAAGTCTGCTTTCTGATAGGTTAACCCACGATCGCTGAGGGTTTAAAAAACGAGCCAAACTTTGATTGGTGAGGCACAAAAAATTGCATAAAAAACTGCACAACAACCCGCACACACATTTACACAATTGGTTGGTTGCCACCCCAAAAACATATTATTGCAGATTGTGCACATAATGTCGCGTGGCACAACGCATTCTTACCCCCGTGTGTGGCAAGCGCAACTCAAAGCATCGCATTGTGCAACATTTGGCGAATAGATATTCTCCAGACCATTTATGCAATTTATTATCGCACGTGCCAGGCTGCTGCCCATGTTCGCCTGCCACGTCTATGTGGCATGCCAAATCGTTGGCCAATGCCTCAAAATGCATGATGACAGCCCGGCACGGCAAGATGCAGGGGCGGTTGCCGACTGTCAGGGGGTGAAATGTTGTAGCACCGATTTACGCAGAGACGTGTCGCAAATCTAGAAAAATGGAAAACTTATGTATTCGAGTTGGAAATGTGGCTAAAATGCGCTTCAAATGAAGTGGCTCAAATGCAATTTTCATTCACTTTAAATAAGATGAATCGCTGTCAAAGTTTATATTAAAAGTTGCTACTTTAAGTTACTTAAGGCAGCAGTTTTTATTGGCTAGGAGATGTAAGTTGGGCAAACTAAAAATTGATGGCTTCGAAATTGGATTTTAATGTCAAACTTAAATTTAACAATATAGATTTGTTGTTTGATTTACTTTAATGAGGGTCTCATAAATGATTTAAATAGAAAATGCTTGCAACCGATTTTATTTTAATTATTGGTGATTTTGTTGGCTTTGATTTAATTAAAGAATTTATTCTCGGTTTCAGATTTGATTGGCTTCAACTCAAATAAAGATATTCTTTTGGTGTGGCAGTTTCTGTGACTTAAGAAATTAAAAGAAACTTTTTTTTATTTTATATTAATTTAACTTTTATGATTTTACACTTTTTAAAAACTGTAAATAATTAATAAAATATATCTGAGTTCCATCTCGCATAGTAAAGGTTTTTTATGAAATCAGAGCACGATTCTTGTCTCAACTGGCTGCTGTGAGGTCAACCATGGGTCAGTTCGATTTTTATCCTCAATAAATGCATACAAACAACAGCAACAACAGCAACAACAACAACAAACACACATCACAAAATAAGAGTAGCAAAAAAGATGAAAAAAAAATGTTGGCTCAAAGGGGCCTGTGTAATCAATATTTTGCCGACAGCGCAGTCCTTTGGCTTGTGCTCGAGTTATTGTGTGTGTGTGTGTGTGTGTGTGAGAGTGAGTGTGTGTCCAAAAGGCTGGACGCCTGCGGGCACAATGGCTGAAATGGAAAGTGCCCATTAGGGATACGAACCACTCACATGCGCATAATTGGAACAGGATTAACAAGGCAGCCGCACATCATGAATGCAATTGCAGAGCCCGATTCCATTGTCCGGCCGTTTTGGGTCCGCTTGATCGGACATGCATTTCAGGACACACACACACACACACACATACAGACAGACAAAGAGCACGCGTATACAAAAGCCTGAAAAATAATCCGCTTTAAGTCTATAAAAACGTTGCCAAACAAATATGTGAAAATTCGAGCTGAAAACACTATGCAAAATCGTAATCAGAAAATGCCTGCAAGTTGCATGCAAAGTGGTTGCAATCGTGGGGAGGCAGGGGTGGGTGTGCTGGTCGTCCATTTGCCCTGGACGTCCCGCTGTATTCCGTTTGACCCGACCCGGCACCTCGACTTGGCTACACTGTGTGATTATCGCCAATCTCTACTCTGGTTTTTTATGCCCGTTTTTTCCTGTTTTTTTCTCTTTTTTTTTTGTTGCTATTGTTGGTGTCCTTTTTTTATGGCAGAGCGCACACAATTTGCATGTTCAGCAGGAGGCCTGATTATTATTACATAGTGCATATTAGGGTCCACAATAGCTATTCAAGTATCCCACTCACTCTCACTCTCTGATTGACATGTGATTGATGTTTCCATTTTGCAGTGACAGTCGCCTCGACCCACAGGATAACTGAAATAGACGGAAATAGACGGAAATGTCTCAGCCACAGTTGACATTTACATCTGGTAATGAGTTCTGCTATTGATTATACTACTTTTTTGCTCCAAAAAGAGGCTGTATTAAAGGGAACATTATAAACTAAGTATTAATTATTGATATTAATAAGTTTGTTGAATGCATGAATAAAATCTGCCGTTTGTTACTTATCAAAAATGTATAATTTGAAAAACTAAGTGATTTTTTTAGATAAATATAATCTGTTCTTGGAAGGATATATATTAAAACTAATAGATGTCTAATTTCCAAGTTCAACTAGCTAAGCTAAAATTCTCGAAAATAATTTAAAATTCGTATGCTTTTTATAAAAAAAAATTGCTCCTAAAAGTATACTTCTCTTAAAAAAGGGTAAAGTTTGGAACTAATTTGGATTAACTTTATTTATTCTCCTATTGAATCGGCCTATTCAAGTTGTTAACTATCTAAATTACGTATTCAAAAAAATCAACTTTATTTGGTTTAGTATGAAATATTTTGTTTTTATTTATTTCTTTTCATCGTACTTGTATTAATTGTGGTTTTCATTTAGAGATATATTTTTTTTTTTTAGAGATATTTGTATATAATTAATAGGAATTTAAGTTGCGTTCAAATAATTTCATAATTTTCTTTAGATTTACGCATATAATTCGCATATATATATATGTATATAGTCAATTATGGATTCATTTCAATATTTGATTTTTGTTTGGTTTTTTGTTTTTGTTTTTGTTTTGGGTGTGTGTTGTTATTGTGGCATAAAAGGTGAATGACAGAGACATATCGCTAACATTTTAAAATGGATTCAACAAAATACGATCTCTAATTTAAGGTTTTAATTGCAATTTTTTTTCGTTTGTTTATAAAGATTGCAAATGAAATTCGCTGCGTTTTTTAATTGTGTATGAGAACCAATTTTGTACATTTGTGGATACAAAAAACAATTTGCAATTAAATATATTTTTATATATGTATATGTATGCATATTTAGTATGTATATATATATAAATATATATACATATATGAATAACAAAGGCTCTACATGCTCTATATAAGTAATTAGATAAATATACAGATACAGATACATATGGAAATATTGATTTGCAATAAAAGTTTACATACATATAAGTACTTATCGAATATATAATGCAATATATTTGGATTTGATTTCTATAATTGATTCTCATCATTGTTTTTTTGTTTTATATTTTTTGTTTTGTTTTGTTTTGTTTTTGTTTTGTGTGTGTTGACCTAAATCAGAGTCACTTATAACACTAAGAAGCAGTCATTTATTCTCCATTTAAATTTACGTGTTGTCGTCACTTTTTGTTTTTGTTTTGAATCCTGAAACAGATTTCAAAATTACTGTACAAGTTTCATCCTCACCATTAGGCATATTTAGTTTAGCTCTCTATAGCTCTTGCTCTGTCTCTTTCTTTCTCTCCCTCTCTCTTTCTCTTACACTCTTGCCACGTGTGCTATTACAAATATATAATAGTTTATATATATATTTATTTATATAAATATGTTAATGTATATGTTTTTTTATGTATCATAAGTATATTACAATGCTTGAATAAACTAAATGGATAGAAACTATTATTTTTTGTTTGTTTTGTAAAATATGTTTTTTAGCAAAAATTCTTGTTTTGTAAATTATCGAAATGTGGCCAAGGGGCAAATCAATGCTGAAATGATTTGCGTTGCACGAGTTGATCTTTATTTTTTTTTATATTGTATTTGCCGCCTGTTGTGGATTTCAAATGCGGCCAAGTTAAGAGTACATATTGTATATAGTAATTCATTCAGTCTCAGTCTCACAAATAGGAAAGTATTTTTATGTCGCATGTCGCTTGTTCTCATTAACTGCTATTTCGATTTAGTGTGTCATAAGAAATATCATAACAAACCAAAATTACAGAAAGTAAGATACATTTTGTGAGTATTGCACCATCATGTGAAATCAATTGAATTCACAACCAACCGAAAAATAGAAAACAAATTCTTTGTGAATGCCAAAACACCAAAAAAACCAAATCAATAAATCAATAAAGTTCGTCAATTAAAATAAACAAATTTGTGTGTTGTTTTTTTTTAATAATTTTGATTATCTTCTTTTATATTTTCCATGTATGTAGGTCTCCCACTCAATACTTGCATCATTATAGTTAGATTATGCGTACATATATATATATATGTATATATAAATATTGCATATGCTTATTAAACTTATAGACTATAATTATAGCTAAATCCATACAAATTGGCGTTCAACTGTTCTTTTTTGCGTCTTTGCATCGAATACAAAAATACAAAATGAATTTTGCATAGTCTTAGTCTCAATTAGCGGGTCAAACACGCGCTGCTTCTTCCCACTTACCCAAAACCCGGTAGAGTCTACTTTACAAGACGAACGCACGGGCATTATATACATATATACATATATATATATATATATATATATATATATATACATACATTACACATACGCCTCGTGCGCTCTCAGCGCGTGTACACAAAAATACTTAACAGTTACGAATTGGTGTTGTTTTCTTACAGTTACTTTTTTAGCTATATAATGTACAGAGTTGGTGTTTGTTTCTTACAGTTAGTTTTTTTTTTGTTTAGCTATTTAATATACAGGGTTGTTGGTACTAAAAGCTAGTTTTAGATTAGACTTCTTAACGCTAGTCAGCCTCATTAATATTATAAGCTTATCGATATAAGTTTTCATTATTTTTAATCAGACAATTAACTAAGCAATTTGCTTTACTTAACTTACACATAGAAAAAAAACGAAGACTAATTGAGAGCGCTTTTTGTTGTTGTTGTTTCTTGTTTTTTTATGTTTTTTGTTTTTTATATAATTTTGGTAAATAGTTACGAATAATTTTGTTGGTTTTTGAAGGAGTTGGTAAAATTGTTTCTAAGGCGCAAAAAAGTAATGTTTTGAAAAGAGCTGAAGACTTGTAAAGAGAATGTTTATATGATATATAGTAAGTTGCTATATAACTAGGCTATGTATGTGTACTAATATTCATAAATTTACTTCTTTATATATATGTATATATAAATATATGATTTATTTATGTTTATGATGTAATTAAGTGTATGATAATAATTATTGTGTTTCATAATACAAATACAATTCTAAATGTAAATGTGGACAAATGGAAACAGTCAAAAGCACCGATTTTCAGCTAAGTTTTTTTGTTGTTGTTTTTTTTTTTTTTGTTTATCTTGTTTTTCTTTTTTTTTTGATCATATTTTACTAATCATAATAATCATATAATCATAATGATAATCACTACTTGGTAGTAATTACTTACTACTTAAGTAATTAACAGCTAAACATTAGTGAATGAAGCGGTTCGAATTTAACAGACATTCAAAATAATGAATTAATTATGTATCTGAAAATAATGTTGTATATTTTAGTATTTTATTTTATTTATGTACAATTTTCGGATTTGTTTTTTTTGTTGTTTTGTTTGCTGATTTTAATAAAAATACATACAAATATATAATAAATATGAATAAATATATATTTATATATATGTATATATTTATATATAAAATACGTATTTACGTTTCTCCTGCTCAAATTTTGAATTGTAAGCAAATATTTTTAAGTTTTTTGGGTTTTTGTTTTTTGTTCAGTGCTAACGAAATTCAAATAAGGCAACTTGAATCTAATTATTATATGAATTATTATATATATATGTATGTGTGTTTGTGTATGTACTTCAATTTACAGTTAATCGCGCCTCAAACTCAAAACAAATTTAAATGCATTTTTTCTCATCGAATGAAGTTTTTTTTTACTTATTTATTTTGTTTACAAACATTGTTTTATGCTTTTACTCTTTTTAAAAGGTTTTTTTTTTGTTCAACAACAGCTTGAAATAAATTTCTTTTTTTTTGTTTTAATATAAAATATTTATCAAAAATAATATGCAGAGTTTTACATTTATTTTATGATTAGTTTATCAGTTTTTGCTGGGGTTTGCCAATTCTTGAGATCTTCTTTTCATAGCGCGAAAGGATTTTGATTTCTTATCAATTTTGAGTGGGTTGGTCTTAGGAGTGTGGTTTGGGGGGAGGAGGGAATCGGGACCCGCCTGCCTATATGTACAATCTAATAATAATACCGTTATGTATGCTTGTTATGCTGCAGTTGGATTGCGTAAGTCCGGAGGGGCTTGGGGAGAAGTAGGAGTTTTTAATGCTTAACTTTTAAATTTTTTGTTGTGTATTGCACTTTAATTTCAGTTATTTTTTCTGTCCTGTTACTTTTTGGATGCAGCGCTCTACGTGCACTCAATGATCATGGGCTGGCTGGAGGACTCAATGACCGAGGGTCGATTCTCCTGCGCCTGCACATGCGGCCCATGCAGATAGCCAGTATCGGACAAAGGCTTCAGCGACTTGGGTGAATGTTGCGCCAAATGATGAGCTGCACCCAAATGCTGGGTCTGCTGTTGCTGTCTGCCAGGTGAGACTTGTGGCAACGGTTGTTGCTGCTGTTGTTGCTGCTGCTGTTGCTGCTGCTGCATGTGATGTGGCGTTGTTGGTGGAGGTAACTGATTGGCTGTGGTCAGCAACATGGGCGGACCACCATGTGGCGAGTGCATTAAGTGTCCTGGCGGCGCCGGATGTGAATGCTGCCGCATATGCATATGCGGCTGTCCATTGCTGCCCAGTGGAATGAGACGCGGCGGCGATTGAGTGCCAGCTAAATGACGCAAGCTCGGATGCACGGGATGCATGTGCTGGTGCAGCTGCTCATATGCCTCTCGCGAGTCCGGTTCCGGTAGATCCTTGTCTGCAGACAAAATAACCTTGTTAATAAGATATGTTTTGGACGTTGGTCAAGTCAGGAACTTACCCAAACACTCAGATGTCGCTGCTGCTGCCATGGCCAGTTCCTCCTCCAGATTGTTGGGCTTGCAGCTGGTCGTCTTCCAATGTGTGCGCAGTCCAGACGCACTGATATACTTCTTATCGCAGCCCTGGCACACATACGGTCGATCATTCGTGTGGAGACGCTTGTGCAGCTTCAAATGCACGAATTGTGTGAATTTCTGTGGACAGAGATCGCAGGCGTAGGGCTTCTGGCCGCTGTGCAGCCGGAGATGCGTCTTCAGATTTGATGTGCTGGAGAAGCGCTTCTTGCAGATGTCGCACTGATGCGGCTTCTCACCCGTATGCACCAGATGATGCTTCTGCAGATGCGCCAGCTGTGTGAAGCTCTTCGTGCACACATTGCACTTGAACGGACGCTCACCGGAATGGGTGCGCAGATGCACCTTGAGATTGCTCAGCTGGCCGAATGTCTTACAGCACACATTGCACTCGTAATGCATTTTGCCATCCTTCTTCTTCAGGGGATACGGCAGCGAGCGATAGCCACGGGAGGCCAACGAGTTGGGACTCAAGGGACTGCCGCTGCGTGGGCAGGAGTTGCCATCGGGACTGAGACTGCTGGGTGGGGAGATGCGGAGCGGAGATAGACGCTGCAACGGCGTCAACGGTTGCATCAACGGATGATTCAACATTTGTGTGCTGCTCTGCAGCAGATGCAAGTTGGAAGCGGAGCCACCGCCACTTGAGGCATTCGACTGCCGATCGAAGGGGGAGTGCGAACTGTGGGGTGGTGAGTGAAACGTTGAGGTTGCCGCATGCAGTGATTGTGCCCCTGGGTAGCCCGCATAGCCGGCATAGCTGGGCGAATGGCTGCCGGGCTCGTAGCCACCGTGATGCGTTCTCGTCGGTGAATAGATCACATTGTGATGATGATGCGAGGATGGAGGTGGTGGCGAGCATTCACCCTTGATCAATGCACCACGACTCAGACTCAGTTCCTGCTCCTGCACCACATGCGCACTAGACAGCTCCTGCGGCTGGCCCAAATTGGAGCTGGAATCGGGACTCACGGCATTGCCATAACGCTGCGACTTCTTATAGCTGTAGGCCATCTCTGTGGGCGACGTGGGCGGTGGTGTTGCAGCATTTGCCTGCCTACAGGCGTTTGCAGCGGCGGCAGCTGCCTCCAAACGATGCTGGCTGGTGAGTATCGTCTCCAAGATGCTGCTGCTGGGCTGTGTGAAGCGCACATAGCGCTCCACGGGCGGATCGGCCTCGTAGTAGGGCTTACTCAGCGGCACAATGGTTCGCGCTTGTCCATTGGAGCTGTGCTCCAGCACAATCACTGTGGAGGAGGCTGGCTGTGGATTCGTTGGTTCCACCACATGCTGCAGCTGGTGGTGTTCCTCACCTAGCGTTGTTGTCGTGCTGGGCGGGCACAATGAATCCTCGCAATGCGTCGTCGCTGCACCATGGAGTTCATGCAGATCCTCCTCCTCCAGACCGACACCAACTGGCGGCAGTTGCTCATCCACCTCCTTGAGTGGTTCCGTTTTCACACAGCTCTTGTTCTTGAACTCATATTTCAGTGGCATTTTCACCTTAAACTTACGATACTCGTTCTTATCCGCCTCACAACTGGGCGTGACAATGGCAGCGGTGGGCGTGATGGTGGCGCTGCTGTTGGTGGTGCTGTTGCTGGTGGTGCTGTTGCTATTGTTGGCTACTGCTGGTGGTGATGACACACTGCTCGGCTTTTGCGCCTGCGCAATGACCGTCTCCTTGGGTGCAATTGCCTTCTTGGAGCAGTCGAGCACATAGTTATGCTCACTTTCGCTGTCGCTGGAATCCTCTGGGGGCGTTAGTCCATCCTCCTGGCACTCGTTGCTGTGGTAACCCTCATCGGAGCGCACCGATCGCACGCTGCCGTCCTGCGGCGTCAACTGATGCTCATAGTGGGCATCCTTGCCACAGAGCGGCGAACCAGCCGTCTCCTTCTCACAGCTACTGTTTAATGGAGACCGATCCTGGCCAATGATTACCGAGGCATGACGACTGTGCTGTATATGCGGATGAAGGGAATTGGAGCTAGTGTTGCTGCTGGTTGTGGTGCTGACATGGGTAGGTGGACTGCCGCGACGACAGCATTGGGCGGATGCTTGTGCTGATGCTGCCGATGGAACACCAGCTGTTCCAACTGATCCTGCGGGTGGTGGTGGTGGAGGTGGTGCGCCGGGCAAATGCAATCCCATTACATAGGTAATGTGACTGACAGCCACATCGGCAGGTATTTCGGGAGCGGGCATTGCATAGTGGGGCTTCTTGTGCGGCAGTTCATCGTCCTCATCCTCATCGACATCCACATCCTGTTTGCAGGCACCGAAAATGGTGCGCTCCGGGTCCACATCGTAGCCCAGACGGCTGGCAAAGTCCTTGCAGTACCAGACCATCAGCTCCTCGTTGGGCAATATGTCGCGGGTGGTGTAGAAATAGATGTTATCCTGATGCTGGCATGCCACTAAATTCATAACGGACAAACTATACGCCGAGGCAACATAGCGCATCCAATTGGATTCCGAGCGATCCGATCCATCCAGATAGTAATAATCATCATCCTTGAAGATCTACACAGATACAATTAGAAAAAAGGGCAAATTTGATTTGAGGTGATAAAAAACAACAAAATAAGTAAGTTGCACACAATAACACAGGAAGCAAGCTACAAAAGGGAGCAATCTGCGATAGGTTCAGATGGGAAAATGTGAAGAGGAGCGATAGAGAGTGCAGTTAGAGTGTTAAAGCTAAAACAGTTAGTGAGAGAGCGAGATATATAGATAGATAGAGAGAGAGAGAGAGAGTGCGTTTTTGGTGGTTAAAGTCACAAATAAAACAAAGCATAAAGTGGTACCTTAATAATCCCGTAGGTTATGTGGCGTGTTCCCTGCACCTGATTGTATATCAAACAATTCAAATTCAAATCCGCAACAAAATGCAAAATTGTAATTTAGAATTTTTGGTATGGTCGATTGATTGGTTGTTGGTTGGTGGTATTGTTGGTATTGTTGGGTTATAATTGAATATATATATATATAGTAATTGGGTATTTGTATGCACATGAAATTAAAAATTTAGAGAAACCAGTTGGTTAGTCGCATAGTTTTTTTTTGTTTTTTATTATTTTTATCAATGAGAGAAAAATGCAGCAAAATCAAAAGTCAACAAAAAGTAACCAAATAAAGCCCAGTGAAATATATATAATAAGATAATGCTTACCCGCCAGAAATAGCGCGCCTTATTCTTATCATTTGGATAATTTGAGGTTGGAATGCCTTCGAATGGGCCAAAGCGAGTGCCACGCGGTATAACGCCCGTGCTCCAAACTCCTTCAGTCTGTACGCGAAAGGGAGGCACAGAGAGGGAGAGGGTTAAGTAAATCAAGATAGAATCTCAGCTAGCAGCTTTTGCTGTTGCAAAGCTTTCGACACTCACCTTAACATTTGGCGTTGAGTAGACCATGGAGGACTTGAGCGTTAGGCTGCGCGGCAGCGTTTTATCCGCACGATTGGGCAACCCTCGCTCCGCTTGCACATCGGGCACCAGATATACCGCTAAACGCTCAAAGTCCTCCTCGCGCATCCGCGTCACATCGTAGTCCTGTGTCCCGTCCGGCGTCGGACTGCGACTGCGACTGCGCGAGCGACGCAGCAGCTTTGCGTGATGATGTGGATGCGCATGTGGATGCTGTTGTGGATGCTGTTGTTGATGCCGTTGAGGATGCTGTGCTGTTCCATGATGATGATGATGTGGATGCGTTTGCTGCTGCTGCTGGTGCTGTTGATGTTGCTGTATGGCTATGTGTTGTTGTGTTTGTTGTTGCTGTTGCTGCTGCAGCTGCTGCTGCTTCATTGCGACTGGCATTTGTTGCACTTGTTGCTGCGACTGCAACGGTTGCTGCTGCTGCTGCTGCTGATGATGATGATGATGTCCATGCATTTTGATTTAACAGCTAACTGTTGTTTTGTATATCCTTCCTCTTCTTCTTCTCCTTACTGCTAGGCTTAAGTGTGCTTTTGTGTTGTTGTCTCGCTCAGGCTGCTAGCTGTTGTTGTATCTAAAGTTTCACTTGATCTGCAAGGAGAGCGAAAGAGAACCAAAACGAAAGAGGGATCATTAAAAGAGAGCTTTTAATTATGAATACTCTTGTGTTGCTTTTCACTTTTTTTCTTGTCATTTCTGCCAGTGCTATTAATAAATGCGTCACACACTCACACACACACAAACACACACACACACACATAGACACAACAAATAGTTAGACAGAACGACAGACAAAGCTTCGCCCACTCACTCAGAAGTACACTCAAAAATTATGTGTGAGTATATGTGTGCGTTTGTGTGTGTGTGTATGTGTGTGTGTGTGTGTGTTTATGTGATTGCAGTGTTGCATTCGTATTTCAATGGCGTCGTCGTTGCTGTCGCTATCGGGAAAAGTAGCGGCAAACAGCGTTAACGACTGACGAACGCTGAGTGGCTCTCGAGCTTCGGTTCCTCATCGTCATCGTTGTCGTTGTCGTTGTCAAATGTGTGTGAGTGTGTGTGTTTGTGTTAGTGTGTGTGTTTGCATAGTTCAAGATTGCGGCCTTAATGGAGGTTACGCGTTCACGTTCAGGGGCATTTGTAGGCAAATCGCTTCCCCCTTTTGTGGAAAAAAAAAAAAAAAATGCATTTGACAACTTATCTAAATTTACAAAAATCAACCAAAACTCACTTGAAACTGTTTCTATATTTTTTTTGGTTTCCCAACTTTCGTTTTTAATGCTTTTTGCGCTTATTAAAAACAATTTTTGCATTCTTAATCAATTATTATATTCCTGTTAATTGAGCGCCTTTATTATTTATATAAATTTGTTGTTATTCTTGTTGCAGCTCGCTCACTGAATAATTTTATTTAATTATTGCTTATTGTTATTTTGGACTATGGGACTATTCGTGCTGGCTAATTACGCATCACTTTCCGTTTCGTTGCTGGTTTCGTGCTCGATAAATTACGCATACGCCGCGTAAGCCAGCCGAATGCCAGCCAGCAAGAAAAATTTCCATTAAATTTCAATAATAAATTGAAAACGTTGTTTTTCCTTAACAACTTTAACAGTTATGCATTGTGAAGTTAGTGTGTGTGTGTTGCAGGACCGGCGGTGTGGAGAACACCATTAACGACAACAACCGACCGCACCGCATACTCAATTGCACTGAGGCGATATAGAAAAATTTTTGTGTGTGTTTCTTCCCGTTGGATTCTCTGGCCCCGCTCGCAAATCAAATTGCGCTCACCAATGCAACAATGCGGAAATGTTTACAGTGCTGTGAAGGCCAGCGAACAACAACAGCCAAAAAATAATTAATGTACAAAAAAAAAAACAAAATTAAAGAAAAACTAGAAAATTATTAAACTAATGTCGTGCAAAAGTTGTATTTGGAATGAACGCTGTGCCCATCCACACAGACGCGAACCGAATGTTCCTACTACTGACCCACATATACACAATATACATGCAACCGGCACAGGCGCCATACTCAAAGCTCATTCACACTCGCCCGCCCAGTTCAGTTCAGTCCAGTCCCAGTGAGAGACCCGGCATTGCCAATTGAATGCACTCACTCACCACTCACTCACCACTCACTCACTCACTCACACACTCACACACACTCAGCTGCAGCTGGAAAGCAAAAAACTACTTTTGAGCGCTCAAAGTTTGCCCAAGGGTTGCGCTTTTGAGCGGCATGCAGCAGAATAAAAGCTTTTCGCTGTTGCATGGCGAATTCGAGCGTAATGCATTTCGCCGGGGTAGCTTTTGAGTACCGGTGGGGCTGCTGCTGCTGCTGCTGCTGCTGCTGCTGCTGCTGTTGCTGCTGTTGCTGTTGCTATTGCCCACCCAATGGGTGGTTGCATTCTAACATTACTTTTTGTCTCTTCTTTGTGTCGCTTGATTTTGTTGTGCTATTGCATTTGTTGCGCCGCAGCCGCAATCATAAATTTATTGTGCAAGGCTGGCAATGTGATTGACAGAAGCAGAAACATTTCTATTGATGAGCCGCATATATTTCAGAAGGGGCAAGTACAATTGTCAACTTATTGCGACGAGCCTGTCAGCGGCAGAAGACAATGCCACAAGTGTGATGCAAAGCCCCAATTATGATGCAAGCGTTGTTGGGGGCATGTCAATCAGTTTTGCTTGATTGAATCGGTGTCTGATTTTACAATATCCTAGAAAGGAAAACTGATTGAGTCTGAGGATTGATTCAGGCAAGGAAAATTAAGTGGTTTCAATGGTCTCACAATTTAAGTCTCTAAGATTTTTTGTGATTAGTTATGTAAACTGTTACAATTCACATGCTTCTTTAGCAAAAAACAACAATAAAGTGTTTGTTAAAGGACAAATTAAATTAATTACCCGACCCTGCTGCTTAGCACTTTAATGCGGAAGTTTTATTTGATGTGTACAAAATTTATAATCTTATCATAAGCTGCATTTTTGAGGCTGCTGATAATGGCTTACTGTTGACGGAGCACTTAAGAATGGCAATCATAAATATGTTAGTTTTTAATAACCAGAAGCACTTACCCAAAACTATATTCAGTGCATTGTCTTTTTCTTGGCGGTAATTTACAATTTTTCGATTATTGTTTCCTACTCTGATTTTATTCTTTCGCTTTTTTTTCTTTTTCGATTTTTTTTTTTTTGGTAGTTTGCCGTAACTAAATCTGTGAGCTACACACGCACGTAGAATGCGAACTGCGGCGACGTGCAGCATAAATGAGAACTTTTTGCCCAGACTTTGGCAAATGGCAATGGCGGCAACAACACGGATGCAACCGACACAGATACAGCTACCGATACAGATACACTATCTTTTGTTTGTGCATCTGTGTGCTTGTGTGTGTGTGTGTGTGTGTGTCTGCCGCGTAGCTGCACTTGCACTTGCAATTGCAATTGCTATTTTGCACTTCGATTCTATTTTGATGAGTGCGGAAATGTGCGAATACTTTTGGCTAGCTGTAGATATCTCTGTGTGTGTTTGTGTGTGTGTGTGTGTGTGCGGGTGTGCTTGTGGGTGTATATGTCTGTGTATAGCTTAGCAATTGGCGCCATCAGAAATGCAGACAGTTGATGAATTTTTTTTTAAATTTGACTTATTTTTGGTACTTTCGATTTTGCTTTGCCAAAAAAAAAAGGAAAGAAGGAAAATGAAAAGGGGTTTCTTTCTATAGCAAACTTTCGCTGAGTGCCAAACCAAAATTGGATAATACGTTGCACCATAGAATTCGAACATAGAACAGATGCGTTGCTTGCCCCTAGGAAGTCGGGGCGACATAAAAATAAACAACAAATTGACTATACTATATTATTTTGGGTATGTGCATGGCAGATAGTGAGGCAGAAAAGCTTTTCGCTATCGCTGTGAAAATGAAAATAAACAGCTGCACAAATACATGCACACAAATATTTAACTGTATTTGTATTTACCTATATACACACATATTTATATAGAGTTGCCCGCATTAGAAACAAAAAGTAAAAAGCTCAACGCTTTGCGTTTCTAATCATCGCACAATTGCATTTGAAGGACACGAGACGCGAGCGTAGGGCGTGGAGTGGGGGGGGGAGGGTGTTGGCTACTGAGAACTGAACGAGAAATTAGCTGAGAGCAGCGCAGTAGACTAAAAATAAAATAAGAGCCACACACACTCGCTCCCTTGCACACAAACACGAACGCATTTCGTGTTCACGACCCAATCAAAATGGTTGCCAATCGCAGTGCTTATCAAATACCCTAGATATCGAGGAAAACAAGGCAATTTAGTTTAATTATCAGACTTAATTAACTGGCATTTAAAAGGGTACTTAGCACTAATTGTTGGTGAATTGTATATTTGTATTATATATTATTATTATTTTTATAGCTCGTTACTCTCTCTTTCACTCTTCGTTTACTTTAGCCGTTACATTCACACATACTGAATCAATATACCCCTTTGGGCAATTGAGCAGCTACTTTTATATTATTATTTTTTTTTTATAGCTCGTTACTCTTTCTTTCACTCTTCGTTTATTTTAACCGTTACATTCACTCATACTAAATCTATATACCCCGTTTGAGCAATTGAGCAGCTACTTTTGCAAAATTGTCGCAATGAGTTTAGCATTCAACTTGAACGCACTCGACCCGCTGACGTCGCCAGCGTTTCTAGTGCATTTGAATTTTGATAAGCGTTGCACATTACGCATACGCCTCGCATTGCGGCAGCCGTCGTTTGTATGCATATGTATTTACATATATATTGTACATATATACATATGTAAATATGTATATGTATGCTTGAGTATGCATGCAATGCTCATAATAATTTTGTTATTCTAGACTGAAAAACTAGAAAAACTTCCGCAACGTCGCTTCGACGCCGCTGCATCGATCTTTATCAAATTGCAATGGGGAAGCGTTGCGAAACGAAACGAAACGAAAAAAAATGCAACAGCAACAAAAATAATAATAATAAAACCAAATGGCGATATTTTGACTCAAGGACAAGTGCGCGATAGGCAACGCAAACTGTACTAACCGCAACCCATTTACAACTCGCACCATACAAATACTACCTATATACATGCCTATATATACATATGTATATGTATTTATACTACTGCTGATAACTGCTGCATCGAAGGCCACAAAATGCATAGCTATGCATATTGTTGTCTCGCTCACACCTACTGCTTAGCCCGTACTCCCTGTGTGGCCGGGCAAATAGTGTTCTATGTAGGAAATCTACGCATATCTGTTAAGTAGTCCCAATGTGTAAACAAATTTTACTATGTATTCATAAGTGCAGTGCAAATATTGGGTTTTTAAAGGGGGTGGGGCATGGAACGAGAGTTTACCGGTGCCCAAAATTATTTCTCTAGACTTCATGCTAAAAAAGCGTGGTTGTTAATCGCTGGAGCGATTAAGCAAATGACTGTGAGCAATCTAGTAAAGTAGCGCCAACGGAAGTTGACTAACTATGAGCAAGATATGATAAATATAATGGAGAGCAAACAATTAACACAGGTTAGAACCGATTGTTAATTACAGGGGTAGCTCAAGTTGAAAATGAGGAAGAGGGAGAGAAGATGCTTTGGGGGATTTTCCTATAACAATTTAACTCATTGAGTTCATTTTATTGCGGAAGTTCCTTTTTGTTTAATTTTGCAAATGATTATTGATGACAATATTTTTTTCAATTAATAGCAAGTGCAGCACTTAACAACAAAATATTATCCACAAATACATATTCTATAAGATCACAAAAACAACATGAGTTATGATACATAATAAAAACAACATTTCAAAATAAACAAATTAGATTTTTAGAACATTTCCACGTCATATCTTTCAGCAGCAATAAATAATGGAAATACATAAAAGTTATTAACATACAATCTTTTAGACTGCTTGCTGCTGCATTGTTAATTGCTGCATAAATTATGTTGTTTTTATATCTAGATACATTTACATGAACAGAAAACAATTTGTAAATATACATATATACACAACAAAAAGCGCTTCGAAAATTTTCGCGGGCGTGCAACAACCCGGAAATGTAAATGCAACAGCGCCTAGAGAAATAACAACAACAAACGCGACAAATATCTGACAGAATTGTTGTAACGTTGAGTGCTAGCATTTATTTGATGTGCATGCAAAAACGAAATGAGAACGCCTCAAGCGAAGGGTCAGCGGGGGGGGTGGAAGGGTTGCCAGACAGCAACTGCCAGATGCGGAGGGGGGCTATGAGCATTGGCTTGGGGCGGTGCATTCAGCTGATAAAATATATATTGTGTGCTTAGCTAGGTTGTGCATTAGTGAGTGTGTGTGTGTGTATTTGTAATAATTGCCAGAGCTTTTTCGCAATAGGGGTTGCGAGCAGCGAGCGGGGAGCGGGGCGATGATTGCAGTCAGTCAGTCAGTCAGTCAGTCAGTGAGCATCATCATCATCATAACCTTGAGTCACAAGTCGAGAATGTGCATGCGAATAGAATGCAAAAATTGCAAACGACTCGCACGTCGAATTTCCACACACACAAACAAACATACGTATCTGTGTAAAGTATCTCAAAGTGTGTATCTTTTGTGTGCGCGACGATGCGACTAGTTGCATAGCTGCACTCATTATCTAATAAAAGCAGCAGCAGCAAGCTTGAAATTAATATTTACAATTCAAGGGCGGCAGCAAAAAAAACTGAATTATTATTCAATTGATGCGAATTCAAATTGCTATCAAATATGTGCAACAAAAAGAACTGTATCTATGCTAGAGAGAGAGAGAGAGAGAGAGCAACCAATGCATACCCCAACCCTCGGGCTACAGCTGCCACTTGGGGTTGCATGTGCTGTAAAAAGTATTGTTGCGGTTTCGTTGCACTTTAACCTTGAAAATTTGTTGCTCAGCTTTAGCGCATGTGCAATAAGCAATGCAATCTCTCACTTTTAGACACCCTAACTCTCTCACTCGCTTTCTCTCTCTTTCTACCACTCTCTCTCTCTCTCTCTCTCTGTCTGTCTCTCCAAAATTGTATTGTGTTTATCAATTGGCTGTTGCTTTCTGTCAGCGTTCGCATATTAATTAGTCGTTCATTTGCAACTGCCTCACCGTACCCGGGCCCAAGTCCCTCTGCCTCAGTCAAGTTCTGCTTTTGTACAACAAATTTCATTTTTTATTGCAATGACAAAAAAAATTGTAAAAGCGAAAGTATTTTAAACTTTTTAAATAAATCTGTTAATAAGAATATTATTATATAGGTATGTAGGTATATCTATATCTTAATTTCTGTAGCGTGTCCGCGTCATTTATTTGTTTTTTTTTTCTGAGTTTGTTTGTTTTTGCATTTGCATAAGTCAAACAGTCTTTATACCGCATATCTTTATATATATATGAATATTTATATGCATATATTTTATATATACTTATACAGTATTTATTGGTTACTTACGTACTTAATTGGCTTTTGGCTTTGACGTAGGTCGTTTAGCAATCTAATCATAAAGTGAATGCAGTTTTTAGACCCCCTGCACCCTCGACTTCTTATCAGCTCATTTTAGCTACGGTTAATTCTACTGCTGCTTCTTCTTATTCTGCTGTGCACTTGGCTTTTCTTATCAGATAATACAGCTATAGCAATTACTCTATTTTTTTTTTCTTTGTTTTATATTCCGACTTATTGCGCAGTGAAAGTTTTACATTTCGTGTTGTTGTTTTTTATAGTGTTAACTCAAGTGCTTGGTCTTTAGATTTGTATACCCTGAACCCAATAAAAATGCTAAAAAGGGTATACTTTATATAACAGATAGGAATAACCATCTACGACCCCATAAAGTATACATATTCCTGATCAGGATAAGCAAAATATATAACTTTAATCAACTCAAATCTACTTGCTATTAAGTATCTGTTGCACTATCACATCAAACAAGCAACTTGATAGCTAATCGATAATTTGGGGCGCATAAATAGGGACATTAAACTAAAATGCAAGCATAAATACCAGGGAAATACTGAGTGCCAGGAAGTATGCTACGATAATATATAAAGAGCATAAACATAACTAAGACACTTTACGAATAATAATTCACAAACTACTAAGCATAAATAAATATTTATATATTAAACTAGTTGGACTAGAACTAATTCAAATTTGAGCTCTTAACAGCTTCATTAAAGATTTATTTATACATAAATTATTGTATTTATTGTTCATTAATATAGACAACCAGTGTTTATTAAATAGCTAAATTAACAGAATTAAATTTGCAAAATTTGCATATCATAAATAAAAAACACATATATTTTAAAATTGTAATAATCTCAGACCCCCAGTTAACATCCAACTTGTTTTCCTAATAGAATTGCATCATCATCATCATCGTCAAGTGTCTCAACTGTCGCGGTGGGGTCACTGAACTCAAAGGTCAACTGCAGTGCAGACAGTTGATAGTGGGGACAACTCCAGGATATTTTATGATGTCATGGCTACCAGCCCATTTTAAATGATGCACACTTCCCGCTGGCAAAAGGACAATTTCGCCACAGACAACAATAAATTGCGAACAACAATTAAGAGGAAGCAACATAAAAACCGGCCTCAAAACCGATGCAGAGATTAAGGAGATCGCCTCCAAAAGCATATATGTGTACGTGTGTGTGTGTGTCTGTGTGTGTATATCCTCGCATATGTTTGCAATAATCCTGTGGACGACATTACCTTGACGACACAACAACAACAAACACGACCTACGACAAAGCGATTGAAAATGCGCATAAATTCGAGACATGGAACAGCTGAAGGGGGGTTGGGGGGAGAAATGGGGTGAATGGCAGACAGGAGCAGACTGGCTGACTGCGAGGGTGGCCAGTGGGTTGAAGAGGGTGTGCTTGGAAAAAAGTCAAAGTAAAATTTTGCCAGACAACAGAAAAGGCGAACGACCCTTTTCAGCGCCAGACGACGCCAGCTCTACAGAGTTTGTGGCAGCCACAGACGCCTTGCCAATGTTGCCACATTATGTTGGGGCAGGGCCCTGACGCAGCCAGTGCTGCTGTTGCTGCCGCTGCTGCTGCTGCTGCTGCTGCCACTGCTGCTGCTCATTATCCTTTTCGCTTTTCATACATAAATCGCTTGGCGCGTTCAATGAACTTTTGTGGCACGTACGATGCACGGTCGTCGGCTTCTGCCGGCTGCCTGTGTTATACACACCCAATACGGAAAGCGAAACACACAAACGACAGGACAACGACAGCAAAAGCTGTACACAATGCACACAAGCAGACACTAGCAGCAGCAGCAGCAGCAGCAGCGGCGTCAGCAGCGGCAGCAGCAGACGAAGGTCCTGGTTCTGGTTCTCGTGCTGTTGCTGCTGCTGCTGCTGCTGTTGCAAGTGCTGACTCCTGGGCTACGCTTTGGGTTGTGGTCTTGACAGTGTGCAGTGTTTTGTGCTGCCCACTTTTGGAAGCCGGCAGCGCAGCGACTGCGGCCAAGGACCCTGAATGAAGCGCCAAGCGAGTTGTATGCGAGGCTGGCGCAGGCGCCAGCATACAAAAATTTCACTTTTAATTTTTTGCACTCCAGACGAATGATTCGATTTCGATGCGTGCGAGCGAGACAACAAGAACAGCAGCAACAGCAGCAGCGGCAGCAGCAGTGGCAGCGGCGTCTGCTGCTTGTTGTTGTTTGTGTCTGGCGTGGAGTCAGGACTCTGCTGCTGCCGCTGTTGCTGCTGTCGCTGCTGCAGCCGCTGCTGCCATTACTGGCTGCGTATTTGGGAAGGTTATTGAACTGTCAAAAGCAGCAGCAGCAGCAGCAGCTAAGCGAAACTTTCACAGGACATGGGACAGGCGGTTTTTGGTGCGCTAGGACATGGTCAGCAGCACGAACTGGACATGCGCTGGACATGTGCAGCGGCAGAAAAGCAAAAGTATCAAAATTCATACATCAAGTCATGTTTATTTATTTATATATATATATTTACCTTTTTCTCTCGATTTGATTGCACTAAAAATTTGGTTATTAGCTCAGTCTCATTTTTGCTCAAGTTGTATTGGCCAAAATACATTTTAATCGCGATTTGAAGAAACTTATTATCGCAAAATTATCGCGAAAATAGATACGATAAAAGTATAGAGTTCTATGGCCTGATGAACACATTGCCACTATCTGTTTTCTCTGACTGGAATATATATATATATATATATATAATATATATACTTAATATATGGAGAGCCTTAAACACTAGTTTCTTACACTTAAACGGCAATAAATCGATTAAATTGCATCATTTGCTTGAACACATTTGTGGTATATCATTTGATTTTTTTTTTCTTTGTATAATATGCAAAACTATTATTTAAAACATTTTATTTTTGGGTTTTTATTTATGCATTTTTTTTGTTTTATTTTTTTTTCTTTTTGTTTTTTTTTTGTTGTATTTTTTTGTTGGTCCACGCGACGCGGCTGCTACGCCTGCCAGACATGACCTGCCCAACGCGCTAACATCCCGAGTCAGGACTGAAGCGACTGCCAATTCAGCGTTTGCCACTTGGCCGGCTCGCGGTCGCTGTCTCAGTCACTGCAGCCGTCAGCGTCGGCAGCGACGCGCCGCCAAATGCAGCCAGAACGCAGCGCAGACTGTAAACAAGCAGCCAAAATGCGAAGGGGGGTGGGGGAGGCGATTCGCCAAAGTGGGGTTGGCACTTGCACTTGGCATGAGCTGAACTCGCGCATTTCAACAATAACAACAATGAAGAAGACAGCGCTACAAGGGCGGCGTCCGTCGCCAGCGTCGAGCTCGAGCCTCGTCTGCAAGCCTCGGCAGCAGTGCAGTGCAGTGCAGCTCTTTTCGCCAGGGGTTGCTGCTAGGGGTTGGTTCAGGTGTAGGTTCTATTGTTGTGCTGTGCAGCGCTCTGGTCTACTGTGATTTGCAGTGGGCTCGTTTTGGCAGGGTGCCCAAAGCAGTTATATTGGGATAGGTCTTTCTACAAAAAGAAGTTTTGAAAGGCTATTTTGGAAAAGTAGAAAAGTATGAAATCATAATGGGATTGGCTTCTTAAAAGCAGAAACTAACTAATTGAGCTAAGGCATGGACTATTCAACTAGGTCTGTCCAAGAAGTGGAAGATATTCCATGCTGTAAAATTACACTGAGCAATAATGTGAGACACTTAAATAAATATTGCAGATAAGATTTGGCTAAAGCGCATACTACTTCTTTTCCATATGGGATACGTTGCGTAATCGCTTCTACCCCTGCAAAATTCGCTGATTAGATAAGAACTTAAAGCAAATAAGATTATCTACAAGCATAGCTAACTGTCACTAGTATCTAATAAAGATTGTCTTATCTGTCAAATTCAGCAAATAAGTGCTTAAAAAATAATTATTTCCTATTGCGCTTTGCAAGGTCACGATGACTCAACATTACAACCCTTGGCTAAGTTTCTTACAGTGCAACACGAAGCTGCATTGCAACTTAAAGCTTTGCTGCTTAGCTCGCTCTCTCTCTCTCTCTCTCTCTTTCGCTCTCTCTCACTTGGACTCTCTTGCTGCAGCGCAGATGCTTTGGTCTAAAGTTCGCATTGCGAATTGGGGTTGTTTGGCGAGTGCTGTGCGTTGTGGCAGGCAGTTGACAATGAACTAGAAGAGTCAAAACCGGAAGTGTTCACATGAGCACATTATGCAAGCTGCAACCACTTAAAGCTCAGCCCCAAAAAGCTTAACCCCGGCAGCAGCAATAAACGCTAACGTTTATTAATACAAATTTCAAGCACGTTTTAATGTGTAACTGTAAAACGCATAAATAAAAAGAAAAAACGAGTTGACGAAGAGAAGAAGAAAGAAGCTCATAAAATACCGTTACACAGGTTTTGTTTTTATAAAAAAAAACAATGTAATTTTGTCATAGTCAAATAACAATTACAGCCGCGCTGAGTTCGTGGGTCGCATAACGTAATGCGGTTTGAATACGTAATTACGTATGCATGGCGCGTAAATGAGCATAATTTCATTTGAACAATCGAGACAATAGCGGCAGCGCCCAAAAAATATACAAATAGATACAAAGAGACGCCCACCCACTGAACTCGAATGATCGGCGGCGGGCTTTTTATCAGCCATGGCTCAGTCAATGTCACAGTCAATGCACAAAAGCAACAAAGCCAACAGCAACAACAATGCCTGCATTTACAGCTAACAGCAAACGCCACACGCGATAGTGTCGAAACAGCAACAACAACAACAACAACAACATGACACAGAACCTGTCGCTGCAAAAGTTCAACAAAAGCAGCATAGTCGCGTCAGCAGCAGCAGCAGAGGCAGAAGCAGCAGCAGCAGCAGCAGCAGCAGCGACGCATGCGCTTGCGCTCTGAGCACTGAAAACGGGCACACACAAAAACGGCGCGCCGCTCTCCTCTCTCTCTCTATGTTTCTCTCTCTCTGTGTGTTGTTGCTTTGGTTATAACGCGCTTGAGTAGGTCGGTCATTGAACTGGCGAACTTGTTTTCTTTTCATGCCTCTTTTGCTGCTCTCTGCCGTGTCTTTCGTTTTGATTCTTTTGCATTGGCCATTGCACACGACTTTCTTCCTGTTTGCTCTCTTGAGCCAGCCACCTGTGCGCATACTCTTAACTGTGCCACGTTCTCTCTCTCTCTCTCTTAAGCTGTTGCGGCGGCTGCTGCTCGGGCTGCTGCTGCTGGTTGGCTGACTGTGATGATGACTTGCATGTCTTGCAGTTGCAATGCGTGGCAAGTGCATATCAGGAGGGGGCCACTCTCAGCGTATGTGAAGCTGGGCAATCAAGGCAACAATTCTAATTGCAGCCCAGGCAAAGAAAGCAAAAGGCAAAAGCCGGAGTCACAACCGGAGCCACAGGCAGCCACAGACAGAATGTCAATAACCTCATAGGCGTTGATTGCGGCTGACCAAAAGAGTAAGAGTGATTTGATTCCCTTAGCCATGACGTAAAAGCAAGAAGGAAAAAAACAAAAAAAAAAAAAAAAAAATGAAAATAAGTGCATCGACAGGCAGACTTGCTTTCAGAGACTGCAACTGCATGCTGCACGCTGCACGCTGCGAGCTGCGAGTGGCAAAGAACTCGTTGGCGTTGGCCCCGAAGTGCAAGAACCTCGAACACACGCCATGTGCCCATGTGCCCATGAGCATTTGCCAGTTGAACGCCCTTTTCACGGCAAATGATTCCCTGATGCTGATGCCAATGCCGATGCCGATGCTGCCTTGCCTTGCCATTGCCATTGCAAGCCGTGGATTGCCTTGCAACCAGGCTGCCTGTACTGCCGCACAACCTGCCCCAACCTGAGGCCCACCGCCGCCGTCAGGATGGTTGTTACTATAAAAATTGAAGCGTTGAACTGGTTTGCTTCGCTCAAGCGGCAGATTCACTTTTTGTTTTGGTCGCGCCCTTGCCAACATCAATTCTAATGCTAGACTCCCCATACATATGCTTGCTGTCCTGCTCTCGCGCTTGAGAAATGAAAATGAAAACCGTTGCCAGGCTAGATTCAGTTCGTTGCCTAAGTCTTTTGTTTGGTCGCGCAGTCATTGAACTCAGCGTGTGTATCTTTGTGTGTGTGTGTGTATGTGTGTGATATCTGTGTGAGTTGACATAACGATATGCCCAAAAAAAAGCTCTCTTAAAATGGGTGCCAAATAGCGAATAGCAACAACAGCAAACAGCAATAATTTAAAAGCAACTTTTGCTGCTGCCTCATTTCAATTGCAAATTGGGAATTTGCTGTTTCTATTATACAAGTATTGAACTATAAAGCCCTTAACTGATCTGTCATTCAATCGAATTGAACAGGTGGCAATTGCGTCTTCGGCCAGCTGCAGCTAATGACCTTGATATTGAAAATTGAGCTTTGCTTTTGCTATTGCTATTGCTTTTGCTATTGCTATTGCTTTTGCTATTGTGCTTTTGTTTTTGCTTTTGCGTTTTGCGTTTGCAATTTGCTTTTAGCTTTTGGCTTTGCTTTTGCGTTTGCTTTGTTCATTCATCTCGAAATTAAGCGTCAGCGTTCGCGCCACGTTTCGATTTCATTTGAAATTTGTTTTTGTTTAGACAATATATCACAACTTTTATTGTTGTTGTTGTTATTTCGCTGTTGTTGTTATTATTGTTGTTACGGCGCTGCGAGTCATTTAAAGTCAAAGTCAAGGTTTTTCTGCCTTACGTCGCCAATTATTTACGCGTTTCTCTCTCCTCCTTCATATATAAATATATACATATATATAGTATATTAAGATACCAATTCTATATATGTTTGTATGTCTGTAAGCTGTGTGTTTGCCCATTTGTTGTAGCTGTTTATTTGTTTAAGGCTTGAAACTGGTTTTTGTCTAATTATTTTTGTTGCTCACTTTGCTAGTTTTTTATTTTTATTTCATTAAGTGACTATTGTTAAAAATACAAAATATAATTTTTCTAATGAAATGCCATCCCCACTTGGCAGCAAGTTCTTCATTTGTGGCTGAGTCAACGGAAAGTGGCCAAGCTGTTGTTTTTTCCCATTTATTTCTTACTATTTAAATTTCTCATAAGAACTTTTATATCTATAGAAAACATTTTACTTGACAGACAGTAATTAATCACTTTTTGGGCTTTGTATAAACTGTTTTTTTCTTGGTGTTGGCATGAAACTTGTTTTGCGCTGCCTGCGGTATGATTATATAATACCTTCTATGCATTAGCATAACTCACACTAGAAAGTCATCATCTGCTTGGCTATAATTTCTTAACATCATGGTTAAAATTAAACTATTGTTCTTTTGCCACGTTTTAAAGAGAGAGCATTAATTTGTTTTCAATTTATTGCAATGAAGAACAGGATTTTAAATAGAGTGTTAAAACCACAATTGGCGAATCTTACGACGGTCTTCAGCAAGATAAACTAGAATTAACAAATCAATTAATGTGGATGGCAAATTGATTATGCAATTTGTTGATGGCTCATTTGCATTATTTCGCTTATTAAGTAATACTTAAGACAGACCAGGAAGTCAGCGAAATAATTAAACGTCTAGCTTATGTAAAAACCACATTATACAAGTCATTCCGTGATCAATTCTAAAATATATATTATATTGTCAAGATCGTGATTCTTTCAGAGCAGTAAGTATTTTTAATGATTAATCGAATCGTAATTGAAATTTAGACTACGTAAGTGATATACTAAGCTCTGTGTAGAAATCATTAATAAAAATGCAATATTTATCTATATTAAGATATATACTATACTACTTGAGAATAAGCCAACTCTGTCTGCAGAGATTGCTTCTGGTAAGATCTGAGAAGTTTGGTAAGTTCAAGAAAAGCTTTCTCTGCAGATCTTTCGGGAATGGCTGGAAAATTCTGGTTAAGTTGAGGTTACTTATATAAGCAATGATATTGCTAGATAATATATAGCTATAGCTAATATATAATTGGCAAATGATGGGAACTTTTCAGAAAATTAATATTAAAAATTGAAAAAAAAAATAATAATGAATAATTATATATATTTAAACAAAATATTAAGAAATGACACTTACCATTTTCATTGTTTAAATGCATATCCGTGTTGCGGTTTTTGTTTTTGTTGTTGCTGTTGCTGTTGTTGTGCTGCTGCTGTAGTTGCTGTTGTTGATAATTTTAAATCCATTACGTAATAAATCCAAAAGCTGAAATGCTGTTTGTTGCGTTGTTGTTTTTTTGTTAACACTTGTTTGTTGTTGTTATTCTATGTGGGCACATCTTCACCACTAGAGTGCACACTACTTGGGATTGTGGGGAATATTTAAACTAATTGCCTAATTACATATGTACTATATACAATTTTGCGTATTAGGCTTTGATAACTTAACAGGCAGTCTTATCAATCAATCAGTATGCAAACACTTGCTCTCAAATTCGTTACTTTTTGTTGCACTTTGTTGTTTGTAGTTGTTGTTGTTGTTGTTGTTGTAAATGTTGCACTATGTTGCACAGAATTTTTGTTTTGCTTAGTTTTGGAACGTTTGGATGTTGTTATTGTTGTTGTTGACGGTTTGCCGTAACGAGCACTTCTACATCATCTTCTTCTTCTCAAAAGCAATAAAAACGTAACGCGTGCTGCTTACGAAACCATGTCTCGATCGTTTTGTTGCTTACGGGAAACTGAACTACGGATGAGTCGCGGTGCGACTTCAATGTCGAACGACAGCAGCAGCGACGTCGTTAGAGGCTTCTGAAAGCAGCAGCAGCAGAAGCAGAGCCTAAGCAGCGCCGACGCAGACAGATAGACTTTTTTTTCAGCATTTCATTACACGACACGCACTCACACACGGGCAGCTAGCAGCTCTGCCCGCTGCTTTCTACAGCGACTCTTCTTTCTCTTTAACACACACACACACACACACAAACACACACGCCCAGACAGCAATAGCCGCAGCTCAGGTGTCTCAGGTTCTTGATCACGCACACACAGTCGCACACAAAGCCGCTGCCTCAGTCGCTGCCTCAGTCTCTGCTGCTGCTGCTGCTGCCGCTGCCTTCTTTTTACATTGAGCGCAACGCTTCGTCGTCGCGGTATCTCTTCGGGTTTCCGTGTGTCTGTATGTGTGTGCGGTGAGCGCAACAGGCCAGAACTTTCATTCAAGGTGAGTGCGTCGGCAGAGCTGCGAGCAGCGGCATCTCTTTGGCATTGAGCATTGGTAATGTTGTTGCTGTTGTTGTTGTCGTTGTCAGAGCAAGCGTCTCGCTCTTTATTCCATAAATTTGTGCTTTTTTTTTTGCAATAGTTCTAAACGCTTCTAACACATGCCATTCGAGCGGAGAGTGAGCGCAAATTGAGCATGCGAGCGTAAAATTACAACATGTTCAAGGCTTGTGGCTGTTGCTGTTGCAGCAGCGGCAGCAGCGGCAACAGCAGCAGCAGCAGACGCAGCAACATTGATCTTCACAACTGACGCTCGCGCTCATTTGTTGAACTCTTCTAACAAGTTTAGAATCTGCGCAAGCCAAGCGCAACCGATCGCCACTTGTTCTCATTCTCTTAACCCGTTTCAAACACTCACTTGCACACACACACACACACATGTACATATATACATACACACAGGGAGATATGCCGCTCTGCTGTTGGCTGTAATTGCACGCGTCGCTCTCTTTCGCCCACTCTCTGCCCAGGTGAATAACTATACTCAATACTCGTACTCACAATTGCATGTAATTGGTCATCGTTGTTGTTGTTGTTCTTGTTGTTGTTCCTATTGCTGTTTGTTTGTTTGTTTGTTTGTTTTGGCGTATTAAATTTCATGATGCTATAATTGCATATTGTAATGGGCAACCGTCTTAACTGAGTTGTAGATGTTGTTATTCCAACTTGTCGTCTGCCCAAAATGGAACTAGCCAGTTTCAACTAGAATCAGATACATAAATTTTAATTATATTAAGGAAACAAATACTTATAGAATAATGTATATATAATTTATAAATATAAGTATACATATTATATTCGATAAGCACATATGTCCGGTTTAAGAAATAATATAAATAATTTTGACAACTTAACTAATGAAATTTGAATAGGATGTTATATATATATATAAACCAAAATTTATAAAAATCTGATTTATGATTAATAGGTTGCTGACAAATAAACTTATCTATATTAAATGAAAAATGAATCTTTTCAGGAATCCAAGACAATGTTTAGTATTTAAATACTATAAATATTATATATGGACTTGAAATTTAATAAAGTAAAATAAAAATCATGATATAAACAGAATAAACCAGCTTAGCTTGTAAAAATATTCTTTTATACCAACTAAAACCATAAAGTGAGTAATAAAAGCCAAAGACGTTTAGTTACATTTTCAGTTGATAGCAAATGTGGCAAATGGTATCCAACAACAGATCCAATAAATGCCATATCATTATTCACATCAAAGATGTTTAAAATGGCAACTAATTGAAATTGGCATTTACATAACTAAAATGTAATTAACAAAGGTAGCTGCTGTTGTCGATGAGCTGCGGGCATTGAAAAAATACCAGCATCTAGTTGTTGGCAACATGGCAACTTTGTAAGGTAATCAATATTTTTAGAATTAACTGAGCTAACTCAACCTTGAACTCTACGAAACGAAGACCGACAAAAAAGCTCGCCCAGAGGATTATGAAACAAATCAAAAGACAGGCACAATAAATCAGTAGGTGGGATCAGAAGATCTTCATAAGTCGCCAGGCCTACAGAACTCTTTAGAACTATAGACGAGCCGCACAAAAGCCATTAGCTTTGCAACACTTACTATCATTTTCTATAAATAACAATTAAGGCATACAAATGTTGGTTCGCTTCGTTTAGAACTTTAGAGCTTCTAATGGACAATGGAACCAGCCAACAAACGAACACGGAGCGGCACAAAAATACGAACGAGAGACACGCTCAAGAGACTTGGGAATTGTGGTCATTAGAACCTACAGGTTCGGCTGCTGATCGTGAGGCACATAGAAAGCAAAAACGTTCCAACATGGGGTCAATAAATTCTTAAACAAATAAAAAATGATAGAGCAAAAAAAAACAACAACAACACAAAACTAAAATTGCCCGCCCAAAAAGGCAACACAGGCCTGGGCATGAGCACAATTATAATATTTAGTAAATAAATCATCATTATATTTGTCGGATAGGGTTGATGTGCCTGATGATGATGGAACGCAGTTGGTTTTTTCATTAAAAAAAACTTTCGCATTATTGAAGAACCTTTCTGATTAACAGCAGTCAATAAAAGTGTTTTTTTAGAATTTACATAAAACTATTGCGTCTTAAGAAGTGGAAGTAAAAACTTGGAAAAGAAAAATTCCCTTAGCCGAAAAAACAAGTTCGGTATTTAAATTATTCGTTTCATTTTTTTTTTCTTTTTATTTGGCTATCTATAATTGAAAGTAAAAGATAAATGTGAAATGCCTATCGAAATATACAAAAGCAGGCAGAACAAGTGCGTTTTAGGCCTACACACACATTTTGTATGTATTATTTAACACCTATACACATACACACACACGAATACACACACACAGACGAACACACATGCAAACTGAGAGCGACAGATTCAGCTGGCCAAGTCATGAGTAAACGTTAACGTCGCGACGCTCGTTGATGGCTCTTTCGTTTACTTTTCGGCCTTTTTTCGGGGGCCCCAACAATCATTTCTTTTCATTTCATTTCGAGCCAAGTTTATTTCAAGCTCACGCACCCAGAGAACGATGTTAAGAGTCGGAATATTTTTTAAAATTTTTTTTATTTTTGTTGTTTTTTTTCTGGTAACAAGTTCAATGACTTCTTGAAGCCAAAAATTTCTTGTTGTGTCGTTTCGGTTTCTGTTTTGTGTGGCGGGGCGCTGCTCATTTCTTTTTTGGTTCCTCTTCGCAGTTTTGTTCTTATTGTTTTCGTTTTTTATACGTTCGTTTTCATTGCTGGAGTTCATTGGCCAACACCAGCAGCCACACTTCAATATATAAATGATGGTATAAAAGCAGCAGCAGCCATTGGGACAAAGAGCACAACAGCTTAAAGTGCTGTCGAAATGGTCATAAATATGCTTTTTATTTATTACATTTAATATTTGCTGGTAGAACAATATATATTTTTTTTTTTACCTGTAAGTTTGTTGCCAGAGTCTTTTGTCTGCGACGTGTCGCTTTTGTTGATTGATTACTGAGATTAAGCAATAATTGTTATAAATTATTTTGCATGACAGCGCTAAAAATTAAATTAAGTTTCGCTTTACTTATGATTTTTTTTTATGGAAATTAAAGTCTTTTCAAGTTTGTTGCCTAAGTCATTTGATTAGCGGAGCAAACGAATTTTTTAAAAAATCATCAATTTAGATTAAAATTGACTGTTTAGTCTGATAAGAACTAAATTAATGAAAGCTAAATTATACAACTTTTGACTAAGGTCAGCAAAAGTTGCTGCATTATTTCTCAACAAAGTTCCTGGGAATATTTAAGTTAATCTTAAGTAGAAGTTCTATATTTATAAAGAAAAATTCAGTACAATTGCTTATCTGAAGCGGTCGTGAAAATCAACAAATAGAAAGGACCTCCTTGGCAGCTACCGCAGAACTAACTAAACCGCAAATCTTAACCCCAATCTTATAAAAATCATTGCCAAATCTGGCCGTAAGTGTTTGTTTTTTGCGCTCATTGGTGCATAATGGTCACTCATCAAATTACCAAGTCAGCCACCTCAAACGAGCAACCTGCCACTTGCAGCTATTGTGGTTGCTGTTGTTGTTGTTACTATGGCCACCAATTACTTTGCTTCGCTGCCAACTGCAGATTGGGCTGCACTTTTTGGCGTTGCTTAAGTGGATCAGAGCGGGAGACGCAGAAGTTGATTATGCAGCACAGTTGCAGCTGTGTCTATGATTGTTGTTCCCGCTGCGGCTGTTGCTGTTGTTGCTGCTGTTGTTGCTGCTGCTGTTGCTGTTGCCGCTGCCAACTACCTGACAGTTGGGGGCGCGAAAGGTGCTAAACACACGCGCCAATTTTGCGGTAAAAGCTCTCACCGCACACACAATCAAACAATGTTAGATTGATAGTCTGTGATGGTTCTAAGCGTGGTTCAGTCTCTGGAAGTCGCATCGTCTCCATCGTTGCTGTTGTTGTTGTTGTTATCTATGTGCCAAACCTGATTTACTTCATGATTATGTTTGAAAAATTAGGTTAGGAGCAATGAACTTGCCTCGCACGTCAGCGATGCTGCAGACAAAGTGAATGTTTTGTTGCCATTTGCTGTGTTATTTGTTTGCCTTAGTAATAGGCACCTGCACGGTTCAATTTGTGACGACGACGACGACGACGACGACGGATCTTTAGAACAGTGCTGCTGCCGTCCATTTCAGAAAGTATTCGCAGTCAATCTCTTAAAGCTGCTTGCAAACCAGCAGCAGCAGCAGCAGCAGCAAACTGCAACGCAAACGTGTGGCATATTTGACTCGCAACTTGTGGCGACTGGCCAGCCACGAAGGAGGCATTGGAATTCACTCTTTTCCGCAACGAAATGAAAAATGTGTGCTAAGCCAATGACCGACAGAAGCAGCAGCAACCAGCAACCAGCAACCAACAACCAGCAGCAACCAGCAACCAGCAGCAAATACAATGCCAACAACAACAACAACATTAACAACAAGGCATACAACGGCGCAACCAACGCACACAAAAGCAAAGTTAACTGTTTTCTGCTAACACACACACACACACACACCCAGAGAACTATACAATTGAGTATTCGCAACTCAAAATGAGAGCGAGAGGCAAGAGGGAGAGAGCGAGCGAGAGAAAAGCGCCAAGTGCCTTGTCTTGAATTGTTGCTGCTGTTGTTGTTGCTGTTGTTGTTGGTGTTGTTGCTGCTGTTGTTGTTGTTGTTTGTTGTCGTCGTCTTTGGTTTTCTGCCGCGTTCCCGTTCTGCATGTCTTCGAGTGTTTGTCAATCCGCCAACAGCTAAACAGCTAGCGACCTACGCCAGATACTTTAGCACCCTGCCCTCCATCCTCCATCCTCCATCCGCCATCCTTCAGTACTTTACATTGTGTTGTGATTACTGCACACAGATTCTTCAAATGCTCTACATTTGCTTAAAGTCCAATTAAATTGCAAGAATCTAACGGCAAATGCTGGATAAGTTGTTGCCAAAGATGAAATGCTTATCATTCTGTTAGTTGCATTCTATTACCACAAGTAGTTAGCCGTGTGCAACATTTTGTGGAGCAGCAGGGCAACACTTTATTCATATGGCAGATTGTCTTCAAAGTACCAAGTACAAGTAACGGATTCTTCTTAAGTACCTTCTTTTGTAGATCTTACGCAAAGAGATTCCTTTAATAATTCAATGGTGTATTTTGTGTGAGAACCGAACTTTTAATCTGAACTTATGAGGTTGATCAGGCTGGTTGGGTTTGAAGTTTTAAATAGATTCTTAAGAAGTTATAGCAACTAAAAGATTCTGCTTAACAGTAAACTATTGCCAGATCTACCTATTATAATCTACAGCTCGGATTCCATAATAAACTGGGTGCTAAATTGCCAAAAAAAAACCCACTCAAAAATATGTTTCTAAATCTATTTTCGAGCAGATTTATTTATTTGTGCAGGTTGATCGGCTCTTTGGTTGTTTATTTGATTATTATTTCTGTTTGTGTCTTTGTTTGTTTGTTGTTTCTTCATGCCGCAGCCTCCGGCATCACTTCATAATTGTAACAATGAACTCTTAAGCTGTTGTCGCTCTTGTTTTCCAGCTGTTTGCTCACAACTAGACTAATGCTGATTGATGAATCGAAACGCGGCGCGAAAATAACTGCAAATGTTGTTGACAAGAGCGACATGCTGAAATCGGATATAGACACTCATATACATATATGTATGTGTTACGTGTGTGTGTGTGTGTGGGAGTCGCGCACTTGGAGTTGACAGCTACTTGCATAATTATGAACCGTTAGGAGCCTTCGCGCATATCCTGTAAGCGAACGCTCCCACGGATCTGTCCTGGGGGCAATTACCAATGCGTCGCGCTAACTGTAAACGGGCAACAAAAGGATTTCGATTTCCAACCACCAGACGCGGCAGCAGCAGCAGCAGGCAGGCAAAAGGAGCGCATTCGTGGCACACCTGACGAAATCAAAAGCAAGCACAGTTATAAACGCGACGCTCTCTGCAACATGAGTTCCCTTTCAGATAATAATCGTTGAATCAATCGCCGCATCTGTCGGCGCTGTCTTTTTTCCATTTTTTCTTTGCGTTTTCCTTTTCCACTTTTGGGGTAGCTTCAATAGGGAATAAGCATTTTCCATTGCGCGCGAAAATTCTCAAGTTTTTTATGGGTTTTTCTTTTTTATTGTGTCTGTGCCGTGCAGCAACCGTCAAGGGTTCTATCATTTACCTTAATAAAAAAAGGTAGCAACTAATAATTATGTAATTTTAGCCCTTAAGATTTGGGATAAAAAAGGAAGTGTCAGAGCCTTGTGGTTACTGATCACCGACTATTGCCTGATGATGACTCAAGTGACCGAGTTCTGTTTGGAATAACAACGGAAATGACCTGGAAAAGCGCGTTCCACTTAGCTTAAGGAACTGCGACTTAACTAAACATAAAAGGCAGTGCAGGATGTGTGTTCCATTTAAGAGCGGAACCACTGACCCATTTTCAAATCTTCAACAAACTCTGCGGTATCTCGATACCAGTACTGATAAAAACACTGATTATGCAGCAAATCGTCAAATTGACTGCCTCAGTTTGTGTCACAGAGTCAAAAATGTTGATAGCTGCTCACGCCCAGCTTAAAAAATTTCCAACAAGGCTATACCAGTTTTTAGGTCCTTTTTTCACAAACTCATAAATACGATGGATAGTTAACAAAGCAACAGTTTCCAGGGATCGCAGTTTGCCACAGTGACGCAACTTTGTGTCACGTTCGCAGGTCAGCTAGGAGCAAAGACCTAAGAGTCCAGCTTGTTCCATTGTTTAGCATGTTTTGGGATAAGGTGAACACACGAGCATCTTGCGGCATCGCCAGGGATAAACAACACATAAAAACAGTTCAAGGATTTTGCAAACTCATAACATGCACCATTCTATTTTTTTAAGAAGGCTGCGGTCATGTTTTGCAGGTAAAACTAATTTTGTGCGAAAAAAATATATGAGTTTTTTGGGTTTACAAATTTTTGAAATGACAGTCAAAATGTTTTTGCATAAGAATTGTAATTCCACATAATTAGCTAGATTTGTGTGTTAAAGTGTAAGAAATTGTTCCTTAAAAGTCGAGAAATGTAGAGAAAGAAATATGGATAGAGTTCTAGTTAGAAGAGCAAGTGTTCATTAAATTAAATATTTTAAGACTATTTAATCTTTTTTAGAAATTTACCACGTTCAGTTTGCTGTGCAAAACAGACCAGCCTCTTATGAGTAATTCAAGCCACAAATTTCCTGTTCTCATTGATTAGTCACTGATAAAATGCATCAGAATCAGAGGCGGCCCACACAAATGATTGATTTCCGCAACGTGATCTTATCGACAGCTTAAGCTGCCCCCAAAAGCAAGGCACAAAAGAAAGCAACACCAGCAGCCCCCATTTGATAAACACCCTCAAATATATATAAGTATGAATAATATGTGCACATACTTGTAAATATGATTTTATTTGCGTATGCCACCGATACAGAGACACAAAGAGACAGAGAGACACACCTACAAACATATGCACAGCAGCGAGGGGCAGCAGCCAGCGGCAAGCGGATATCTCCAGCTACAGCTACAGCTACAGCTTCTGCCTGATCTTCAGCTACAGCTTTACAGTTTATTGTATCTCGGCATTTATATTGTATATATTTTTTTTTGGTAACAGGGCTCCGCGATTGTTTGCCCAACTCATTCGACATAATTCAACAAATTGCGAATGTAAGTAATTTGTAGCCTCATTGCCCAGCGCTGACGTCGCATCGGATTGTTCGTCATCCGTTGTCCGGCAGCGGCTACTGTGCGTACTTCGATGTGATTCACTTCACTTTTCAAAAACCAAGTCAAGAGCGCCAAGCGCCGAGAGAGTTAAAGCAGTTAAAAGGCACGCAACGAGAGTGTTTCGCGGGCACAACAAAACACATTATGTGTGTGTGTGTGTGTGTATATAAATGTAAAGAACGTTGTGTGTGCGCTCTTTTCCATTTCATTTTGGTCTCTTGGCCAAAAAAAAAACAACAAACATACCAAAATTTGAGTTGGCAGGTCAACAAACTCATCTCCAGCCACGTTGTCGTTGTGCTTTATTTCGGCCAGTGCGTGAGGTAGCTTGAAGTGGTAGGGGTGTTTTGGGGGGGGCTATATGTAAGAGAGGGAGTCAATGGATGGGAGGTGTGGTGGGGGGTAGGGGCCAACTGACTGACTGATTGCTGGCGGGGCGCAGCGAGTGGAGCTGAGCTGCTGCTGCTGTTGCTGCTGTTTGCTGTTGTTGTTGCTGTGAGTTGGCGCTCGCTTGTTACAGAGTATGCATTGTTGCTGTTGTTGCTGTTGTTGCTGTTGTTGTTGTTGGACTGTTTTATTATATATTTGAATTTTGTGCGTTCGTTGAACTCGAGCTTCAGCTCGTGCAAGTTGAGCAACAGTTTTTGTTTTTTTTTTTTTTGTGGTGGCGCGTCTTCTTTTATGTAAAAACGAAAGACTTAAGCAACGAACTTGACCGGCAAGAGACGGAGTGAGAGTCTGTGTCATGGTCTGCATGCGATTTCGGTGGAAAACGCGTTTGCCTACCGTGCAAGGACAAGGCACATACATTACCAGGAAGTGAAAGGCTGCACTAATTGCCAAGATGGACGGGCTCTTGAGCCTGTTGCAGGCTCAACCCTTTGACGGCAAACAGGACACTAGAAATTTATGGCTTTATGACTGTGTCCTTGCTTTAATTAAACCATTGTTCTAGAAGAAGAGGCTGCAGACACGTTGCTGCCATCATTTCCGCTGGGTAAATCCTTTGGCAGCATTTCCTGCACAGTAAGCAACATATGTGCCCCGATCTTCCAAGTTGTGTAAACATTGCGAGAGCATCTCTAGAGAAAATATCAATTTTCTTTCACATTTCACGCAATCAAATGGCATCGCCTCCACATGCCGTAAAAATCTCACGTTGCCCCTCAATCAAGCCGAGAAATGGTGGAAATTGGTTATCCTACCCTTTCCCCTTTCCCTACCAGGGAACAACAGCACCTGACGCCTCACCCGTATTGCGTACGGTACCTGCTCGAGAGCTGCTCCTACTGCTGTTTGCTGCCACTCGTATTCAAATAAAGCAACTCATGTCCTGCGCAGGTAGCTGACTGCATGGCTGCAGGGTTGCTTAATCCTTGCTCAATCAGTCAGCTTCTGGCAGCAGCAGCAGCAGAAATCTCATTTTCGTCAGAATGAAAATATACTTCTCAAGCGGATCAAAACGAAAGGATTACGGTAAAAATCCTGTTGCTGTTCTTGTTGTTGTTGCTGTCGGTCTTTCTCGCTATTGTTTGCGTGTTTATTGTTGCTCTATTGTTAAACTATCTGCTGCTGGTGGTTGTTGTTGCTGGTGGTTGTTGTTGTTGTCATAGCTACGCTGCCTGTTGAGCGTTTTTTTTTTGGTGGGCGGAACTGCACGTCGGTGTTTGGCGATTGCTTCATTTGAGGGAATTACGAGAAATTGAAAGGAGCAACCGGCACAGCCTACAACACAGCAACAGCAACAGCAACAAACGAGCAGCAACAACAAGCAACATCAACCGACGCAGCCAGCAACATAGCGGTTTTTGCTTACTTTTTTTTTTGTTGATTATTTTCTTATTTAAATTTTATTTCTTGGCTGGTGACAGGAAACTCGTTTGAGTTGTTGTCGTGTTGTAGTGTGTTCAGTTGTTGCCTTGGCTACGGCTATTATGTCAAAGGATGTGGATGCATTGTGTTCTGTTGCATAACTGTAAATGCAAAGCAGATCTCTCTCACTCAATGTGTGTGTGTGTGTGTGTGTGATAACAGTTGGCTCTGGAGTCTGTTGTGTCTAATGTGGAAGTAAAATACTCGAGTCTCACACATGTATTCAGACTGTGTTGAGCGGAAATCAATTATGAATGGGGAATATTTTGAAAGCTGACGGGCAGCTGACGCTTCCAAATGGTGTTAAAGGATTGCGGCACAGTTAGGTCTTTGCCCAAAAAATGTGTAAGCCGAGGAGCATCTGATGCCGACTTGAGTTAGCGGTAACTAATGGAGCAGCTGCTTGATGATTGAGGCAAGAAAAGAGCTTCGATGTGGGCACATTTTGGAATAATTGCACATCCGCAAGTTGTGCTGCATGTTCTTTGGAAGAACCTTTTCTTGAACTTGCACATGCATCTGCAGTTTCGTGCCGAGTAAGAGAAATAAAAAAGGCAACTCAATAAAAAACTTAATTGACTTCAATTTAAGCATAATATATTTCAAGCAAAATAGACTTAAAGATCGTGACAAGCTTTAAAGTGCTGGTTCACGAAATACGACACGAAAAATGCAAATATTTATGGTATTAAAAATAGACAAATTAATGAACACACGAAAATTACATAAATTAATTAAACTATCCGACACGTGCTACTTGTATTTAAATATTAAATAGCTACTGCCCCAGCCACAACAGGAAAATCCTTAACCCACATATGTGTATTTTAAAGCACATTTAGCGAAGCAAAAACTAGTTTTTCTACATGCTGCTTAAAAAATAATCAAATAGAAATTGAGTTTTTATTATTTAACCATATTCTTGAGAACCTAATCAGAATAGTGCTTTAGCTCCAAATGCTAATAGCAATCAGCGCCAAACTTTACAGGCATTTTAAATTACTATCTATGCTCGTTCGTTGGCCAGAAAACATTTGATTAATGACATTGCCAATTTGAGACACTAATATTATGATGTGTTTTTATGTATCGCATTTCCATAAATCTAAACACTAGCTCCAGGTATTCAAATTTATGCATGAATTCTCCACAATAGACCCGAATGAGTTCTTTGAACTCCAACGCAGACTGCGAACTGCGACTATATCTATCTATTATGTCTTCATAAAATGGATCCACAAAAAAGCTGTGCTGCCAAAGAAAACGAAAAAACAACATGACATAAAAGCAAAATAACAAAATACACAAAAAAAAGTGTATTTTAAAAAAAGCAAGAAAAGTTCATTCGCCTCATGGCAGACAAATTAGAAAAATTAATACGCCGCTGACTTTTCAAAGCCTCCACATAGACCCCCTATCCCCCAACGAGGAGGCACGCAGCGAACTGCGTCAAGTTTTTTTTTTTTATTTTTGGTTTTATGTAAGAGAATGTTACAAACGTTGAGGTCTGAACTTTTGGGTTTCTTTTTCGGGCAGTTCATTGACCACAAACAAAAAAACGAACCAAGAACAACAGCAACTCCAGCAGCAGCCAACTTCTATGTGAACTTTAACACAATGTTTTTGGTTAGATTTTGAAAGAACTGCCAAGACGCAAAGAAGAAGTAGAAGAAGAAGAAGAAGCAGAAGAAGAAGAAGAAGAAGCAGCAAAAGAATACCTAGTCTTATTGCCAAAGAAAATTACTCAATTGCCATTTAGTCGTTTGCTGCTGCTCTCAGTGGTTTGGGTCTCTGGGGTCTTGGGTCTGTGGTCTGGGCACTCGGTCATACTTTCAAATTGCAGTTGCAATCGCTGCAGCATTGCAAAAAGCTGGCCAGAAAGAAAGCCTTTCTTTTTAGCCTGGCCAAGAAACTGGTTGGCCGCCAGGCAACGGCAGCGACAACGGCAACGGCAACGGCCAAGAAGAGAAAGATTCGCATAAGCCAATGAAAGTATCTCGCGTTGGTTACACTCTCTTGGCTTAGTTTTTGTTTGTTTGGTTGTTGTTAGCTGTTTGTTGTTTGTTGTTTGGCCATTTGGCCGCTGCTGCTTGTAGAATGTTTCTACATAGATTTTTCCTCAGTGGGGCTCTCGGCGCCGTTGCGGAAATGTTTATCTACATCTCTGCCTCAGTCATTTCTGCAGCAGTTCAAGCGAGTGCGTTGAACTTGCCATCGAGCCAGGCATACATATACATGAACAAAGTGGAGTAGCAATACGCGAACAACACCAACAACAACACCAACAACAACACCAACAGCAACAGCAACATCAACACCAACACCAACACCAGCACAAAAGCCGAAGCAATCGGCCGACGTACCGAAAGAAATGAAAATAATTACGAGCTACCGATGCCGATATATGTATGTATGTATGTTCATATATATACATATTTATGTATATATGTATGTAACTAACCAACCAAGCCCCCAACATGCCGTGTTCCCTGCTGCTCGACAAAGTCGAACCGCCATCGCATTGTAACTCCGCACACGCATGTGTGGAGCTCAGTTCAGTTCGGCTCAGCTCAGCTCAGCTCGGCGCTGGAGCTGCCAGTGGAGGCCGTGCAGCAGGTTTTTATTATTGTTTTTGTTTTTGTTTTTGTTTTTGTTTTTATGTGGCTCTAAGTATTCTGAGGCCATTACATTTGTTACAGATTTCGGCTAAGCGATAAAAATGATCATCAGCAATGCCAGTACAATTGCATCTGCCGAGGATCACTTGGATCACTCAGGGCAATTGTAGGAGCAATTCTTTATTGTTATAAGTGCTCGCATGCCATGATGGGAATTCTAATATGCTAGCGACTATCTCATATGTAGGTCTCGGTATGCCAAAGAATTTCTTTGCGGTTCTGTTCTTGACGATCTTATGATTAAGATACGTGAGAGCAGGCACAAACAGCTTATTATTACATACGGGCTTAAGATATTGGCCAACTGATTACTACTTAGGTATCGGAGACCATCATATTAGTACACATATAATAATAATTAATGGGCTCTTGAAAATATTAATGGAAATTGATAGCTTGGAGAACCTTACAAACTCAGAACTTTTTTTAAAAGGTTTTTGTCGTTAATGTTAAGCAAAAAAAAACCTGATTCATCTTTAAAAAATATACGTTTTACAATTTAAACTGGTTTAAATTTGTTGACAAAATAATTATGTAAAGCACACAAATAATATTAATAATCATCTAATCGCTTTTTTAAATTAATTTTCCATAAAAAACAAATCTTTTCCAAACAAGTAGTTGTTGTAGCACATTTAAATTAAATACCCATTCCAGAGCAAACTTGTTGGCCCATTTTAGAGTCTAACAAATTAAGAGAAGAATTCCCCCAAAACATAATTTGTTTACGTTTTGTATGTTGTGTGGAGGTTCAGTCACATTTGGCCCTAATCAAAGCAGAGCAGAATTGCAGGTCGCTGACTCACCGACGACAACAGACAGACAAAGAACAAGCGAGGCTTTATGCGATCTCGTGTCATGGTCAAAATTTCCATAATTTTAAGACTTGTTTGCGATTACACTTTCGTCACTGCAGCCGGAGCTGTTAGCCTAATTATACAATTCTCAATACCGATTCCAATGAAAAGAAACTCTGTCCAAAAAAAAGTTGCCGTTTTTTTTTTGGGGTATTTTTGCGTAAACAAGATGAGTCAGTCATGGCTGCGATTGGGCCAAAAAAAGAGTGCTGCCAGTTTGTTATCAAGCAGGCCTCCGAAGAAGTCGTTGACTCCAACGAGCTGTTTACACGCAAAATTATTACAGATGAAAAACGAAACGGTCTCGAGCTGCAAGAGAGAGGGTAGGGGAGGGGAGTGGAGGGGAAAGCATTGTAAGAAGTGCTGGTTTACAGGTTCAACGACCGTTTTGGTTACAAGACAGCGACAAAAGAGAGGCAGCAAAATGGTAGAACCTTTTGGCAAATAAGAACGCGAAAAATAACGCAACACAAAGCGGGCGACGAATGGCCAAGAAGACATTTTGGAGCTGAGCAACAACTTTCACCAATTTGTTTTGCTTTCGCAGTTCTTTCGCTGGCAAGCGACGAGACGACAGCAATTGTCTTGCTGTCAATGCGCCAAAAGCGTCAATCCGATCAGCCATCAATATCGCTGAGCATATGGATAACTGTATGTATGTATGTATGTGGGTGAGCTGGGTTAGAACTCATTTGCTTTTCGGTCCGCCCAAAAATTAATAACTTTCCCATTAAAAGCCAATAAAGCCGCTTGCAACTTCCGTTCAGACGAAATGCCGCAAAAGTCGCGCATTTGATTAGCAGCAATGCATATGCGTGTACATCTGTGTGTGTGTGTGTGTGCGCTATGTGGCACAACAGAACGTCACGTTCTGGCCATGCCACACAGGTAAGAAACAAAAAAAAACCCCCCAACTCACACCCGCCGCCCGCTTTTTGGGCCAACGCTCGCTAATCAAATGTGTCCGTCCCCCCGATCGTTCACCCGCACGCTCCCCCACTCACACTGTCTCTCTCTCTGCCTCTCTGCCTCTCTCCCTCTTTCGTTCTGTGTTCTGGCGGCGTCTTCCAGAAGCCTCTGCTTCGTAGCAGTTAGCTTACGGTACTTTTCGTTTTCATTGCACGTCAGCGCGAGAATGTTTAGCCTAGATTCGAGCGCAGGTTCGTTGAACTGACTTGACAGCAAAGCCGAGCTGCGACTTCGGCGCTTCGCTGCTCAGCTTCGGCTCAGCTTCGCCTATGCGTCGCCTCTCTTCGTTGCCTCTTCGTTTTGCTGTCGCTGTTCCAAAGATTTTGTCTCTGCAAGTTCGTTGCCTAAGTCTTTTGTTTGGGCGTTGCCAACAAGCACGGTTTAAAGCACTCCCCAATCAGATTTGCAAAAATTCGGCAGCTTATGATCAGGCATTAGCCAAAAAACAAGAAAAAACAATCAAGCTATAGAACAAAATAAAGTCCAAGCCATGTTTGCCATAGAATCTAATGGCAAACATGGCCAAAATCGGTACAATGGCCGCAAGTCACCTCCAAGTGCAAGCACTCCAGCCAGTTGCTGCAGCCAGTCGCCAATGCAGCTGAAGAGGCAGCAAACAGCAAACAGCAAACAGCAACAGCAAGCAGCAACAGCAAAAAGCAGTTAAAGCCAATGACCGCAAGTAACTTACATTTGAAAAATGTGTGCAAAAGCACAGCGAAAGGAGCTGGCACACACACACAAGCACACACACACACACACACGCACACAACAGAGAGCTGCTCTCACAGCCACAGTTGCAAGCGAGTGGAGACGTGCCGATGCATTTTGCTGAATATAACAGTATCTCAACGGTAGCTGTGCGCGTCTGCGTCGCGGTTCTTTAGCCAGCCAGCCAGCCAGCCAACTACAACAACAACAACAACAACAATGACTACAACAATTCTGCAATTCTGTTTGCTGCTGCTGCTGCTGTTGCCAAAGATGAAACCGGTCTAAGAAATACTTCCAAGAAAATTATTGAGGGAAAGGCGCAATGCGCAAAGCTATGGCGAAAAATCAGTTTTGTTTGTTTGATGTTGCTGTTGTTGTTGTTGTTGTTGTTATTGTTGTGGAAGCCAAAGTTCTCATCAACATTCTCCTATTTCAACTTAATCATAGCAAAAGGCTTTTATAGCTGTTGAATTATTTTTTTAAAAGTACATTTATTTTAACTGACATTTTATGGCATTTAATAAACTTAGAGATCTTTAATTGGCCTTAAGGTAGCGACAATAAAACAACAAAAAACAGAGCTGGTTATTAGATTATATAAGATAGTTTATTACTTATATGACACTAATATCTTCACAAAAATGCTTATTGTCTTCATAAGTAATATTCAAAATAACTTTAAATAAATGTTGATTAAGTTTTGCTATTAAATATTTATAATAGATGTGATAAAAAATGATGCAAGTTTAATAAAATAACTATTGAATTTGAAGCATGATTCGCTGCTTGGTTTGGTTGAGATTTTTGAATGTCAGTAAATAATATACTTGATTTTTTAATTTAATTCTTGATTTTCAATCAACTGCTCTTTTTTTATTTCTGTAATTTCTTAAAAAACAATATATATGTATACATTCATTTAAGTTCTAATTGATATCTGCAACTTCTCCAGTTGCTGGCTGCCCATTCATATCGCATACAGATTGATCTTGACTGGCTTACCCAATTCGATTGGAACCACACACATTCCATGCCCCAGCAAATTGGCCACAAAATTTATGCCATGTTATTTTGATGCGATGTGAACTTGCAACTTCTGTGGAGGTTTTTTTTTTGTTTTGGGTTTTTTTTTATTGTTGCCTTGCGGCCAGCAAAATTGTTTCGCTGTGCAACAAATTGAAAATTAGCATCAAATATTTTCATAGCAACTCAATGAGCGATTGCCGCCTGGGATCGTTGCACATTGCCAAACTCTGTGCCATTATAAACAAAAACAGTGGAAAACTCTAGCCACAAAATAGCAAACAAGAGACAAGAACAACAACAACAACAACAACAGCAGAACTAAACAACGCTGCACAAAATGGGCAAAAGAACAAAAAAAAAAAAAAAAGAATTCCCAGTGACCTAATTCTGCGCTCAGTTGCAGCAATCGCAGTTATTGTAGTAGTAGTTGTTGTTGTTGTAGTTGTTGTAGTTGTTGCTATTGTTGTTGTTGCTGTCATCGCCATCGTAGCTGTTGTTAGAGTTAGTTGGCCTTTTTATACACTACCAGAAGGTACAACAACGTGAACGTTGCGTTTGTCAGATACTTTATTGAGGCAAATATACTTTTTTTTAGATAAGCAGAAGAAGAAGCAAGAAAAGAATTTACTTTTAAGGGATGTCCTTGGAGAAGAGTCTATTGAAATTCTTAATCATTATCTCATCGCTCTTATGATGTATAATAACCTTAATTATTTATAGCTTAATTAACTTCTTAACGAATTTAAGACATACTAAAAGTTTCCCGATTTCCTGATATATTAATTGGTTGTATACATTTTCACCTATGAAAACCATATTTTAAATTGAAGAAAAAAGAGTAGTTGATGTTTGCTGTAATGAAGAACATTTTTTCATTCTTGTTTTCAGTTTGTTTTCCCGGAAGTTCTATGCGCATGCGCATAGAGCGAGTCGCAGCTAGTCGAGGAACTGAGCTGGCAAATAACTGAAATTATGTTTCTGCTTGCAGCATAAGAAAAGGCCATGGCTAAAAAGAAATTGGCGAGTGCAGCGATCGCTGGGTTCGATTGCTGGCCAATACCTTACACCCCAGACAGAAAGAGATAGAAAGAGAGAGAGAGAGACGAGGAGCGGGCATGTGGAAAGGAGGTGCAATTGGAACATTCGCCCAGCGGTCATTGGGCGATTGACCGACTCGGCACTTTTCTTTTGGCCAAAAACAAAAAAACCAATTTCCTTTCGGGACAGATATGAAAATTACATATGATCGCTGGCAAGCACTCCCAGTGTTGCCATCGAGTCACCGAATCACCATTAACCTCCCTCCCGCCCTCTCCGCGGCAGTCGATTGTTGACTACGTTTGCTTAACTGGCCGCTTTTGTATGCTGTAACAGGAGCGTAATAAACACTCTCCTAACGGTGCTTTTTGCATGACCAGAGAGTGTGCAACACCAACAGCAACAACGAGGCAACTAGAAAATCCAGAGAACAAACCGTGCTCTAAGTGAAATGCTGAAGTGCATTATAACCGTACATTTAACTCACACATACACACACACACACACACACACACAAACACAATGAAATTTACCACTTTTTGCTTCTAACGTGGCTCGAATTTTGTTGAATTGATAGACAGCAAAATTTAGTGTCTGCGCCAGGTGGCAAGCAATTCTCCATTGATTTAACTTGATTTCAAAATTTGTTTTTAATGCATGGAAAATTCGATTTATTTAAAATATTTAAATTATTAATATTTATATTTGTGGCAATTTTATTACATAAAACAAGTGAAGCTATTCTACAAAACTGTCTAAATTTTAAACCAAACCGCAATCACATCAGATTATTCTGTGTTTCTGCCAACTTTACAGAATATATCTTTAATATCTAGTTTGTTGCCAAATACGATTTCTCAATATCTTATCATTTATTTATTGTTCCCATAAAAATAATAAATTTATACTGTACAATTTTCTTTATCAATAAACAAAGATGTTAATTTATCATCCCACACAGCTTAGCTACTTGACAAAATGTATATTGACAAGTTCTTCTGGTTCTTGACAACTTTTGAAATTGCCTCTTCATTAGATGCTGCCACAATATTGCGAATAGACTCGTTGAATTTATTTTGGCCTCAAGAGAAAGCAGTTTTTTTCTATTGCAGCAACAACTGTAACTGCAACACACACACACACACACACATACAGAGAGACACACGATCGCTGCGCATGCGCAACTCTGTTTTTTTCTTCTTTTTTTTTTGCAACAGCCGCAGCAGCGGCGTCTAGAATGCAATTTCTGTTTCTCTAGCGAAACGTTCGCCGTGCGCTTCTCACTGTCTATGTGTGTGTCTGTGTGTGTGTTTGAACTTTGAAAAGTGGGTGAATGTACAGTAATGTTTGCTGCATGCTGAATGCAACGTTAACACTGCTGCAGTTGCTGCTGCTGCTGCTGCTGCTGCCGCTGTTGCCAATTGGCAAAAAAAATATACGTGGCAAATTCGTGATGCACAAAGCGCTAGCGGCCCGCAGAATTGGGCACTGGGCACTTTAGAATGCATTTGTTAAGGTCTTGTCGCCAAACTGCAGCTGAGCACAAATGCAGCTGAAATATGAAATACAACTTGACATAAGCTGAGGTTAAAGACTATTTTAATGCTTTGCAGCAACTGTTATCAGCTTATCAAGCTTGCAGCATTGAAGGCCACGCCGTTTCATAAATTGGCACACTTATGCAAAGTCAACGACTCACGCACACAAACACACATCACACACACACACACAGCCGACTAGTCAAGTCGTTGCCTGAATGCAAGAGCTTAGCGCGAGGCCGAAGAAAAAACAGTTAACTTGTTTCGCGCGCTGAGCCGAAAGCAAAGCTACGCTCACCATGCGGCTCGGCTCTGTGTGTCTGCCTTTATGTGTGTGTATGTGTGTGTGTGTGTGTGTGTGTTGCGTTGCATAACTTTCATGCCAACGCAGCCAGCGACGAGTCGCCTCAAAGTTCATTCGCCTCGTGCACTCCATTCGCCTGCGCTTTCCTCTCTCTCTCTCTTTCTCTCTCTCTCTCAATCTTTCTCTCTCTCTTTGCTCCACACTATTCCTCTCAGCTGGCTCTCTGCGGCCAACAGTTTCTTAGGCTTTGGCTTTTTCTTTTTGGCTTATATACTGTTGTCGTTGTTGGTTTGATTGCTTTTCTCTTTTTTATTTTCAGAGCTTGGCTTTCGTTTGGGTTTCTTTGGCTCATCGCACTGACTGCAAACTTGGGTCTCTTGAAAAGGAATGTTTGCTGCTGTTGTTGTTGTTGTCTTTGTTGTTGTTGCTGGCGACGTTTTTGGGTGAATGTGTGTTTTATTTTTTTTTTATCTGTGGGATACGTGTGCTTGAGCACGTTGTTGTTGGTGTTGTCGCATCTCGGAAACAGAGACCCACAATATCTGTGCGTTGATCTGTGCAGCATTGTTTAAGGTCAGTTCTCTTACCTAACTTTTATTGCATTTTTCGTTTTGTTTTGTTGGTCAACCATTTTTTATTTTTTGGGTAAATAGTCGGCTTTTTTAATTAGTTACGTTTGGGTTCGTTGAACGACAGTTGAGTACTTATGATGAAACTTAAAGTGTCATGTGAAATGGCTGACTGCACTTCGAGATGAGAAGTTCAAACAATGCTCAAAGATTTTATGCCGACTCCATGAAGACAACTGCAACTAATGGATTTGTGGAACTTTCGACTAGAATATTGACAAGTGAAGAGCTAGGAGTTAATAATTTACTCAAAATTGATAGTCAACTTGAAATTTCGTGCTGTTATTATTTAAGATTTTAATTTGCATATAAGAGAATATACTATGAGTTTTCTTTAAAATCATATTTGCCGACATATTAGATGACAACATATGCTGTAAATATGCTTCAGTAAACTAAAAAACTTCGGCCCCAATCTAGTTAGGCCTCACACACCCACCATTTGCATTTGACATTGTTTTCCGCAAACAAAGAAATACTCAAAACTTGCATGTATTCAAATATTTATATGAATGTTTACATTACTCATTGTAAAATTGAAAATTTCAATAAATTTGCAATGCCCACGCAAAGTTTTCTGAGCGAAAGCACGCGAAAAACATAAAAAAAAACCTACAAAAGCTCAAAATGCTTAGAACAAAATGCATGCATATCGTGCACACACACACACACAGACAAAACTAAACGCCAAACAGCAACAACAACAACAACGCGCAGCAGTGCAAATTGTGACGCCCCAAACAAAGCACAGAGCGAGCGAGAGAGAGAGAGAGAGAGAGAGCGAGTGCTACAGAGCCCCCACGCTGTGAGCGATAGAGCAGCGATGGCCGCGACAGCGACAACGACATTCAACTTGAACTTTTTGCGCACTCGCGCGCTCTCTCGAGTGTGTGCTCATTGGCTTCGGCTGCTCGCTGCATAGAAAATATAATCAAGATCAAGTTTCTTCCGGCATTTTTGCACAATAACAAAAACTAGAGCTTTTATTGTTGTTGCTGCTGTTGGCATATGAAGAGAGCGCAAGAGCGCAATTTAAGAGAGCGCAACGCTGCAGTAGCTTTTGCATAAGTTGAGTGTCTGAGCGAATGCATGCATGTATTTGTGTGAGTTAGTGTGTGTGTGTGTAATTGTGCTTTATGGCAAGTGCATTTGCGTGTTTGTCAGTCAATCTGTTATGATGTCACTGCCAGCGATGCCTTTTCCCTGCCTCCAAAACTTGTGCATATGAACTTTATATGAATTGCTACAGTTTTGTATTTTGGAAATTTTCGATTTTACATGGCGATTTTGAAAAGTTTTCCATTTTTGCCAAAAACGCAACTCATTTTCACTCGCGTTGGAAAGCGCGTCTTCCACAAAATATGCATGCTACAGTTGCACATGCACTCACATACACACACACACTCTTACATTTTTGTATGTGTTGGGATGTGTGCGCGATTCTTGGAACACGACGAAAACGTTGCAGCGCCAACAACAAGTTGCAACAGCAGCAACAAAAACAAGTGCAACAGCAGCAGCGTCATCGTTGCAAGCAATGAACTCGATTTTGTTTTCATTGCCGCTGAATTTCTAAAACGCAGCTAATTAGTCGAGAGTGTTTGAGCTGTGGTTGTTGTTGTTGTTGTTGGCTACGCAGTCGTCGCTTCTTTAGCTGTGTTCCACTTTTCTGGCAGTTTTCCACTTTTCCTTCAGTCACCGCAACAGATTTCACACGCGGCCATGCAATTCATCATAAAAATTATTGTTAACTGCAGTCAATTGGCCAGCCGAGCAAGCAGATAAGGGGTGTGGCAGTAGAAGCTGCAAGATAGTTGCCTAAAACCAAAAAAAAAAAAAGCCAAATGAAAATAAGTTTTTCCAAGTCGCAAAGGCGCGCCTTGTGTGTGTTTGTTTAAATAAAATGAAAGTTTTTGCGCGCCAATCTTTGACACACATATAAGGCAGGCAGTCAGTCAGTCAGTCAGTCATGTAGTCAATCAGTCAGTTAGGCAGTCAGTCAGTCAGACGTGGCAGCAGACTTTGCTTAGCGGCTTGCAGGCCTAACTGCAAAACTTTGCAACGGTCGTTGCCGTTTCATTTCTCGTTGTGATTTCATTTTCTAATGTTGTCGCCTTCTCGTATTCGTATTCGATATTGTTTTCTACTTACGCTGGATTAAGTTAGACTTTATTTTTTTTCTGCTTTGTCTGGGCCAAAGATGGTCACATAAAAAGTAAGAAAAGCGCGCTCAAAAAAATAAAATCAAGCATACGCGGCTTATGACGAGACTCATCTGTTAAAAGTGAAATAGCCAAAGTTGCCCCTACAAATTGTGCGTCTGTGTGCGTGTGTGTGTGTGTGTGTGAGCAACGAAATGGTAAATGGTGAAAAGTAAAAGAGAGTCGTGCAGAGCAGCGAAAGGGAGCGCAACTCGGGAGCCGCTGAACAGTTGATGGCACCAAAGCGCTTCACTTTTTTATTTTTGTCGAAAGTTCAACAAACTTTTTGGGCAACAGCTTAGAATAAACTGTGGGTCAATAAACTATACAAGCCACAATAGTGATGATGATCGGCTGTTGCTGATGATGATGATGATGATGGTAATGCTGCCGTGGCTTTTGTTTAAGATACACGCATATAAAATTCCCGACACAAGAGGTCAATGGCAGAAGCACTGGAAGTGCCTATGAATTTTAAGAAAGGCATTGTAATGAAATGGTTTGCCTAACAATAAGCTAAACAAGCAGATGAATTCGCCCAATCGAATCTCCCAAGGCGCGGTTCCACTTTATCACATAGATACATATTTATTATGCATGTAAGGAAAAGTTGTTAAGGGGTCGTTGAATCAGAATTGATTAACTTCAGCATTTATGTTCCGTGCTTATTGATTTTTAAAATACTTATTTGGTTTGCTTTTAAAATTAACGGTCACATTCTAACGAGCGCCACCTACCCTACGTGCATGCAAACTACACCACCAACCAGCAGCGGCATTTACAGTATGGCAACTCTGCGCTTGTCGACCAACCGCCACAATGCCAACAATTATCGATTTAGAATCGATGCCAAGAAGCACGCAGCTTCGTCAAAGAATCGCCAGAAATAAACAAAACAAATAAATAATAATTAAAAATTAACAAAATATGAGCTCGCCAACAAGCAAAAATGTCAGTGAGACGAACAACAATAGCAACAAGCCAAAGAAGTCAACCAAAACCAACTCCAATGCCAAAGGCGGCACAATGGATACACGCGGTGAATTGGCGGACTTAATCAAGAAGAAGGCAGAAACATCGGTAAACAAACTAACAGAGAAATAATAATTGCAATATGCATAATTTAATGATATATGTAACGTAGGAACAACTGGCCAATCTGGAGCGACAGATTTACGCATTTGAGGGCTCCTACTTGGAGGACACTCAGCTGTGCGGCAACATAATACGCGGCTGGGAACGCTATCTTACCTCGAACAAGGCAACAAATTCAAAGGCGGACAAACGCAATCGCAAATTCAAAGATGCGGAACGTTTGTTCTCCAAGTCCAGCATTACCTCCATGGCCATCTGTAATCGTTAGTAGCACATAGTAATTGCAGCCACAAACTCCACTCATGTTTTCTAATTGAAACACAGCTGAACGCGCCAGTGAATCGGACTCCATAACCAATGAGGACTCCAGCGACAACCAGATCTCAATAAATCAGCACACAACCACTGCACACGATGGGGCAACAACCATCAAGTCGCAGGATGAAAAGGGTAAGGCATTGCACGTGGAAAGGGAAAATATCAGTAAAATGAATTAAAGATAATGATGATGATAATTCGATGCTGTAATCAAATTTCAGCAAGAAATATTAAAGAAATCAATTTATCTTAAATTTAACTTAAGCAGTGGACGATTAGGCTTAGCATGTAAAGTGAAAATCTCTCAGGCTTAAATTAATGTCTCGTCTGCAACATTTATAGATTCGCCGTCCCATCGCAGTGAGGAGCGAGCAAGTGCAGCTGGTGCCAGCAACAGCAACAAGGATCTGCCCAGTACACCAACCACGAACACAAAGAGCAAATTATCATCAAGCTCGAGTGCGACGGCCAAGAAGAGCGGACATATCAATAAGAAAATCAGACATCGATAATGTAATAATAAAGTACAAAAGTGTTTTAATCGTGTTTTTGCGTTGCACTTGTAAGATAAGAAGAATAAATTACATTAATATACAAATTTACATAGAGAAATTCATCATATATTACACTTATTTTTCTAATACTACGCATTACAATTAATCGCATATATAAATTTATATGGAAGAAATTTAATCAAACAACTATATATTTAATACGGCAACAGAATTTGTTCTTCTTCTTTTATCATTTCTTCCCCTTTTCCGGCCGATTAAATATGCCCAATATTTTGCCCCGTGTCATTTCCTTGGACTCCCGCAGACCAAGCTGATAGATCTCGTCCTGCATCGATTTGATCTTCTCCAGCAATTGATCGGGTGTCAGCGTCATCAACTCTGAAATCGATTAGTTATAGTTAGAATCAATGGAACTTTCAGACAATCTTGAGCAGAGCTTACGATTAACTTTGTCCATGTCTTCTTTGGTCATGTTCTGTGTACGATCAACGTTTGTCGTGTGTATCGGTGTGTGACTCATTGTCACAAAATCATCGATGCCCGGAAAGCTTTCCGGCCACTGTTCCGGCGATTCGCGCAGCGTTTCCATCGAAATCAGTTCCTCTTCTTTGGCGGTCTGCGTCTTCTCCATGTTGACGTAGCCCGTTGATTCTGCTCTTTCGATGTCCTCCGTATCCGACTTGAGAATTGCCTTCGATGAGAATCTTTCAATGCCGGGCTCTGTATTGCTCATTATGACGTGGATTTACTGGTTGTTTATTATATTCAGTTAAAATAATTGAATTATTTAGTTAAAAAGGCGTTTTTATTAATAACCCGTGCAATGTGACCGCATTTCTTCAACTACCGGAGTTTTCTGTTAGATTGCAGTTCCAAATTAGATTCGTTTGAACTAGTTCCGAATGTACCTATCGATAAGGCCAAGCTTGAATTGTATTGAAAAGTTGGTTTATTTACTTTGAATTATTGTGATTATATTACTAAAGAGCCTTATATAATTATTGAATATAAATGCAACATATTAAAAATTCAAAAAGTTTTCATTATCGATATAGTTATCGATGCAGCATTACTAATAAAAAAAGAAATGCTTACCAACACTACTCTAATCGAGTCTATCAAAAATATTTCGTTTTAATTCTTTCATTTCGTTGAACAAAATAAATAAATACCCTGGAAAGGAGCGTCTATTGGCCAGCAACAATCACCGCTAAAGATCGAGAACAAAGCCAAGTTCAGCAATGGCCACGTCAAAGGCCTTACTAATTTGTTTATGTCTGTTCGCCAGTAGCTGCTACGTGTCGGTGTCGGCAGACGAGCACAATCATAAGGTATTTTTTTGTATTTGGATTTGTGCTCGTATATTCGACAGCTGGTCTGTCTGTATGTATGCTGATTTGTAATTTTAATGCACCCACACACATTGTTTGTTTTTTTCAATGTACAGTACAATGACCGTGAGGAGGTTGTTCTGTGGATGAACACAGTGGGTCCATATCACAATCGACAGGAGACCTATGCGTATTTCTCGCTGCCCTTTTGCAGTGGAACCAAGTCGAGCATCTCCCATTACCATGAGACGCTCAGCGAGGCGCTGCAAGGTGTTGAGCTTGAGTTCAGCGGCTATGAGATGGAATTCAAGTTGGATGTGCAACGGACGGTCATCTGCATGGTGAAGCTGACCGAGGAGAATGTGAAGGCCTTCAAATATGCTGTGATGAACGAGTATTGGTATCAGATGTATATCGATGGGTTGCCCATTTGGGGCAAGGTTGGTGAACGGGATGAGAACGATGGCAAGTATTATATACACACGCACAAGAAGTTCGACATTGGCTACAATGGCCAGCAAATTGTGGACATAACGCTGACAACAGAAATGCGCGAAGAACTGAAGACGGATGCCAAAATTAAGTTCTCCTACGAGGTTAACTGGAAGCCAAACAAAGTTGAGTTCAAGAATCGCTTCGACAAGTATCTAGATCCAAACTTCTTTCAGCACAGAGTAAGTCTAGCAATCTGATTTGATGTGACACGTTGTAACTTATTAATTGTCTTCGTAGATCCATTGGTTTAGCATCTTCAATAGCTTTATGATGGTCATATTCTTGGTGGGACTGGTTTCAATGATATTGATGCGCACGCTGCGCAAAGATTATGCACGTTACAGCAAGGACGAGGAGGTGGATGATATGGAACGCGATTTAGGCGATGAGTATGGCTGGAAACAGGTACATGGCGATGTCTTTCGCACGCCACCCAGTGCACTTATTTTCTCGGCACTCGTTGGGGCCGGTTATCAGCTTATCTCAGTGGTGTTTTGTGTCATCATGTTTGCCATTGTCGGTGAATTGTATACGGAGTGAGTTAATATCTAAACTACTAATTGAAACAGCCAATATAACGTTTGTTTTGTAGACGTGGCTCAATGTTATCTACGGCGATATTCGTTTATGCTGCCACATCGCCAATTAATGGGTATTTTGGTGGGTCGCTTTACGCTCGACTGGGCGGTCGCTTGTGGATACGACAGATGCTTGCTTCCGCATTCGCGGTGCCCGCCGCTGTCTGTGGCACTGCATTCTTTATCAATTTTATTGCCATTGGCTACCATGCATCGCGTGCCATTCCATTTGGCACGATGGTTGCAGTGACCTGCATTTGCCTGTTTGTCATCTTGCCATTGACGCTCGTTGGCACCGTGGTCGGACGTAATTTGGATGGTCAACCGGATTTCCCCTGCCGCGTTAATGCTGTACCCAGACCCATACCCGAGAAGAAATGGTATATGGAACCATTGATCATTGTGCTGCTGGGCGGCGTGCTTCCCTTTGGTTCCATTTTCATTGAAATGTATGACTTATTTGACGCAATTGTCTATTGATTTGGATTTTCTATTAACTCCGTTTTCGTTTTTGCCTTACAGGTACTTTATCTTCACCTCGTTCTGGGCATACAAAATCTATTATGTCTATGGCTTCATGTTACTCGTGTTCACCATTTTGACTGTGGTCACCGTTTGTGTTACGATTGTGTGCACATATTTCCTCCTGAATGCCGAGGATTATCGGTGGCAGTGGACGAGCTTCATGGCTGCCGGCTCCACTTCCATTTACGTCTATGCATACTCCTTTTACTATTTCTTCTTTAAGACCAAGTATGTGAACGTTAGCTTAACTATTGCTTATTTGTTTTGTTTTTGTTTTTAATATGGCTTTATCTTGTTTTTGCAGAATGTTTGGCCTATTCCAAACGGCTTTCTATTTTGGTTACATGGCCTTGTTCAGCGGCGCTTTGGGCATAATTTGCGGAACCGTCGGCTATGTGGGCACGAATCTGTTCGTCCGCAAAATCTATTCCAATGTGAAAATAGACTAAGTTCTAACCCCACTCCCCTAACAATTTACAATTGTATTTATTGTGTAGTCTTTTAGTTAACTCCCTTTCTGTTTATATAATCCTTTTTTCCATTGTCAATGCTCCCACAATTTTCTTATCGGTGTGAATTAAATAACAACACAAAAATCAAAAAGGAAAACTAACCAAGTCAAAGGGCTCGCGCCAATGATACCAAACAACAAAAGAATCACCCCTGATCTGATCTATGTATATAAGTATAAATATATGGCACATATACTATGTATTTGTATGTATTTGTGTGCCCTGTATGTGTTTATGCGTGTGTGCAGCAGATATATTGTAATATCATAAATGCCTAGAAACTTATCAAATCTATGCGATTGCAAATGTGACTTTGAATTGTTTGCGCCAATTAAGTTTATATACATTGCAGAAATGTGCTGATTAGCAATAGTCGATAATATTATATTAATAAAGTCAATATAAAAAACGAGTTTAAATTTAGTAAAATGCAATCATCAGACAAAAGGGGAACACTTTAGATTTCTATTCAAGGCATATTGTTTACCTTGGTTAGATTAAGGAACAACTTTATCAACTGCCAATTTGACATATTAAAATTAGATCAATCAAACAATGGGGAAGTGATATGGCCACTTATCAATTATAATAACATTGACAGTGAAGAAATTCCAAGATTAGTTTTGAAGTAGTATCTCATTAAAAATCAGTGTTCAAAACAATCTTGAGTCTGCAATGTGTGAGTAAAGTATGCACTCAGTATGCACTCAAAAGACGAGTTAATTGAGATAAGGTTTATTATAGCCGATGAGGACGCGTGAGATGCGACATCTTACTAATTGATAAGCCACAAATGTAACAGTATTTTTTCAATGTGCGACTTGTTCAGTTTTGAGCCAGAACATGGATGCTAGTAAATTTATGCTAATACGATTGAGTTTTCCAGTCCCCATTTGCCCTACTTTAAATACAAATGTGTGTGTATGTTTATCTCAGTGTTTTTTTTATACTATGATACCGAAGGTATGATAGTATATTGGATTTGTGCAATGTCCGTCGTTCTGTCTGTCCGTCGGTCTGTCTGTCTGAACGACACCCTTAGACTTGAAACTTGATAAGATTTTCGCAAATCTATAAAGCTACATATCTCCCACAATTTTATGGATACAGTCACCAATTTTGGTTGGTTGGTTGTTGGCGATGTCCTTCAAAGATCATATGCCACGCCCACCTCCGTCCACCGACGCAATCAGAATTGCTAGTAACACCCTTCAAAAATCTGAAATCTGACGATTTTCGGACTATAATTTTCCCTTTCCCGACCCAAAATTACGTTTTCAACTTTAAATGTACGATTGATCTAGAAGCCAAATTATGATTAAAACGCCCTTGCTTTTGAAAATCCGTTGAGTTTTGACGAAGTTATGGCATTTTGAAGGTTCGACCTATGCCCATATTTGGTATATGCCGATTTTCGGACTATAATTTTGACTTATGTTCCGACCCAAAATTACGTTTTCAACTTTAAATGTAGGATTGATCTAGAGGCCAAAATATGAGAAAAACGCCCTTGCTTTTGAAAATCCGTTGAGTTTTGACGAAGTTATGTCATTTTGAAGGTTCGACCTGTGCCCATATCCCGATATGCCGATTTTCGAACTATAATTTTGACTTATGTTCCGACCCAAAATTACGTTTTCAACTTTAAATGTAGGATTGATCTAGAGGCCAAAATATGAGAAAAACGCCCTTGCTTTTGAAAATCCGTTGAGTTTTGACGAAGTTATGGCATTTTGAAGGTTCGACCTGTGCCCATATCCCGATATGCCGATTTTCGAACTATAATTTTGACTTATGTTCCGACCCAAAATTACGTTTTCAACTTTAAATGTAGGATTGATCTAGAGGCCAAAATATGAGAAAAACGCCCTTGCTTTTGAAAATCCGTTGAGTTTTGACGAAGTTATGGCATTTTGAAGGTCCGACCTATGCCCATATTTGGCATATGCCGATTTTCGGACTATAATTTTGACTTATGTTCCGACCCAAAATTACGTTTTCAACTTTAAATGTAGGATTGATCTAGAGGCCAAACTATGATTAAAACGCCCTCCCTTTTGAAAATGCGTTGAGTTTTGACGAAGTTATGGCATTTTGAAGGTTCGACCTATGCCCATATGCCGACTTCGGCGTTAGAAAACTTAAATGTGCATGTATTCCATAATTTGTAAGCTAGAGTCACCAAATTTGTAAGGTATATTGCTAGTAACACCCTTTAAAAAATTGGAAATAGAAATATTGGACCAATGATTGTATCATAGTATTTCGCTGTCGGTTACGTCCGACTGCAACGTTCTCTCTTGTTGTTTATATTTTTTTTAAAGGTTTGATTGTTTATATTTTTTTTTTAAGGTTTGGAAAAAATATATGTCTAATCAATATCATTAATATTCAATGGCTCTTCAACTCATCAGGTTCTAAATAATAAAGTAAATAATAAAGTATCGCATTTCTAAAGTAGTAAACATTAGGTTTGGAAAAAATTTGATGTTCTGATTGAAGTTAGTGACATGAAATGCAGCGACCTATTTTTTTAAACGAGGCCCGACATAAAAGCTATCATGTTTTCCGACATAAACTATCATAAATGTCGATATGCTGGCAATGGCACTACCCACAGCATCGGAATTTCGTGTTCTCTTCTTCTTTTCTATTCTTTTATTCCTCATTTTCTGGCGTTTATCTGATGCAAGAGCAGTTATAGGGCCTGCAGCCTACCTGGAAAAACAGCTTTCGGTCTCTAAGGCGGACTCATTGCATATAAACATTTTTGGGAAACCAATTTCAACTCGCATCGAATATCATTAAAGCAAGCAATAAAAATTTTCATGTTCTCAACTCACGGTATAAAAAGCAAAGACAAGCTCTCAGCTCAAGTCAGTCTATAGTTGCTGTCGGACTAAAGCACTTTGAGGCATCATGGAATCTTATTACGTTCTTGCGGCACTGCTGCTCAGTAAGTTTAACGGAAGCATTGCTTATGCATCCTGTAACTGAAGGATTTCTTCCGTTTTAAGGTATTAACTACACGGCGAGTGCAACGTTGTTGAACTGTAATTGTGAGCCAGGGCCAAGAGGACCGCCTGGACCGCCAGGACCGCCTGGTCCTCCAAGTGGTGGCCTAATAAGTGGCGGTGGTCTACTTGGTGGCGGTGGCCTTTGGCCACCATTTCCAGTGCCTCCATTTCAGGGACCTATAATAGGTCCAAGGGGCTTGCCAGGACCACCAGGACCGCCAGGCTACTGTTTCCCCTGCCCATTTAATTACTTTGGATCACGACAAGGCTTCGGATCAGGCTTTGTATCAAGCTTTGGACCAGTAGTCGGAGCAGGACCAGTAGTCGCACCAGGACCCGTATTAGTACCAGGAGTGCCAGGAGGTAATGGTTTCGGCCTGAGCACTTCAAATGCTGTTGGCAATCTTATTATTGTCCCACAAAGCAATAATAGACGAGCCCAGTTCTTCCGCATCACACCCGACGGCCAATTGGTCCGCATCGAAAATTCCAAAAATGAGCTCAATGAAATTCTACCGCAAAATTTCCAAGAAATGCTCGCCCAACAGACTGCTGTGCCAACAGCTGCCTCCTCAGTAACAGGCATAACACCACCTACAGAGTCCACAACCGATGATCAGTCGCCCGATAGCCTGGATGAGACCATGTTTGCAGCTGACACGGCACGCAAGGACCAGGTCAACTCTGATGCAAACGATTGGAGGCGTGTCCTCCTGCTGGGTGAGCCGCCAGCACTCCAGGCTGTCTCCCCTGAGCCGGGCACCGCCAAACAGCTGGAAAACAGCATGGACACCTTTCAGCAAGCACTGATTGATCTGAGGGATAAGTATTCCACTCTAATGCACGCTCCACGTTCCAGCGATTCACGATATGCAGTAGCTGGATAGAAACTGGGATATTCCAGATGACACTTGCTATTGCACGTTCTCATAATTCCAATAAAACTTCTTGACACATTCCTATCTAAATACATTTTAATTGGTTTAAATTTGTCAGAGGATAATAGAGGGCAGTGCTTCAACATAAAGCACCTGTGCGAAGTGGAACTTTGGCAAAACTTCTTCGATTTTACAAACCCAGGACTATTCAGTATTGGTAGTTGTTGTAATCTGACTAAATACAATATTTACAAAGTAAGTTTCAAAATTATAAGTGATCCCAAGTCTCAGCAGATTTATTTGTAATCAAGACTAAGCAGATAATATCAAAATAAGAATACACATCATAATTTCTTATCCGGCTTGTAGGTTCACTAAGGATCACAAAATACCGAGGTAAGAATCCTGATTTAACGCCACTATAAAAGCTATCTTGATATAGAATCAGCTAAACTCAGTTTGCCAAAAACGGCCTACCTTATAATAATAAAGTTCCAGAAATAAATATATTTGGGTATTTCCATTGTCGTCACATTTCCTCACATTTGGAATATTGTTAAGAGCAAAAGGCAGTCTCCGTCGGTTTTTTGGTTGCAATAAACATGTCAGCAAAAAAATAAAACTCCAAGTTGTTGTCACGTGGAGGCTTATTGTTAATAAATTATAGCTACCAAATCGGCAGACGGTCAAATTTTCACGTGAATATCACGTTCACAACAATATAAATGTTCATGTACAATTTAGATTGGGAGTACATAAAGCCATAGCGATATATGTATATATAGACTTACTGATAATGCAAACATAATAATAGTTTTGCCATATGTTGGGGACCTTAGTCCACCATCATGAGTCGTATCAAGAATTGGAATTGGAATAGAACTAGAAACAGGCACATGTCTCGTTGGCTCCGTTGTTGCTTATTATTATCGTCAGCCTCAATAATTAAAATATATTGATTAACAATATGTAGTTATGAATAAATGTAACGATTTAAGAAATTAACCTACGGTATTTAAAATTGGATGCGTGATTCTTCGTTAAATTTCTTCTTTTATCCCCAAAGTTTATCTAAGTATGAATAGGATGTATAAACCTAAGTTGTAAAAACTGTTTAATTTATATAAGACCATATATTAAAAGTCTTTCAATTACTTATAATTCAACACGTGTGCTATATTTTTATTATATTAGATTAGATTTAGAAAGATAGTCATAACTAATCCAAAGTCTTAGCAATATTTAGTCTAATTTACAATCTTTCATAGTACAGTTTAACAAAAATACAAAGCGTGAATCTCATATAAATGTCTTTGAATTCAAGATAAGAACATCTAATAATTTATTAACCAATTTGTAAGTTCACAAAGAATCCGTTACAACCGTTACAGCTGTTATTATAAAAAACTAATAGGTAAACTCAGTCATGGGTTTAAAGTTTCCGTCAAAAACGGATTATCTTCTGACAGAAAATATACGTAGCGGATATTTTAACAACAATTTCGCCATATATTTATGTATAAATTAATTTAACATTGGGATTACTATCTACGCCAAAATGCCAAAAATTTGATTAACAGCAATCTTTGGACTATATTTTTAATGATAATGCGTGGATGAGAATCGTTTTGCACACAGGAGTTCGACTATTAATTAAAGTTAAGAGTTATTCAAGCTGTAAATCAATCACAGGCTGTCTTTCCATCGCCAACACAGGCGGCAAAGGCCATCATGTGGGGAATGGAGTTCTGCTCGTAGACGCCAGTGAAGAGATGCGCCCAAGGACCCGACGCAAAGACGCCAACGTCTTCGCCACCATGCGTCTCGGACTCTAGGGGAGCAGTAGCGGGGAATAGCTGTTCGGGATCGTTGTCAGTCAGTGCCAAGGACATGGGATCAAAACGCTCGTGTGCCTCCGTATCGTAGTAGGTTTCGAAACTCCTGCCATTGGCATAGCTCAATGGCAAATATGATTTGCCATCGGTGCCCGGGGATTTGGCTGGCCCAAAGATATCACTGCCACGTGGCTGATATCCGCCCAGGCTGAAAGTGTGCGAGTGATCCGACGTAACCACAATCAGTGTGTCTTCCTCACTGGTCATCTCACGCGCACGCCTCACAGCCTTGGACAGCTCGGCGGTCTCGTCCAGCGCAATGCGTGCCATTGTATCATGGTGGCTAATATCAATTTTGCCACCCTCCACAAACAGGAAGTAGCCGTTCTTCTCATTCTCAAGCATCTCGATGGCCTTCTCCGTCATCTCCTCCAGCGTGGGCTCGTTGTTATCCTCATCGGCTAGCTGCTCCAGATGGTAGTGCATGTGGCTCTTGCTGAACAGACCCAAAAGACGATCCGTTTCACTGGCATCAACCTTCAGCAACTTCTTGCGAGTCTTCACATAGGTGTTGCCCTCGGACAGGGCCTCGAATTCGTCGACCAGATTGCGGCCATCTGTACGACGTCCTTTGTCGTAGTGCTCGGGATCAAAGAAGTTACGCTTACCGCCGCCAAGCACGACCTTCAGTTTGCTGCCCACCTCACCATGAATGAGTTGTACCGCAATGTCGTCCAGTCCGCTGGCCAGCTCACCACAAGCCTCCTCTAGCACAGCATTATTCTCCCACTCACGATCCGCAGTGTGGGCATAGACGCCCGAAGGAGACGCGTGTGTGACACGTGTAGTGGTAACGAGTCCAGCTGCCTTGCCGGCATCCATTGCCCATTTGCCCACGGAGAAGACGTGGTTCGCTTGGTTGGCCATGGCCAGGCAATCACCGCGTTTGATGTGAGCATTGACTCCAATAGTACCGTAGTTGGCCTTGACGCCGCACAGATACGATGTGGATGTTGACGCCGAGTCGGGCACAATCTTATCGACGCAATAGGTCTTTGATAGGCCCGTGTAGGGAAATTCCTCAAAAGACAGCTTCTTCTCCTCGCCGCCAATATAGCTTCTAGCTGCAGCCAACGTTGCCAGTCCCATGCCATCGCCCAGGAAGAGTATAATGTTCTTTGCGCGCTTTGTATTCCGCACATAGTTGAGCTTCTCCTGAATGTGCTCCTTGCTGGCCGACAGCCAATAATCCTGTGTGTCCTCGCCGTTAATGCGGTTCGCTCCCATACGCGCACTTGATGGCAGCGACGGATGCATCAACTCTTCGTCATTATCCTCAGGTACCTGGCCCGGCACTGCTCCGCCCAGCACATTGCCGGCCAAGAGGAGCAGCGGCCAAAGTCCGCTCAGAAATCGTTTAGTTAGCATATTTTTCTTTTCGGGTTCTCAGCTCGGGAGTTGAGCAAATACTGAACTAAGCAGGCGCTGAGCATTGCTGCTTTATAGATGCGATTTTAGCGGCTGCAATTAATTTGAAGTGATGATTGTTCGTTTTCGGTTGTGGGCACTTCTGGGGGAGGTGCAAGTGTTAAAACAGCACTTGAGCTGTCGATCGATTGACACATTCAAAAATCACACAATACCAGGTAATATACGACTTGGAGTAGCGGGATTACAAAAACAAAGGCCCACTTTGTTGGCTATAAAACCATGAGTGCTTTCGGTAGCAAAACAGTCTAACGGCAGCCGTCGGGCGGATCGAAATTAAATCGAGGCTTCCGATTATTTTACCAAATGGCAAATAGTATATTTGAGAGTACTTGTTTGCTGCTGGCAATTGTCGGACTGGTCACCTGTCCAGTCTGGGCTGAACCAACCGATGAGCAGGATAATGGTGAGTAATGTTAAGAAGTTGATGGTGATAATCTGATTAGTACCAATTATTTAATTTTTTTTTTTTTTGTTTATTAGTTTTTATAATGTGATTAATTTACGACCACGTTGTATGTTTAATTCCAATTACATATGTTTATTGCTTATTATTTTGTTAACATTATAAATAACTCTTATCACAAATACATTGTTACACTTTAGTTATCATAGTAATCTATTAGCAATATTGTATATATTTTATCTATACTATTTAGTCGATCTACAAATCGATTAACTGTTGAAAGTTTGAATTTCAAACATTACCAAGCAGTTTTGATTTGACTATCTACGAAAAAGATTTACAATTTGATTAGCAATCTGATTAATGATTACCCAACAGCACAACATCCACGTTTGCGCATCTCACGTGAATTTGCCGAAATTGAGGAGGAGCTGAACACACGTTTCTGGTACGATAAGGCCCAATCGATACTGACCGATAAGCTGGAGCACCACAAACATTTGAATGAGAATCGTGCCAAGAATGTGATACTCTTCCTGGGCGATGGCATGTCCGTGCACACGATTGCCGCGACGCGTGCCTTCATGGGTGATAGCAACAAGCAGGTCTTTTTCGAGAAGTTCCCCTATGTGGGTCTGTCCAAGACCTATGCGGTGGATGAGCGCACTCCAGACTCGGCCAGCACGGCGACGGCATATTTGAGTGGTGTCAAGGGCAACTATGGCACCATTGGCGTCAATGCGCAGGTGGAACGTGGCGATTGCCTGGCGGCAACCGACAGCAGCACGCACACGGAGAGCATTGCCCAGTGGGCGCAGGAGTCGCGCAAATGGACGGGTCTGGTGACAACGGCTCGGGTGACGCACGCCTCGCCCGCCGGTGTTTACGCCCATGTGGCCGATCGTAGTTGGGAGCGTGATGACAGGATTACCAAGGATGGCTGCAGTGCCGAAGTAAACACCGACATTGCGCGACAGCTGGTGGAGTGGCCAGTGGGTAAAAATTTGCGTGTGGTGCTGGGTGGCGGACGTGCCTATTTCCGTGACAAGAGCATGACCGATGAGGAGGGCTTTGCGGGCAAGCGCAAGGATGGGCGCGATTTGATCGATGACTGGCAGCAGGACAAGCAGCAGCAGGGCGCTGATGCACACTACGTCTGGTCGCGCAAAGGTCTCCACAACGTGGACCTCAGCAAGACGGATTATCTGCTGGGTCTATTCGATGCCAGCCATTGTAGCTACCATCGTGAGCGACCGCAAACAAATGGTGAATACGATGAACCCTCACTCTCCGAGATGACAGAGGCGGCCATCAATGTGCTGAGTCGCAGTGAGAATGGCTACTTCCTCTTCGTGGAGAGCAGTGGAATTGACAAGGCACATCATGCGACGAAAGCACGCAAAGCACTCGAGGAAACCGAGGAGTTTGCCCGCACCATTGAGCTGGCCCGCAGTATGACTTCGGAGGAGGACACGCTCATCGTTGTCACCTCGGATCACTCCCATACAATGACCATCAATGGATACCCGGTAAGTTGCCTATTAATGCAGCTTTCGTTTTGTTACTTAATTCCTATTTGTTTCTTTGCAGTATCGCCGCCAAGATATCCTATCACTGGCTCCAAATCTGGCCACCGATGAGGTGCCCTTCACCATTCTCTCCTATGCCAGTGGACCGGGCTTTGTGAATACCTACGACGAGGCTGGTCGCATGGATCTGACGAATGTGGACACTACAGATCCACACTTCAAATTCCAGGCCACAGTTCCACTTAGGTCGGAGACCCATGGCGGCGAAGATGTGGCTGTCTTTGCATCCGGTCCGCACGAGCATTTCTTTTCCGGCAACTATGAGCAGACGACGATTCCCGCTCTTATGGCCTATGCGGCCAACATTGGTCCCTTTGCCCAGGACAAGCTGAGAGAGTCTTAGTTTGATTAAAGTGATTATTGTGATTAACAGATTATAGAATAAGATTGCCATAAGTATTTATATAATACATGAAGTGAAGTGGGTTGTGTCGTCAAAGATTCGATGGTAATTTCAGATGGGGATTAAGTTATTAATACCCTATCGCTCGCTATCAGCTGAGATAGACAAATATAGTATAAGTCATATATTTATATATAAATGACATCAGATACACTTTGTATATATTATTTACGAGTAACGTCATAAAATGTTGACTTTCCAGGGGAATTCACTCAAAAATTAACAACCAAACACGTATTTATTTAAATTCTACGCACATATATGTCAAATGTACCATCGTTTAATATTTGATTTGTTTTCTTTGTTTTGTTTTTGTTTTTTTGTTTTGTATAAATTTTCGTTAAATACATGTCGTATCATCTTTCTTAGGCTAAATTCGACTCTATTTGTTTCAAGTCAATCGCTCTATTTACACTTGTTTTATTTTCTTGAAGAAATCAGTAGACTAAATGTTAAATTGATACTCAATGCAAAACTATAGCTAAAAAAAAACTATATTTATATCTAGCAATAAATGCGTTTTCTTTATGAAATACAAATGGTAAATGATATAAAAAAAAACACGAGAAAGATAATAATAAATGATGCTGAATAATTGCCAGGGAGTCGTTGCATAGTAAAAATAATATGTCTAATTTGATGATAGAAGAAAACTACTTAAATCTAGAATTGTATAATGTGTCCAGCTAGTTGTCCGTTGGGAGTTACATTGCAAACGGGGTTCTTAAAACAGACTTTAGGCATGGGTTTAGGGTGCGTGCAGTGGGTTTGTTTCTTTTTATAAGGTCTCCACCAGCTGCGCCGGCGACGGATGCTTAACAACATCGGTAGTCGCTTCAGCAGGCGTAGCTGCCGTCGTCTCGTCTTCATTGAGATCGGTATTGACTTCTTCCGGGCCGGTATTGCCCACATCCAGATCTAGTGTTTTTGGCAGCGGTCCAATTTTCTGCAATATGTCTACGGGCATAATCTCACGCATCGTCGGCACCGGCTGCACGTTGAAATGTGACGACAACGTGGGCAACGGCGGGGGCGTAAAGTATGGTGGCAACAAAGCTGGTGGCGGCGTCAATGTCAAGGGCGGTGCTGTCAAAACGGGGACGGGTCCGGGTAAAGGCAATGGCAATTGCAAAGGTACAGGCACTGGCACAGGCGCTGGTATCGAAGCAATGGAGGGCACGGCGGATAGCACAGGCGCTGGAGCTGGTGGATAGCAGGGATAGCTCTGTGCCCCCAGCACAGGTATCGGTTGTGAGGCGATGGATGGTGGTGCGGCGGGACGGGGCACCGTTGCCATTGGTGGTGGACCCCGCAAATAATGTGGCAGACCATGCTGTAGTGGTGGCGGGGGATGCTTGCTAAAGAACTCCTGCAGCATGGCATCCGCTTGCGCCGGCAACGGCGGTGGCCGATGCCTCAAAAACGCTGGCATTGGCAGGCGTCCAGATTTGACCAGCATGGCCATATACTTGGGATCGAAGCGAGGTGGAGGATGCGACACTAATGATCGCAGTTTGCGCTCCCATGACTTAACAATTACGCCCTTCATCGGTTCGAAGTGATAGTAGCGGAACCTCGGCTTCTTTTGCACCAGCACTGGTTTCTCCTGATTTGGAGGCTTTGGCGCAACGGGTGGCAGTACTGCTGGCATCGCCAACAGCTGTTCGCGGATGCGCTGCAATCGAAGTGCCATGGCGGCACAGCGATCACGACACAGACTCACTCCACGCTCCACGGCTGTTTCGATCTTGATGCGATCCTCGCTATCGCTCTCGTAAGTGGGCAACACGTTATCCACAAAGTTGACGCGCTTGCGTTTGGGTTTACTGCATGTGGGGAATTGTGAATTGGAATTAATCAAGAATTTTACATTTCGAATACGATTTCAGCATTCTTACCTCTTGTCCTCGGGGGGTTCCTCCTGCACAATGTCAGGTATATTCGATGGCTGCACTGCTGGCTCGATGGATGGCACAATTTCCAGCACATTACCCTTTTGCACGGCCACCTGCACAACCGGAGCCATGGGCAGTTCTCGCAGCACTGTTGACGGCGGCATCAGGCTGATAGCATTGTAATCGTAATCCATGGGTGCAACTATCGCACCCGTAGAGTACTCCTTGTATTGGGCATAGGCCTGGTCCATGTTGTAGGCGGAGTCCATGTACGCATAGCCATCATATTGCTCACCACTCGCATCCTGGTGCATCATCATCGACATATTATAGTAGTAGGCAGCCGCCTCCATGCTCTGATTCTCCACAAAGTAATCATCGAATATCTGGGCGTGTGGAGATCTCGATCTGCTTTTTGTATGGCTGCGTCTGCGCGACCTTGAACGGGACCGGGACCAGCTACGTCGCATCGGTGGTGACGGTGGCTTGAAGGGCAGTGGTGAACGCGAAAAGCAGCGCTCGCGACTGTAGGAGCGACGTCGCGACATCTTCGGTGGTGGTGAGCGTGGACCCATTATCTTCCCCGACGGTGACAATGAGCTACGTCTTCGTCCCAACGTCGGCTTCACGCTCCGCCAGCGCAACGGACTCCGACTGCGCGTCCGACTGCGACTCGCACTGGGGCTGCGGCTGCGTCCCACTCCCAAACGTCCTTTGCCAAAGCGTGGTCGTCGGGACAACGGCATCGGACGACGACGACGTGGACTTGGCGAACGAGTTGAGTCCTTGCCGCGACTGGGTCGCATATTACGGCGGAAACGATTCCGCGATTTCGAACGGGATTTGGAGCGGTCGCGTGTGCGTGGTCGCTTAAGCTGGTGCTGCTGCTGTTGCTGGTGTGGATGGTGTGGCTGGTGTTGCTGGTGTGAATGATGGTGAGGATAGTGCTGGTGCTGCGAGTGCTGATGCTGCTGCTGCTGGACACGCGGCTCTTTGGAGCGTGTCTCCACTATGGTGGGCTTCACAATCGCTATCTCTTTGGGTGGCTTTGTAAGCTTCTCCTCGGGCGACTGCGGCTGAGGCTGTGGCGCCACTTCTGCTTCATCCTTATCGAAAATGGCGGGCTTTCGTGAGAGTTTAAGGGGTGAAATTGTTAGCTTGATGGCCTCGCGATTCGCATCAAAGATTTTATTGATTGGCGACACTGGGATTGGCAGCTGCGTCTGCTCCTGCTGCAGCTGCTGCTGCTCCAGTTGTTGCTGCTGCTGCTGTTGTTGTTGATGTTGCCGCTGTTGCTCCTCCTCGCTGACTGACTTGAGCTCTGGTTTCCTATATTTGTTCATAATCGCATTGCGCTGCATCAGGAACAACGATTCCATTTTGAGCAGCTCCTCGCTAATGTCATCGCCAGAGTCGTAGTTCTCACGCATCATCTGAATGCGCGCCAGATTATCTTCGAGACTCTTTAGTTTGCGCAAATCCTTGCTGACATTGTTCTTCTTGTGGCTCAGTAGCTGCTTGCCACAAACTGCATCTTCTCGAGCATCGCCAGCAGCTGGCTGCGTTTGCAATTGTTGCTCCTGTTGCTGCGTCAGTTGCTTACTATTGTCATCTTCTTCGATGCTGGAGTCATCATCATCATCATCGTCGGAGCTGCTGCTGCTACTACTGCTGCTGCTGGACGTAGCTTCTGTATCGCTGGATGATTCTTCGGCAGTGGAATTACTTAAGGAACTATTTGTGTTTGCCTCCGTATTGGCAGCTGTTGTTGCTTCACTCGCGCTGCCTCCCATTTTAATACTCTTCATGAACTTCTCGTAAAGATCATGTATGTGGATCAGCGCCTTGTCGGGCACAGCTCCTTCTGCTCCTGCTGCTTCGGCTGTTGCTGATGCTTCGGCTGCAGCATTTGCTGTTGCAAGTTGTTGTTGTTGTGGCTGCTTGGGTTTTGGGGGCGGTGTGCTTTTTGTATTCCACAGCGAATTCGAATCCTCATCATCCCCGTTAAAGCGTGTCGCAATTGTGGATGCCGGATTTTTGGGTGTATTACTGTCACCAAACGCCATGGAGTCATCGTTCTCCCAGTTGTCTATGTAGTCATCTGTGTCGGGACTGTGCCCATCCGCCTTATTGGCAGCTGTCGTCGTCGTTATCGTCGCTGGCGGAGGCGGTGCATTGGCAGCCAGGACACCATTGCGCACGGGAACATCTCGCTCCATGTCGCGTTGCGGTTGTGGTGGTGGCGTCGTATCGCGCTCCACTTTGATTTGTCGCATTGTGAGCAGTGGCGGTGTTCTGCTGCGATTCTTCTCCTGCTTGATGGCACGCTCCATGAACTCATCGTTGTGCCGCTGCGACTTCGAGTCGAGCTCTGGTCTGCTGTGATGTCTGTCGCTTTGCGCATGCATGCTGTGACGTAGTGACTCCATTGAGCGTCGGGGCGACAGCCGACTGGACACTTCGCTTAATACTACTTCACGCTTCAAGGGATTCGTCTGCCGTTGCGGGACGCCGCCCCGCTCGGGTGTGCTACTGCTCTTGGCATGGCGACTGCTTGAGCTAGCTGGCGAAGGTCCGATGGGCTCCTTAATGTTCATCTGCGACTCCTTGGGTGCCTCCTTTTTGTTGCGATGCTCGGTACTCTGGCGTAGCAGTTGCTCCTTATTGGCCAGCAGCGCCTCTAAGTGCAGATCATTTTCCTCGAGCAGTGCACCAATACGTATGTAAATCTCGCTGTGGATCTTTAGTTGCGGTGCTTTCGCCGTCGCCGCTGTTGGCTTGGGCGAGTCTGCCACCAGTGCAGCAACTGGCTTGGGCGTCAAGTGTCGGATTTCCAGTGGCGGCGTTGTGCTTCGCTCCACTGTAGTTGCAATATTCATTTTGGCAGTAGTAGGTTCACCAGACAGGTGATTCGGGGTAGGACTGCCCGGTTTGTTCAGTCTTGGCGGCGATTCGGCAAATATGTCGAAAGATTTGGGTGAATTGACAGCGTGTGTCGATTGCTCCAGATGCTTCTCCGCATCTTGGACAGCTGCACTATTGGCCTGTGGCAGTGGCGGCGTCTTTGCCCCGCTCTCGGACATGCGACTTTTACTTCGACTTCGTCTATGTTGGCTGGGCTTGGTTTTCAGCGTGATGTTCTCGATGCGATCTCGTCGCTCATCTTTAGCTGCAGCGGCAGTAAGTTTGTCGGTTGACCGAGACGTAGCTTTATCTTTAGAACTATTAGCTTCTCGTTGCCTTTCCTTGGAGAGTTCTTTGCGCTTCTCAATGGATCGATCCAGCTGCTTCTCCTTGGAGCTATCCAATCGCTTCTCCCTGGAGCGTTCCCTCGGCTTGACCTTGAAATGTTCATTCTTCTCCGTGTTGCGCTCCATTCTTCTATCTTTGGAGCGATCTCTCTGCTTGGCTCGATCTCTCTGATTGGAGCATGCACTCTGCTTATCATTGGAACGCTCCGGGTTCTTTTCCTTATAACGCTCTCTCGAGCGCTCCCTTGGCCTCACTCTTGAGCTAGTTGTTTTTGTCTCCCGGGAACGATCGCTTAGTCTCTCCCTCAAGAGATTCCTACGATTCTCTTCGCGCCCCCTGGGCGTATCCCGGCTTCGATTACACTGCTCCTTTTGCGCACCATCACTGGAAGTTTCATTGGAGTTGGATGAGGGCAGTTGCGACTCTTTTGGTTTACAGCTCTTGTGCTGCGCATTGCTGCACTCCGAAACTAAATTGAAAACAAACGATACTGGTGGCACCGATGTTGTCCAGCTGTGTGAAGACATCAAATCAAAAATGAAAGGATTTGGGTTTTGTTTTTGCTAATCGAATGATCACTGTCTATTAATAGTTGTACTCACATTAAGACGGACTGCGGCGGCTTGCCGCCTTGACTTTGGCCTTGCGCCTGACCGGGTGGCAGTGCCGGGCCGTAGGCACCAACACCAGCCGAGGACGACTGTTGACCTTGGATTCCATTGCATGACGACGCTGTCGAAGAGGGTGGCGTTGCGCACCTGGGTGTAGCACCGCGCTTTGGTGCCGGTGGTCGTGCATAGAATGGGGAGCGGGCGCCGCGAATTCCACCACGCTGCAATCTAGGCATATAGCCCAAACGAGAGTAGTCGAAACACGGCGGACGCATATGAAAACTAAGTGGATTCAGGCCCATAAAGGGATGGTGGGGTGCGGGTGGCTGTGGTGGCTGTGGTGCTGCTGCCGCAGCTGCTTCCTCTTGCTTTTCCTTACGCGCCTGCTGCACATCCTCCACATTCTTTTGCTCATCATCGCCGGAGGAGTCCGTATCGGAGTACAAACCTTCACTATCATCAGCATCCTCCGTTGATGCAGCCAATGCCGTGGACACTTCTGCTGCCGTTGCACTGCCATTTTCAAGTGACAGCGGTGACGATGGCTTCTCGTTGGTTGCAATTTTAGCGGTGGCCTCCTTTCGTCTGATGGCCTCCAGCTCTAAAATAGCGCGCTCTTTTTCCCCACAGTTGACCGCCGTATCGATTTGTGTCAGCTTGCGCAATGCTTTGTTCATAACGTCCTTGGCGAGCAATTTCTTCGGTGCCGGACTGGCACTGGCATTCTCTGCCTGCTGATGCGGTGGTGTCACCAACTCACCCGGCTCCAAGCTATTCTCACCGTCTTGCAATTCATCGGCAATGAAAGGCGTCTTCTGCGAATCAGTGACTCCGCTTCCAACTCCGACTCCGCCGCCGCCGCCGTCGTCGTCGCCTTCTCCTTCGTTGCGCGTCATTTGCGACATTTTCGCATAAACTTAGCGTTGAAAATGTTTTTGGTGTGTAGAACTTGCCTGTATTCAGTTTCAATGGCGGCGCCGCGTTTTCTTCTTACCTTGGTTTGCTTTGCACACGATGAAAGTATGTAGTAATCAATGCGATTGCGGGGTGCGGGTGTTGGTCATCCTCATGGACGGTGGCGGTGGAATAGTTGCTCGGTTGTTGCTACGATTGCTGATGGACGCCCTTTCTTCGATTTTCGTCGTACGGCACACACGCTTCGTTGCATCCACGTGCACACGTTTTGGGTTTGCTTTTGTTTGAATACTTCATGTAAAAAAGTGTTTATACATTTTCAAAGAGCTGATGTTCATTTTTGGGTCATGACTTGCGCAGACGATACCGATAATTTTAGGGCTGCAATGAGCTCGATGGCATCGATTACACAAATAAAATGATGCGTTAAAAAACTAACTTTATTTTCGCTCTTCAGTTGTTTATGACATATTTAAAAATCTCGTGATTTTTTTTTTCAATTTAAATAATATACATAAATATTAGTTTTACTAATACTAATCTCAATAACAATTTTTAGGTCGATATCAAATTGTGTTCAGCTTAAAAGTATGCAACGAAATCACTCTTACAGTTTGAGAGCCACTAATGGTTAAGACCTCAACTATCGGTAAGTTGACACTTAGTAACGATATATTTCAAATTGATTAAACGGTAGCATGTTAATTTTGTTCATTAATTAAAGGCCAATAATTCATATGACTTTTATGGCAGTAAATTGAGCGTAATTCAGTCAAAACATGACACTTTACCAACAAAACGCCACTTATTTCCGCTTCCTATGCCCACAGCAAAGCAATGCGCACTCAAATGCGAAGTGCAAATAAATGACAAATAACGAATACAATTGCCATTCTGCCTGGCACCCAACTCAAGCGAAACGTTTTTGGAGCTAGCAATGAGGAAAAGCCACAGCGCCTGATTATGACATAGCCACAAAAGCACATCATCACACAGAAGGAAAAATAAGAAGGGCCCGGCGGCTGTGGCTTTGCCACTTGCCACCAGCCGATTGCAGCAGATCCAAATGCAGAAGAGAAAAGAGTGCAGCGAATCATGATTTGGGTTTTGGGTTTTTAGCTGCTGGGTTGGCCAGCAGCAACAATTGCAGCGCCACAGTTTTTCTCTGCTTTGTATTTGCATGCAACTTTCACCGGCTGCTGCGTCGCTATCTCTGCTGCTACTGCTTGGACTGATGCTGCTGCGACAGCTGCTTTTGCTGTCGCTGCAAAGGCGAAAGGTGCAATTTAATTTGTGGCGCCCCACAATAACCTTACTGGCTGGCTTTGTCTTTGTTATTACTCGTATTTAAGGTGTAATTTTATTTTCGTTGCTTTTCTACTGAAGTTTATCGCATTACAAAAAAAAAAAAAAACCTCCAAAATGTGACTTGTTATCGCTTTCGAAAATCGCATTTGCTAAGTGAATTTGCAATAAGAAAAATCCACCATTGTGTTTCAAGATGTCGACAGAAAATAATAAAAAAAAACCCCGAATCAAGATAAATATTCATAAGTACATATACACTTTTATATACTTATTGAAGCTGGAGCGCAACACGCGGACTTTGACATTTTGGGATTTGTGTGGTGCCATAATTTTGACACCTCGGTGTGAAAACCTTGCTCATTGTTTTCATTCACGCTTAGCTCCTGGATATTTGTAAACATGCGTAGATAGGATGAACAATGCGCATATTTGTTGTCATTTTGCCTTGAATCATCATTGATTTATTATAAATTGTTGATAGTTCTTCAATGATCATTTTAGTTTACTTGATGACTTATCGTACTTTTCCACAGCACTTTGGTTGTAGGGGGCCTGTTCTCTAAATTTTGATACTCGAAACACTCCCACAGCTACAAATCCGGCAATTAACATTTCTAAATGCCATTTCAATTCAAATATGTAGCTTCAATTGTTGTACATATAGTCGAGTATTTATGATCTGCTTAGCAAATAATAACACAAAAGCGTTAAAAGCGCAACGCTGCATGGGCATTGAGGGCGACGTTGTTGTTGTTGTTGGTGTTGTAGTTGCTTGTTGCTTGTTGTTGCTGTTGTTGTTGACAAATGAACACTGCAAATGCCACTGCCTCCAGCTACAGCTCCAGCAACAACTCCACCAACCAACCAACCAACAGCAAGTCATTGACATTCAGCGCGAAGAGCCGAACCAAACAACTCGAGGGGGCTTGAACTAGAAAACAGGCAAATGGGCTTGGCAGAACGGATGGTGTTAATCACTTAAAAAAAAATAAAAATAAAAATACATTCAAAACTAATGCCAATTGGCATTTATATACAATAACAATAACGATTATTATATTTACAATGTGAGCAAGTAAATTTCACTGCTCACAGCAAAACCATCACTAATTTGCGGATCTACACAGAGATATAATGGTAGATCTCTAACAGCAATTAACGGTCTCGCTCTGCTTTTGTTCCAGTCCAAATTAATGAAATTCATTTACTAATGCTTTCATCACATGCACACTGAGAACCACTTGGAGAAGCACCAAGGAAGTGCTGGTGAGAGGGGCTGCCGTAAGTGTTATATTTGTGAGGTGCTAATCGCATATAGCATCTTCGTGAAGAGTCGGAGCAGGGGCAGATCGCTTTGACTTATTTTTCTTGCTGTTAAATCACTTAACAAACAAAAACCTGTTCAAGCCAATTGTTTTGCTTCGATGACAAACTGTAGTCTGTTAAAGCAATATAAAATTGGGAAGGAATGGATCTACACTATAATTACCAAGTCACAACAGAAATACGACATCGGGACTTTTTCTTCCAAAAAAGAAAAAGAAAATTATGTCAATAAATATAGTTCTATACAAGTGGCACATGCTACATTGTTTTATGTGAATACCCCTTGGATCTGCGCATTATAATACAAAATCCCCGCTTAAAACTAATTGCATTTTGTTATAGCACCAAAGCATCAACGATATCTCTAAAATATTTATGTATGTAATTACATTTGTAATGCCGTACACAATATTATAGATTTGGAATGGAATGTTTAAAGCAAAACAATAACAATAATTACGAAACTCGAAGAGAAATTCTGAAAATTAAGTGCATTAGAAATCGATTCGTTTTAGTTGTTATTCCTAGAGTAGAGCATTACAAATTCGTCTCGAACTATAAATTAATATATATTATTGTTCAGACATCGCATGACAAAAAATTGCTGATTTTTTACGTAGAGTTTGTTTTTTTCCTGTGCTTGTTTACCTTTTTATTTTATTTTTGTTTTTACCTCTTTTTTTTAGTATTAGCTAATTTTAACCGAAATCAAAATGGCGACGCTGCTGAACAGCAACTAACGACTACAAATAAAAACATTGTTTTTTTTTTTGTTGCCGCTGATGTTAATATTTATGAGATTTTTTTTACACATCTGTGCTTGGTTGGATGTGTGTATCTGTGTTTGCATAGTACATATATGAATGAGTACATGAATACATATGCCAGTATCTTTCACCGCTCCCTGTTCAGCCGTAGAGCGCTTTTGTTTTCCTTTTGTTGCCGCTGCTTAATTCCCAGACATGCGCCTAAGCCGGCGTTGGTGCCAAGTCGTTGCTTGGTACCGTCAGCTCCCTAGTCAAGTTTGCTTGGCGTAGATAAAATTACAGTAAAACTAATCAGGAAAAAATCATCACAATAAAATGAGAAAAATGTAATTTGTAGGCGTCTTTAATGGTTAACAATTTTGAATATCAAATAAATCCCTCATTGATTTTTGCAATCAATTGCGCAGTAGACAATTTATAATGGGTATGCCATATGCATATAAACAGCGATAGTCCGTCAGATAATATTTGCATCAGTGACAGTTCGGAGAACTCAGGGAGAACTCACGCGGACGCTAATTAAATACATTTTGGTAGATTCTATAATTTCAATATATACATATAGACACGAATGTCTCCAGATAATTGAGAGTTAATCTTAAACTAATTCAATTAATTTCTGTTTTGATCAGAATGCTAGTATAGTATAATATACAAATAAAATTTGAGGAAATCTGGGCAAAAAATTCTCAGTACAGCTCTGAGTGCTAAAACTTTGAACTTGCTATCTCATATTCCTAGATTAATATTTAAGTAGATGAGCGATGAAACCAGAAAAGTGACTTTTTAAATGGTTATTCCCAAAAAGCGCTTAGGTCACACAGGTTAAATAATTAAGATAGTGCGCCATTTGGCAAGACAGAAAAGATTCCCAGAAACTTAATTAATATCTCTGCAAAAATCAAATTTATTTGTATTTAACTGAATGATGCGAACTTTGTATTTAAGTGCTGAAATATCTAAGGTACAACGATTAAATCTTTTACGTAATTTGTCTACAATTAAAATCGTTTGCTTATTATGCATAATTTAATTGGAGAAGCCCGCAATTGGATTAGTTAGTTGGTGGAAGATGTTTAATTTTTCAATGCAAATCATTGTTAATTAATTGGGCATTTCAGCTATTCGCCGAATTATATGCAAATCAGCAAATCCACCTTTTGAATTTGGGAACGAAAACGAACAAACAAAGCCCTGAAAATGAAAACAAATGAAAGTCATGCTAACTTTGAAGCCAGCAATTAGTGGAGCTCCGACAGCAACTCCAAAACGCTGGAGGATGCCGTAATATCCAAGTGGAGACATCTAATGAACTGGGAATGGGGCGGGTGATCGCTGCATTGCGTCGGCGTCGTCGTTGGCGTTGTCGTTGTCGTTGTTGTTGTACATTGGGCATTGGGCACCTGATTGCATAAGCATAAGACCTAAAAAAGAAATTTAATAACTAATCACTCAATGGCGAGCTGGGGCTGACTGAAATTTATGCGGCGACTGCGTTCGTTGGCTTGTGACATTTCAAACATAACAATTATGTAATTACAATAATAAAAACAGAAACATAAATAAACCGAAGATTGCATAATGAAAACTGTCAAACGCCGGTGCGGGCATTAGGTCATTGAGATGTGGCTAATAAACGAGCGTCTAGCATGATACAAAGCATTAGTAAAGCGATCGTAAAACAATTCCCGAGTTCACCCCATCCACCCTCCAAACCCCCCTCTCCCCCCATTCCACATCCCTCCTGACCCAACTGCGGATGCGTTTGAATACGTATACCATTTATAAGAAGTAAATAATAGACGCACAGATTATACAAAGTCGTTGGCGATGCCAGCGCCAATCACCGAAAAAATCACGAACACCAGAAAAATAACAAAATCAAAACAACCAAAAAATAATAACAACAATATAAACATAAGCAAATACAACAAAAAACTTCCACTGTTGTGGTGATCGCTTATAAAAGGAATAGTCATAATAATAATAATCAAAAGGTAGCGACTAATTTGTCCGGTTATATGAGAGTCATTCGTACACAGACATAAAAAATGATATTGGTTAATGATTCGGGCCGGGGATTTGATACACTCCAATGATATTTGCAACGTGGCGTATGAGCAATGTTATCTGTTTCCACAATTCATTTGCAAGCCACTTCGTTTTTATCAGCTCAGATTATGCACATCTATATATACATATATATATTATTACTAAATCAATTCATACTCAGATTTGCTGTCGCAGCTGCTGAGCCAAACAAATTTTGATTTTAGCTCAAGTAAATCTGAGGTTAAATGCACAAAGCAAAGCCGGCAGCGCACAGCGGCAGCTGCTAAAGCAATCAAGATGAACCCAGGCCGCAGGCAAACTATATGCTCAGTAATATACATATGTATATATGTATATATATGTATGTATATATTTATAAAACTATCTGTGTGTACTGCAGAGTGCAATGATTTGCTGTGGCCACTGCAATTATTTGAGCGGCACAGAAAACAAAAAAAAAAAACAGCAACAAAAACAAAATCTTTACTACAGCAAAAGCGAAAAGTTTTTGTTTTTTCGTAAGCAGCAACAAGTTTGAGTGGTGCAACAACAACAACAACAGCAGCAACAAAGACAGCTGCCACAAATGCGACTTGAACAACGACCATTGCAGTGTAGCAGCGACGCAACGTTAACGCTGCCGTTGACAGCGACGTCGACGCCGACGTCTACGCTGACAGCGACAACAAATCTGAACCGCAGCGAGTTTTACGATATCTGAGTTTTAATTTATGTGTGTGCGAGTGTGTTGGGCACCTTTAATTTGCTGTGTGTCGAGCTTTAGGTTGCGCTACAAGTCGAGCATTTCATCTGATGCAGTTCTGATGACATATATAAGATATTTGCAATATATGAGTAACTCAAGAAAGATCATTACAATAACTACTGTTGGCCTTTCAACTACAGTTTTTATTAGTTCGTGGTAAGCTTGATTCAGAATCAAGTTCAATCTTCCGCATAATTTAGTGTTGCTAGTTTGTTTAACTATAATCACTATACACTGCCAAACCATTTTTTATATTCTATGTACTTTCTTAATTTTTATGATAAGCTCAATTCTTCAAAAAGTGTTACAAAATGGTATGATTTTTTTCTTCTTGTCTTAAGATATAAGCCAAACAGTTTCTATTCCTTTTTGTAGTATATTTATTGTACATTAAGTAGAAGAAGTATTCATTAATCTTATAGCATATTGGAATCTGTAATCAATTGATATAATATGTGTACAGTTTTTCTGTTTGTGCTCAGTTTTTCTATTATTTCTAAAAAGCTAGTGAAGCTGATAAGCTTAATGGAAGCAGATTAACTTAACTTGATGCATGTTTACAATTGAATAATAAGCATTTTCCAATTGGAATATTTTTTTGCAGTTTAGCAAAGTTGCATAAATTCGCAAAGCAGCTTTCAATTATTTTTATGAATGACAATCTTTTATTAACATTAATAAGTATTACGAGAACGTTGTGTAATAGTAAAAATAATGTTATTGTGATTGCTGTAATTCGATTTATAATCGCTATTTTTATGGTCTACGAGAAATGTAGGAACTCATGACAAAATATATGTATAAGAACTAACTCCATAACGAATGGAAAAGACTGTACAGGCAATTAGAAAAGACGAAACAAATATATTTATGTACATATATATATATATCAATTGCTGCGTAGCTGCTTTGGTAAGTCAACAAACCGCACCCGAAAGCTTTTAAGCTTGCAGTCAAGCTCGACTGCAACGCACACAATCACAAGCGCTCACACACACACACACACATGCGACTGTCAATGCTTTTTGTGTAGCGTTTTACTCTTATTTTTGTTCGTTTCTCGTTCGCTTTTTTCTGCCGCTGCTGCCGATCGTGTATGCGGTTGGCTGTTGTGTGTGTGTCTGTGTGTGTGAGCAGCGCTGGCAGTCGACGCTGGCAGACGAAAAAAGTTTTAAATCTGGTAGGAAAATCTGAAACGAAACGCGTTTGAGGCCTCAGACGGCGAGTGGCAGTCGTACAATAAAGACGTATTATTTTCGTTATCCACCTGACGGACCTCTGAAAAGTTGGTCAGACAACTTTTAAAAAAAACCGCACAAAGCAACCAAAACGGTTAAAACACTACTAAGCGCAAATTAAATAGAGCTCCTTTTACTTTTTCGTTACTGAACGGCGTTTCTGTTAAAAAACAACACACATAAGTTTCAATGTAAGTGAAAAAAAAACAAATTCAAATGTCATAAAAGTGAAATTTTTTGCAATCTGTATGCATTAATGAATGAACAAGTAACGTTTTCGAAAGTGCATGAAAAATTGTCGAACTGTGTACAGAATGGATAATTCCAAGAAATCAATCAATGATTTCAAGGATGAATGTGAATTGAAAAATCAAGTAATTTATGTATATATATGTATATGTATTTATCTTATAGTGCATAAAAACATAGATGACCGAGAAGGATAACGTATCCATGGCTACCGTGCAACTGAAGCCCGACTATGCGGCTAGCGAGGTCTACAGCACCGCCAGCGAACCGCCACCGGTGAGTAGCAAACTACGCAATTAACTAATAACCAAATGACAATCAACAATGGACGCAATTTTATTTATATTTGGTCGATTGCGTTTAATGCGTCCGTTTGTCATTGTTGAATGGCGCAACTAATTACAATGGCCATATGTCATTTGGCTCTGGCAATTATTTGCGCCAACTTTATATAAGCGACAAGCAGGTCAGCAGCGATCCAAGCGTTACCTGCTGGCCCGAGCCCAGCTGCAGATTAACAGGTAGCAATAAAAAAAAAAAATGCCAGGGTCAACTCATCTGGCCAGCACATCCGTTGCGGGCAAACTATGCGTATTCGCAATATGTCGCTGCCTGCATCTTTTGTATTACTGTCCGCCTCTCTGTCTGTCTCTGTGTCTGTCTGTATTTATTTTGTCTGCCTCTCTGCACGCAGCTGCAAATGTGATCGGTTTCACTAACTAAGTCCTCGTCTACGTTCCCATATGGCCTCTGCAAACTGCATGCATAAGCAATTTGGCTGCGGATAATTTTAATGCAATTTTTTAAATTATTATTGTGATTACAAGACCAGGCATTGCGAATTGCATGCAGCGTGCACGGCTTTGACAATTATATATAAATGTGTGTGTGTGTGTGTGTGTATGTATGTATGTTGCTCAGTTGACATTTGAAAACTACAGAAACAAAATTCCCCCCATACAGACAGAGGGCTGCGATTAACCAAATAGGTACAGCGTACAATTCTCAGCAAAGTGTGAATAGATTTGTTCCCATTTGCAGCAGCAGCAGCAGCAGCCGCAGCAGCGAGCAAATAGAAAACCAGTTAAATACCAAATTTGAGATCTAATACAAAAGTCACGACTGTAAATACAAAACTTCATAATGATAAACACAAACAAACAAAACACAAGAAACAAATGACATCAGGCAGCAGCAGCTGAAACTGGCGCAATTATTGCACTGGGTTCTCCAAGTCTCGAGCTTGAAGAATTGTGTATGTGTGTGTGTGTGTATGTGTGTAGTGCACTATGTGGGCCGCAATTGATTTGAAATTTGCATAAATAATGCATTTGCATTTTGCATTTTGCATTTTTTCTGTACCCATTTTTGCATTTGAACATCCGCATCAGCAGCCATAAATTGCATTTTGTGTAGCACCACTCAGCAAATGCCAAGCGGCCAACCCACTTACAGGGAGCCCCTTACAGTGAAAGCTGGCAGTTATCTAACATGCTTATTTGATTGATGCCAAGGTTAAAGACTAAAACAAGACGACTGTTTTTATTCCAGTGTATTTGCAAAACAATACATGTTAATTGAGCTTGAGCGGAACTTTCTTGCTCATTGTTATTATATCTAATGATGGATTAAAAACAAGTTCAACTAGTTTTCAAGTTATTGATTTGCTGCTGACTATTAAATTACGCGTCTCATCTCTTGGGACAGCCTTCAAATAATATACGTAGACGGCCAGCTTTCACTGTTACTTTACTTTAAAAGTCATTTGAAACCCTCATGCAACCAACTCATTAACCTTTTGTTTTTTTTTTCGTTTCTCTCCCCATGTCTATGACTTTGCCCAACAACCACAAAAATCGTTTTTCTTTCACACACTTCAACCAAAAAATTGTGAATGCAAATCGAAAACGCGATTGACAATCACCAAAATAATGATAAAATAAAAAAAAATATATATGTATTTCTTCCCCATTCGCACCACACACAAAAATACCAAAAACCAACAACAACAACAAATATGTAAACCACAGCTGGGATTTTTTCACTTTAATCATCAGGTTTGTCGTTCAAGTCTTTTGTCTTCAACTGCACAAAAAACACCAACTACACAAATAATGAGCCAACAACAATAACAACAAAAAACTCATCAGCAGTAACAAGCTACATTTGTTTTGTTTTTTTTTTCTTTTTGTATATCTTGTTGTTTCTATTGTTGTTGTTGTTGTTGTTGCATGTAGCTTCGTCTAACATTCACCAAAAAAACAACAACATCACTTCACTTCACTTTGCCACACTTCATTTTTTTACACACTATGTCTGCTGCTGATGACTTCGACTCACTTTCGCAATTGCATTTGAAAACAACTAAAAAATGAGCACGTAGCACAACACTATAGCAATCTAAAGGTGTAAAATTGCACATTTCGCTGCACACACACACACCAACACACACACACACATAGCTGTGTGTATGTGCCTCACCTGACTGACTGCGCCCACACCCACAAGACAAGCGAAGACTCTGAAAAGGCGTTAAAACTCTCCTCAGTCTTCTGCCTGTTTCTTTTTTTTTTGGGCTCTGCTCTGTTGGCCTTTTCATTTCCTTACATTTTTGCGGTCGCCTATTTTTGGTAGTTTGGCATTTCCTCTTATGCAAGTCACTTTTTGTTATATGGGTGGTAGTTTAGCTTGTTTTTGACCAAAAATATAGCTATACCTATATTTTTGACATGAACTTGTAAATTTTGGCACCTACAATAACAAATATTTGTCAAATTATTTAACTGAATATTTGGCATTATAAAACTGAGCCACATTGCTGAATTATCCAATCGGTTCCAGTTACAGTTGGCCAACTCAGTTAACTACTTGGTAAATTTTGGTGCATTGCGCAATGCCAGCTGCCTCAATAGCTGATTCAGTCGAAACTCAAAGCTATTTCTTATTATAATATTGTAACTGTATATATATATATTTTACCTTAACCCTCAACTCTTTAACCTTTCTGTTTGTAGTTTGCACCTTGTACTGCAGTTTCTTTTAGCCACAAAGTCAAAGACTTGGCTTGATTGCAAGGTCAAAAAAAAAACGCTTTTACTCGCTCAAAAGGTCAACACCAAAAGAGCACGTAACACTTTTACTTTTGGTTAATAATAAAATGAAAAATGAAAATCTACAAAAAAAACTGTATTTAATCGAAAATTTGTTGTTGCTTGCAGGCGTACAAGCGTCAGGCGAATTCGGTGAAAATCGCCAAAATCGCCGCATTCACCATCATCGCCTCCTCGTTCATCCTGGGTTCCTTCCTCTTGGCCTTGTCCTATGTGCAGGCCAGAGCCTCCTGTGATCAGGTGCAGGCGCTCGATTCGGTGCTGGAGAAGGAGCTAATGCTCGAAACGCTGCAGCAAGTGAACAAGGTAAGTGTGGCGATTGTTGCATGCCTCAATGCACATCTTAGATAAGACTTAGATATAGAGAGAGAGAGAGTAAGAGAGGGCGAAAGGGAGATACATATACATACATGTATATAAGCGCTCATTTTCATATAATTCGGAGGCAGTTTTAGAGTCAAAGTACAACTTATAAAGTTAGGTAATACCCATAATTTGATATGGTTATTATTGCTTTTTGCATCGTTCGTTGCGCATGCCACATCGCTTTAGTATCGCCGATTAGCCGCAACACTCGAATTATTATTGTAAATTAATGATAATCACCGGAAAATGTGCGCAATACTTACACCAATATATTGCCAGATTGATGCGGGCATATTGATTATTCCCGACATGGGCACAGATTTTCTATATACATATGCTGGCATGCACTATTGGTTACAAATTTTATCAGTCACTTTATACCCGCATATTTATTGTTAAAGTTAATGAACTGGAAAAACCCAAGTGAAATGTGATCTAAAACAGATGTTTAAAAGAAAATAAACATGCATTGTTGATAAATAAAATTCTCAAAAATTAATAAAAAACAAAAACAATCTAAATACAAAATGGTAGAAAGTACCAGTACTGTTTACCCGCGTATTTATTGATTAAGTTAATGACTTGGAATTACCCAAGCGAAATACGATCCAAATAAAGATGTTTATAAATAAATAAACATGCTTTGTTGATAAATGAAATTCTAAATTAATAAGAAAATACGATCGAAATACAAATGGTAGAAAGTAAATAAAATGCATGTCTATTAACAAACATAAATAAATGAAAATGCGCTGTTTAAATAAATATAAACAAATAATGATAAACGATTATTTATTTTGTGGCATATGTTTTTAGAATATTACCCGCTTGGGGTTTTCCATTGCTTTCTCAATGTATGACATATCTATAATATACATATCTATACTTATATATACATATATAACGGGCTACCTGTTAAACCTAGACAATAGCTTCATAGAACTATACATCAAATAGATATAGATTAAATATTTATTTTAACCTTTGCTGTCGGCGCAAAACAATACTACTGATGTCTAGAGAGTTACAATCTGTATGTAAGTGTACGTATTTAATATATGTATATAGTATATCGCAATATTCGCCAGATTGCATGCAAAATCCAGTAAAATGAATGCACAGCGAGTGCTGGGCACTCATTGTGCATTCACATATTCATATTGATATTCATATTCGTATTCGTTTCTCGTAGAAAATTGTATAAGTGCAAATTCAATTAGCGTGTTGCGTGCTTCCTTGAGAAATTTCACTCCATGTAACCAAATAGCGCATTAAATCCATTAGAGCCTCACCATAACAACCACAAACTATGTGTGTTGTATATATGCTAAAATGTTAGACATGGGTCAGGTATATGTAGTATATATAGGCAACTACTTGCCACTAGCTTGATGACTTCGCTCTTTTGTAACATGCCACATAATTCAAATTGAATAGCGTTTATAATTTAACTGTAGCCGACGTCAAATGTGTGCATATATAGATATTTTTTAGTTGTCTATCCATAATTTGTATAACTCGTAACTGTATTTTTTTATTATTTGAACATTTGCATACTAAATTATGCCGCATCATCAATATTCAATTATCGTGCAATGAAAGTACCCACAACAAACAATAAAACTAATTAAATGCTGCAGCAATTAAATTTAATGATGATAATACGAAAACACAAACACAGACACAGCCACAGACAACAAAAGTTGTTGCATTCAACAATAGGACTGCCAGATGATGCTGCCAATTGGAGCAGGTTATTCAACTCGAAACAAAAATCAAACTCTCTATAAAAAGCATTGTTGGCTTATGTAAAGTTTGCGGCGTTGCAATGAAAAATTCAATCAAGCGAAATTCCCATAATTTGACGCTTAAGTGGACACCAAAATGGAATGGAGCTGAGACAGCTGCCGGTGATGGGAGATGGGAGATGGGAGACGGGTGCTCTGGGAGCTTTGGCAGCTTGCGACATAATCATCAGTGGCAACGAAAACCAACAATTGCAAATCAAATGGCATACAAAGTGAAAGCAGCAAACGGAACACAGCAGCCACAGAGCAACACAGCAACTGAGAGCAACTGCACTGTTGCATGTTGCAACAACAAACACAAAAACCAGCTTTACACACACAGTCACAGACACATAGTAGTCCGCTGAAGCGCGGCACAGCGGGCGTGGGCGCGGCAAAATGCCAGAGATCATCAGTTGCAGCAGCCACAGCCGCAGCAGCAACAGCCGCAGCAGCAACTGCAGCAGCAGCAGCCATAATGCATTGGCTGTCACTTTTTACCGGCTGGCGCCGCTTGGCACCGTCCCACAAATAGACAGACAGACATTTAGGCAGACTTGTAAGCAGTCAACACACACATGTACATACATATATATACACATATATAAATATATATAGACAAACGACGCAGTCGAAGACGCGTTGACTGTTTGCCATTTAAGGCAAGTTGCGCGCTCAAGTCTTTCGTTTTGGGCACGCAAACAAAGCCAAAACTTATGGCCCCAACTGACGATTATGTAATGCCAATATACACACACACACACACACGCACACCTGCAAAGAGGTAAATTATAATTTATGCGGCTGTTATTGTGCAAATTTGCCAAACACTTTGGAGCAGATGTGTGCCTGATGAAAATTTTAATAATGCTTGGCATTTTCGTAAAGGAAATTCGGCGCCTTTAGAATTTCAATTTTGCAAAGGCAGCACTTGCGTCAATGCTAAAAATAGGTTTAATCGACAGACAGACAGACAGACACTCGAACAAAAAAGTAATTGCACAGAGTCGCGTTCAATTTGTAATCATTTAATTGTCATCTCCTGATGGGGCCTACGTCTCTAGTTTTTTATTCATTTTCTAAAGCCCAGTAAATAAGTGTGCTTCGCAAAGTGTTCTCTGTGCTGTGTAGTGCAGTGTAGTGTAGTGTATCGTGTATAGTAATTGATGTTATCTGCGCTGCTTGGCCTTGAAATTCAACAGAAATAATACACAGAAAACAAACAAACACACACACACACACACACACACACACACAACACACAATTGAGCTGTAAACCGGAGTTTATACTTAGCAATTGACTTGGTTGAAGTGATGGCGCCGCAGGGTGGAGGCTAAGAGTGGAACTGGAACAGCGACTTGCTGACTTGGATTCCAGTGCTGTCAAACTGGTATTGGTTGACTCTGTTTTTTTTTAGTTTCAGTTACTCATTTTTTGTAGTGAAATTTTTCCATTTCATTTCATTCGAAAAGTAATTATGTGTCACGCACATATTTGCTAAGGTGACCACATGACTCACCTATACAGATAGAGAGAAAAATCAAAAATATAAGATTTATTATTATTAGATTAGGGGTTGTGTGCACTGCAACCTGATAGGTCTATTGTGCCCCTTCTGGGCTTAAAGCTCCTCCATCAAACCAAGCTCTTGCACGAATGCTAGAATGCATGACATGCATCCCTAGGATGTTGCTTCACTTCCTTGCTAAGGCTACACACTCTGCTAGGATGTGCATTGAGGATTCCTCCTCACCTTCACAGAACCTGCAGAGTCCGCTACTAATTATACCTAGCCTGGCTAGGTGACTTCTTAGTCTACAGTGTCCCGTCAGTAGAGTATTCTAAGATTTTTTTTACTCATGGCTATAATCTGATTAAATTTGTATCTTATTTTTCGAAAGTGTCTCAGTATTGTTCAGATTGCAAGAATGACTTACTAGAATAGCCAACAATTTATTCAAGGTAATGAGAACTTCATTTTATTCTCTGTGTACTAAAACAACTGTATAAATATAAAAGCTAACGATTTCTGGGAAATAATACTTGCATATGTTAATAAAAACAATAAAGTGTCGTCTCCATTAATCGCTAATGAGTCTTTCCAGTGCACAGCTGCAACCTTTGCCTTTGCATCTCATCCCATTAGTGAAGATCAGCTAAATGGAATTTTAATAGGAAATGTGGTAATTCGCTTGACTCGAGCAGTCGTTATTTAAATTGGAATTGTAATTGCAGCTGTCCAATTAGCTCCCTCAAGTTATGATAAAACGACCCAAACAGAACCTAAAGCGCTGCACAGCAAACCCATCATAAGTTGCCGGATACGACATAGAGTATATAACATTATTTTTCTGGCCACACCACTTGATGGGCTATCTGCCCCTGGGCAGGTACTCGACGTACGCCTTCACTTTACCCTACTCCCCGCTTCCCTCTTACCAAATCCACTTGGATCCACTATCAATCATCATCAGCAGCGACAACAGAGTCGCATTGAATTAATGAGGTTTTTTTTCCATCCATTTTGTTTTTGTTTTTTTTTTTGTTCAACAAATTATTTAAATTTTTCTTTTGTGTGCGAGTTTTGTTTTGTTTTGTTTTTTTTTTTGGTTTACGTTTTTTATATGTGGCATAAAGTATGCTTAGCCACAAGCACAAAGCGCGGCTCAAAACACACACACACATACACATTATTTGGGCGGCTTATATACATATGCCTGTGTGTGTGTGCGCTTATGTAATATGTGTTTTGTCCAACAACAACAACAACAACAGAAAGCTTTATTTTATGGCTTTTGACTTTTAGTTTCAGTCACAGTTGCGTCTGACGTCGATTTGTTTATTTTTTTTTATATGTAGGTTGGGGTCACATCTTCTGACGACAACTGCTTATTGTTAGAGGAACATAACAATTGCAGTCACTGTCGTATGTAGAATACTATATTGCCACTACGTGTCTGATGGCCGAAACCATTTTAAGTGGTTTCAAAAACACACACACAACACCAAATACGTCAAATACATTTCCTTGTCAAATCAAATACATGAGATATACTTGAAAACCTTGAAATTCTCTAACTTCTATAGATGTTTGGTAATGGAGACAAAATTTGAGAACTGGTTAGACTGTAGGAAAAAGATAGAAGACTAAACTGAATAAATAATATTATTGACTGTAGAGTCTAGACAAATAAAAGTAAATATATATATTGTGTTGCAAAGAGTATTTTGATATTCCTTCTATTTTCCTGGTCTAAAATTTGCATATCTTATTCGCATTTACAGGAACTACCAAGAGCTGAAGCTTTGCTGGGCAAATCAGAAGCCGGTGAGGATTTGCAGAATCTAGACCATGATGAGACACTTGCTGAAAAGAAGATGGTGTCAAAGAACGAAGACGTCAATGATCATGACAACTCCTACTCGGACAGCGATGAAACCGAGGAGATGCAAAAGTTCCCAGGCAAGATGCCGCTCGAGCTGGACTTGAGCGATCTGGCTGCCGCCATTCTGCGTAACAACAAGAAGTGAGGCACAACTAATCTGTATAACTGTAACCGAAACTAATCTGTGACTTTATTAGATCCCGCATGAACTGCGTGGTGGAGCGCAAGCATGCTGAGGAGATTATCGATTCGCCCTCGAAGACTGTGGCGCTGCCTTTTGGCGTCAATCTGACCACCGATCCGAAGAAGGCGCGCCTTACCGGCGAACGCATCTCCATTTTCTGCGACGGCGGCGAAGATAAGGAGGAGAAGGAGGCAAAGCGTCAGCGCGAGGAGGAGGATGACTCGGAGGAAGATACTGAATCAATGCATCCCATGTTCATACCATTACAGCGTGTGCCATTTGGACGCATACCCGACCAGATGCCACTGACCCACATGCCGCAGCGCATGATGCCGCCAGCAATGCAACAGCAGTTGCCCCAGCAGGGTCACCCAGCCATCATGATTCGCCAACTGCCGCCTCCATTCCAGCATCTGCCCATGCGTGCACCAATTCCGCCACAGGTAATGCAGGCGCCACGCATGGAGGAGCAGCCACCGCAGCCCCAGGTGCAGACCTTGCGCATTCACATGCATCAGCTGCCCTTCCGCCCCCCTTTCGACATGTCCAACGATATTCCCAGGCCCGTTCAGCACCAGCCGGAGATGCCTCAGCGCGATATGCCTCCACGTGAGTTGCTGCAGCGCGAGATGGCCCAACGCGCGATGGCTCAACGGGAGATGGCTCAGCGTGAGATGGCTCAACGCGAAATGGGTCAACGTGAGATGGGTCAACGGGATATGCCCCAGATCCAGATCCAGCATATGCCACTGGGCATGGCTTTGGAAAGCGTTGGAATCACCGCCGACGATCTGCGCAACATTCAACGTATGGCCATGAATAGCTTCGCCGGCCAAATGCAACGCTTTACCGGCGGGGAGGGATCCGACTCCAATGAGAACAACAGCGCCAGCTCCAGCGAGGAGGAGGAGCAACACTCTGAGACGACCATGCCATCTGGCGAGCAGTCCACCACCACAGAAACTCAGTCCTCGAACCAGCAACAGCAGCGCGAGCAGCAGCCAGAACAGCAGCCGGAGCAGCAGCAGCAGCGTGATCAGGAATCCAATGAGCAGCAGCAGGAGGAGCATTTGCCTCATATGCAGATCCAGCGCTTGATTCTCCAGCCGCTGCCAGAGCAGCCACGCGACACAATGACACCACCCATGCCCGATCAGCCCGCACAAGGCATGTCATTCGGACGCATGATCTTTGGACGCAGTCTGGCACAGCCGGTGCGTATCCCAGTGCCCATGATGCAGCCAACCGAGGGCGGCGCTGTATCCGAGGAGTCGCAGCGACCACACTGTAAGCAGCAAATACCAATTTCCAAATAGCTCTAATTCTTACCCACCCTCTCTTTCTCTCTGTGTCTTTCAGTCGTCCAGCCTCGTTCCGTTTAAGTAACAACAACAACACGCCTGTGATTGCTGCTCTGCGAATCGAATCTGGTTGTCGTATTGTTTCTACAAATCAAATTGTAACTGTTTAGCGTCATCCGTTGCTCGATTCCATCGAAATTAAAAAAGAACATCTCAAAAACTAATTGCATATTTGCATGTGTAGCAGCCCCCAAAACGCCAAAAAAAAAAAACAAAAAAAAAAAAAGCAAATAAAATGAAGACCGTCAATTGTTAGAAAATTTTGTGTTTTGGCCCCAAAAAATCTCTGTGTATGCTTCCCACTGTATCTCTTAAACCTATATCTACTACTTGTATATGTATTTGTATATTTTCGTATAAATGTTGTATGTATAACATTCCAATCGGTCCTTTGACGTTTGTGTTTTTTCAAAAAATTAAGCAAAAAAGAGAATTTTTATTTTTTTTTTATAAATATTTGCCTACAGTTTTGATTTGTTTTTCTTTTCGATTCTTTTTCACAAATAAATCCGATGAAATTTGTACATAAATTATTGTATTTTATTTTTAATACTTTTTTGTAGCTTTTAGTAAGTTAAAAACAAATGAAAACAAAACCAACAAATTGTACATTTTTTTTATATACATACATTTTGAAGCGAATAAAATTGTGGATAATTGGAAATTAACTTTAAAAGATGTTTGCCTTAGAATCGAGAATGGTGATTAATGGTCATGTGCTCAAGAGGCAATGGGGATGGTGATATTAAACATTATAGAATGAAAAATATTGGATAACAGCTAGGAAAAAGAGTAGTCTTATAGAACAAATATATATAGCACAACACTTACAACAATATTGAGCTGTCCGCATTACAAAGTCTCTTAGCGCATCTGACGCTAACCAGATCTGTGATAATGATTAATTGCAACTTGAACTTAAGATCAAAAACAAATCGATAGATATAGCGTCAAGAAATTGATTTAATTGTGTATAAAGTTTTAAACATCATTTTCGTTTCGTTTCTTTTCGGTACGTTAGTTTAGTTGTATTATTATTATTATATATTAAATCTCGTGTTCAACAAATTGAATTGAATTTGTCGTGTCTTAAATTAGGTTTACGAATTGCAATTCGTAACATAAAATCGAACAATTTGTTTCTGATTATTTTCTTTACATTTTATATATATCAATCAGTGTGTGTGTGTGTGTGATGTATATTTGTATGCATGTGTATGAGTGTTTGTGTATGTATGTACAATTTGCATGTGCACAAGACGGGGAAACAACCGATATCAACGTCCATTGGCGCAGCAAAGGACGCACAGCATTAGTATTTATCTCATTTTTTATACAGTTAGTTTATTTAAATAACATATGACTAATCGTAATCGTAAGTTTGCATTGACGGGTTACCTCGCCTCTCATAACCAGAAATTTACAATAAATTTTTTTTTTTTTTTTTTTGCTTTTGTGGCGCTTGTTGCAATAACGAAACTCGTCCCTAAGCCTAACAAACAGTTTGAATACAATTTGGAGGTTTGTGGGGGTGTGGGTAGGAGCGGAGAATTTTTTTTTTAGCTAAATTAAATATTAAAATACATTGTGAAGTACCAATAACAATTGAAACGGGATAACTATCGATCGCGTTGGGATGGAGTTGATTTCCTTCTTTTGTTTTGGTTATCCAAGTGGGGCAGATGCTGTTTCAATTTCCTTCTTCGTATTTGTCCACTTACGGGCAGCAGTGCAAGAAGCAAATTGGTTCAGCTCTTGTTTCTTTTTGACTCACTCAGTTTTATCACTAATTATTTGTTGGTTTGTTATTAATGCAAATTGTGTGTAAATTGTATAAAGCTGTAGCAACGCAAACGAAATTTATATTTATCACTTCTGTATTCCGCACCGCTTTCGTTGACCTTCTGTTCACTTTTTTGTGGTCTTAGCCGTTCTCGCAGAGATGACCCTCACAGTTGCCCCAGAAGATGCAGTTGCCGACGCCGCTGTAGCAGATCAGCGAGACAGCAGTGAGAAAGACCAGGCTACAGATTGTGCATGGCTTCCTCTCCAGAAAGAAGCCAATCAAATATAGCACTATAAACATGACATGCGTCTCCATAAGAGCTGGATTAGTGGGCTTCGGTATCAGCAGCACCGGCAGTAAACATTGCAGGCAATACATTATTTTTTTGTTGTTTTGTGTGTGCGTCTCAACGTGTTTGTTGACGTGTCCGTTTATTGCTGTTGTTGGTTTTTCTTGTTGCAGCTGCAAGAAAAGAAATTGTATCTATAATTGCGATAATCGTTTTGTCCTGGAAGGAGCGAGACGTCAGCAGTATTTCTGTGTCGTTCTTGTTGTTGGTATTTGTCGTTGTCGCATTTGTTGCTGTCTCTTCTATTTTTGTTTACCTCAAAATGTTTCCCCTTCTATTTTCTTCTTTATTTTTGTGTGCCACTTACCTGCCTCAAGCACAGCTCTCTGCGTTGTTCGTTTCTAATTTCAGAGTCAGTATGTTGTGTGTTTTAATGTTATCACACACTGCCCATGCTTCCAAATTTCTTAAATCATTTTACACATATGTGCAGATCTATCGTTATCGCAACCAGAGCTACGCACATATCGTAATAAATTTCATATATTATCGATAGTTGTGTGACAGCAACACTGTTGCTCACAAGAGGGCTGGTAAATTTAAAGAGATTTTAATGTGCTCTAAAAATAGTTTAATGCTTTATTCTTAACGGAAGACTTAGTTACAGACAATGTACAGTCAGCTTAGTGTGATATGGCAAAACAGTTATTAGACTAATTATATTTCTTCGCTCCTACAAGTTAACATTCCAATAAAGCTTATTATCGTAAAGCGACGGTTCGGTTGCAATGGGCAGCAGATAAATCCAGCCAGCGAGTCCCACCAGATATAAAATAATGGCAATCACGCGACGCCACAGATCCTGCTGCCACAGATCCTGCACATCCGGCAATCCCATATGATTGCACAGCGCGTGAGCCAACAACGGGGCAATACAATGCCCCGTGCGGGCAAACAGATATGCCGAATAGAAACCAAAGAGGGTCGTATAGGTGAACTGAAACAAGCCGATCATTAAAGCGGTGCTCAGCTCTACGCCCAGACTCAGTCTCTCGGCGATGTGATGCAAATGAGCTACACCAAAGAATAGAGGCGTTATAAACACCGCGGTCATGGGAGTGAAGCTCTGCAGTATTAGGGGCATCATGCAAGCACGGAACACAAATTCCTCACTCAATGGTGCCATCACATGGTTACGTATCCAGATAATATTCACGAGTGAGCCACGCCAGTAGTCCACATCTAAAAGTGACATTTGTAACAATACTAATTGATTTGCGAGTATTTCAATTGACATACCAAAGTACGAGCGGAAAGATTCGTTCTGCATGTTGACAAAGATGGGACCCACATAGAGGAGGGCTGTCAGTAGATAGGGTATCACAATCGCCTGCCACAATCCCTGCCAGCGAAAGCCAAGCAGCTTGGGGAATGGCTCTCGCTGAAGCAGTTCCGGCGATGAGAAGAAGTAAACGAAAAGCGGTGCAATCAACATGACGAACGAGACGCTTGCGAAACGGCGCTTAATCGTCGTCGGATGATCTCGATTGTGTTTGGTGCTCCACACGTAGAGGCTGCCCACATAGATGACGGCCAGCACAAAACTGCAGCCAACCGATTGCAGCACTGGAATTCGGGGTAGTGCTTCTGTCATGCTTGGCAGTGTTGTGCTTTCAACAGCCATTTCACTCATGTTGTCCATTTATTGCTTATTATAAGATTAGTCATTAAATTTGTATGTTTCTTCTTGGAAAAAAAGATATACAAAAACAGCTGTTGGTTTGATCTTAACAGAACCAAAATTGTTTTTAGCGTTGCTAATACCCACTTAACATAGCTCTGTTAGCTAGTACACTTTTCTGTGTTACGCTGCTCACTTTACGCTTACGTAGTTTGATAACATAAGTGCGGCGGCGACTGCGTTTGGTTGTGTTATTTAAACCAACCGCACTAATTGCTATCAATAAAAAAAATTGATACGCCGTTCAAATAATTATATTTGTCCTATAGTTCAGTGATAGTCCAGACTGCAACATGTCACTATTAATAAAAGCCGCCACCACAACACGCCAGCTCATTCATAAGGTTTCTTTAACATATGTTAAACTTTATCTTTTAATATTGTTGACCTTTGTCTTAAGTTCCCTTTGTTTATCTGTGCTTATTTTTTAGGCATCGGGGCTGCAGCAGCAGGTGCGTTATCTTAATTTGCTCGAGTTCCAGTCGAAGGATCTGTTGCAGAAGTATGGCGTAGCCATACAGCAGTTCAAAGTCTTGGACAGCACCAGCAGCGATAAAGAAGTGGTTCAATCATTTGGTAATCAGACCGGTTTGAACTTTATGTAATCGTTGGTTAAAATTGGTGCTAATTATTATTTATCAGATTGTCCCGAGTATGTGGTGAAGGCACAGATCTTGGCGGGTGGACGCGGCAAGGGTACCTTTGATAATGGATTCAAGGGAGGCGTGCACATAACCTCAAAGTAAGTGGCCACCCAAAATTTATGTCTTTCCATTGATAACGCAGATGAGATAAGAGCTACCGACAACTACAAATAATACATAATAATAAACATTGAAAATTACTTTGCAGCAAGGGCGATGTTCTATCGCTGAGCAAACAGATGATTGGCAATCGTCTGATTACCAAACAGACGCCCAAATCGGGAATCCTCGTCAACAAGGTGATGGTGGCGCGCAGTGTGAATATTACCCGTGAAACCTATATCTGCTTCCTGCTCGATCGCGAGCACAATGGACCCGTGCTGATTGCCTCACCGGCTGGCGGCATGGACATTGAGGCTGTGGCCCAGGAAACGCCGGAGAAGATAAAGACTGTGCCGCTCGATATTGGCAAACCCATACCGGAGGCGACGCTGCTCGAGGTGGCCAAGTTTCTGGAGTTTAAGGGCGACGCTGTCAAGCGTTGTGCGAATGAGATTCAAAAGCTTTATACTCTCTTTAAGGCTGTGGATGCTTTGCAAATTGAGATTAATCCGCTGGCCGAAACTGATAGCGGCGAAGTAATCTCTGTGGATGCCAAACTCAATTTTGACGATAATGCCCAGTTTAGGCAGAAGGACATTTTCGCCATGGATGTCGCCGAGGAGGAGGCCGATCCCCGTGAGGTGGAGGCTACCAAATATAATCTCAACTATGTAGCCATGGATGGCAACATTGGATGCTTGGTAAATGGTGCCGGCCTCGCCATGGCTACCATGGACATCATCAAATTGAGAGGCGGCGAGCCGGCAAATTTCTTGGATGTTGGCGGCAGCGTTAAGGAGGATCAGGTGGCCAAGGCATTTGAAATCCTCACATCTGACCCTAAGGTGAAGGGCATTCTGGTGAATGTATTTGGTGGCATTGTTAACTGTGCCACCATTGCCAATGGCATTGTGGCGGCGTCCAAGAAGTTGCAGCTGAATGTACCGCTGGTTGTGCGTCTCGAGGGCACCAATGTCACCAAGGCACGCGAGATCCTGAAGAACTCTGGACTACCCATACAAACCGCCTGCGATTTGGATGATGCTGCCAAAAAAGCAGTTGCTGCACTATAAAGTTGAACTACAGCAGCATCCGCACAGACAAGACGCACATTGTTACGCATTTAATTGTAGATGACAGAGAAATTATACATTGGAAGGCCTTTATTTACTTTAAGACTTAAAGACAATATATATACATATATATCATTATATATTACAACAAAAACTAATTTGTTTAAAGTATGAACGTTGGGCGCTATAAGCCGCTGTTAATTAATAGCAAGCTGTTTTTGCAGCCCTGACTTAGTTGTATCGGTAGCTCTGTTATTTTGAGTCGATATTCTGTTAAATTAATTTTTGAGTGGTAATAGCTGTTTATCTTGTAAACATGCTGATGAAAAGCTTTAATTTAATCTATTCAATCAATTCGAATGAAATTGGCAACTTAATTAAATAAATTAATTAATTCTAATAGCGAACTAGCTGCAAAATCAGCGACTTAGCTCCGTGATTCAGTTCTTTGAGTCGTTGGTTCAATTGAACTTGCTGAAACAGATTCAATACAACTCTGTAGTCCACACCCTAAGCCCAGAAAACACAAACATTCGAAGTGAAAAATACATTGCTAAATTTATCATATAAAGCATGCAAAAATCGCCACATTTTGCACGCGAGGATTCCCAGGAGCATCTACCCAGTCCCCATAACACAGTGAACATGAAGCGTCGCACCCTTGCTGGCAGCTGTGGCGTTGGCGTCTTCGTCTTTGCATTCGCCTTCATTGCAATCGCCTTTGGAACGCCCAATTGGCTGGTCAGCGATTATCGCATTACTGGTGCCAAGCTGGACAGACTGGGCCTCTGGGTGCACTGTTTCCGTTCACTGGCCGATGTGAATGATGGCAGCCAGCGACGTTTCTTTGTCGGTTGCCGATGGGTCTATGACCCATTTACAAAGGGCTATGATGAGATTCGAGGATTCCTGCTGCCTGCCTTTATGATAACCACACAGTTTTTTTATACGCTGGCGTTCACTGGCATGTTGATCAGTGCCATTGGTGTGCTGGTGTTTTTTCTCTGCGCCGGGCCAGATCAGCGCCACTTCATCAATCTAATCCGTGGTGTTGGATATGTTTTATTGGCTGCTGGCGTTAGTGCTGCCATTGCAGTTATTGTTTTTGCTGTATTTGGTAATCGCAACGGTTGGATGCCGGAGCATGCGAATAACTGGTTCGGCTGGTCCTTTGTGCTAGCATGTGTGGGCACTGTGCTGACACTGGTGGCTGCCACGCTGTTCCTCACCGAGGCCCATGTGCAGCTTCGCAAGCGTTTACAATTCAAGGAGTCGCAGACACGATTTGAGCTTGTGCGTGGCTAGCGCTAGTTGCCTTAGTCTTCTTCCTCCACTCCCCCCACAAAGTGACAATAATTTTCGGTAAGTATGTGGCATACCACTAGAGAATGACCTTCCATCTAAAAATTCTATTTACTTGCAGCAGTACACAAATTATCACAACAACACTAAAAACATTCCGTCCCACGACAGTGCTGCGAAAAATTCTCACCATATAATTAAATGTAATTTTAGTTGGCGAATACAAAAAATCAGCCGCTAGTTGAATGTTTATGCAATTGTCAGACAGCTTTCCGCATTGTCGCACCATCATCCAAAGAGACTATCAAGTGGTACTTATGAATCATTTAATCTACAGTTTATCAGCACGCCCGCAACAGCAACGACTGACCGAATTCGCAATGCTTCATCTCAATTCTCTCAGTTACAACAACAGTAACAACGACAGCAGCTACACTGTCAATGAAGCTACATTTGCTAGAAGCTCAAATGAATCATTATCGCGTGTATATCAATATTTGCATATCAAATTGCGCTCAATTAACGCACAAGTCTTTCCCCCCCCCAACCTCCTGTTAAATTCGTTATTTTGTCGTCGCATGCGTTTAGAACTAGCAACAGATATTAAAAAAAATACACACGTGCCTTAATTAGACAGCTCTGCTATAGTTTATGTTTAGTTATTACAAAACTATTGTTAGTTTATAATATTACCTGAGCAAGTGCACTGCGACGACTACCGATTGGATTGCATAAACTTCTACTAATCTAGTGCCTTAGTTAAGAAATTGTTAGCCCAAAAAATGATAAAAGAACCACAGCATAGGCTAAACGAAACGATAACGTCCAATAGTTTTAAGACATTTCATTTTCTGTATTCGAATAATATAATAACAAATAATAATAGTGCTTGACTAACCTGTAATCTGAACCACACTCTATTTAACAAATTGTGTACCAAACGCAAAAGTATTGAAAACTTTTTACCTTTTACATATCAACATGCATACAATATATACATAAATATATGTAACTTTTTTGTACAAACGACTTTTTAGCTAAAGCGAAGAATAATAAAGATTTTTTATTGTATACAAAAAAAAAAAAAAAAAATTAAATGCATACGCTTCCACTTGCATTTCCATTTCTGTGCTCAAACTTATCTTTGTATCTATAATCCGAGTTCAAGGCAGCAAAGGCAATAACAATAGTCTCCGAAAGAGCTTTGTGTAAAGTTTTCACATGAGATGCAGCTGAGAGGTTGGGTAAACAACTTTACTTATAGACTTTGGATTTGTGCAAAGTTTGGAAATGTGCAACAGATTGCATAGGGAATTGTAGCAACAATCACTGGATGTATCTACATGTTTTTTGGTGATATTGGAGTTGCTCAAGGGAGATAAACAACCCAGATTTGAATATTGTACTCAAGTTTATTAATTGAAAACATTTTAATATTATTTAATCATAATTAGTCATCACGTTCAGGCTTAATCAGGCGAATCAATTATGAAACAGATTTTAGCCAGTTGCCCACGCGTTCGAGTTCAATCTTGGCAAATAGCCTCCAGCTAAGTTGGAAACTCGTGAGGACGTGTCAAAAATATCTATGAATATTTTGAAGCGTGAAAAATCACAATCTACATTAAAATGGCGATTGGCATTTGATGGATGGTACGTTAAGCTAAATTAAAACAAAAATAAGGAAAGATTCGGCACAGATCTGATTAGCACTTGCCGAACCGGATGCCGAACAGACTGACTCATTGTATCAGCCTATTCAACTTATATATATATATATATATCTGTAGCCTTGATGATATATACAAAAATGTGCTAAGCGATCAAATATTTACGAATATTTAATGACACTCCAAGCAAATATTAAAAAACTCACTTCGCATGACCTCAGACACTTAAAAAACTCCCAAATGCCGTTAGTAAAGCATATTATAAATCCGATTACAAGTGCAAAATAAGTATAAAAAGTAACGGAGCGGATTTGAAAATGCTGTGAGAATATTTGCCATGTTCTCGACGTTGGATGGCGGGTTCAACAAACCGCATGACGGCATAAATGTCATGAAATGACAGTTGCGAGAACAAATTTTAAATTGAGCATAGAATGCAAAGGTGTATTACTATTAATTTTAATTTCAGACAAGTCATAATTACTAGTTTGGCTTTTATTTGTATATATTGTGAATAAAATACAATTTATTTTGCGGAAGGTTTTGAGTGTGTGCTAAATAAAATGATTTAAACAAATTTTAATTCAAATGCAAATAAATAAAAAATAATAATGAGCATACACAACAATTTAAACACAATCTCCAGTTTTGAATACAAATAAATTCTATGTTAATTTGTATCTAAGATTAGGTAGTTTTATGCTATTTAAACGTATTTCGTTTTCATTTGCATAAAATGTTTTCGATGCCATCAAGAACTTGACTAAAGGATAGACAAACAGACGGTCAGCCAACCAAATAAGCACCGCAGCCTGTCAGCAAATTAATTTCTGAGCCGAGCTTCATTAATAATGGCTCTTGGACCTGTTCTCAAGCGCCAAACATGGAGATTAATTACCAAAAAAATGTTGATAACTATTCAATACAATTGTTGTTGTTGTTTCTTGTGTCAAGTGAATGAACGCATCGAAAACAAAAGTTTTTTTGGCATTCAAGAAACCGAAAGTGCGCTTTCGATTACGCAAATGATCTTAAATAAACACATTAGTTTTGTCTATTGTTTATGTCACGCAAACTTTCGTTGTTTTGTTAACCTTACTCTTAATATTGATTGATATCCAAGAGTGGGCTGACTTTCTGAACTGAAGGTCTTCAAATCCGTGTGTTACATAACCAACTTAATCAAAATATTTGTAGGCATTTCAAAATGTAGAACCACTAAATGGCATAAACATGCGGACCTAAATGATAAACTTGTCTTGTTTATTTGATCTTATTTAAGTGGTTTCCTTTAATGATTACTAAATGATTTTGAATGCCAATTTGCCGCTGACCTTGAGCTTGACCAGGACAAAAAAAAAAAAAAAAAAAAACGAATTCTGGTTGGTGTTTAGTCTAAACGCCTCTGACGTCTTTGTATTTTATTTATTAATGAGGCATGCCTCCTCGCTCTTAAAAACCCACCTTAATCGTTTCGCATTTGCATATTTTAAAATGACCAGCCACAGAGAAACTTAAACATATCTAAAATGGAGCAGCTCTGCAGGAGCCAGAATTAGCTACGTGATTAGCATTTTAGACGTGTTTCTAACAAGTTAAATTGGTCTCTCTATCTGTAAATATGTTAATTTCACCCTACACGTTCCTTATATTGAAATCGAAAAGTTTTATTTGCGGAATAAAATTAACTATAAGAAATAAAGAACAAATCGATATATTAAACGTAACCTGCTTGGAAATCAATTTATTATCTAGAAAATTTTATAAAATAAATGGACAACAAAATATACTTTCAAGAAATTAGAAAACATGGCTCGTCCCAGCATAGGCTCGAAAATATTAAAATAAAAATGTATAAATATGATCTTAATATTTATCAGACAATAGAACCTGTGCGAGTGTGAGATATTATCATCTAAATGTTTTGTTCAACAGCGATGAACTGGCCACCAATCCGGAAAACAAGATTGGGAACATAAAAATAGTTCTGAGCGAATGCACGCTGGATTAGAGATAAAAGGTCTAACTTATTTGAAGTTTATGTAAAAATATTATTGCGGTGGGATCATTGGTCTGGTACAGGTAAAACTAGTTGGCAGGTCTAATAAACTATTGTCAAGAATGAGATTTGATGTCTTCTGAAAGTAAAATGGCATTAACACTTCATCTATATGGACCTGTTGAATACAGGCTTCAAACCACTTTTGGTTGCTATACTAAATTAGAATATATGTAGCATAAAAATGAGTTAATAATTTATGCACACACGACGGAATTAAGCCAGAAAGTAGCTGACTAATAAGACAGGCAACCAAATGAAATTGGCATACAAAAATGTGGTTAACTTTTCTGGTCCTAGCCGAAAAGTTCAATTTTTATGGTTAGTTAATAAAAAATTGGCTTGTTTGACTAGATTGGGAGTGCTGCTTTTACGACCATCCGTTAATTGAGTTTTATTTGCGAATGTATAAAAGCAAAATAGCTTAAGGCCAACTAATTGAATGATTTCCATACAAATCGTACAAATTTAAAAGCCCGCCTTCAAAACTCCCATAAATTATAAAAGTGAAACATTAGCTGCAAATTTATCACAATCTCCTGCTAAACAATTGCCAGTTGAAATGTTATTTAATTTGGCATTTGTCTTAGTTTAAGTTTTGATCGGATTAATCTTTGTTTTTATTTGGGCGACGCCTCAATGCCACTGGTCTTATTTTTTATATTTTGTTATTATTTGTTCTCACTTGATTGCATTTCCTGCACCTGAAATGCCAAAAGTCAGACAACTGAGCTGTTGTCCAAATAAATTTGAATCAAAATCAGTTGAGTGAAGCCACATCTGGCTTTGGCATATGAAGCACAAATAAATTAATTTAAAAGTCATGCGAATCGAATTGTAAATACAAAAACTTAGCTCAACGTGAATAAATAATATTTTCAAAAATCGACACTATCAAGATTATTTGAATAAAACAAAAATTAATTTCTATATGTTTATTTAGCAACCATAAATAAATATATATTAGTATTAATTTCTAACATATCTTCTTCATTAGTTTAGGTACATATTAAAAGCTGACTCTTGTTGTCTACTTAAATATTATGTTTCGTAATAAAATACCTATAAATAATTAATTATCTTGAAAGTAAATTTAAAATTAATTTAATATATATAATAGGCTCAGTGGAACTAATGGAATTATAACTTTATCATTTTTCAAACATATTAGAATTATTTATGATACAGATAATAAATGTGATTAAACATAACTTTTTTAAAACTGAGCTAATTTTTATGAACCCTTTGGAAACGTGATTATAAGTCAAAAATTATGTTAAATGTATCCTATAAAATTGCTTCTGAGTTAATTAAAATTGTCCATACTTTCACTTTTTATCGAACTTATCTAAATCAAAAACCATTTTCAAAACCACTGCTTTTTAATCATGGTTTGACATTTAGATAAATAATATAATTATATTTATATTTATATATTTATATTATATACTTATAGCTGATAAACGAGATTCTAAGTCGTAATTCATTCTAAAAATGTACATCCAGAATTTGCTTGTGAATATTTCCAGTTGCCACAACTTTGTCAGAAGTAAGAGAGCTTCTTAATTAAGGATTGATTTCCAGTTTAATATATCTTTTATAAGATCAATTATGGATGAGTCATTAACTAAATTTGTTTATTTAGGATAATCTAACAAAGCATTGATTTAATGTGTTAAGTGAATTAATTAAATTTGATAAGAATGAACGTTAGCTGAGTTTTTGACGGAAGTGCTCAGAAACTCTGATTATTTTCTGGTTTGAGTAGCTGCAATCTTGTCAAACGACCTTTAGGCAAATACAAAACACTCAATATACATATATTTATATAAATATATACATGTGTATATTTTGTATATATATATTTTAATAAATAAAGAAACAATATGCGATCAACAATATTAGCATTTAAAACGCTAAGCCCCGTTTTGTAGCAGCCTTCTGATGACTTCGTTTGATTATTGATTGATTGCAAAATGAGAAAAATGTGAAATTTGTATTCAGTTTGTCCAAAAAATAAAATGTTGATGTTTTTACCGCCTCAACAGCCTTCATGTCAACCCATGTGCAATTTTCAACTAACCAAAGGAATTCACACTAAAGATGGGCATGTGTTTTATGTTGTTTCTAAATACGTCGTATATTTCCTCTTGTTTTATTTTATTTTATTTTTTTTGAAACTGTAGACACAACATATGCTAAATTTTAGAGACAAGCAAATTATAGGCAAACTATTTATTAGTTTTTATTTGAAGGTATTTATGATGATGACGACCTGAGGTCGCCAGCTACTTTGACAAACAAGTTCTTGTTCTGAAATCATTGATAAGATATCAAACACCAGCAACAACGAGCTGTCATTTTGACAGCTCTGCCATTTGTTTTCCCATTATCTTCATTTTAATTGGCTATTTTAAGACACGCATATTACCTGAGGCTCGGCAAAAATTCTCACACTGGCTACTGGTCAGTGTAATGGGAACACGTCATAAGCATAGTTAGATTTTAATTCGTGTAAATTTGGTTAATGCATTTATAATGAACTAAAAGAAGCACAATGACATCATCTGATAATATGATCTGATTCAAGCTGAAGAACTTCAAAGTAGATGAACGAATTACCTTTCAGAAAGTTCTTAAAGGTTGAATTATGCCCAAGATTATCTTCCTTGTGGCTGCACAATGAAATTCCTGCAGATGACTTGCATCAGCAGGCCAAGAACCTTTCAAAGTTAATTTGCTTTTCACAGGGTTCGATTTAGTGGCTCAAGGTCTCACATGCAACGACCCCACCTCAAGTTCAGCATCGTCAGCATTATCAGAGAGTCATTCAACTTATTTGCAAGCGTTCGCTTTTCAAGTTGCGCAACCATGTCCGCATGTCACCAGTGGCATGCAACCGAAATTGAACAGGGGAAGCAGCTGGATGCCTCCAGCTGGATCAAGGTCAATTTATGTTGTCAGCTTATGTAAAAGGCAGAAGGGCCGACAGGAAGCTGGTGATTCATGCACACAAATTTTAAGATTGTAAGCCATGTTGCCTTAAATTTTAAATTGATGGCCTCACAAAACTGTTAAAATGATGTGGTAAAACGCCCAGACTCATCCGTCTGAGTCAGTGCCATCTGATGATCATTTTTTTTGTAATCCCATAGTCTGAGGCAGGCGTTGACATTTGATATTTTCGAGTCATCTGTGGTGTCATGGGGATTGCAATTTGCAGGCTTTCCAAATTTGGCCTGTAAAATGTTGTCCAGTTGAGAATCTCGAGCGAGTAACTGGGCAATTACGGCTCAGACTTGGTCAAAAATTCACTGCGCATAAAATATACGATTTTGTGTTAATCTATTGGATCTGATATACAACATTAATATACATATTTGTCAGCCGTATTTCGGTTTTTGTTAGTTTCTGCATAAATTATAAATATTCAACTTGTTTTCCGACACTGCCTTTGAATATTTTGTTTTTTTTTTTTGGTTCTCATCAAAGGCCATTTCCAGATATTTTTAGCATTGTTTTATAAATTAACAAAATTAAAAATACGTGGGCTTTCAAAGCAACATTAAGTCACAAATTTATGTTATGTGAAATACTTTATTCCATTATTCAATTTTATTTATTTAGGGCTTGCCAAAAATTATGATTAATAAATTTACAAAAAAAATAAAATATGAATCCATTAAAAACTCATAAACTTGAATTTTTTACTTTTCCTTTACAATTATTTGTAAGTTACAGTCTGAGCTAATTGTAGCTCAATGTATTGATATATGCCTAAGGAGATCATCAACTTTTATATTTTATTTAAAAGCAAACTAGAATAAATAATACAATTGTGGTGTATTTTTGATTGCATAGTTATTTGTATAATTGAATTGTTACTAATAGAATTGTCATATGACACTTTACTAACGCATATAAATAAAAATATAGATTTTTTAATATCATTTAAAAAATGTATTGTACAGTGCACGCTGGGGTCGCTGTGGCTCAATAGTTATCGATTTTTTGACCAGGCCCACGAGTTATCTGTTTTAATTTAAAAAAGACTAAACCAAAGTTGAAACATGTTGTGATTCGTTTTTTTTTTGTTTCTCTTATTCTTTTTAGTAGCTAAATTGTATAAAAAAATACATATTTTATGCCTCGATTGTTGACTTCGCCTTGAGTTAAGCATTGTCATTAACAGCATCCTCTTTATGAAAGAAGCTTATCATTATTATTATTATGAATATTATTTTCGGTGTCAATTGCAGTTTTCAAGAGCAACAGCCACCTGACACTAGTGAGATTTTTCAAACTTAGTAAAGTGTTTCCTTTTACCTAATCCGAGAACAACAAATCCGTAAAACGTTGCGTATACGCAATGCCATCTCTTGTGGCTAAATGTCAGCCGGAGATTAACAACTTCTCACAAAATTCTAAATTCTTAAGCGGATCATTAAACGGAAGCATGTCGTCTGTGAAGTGCTGTCACTTCAGGTGTCTCAATTAAGCCAAATGGATTAAGATCAGGCTAATCAATTTCCTATACATGCATATATAGTATATGAATAGCCAAATGATCTCAGCGTTGGTTATCGTGTGAGTTCATAATGAATTTATAAACGATGCGTGACGAAGAAAATATTCTGATCTAAAGCTAAAAATGTATTTTAATTATTTAATTTAAATATATACGGAAATCAAATATTGCATTCCTTCTAAATATCTAAACAAAACGAACAAACGCGGCATTATATAAGCATAAGCATAAGTTTAATTAATTAAACTAACTAACTATTTTTAAGATACTGTACACGTTTGATATTTAAATAATCTTGAGCAACAAAAAAACCAACCACAAAAATTCCTATTTGGCTACTATCTTTTGCCAATAGATCTTAGAATTTTCTATTAATGCTAAAAATTAAGTCAAAAAAACACGAAAAACCCGAATTTTCAATTAAACACAAAGAATAAGAACCCCAAATTATTTTTGTTAAAACAATAAAAAAAAAACAAAAAAACAATAAATCTAAAAATTTGTTTAATGAAGAAAAAACCTGAAAGTGAAGCTGAATTCTTGAAACACGCAGCGCCGTCCACGCTCCAACTGAGTAGGGGTTGTCCGGTTGTTCGGGTCAGTCTCTGAGAGAGTATTTTTTTTGAGCTCAGCTGCAACTTAGTTAAGCTCATCTGCTGCTCTTGCCCATATAAATTAGTAAATTTATCGACGAAACAAAACTTGTTTCGAGCTACGCAAATCACACACACAGACATACACACACACACACATACCCATACTGAGGCACGCACTTTAAGCCATGTTTTACACACACAGACACACACAAGTAGATGCTGACAATCAACTGTCACTGGAGCTGCTCCCCAACTCATTTGTATTGGTGGGGAGCTGCTCTCAGCCTGGTCTTTTGGTATTTTTCTTTTTGTTTTCGACTGCGTTGTTTATATGGCAAAGACGAGCTGCGTTCATCTTCAGTTCGTCCACATCGGTCCACACGGTATGAGCTCTAGTTAGGCTCCCTTCCCCAAGTAAATACAGTGATCTACGCTAAACTCATTGCAAATAAAAACCTCTAAACTGAATCAAGAACTCAGTATACTGTACTAATTAGAAGGACAACAAAACATTTTGGCGAGCAATTCGCTATATAAATATCTCAAGTGTTATATCTACATGTACATATATGTATATATAAATATAAAAAAAAATATAATGTGCAAAAATACAAAAGATATTTAAAAACTTTTTCTTAATTTTCTTTATTTCAAGATTGGATAACACAGTATTTTCAATTGCAAAATTTGTTCAAATCAATATATAATAAATAATTACTGGCGATTCTTGTGTCAATTTCAATTGTTCGTTGCAAAATGGCGCGTGCAGTTCTTTGCATGGTGAGTGTTTAAGTTAAGATTAACTAACAATTATTTTTTCTTGACTCGAATTCTTCAAAATCAATTAAGCAAAAGAAGTATGAATAATAAACAAAGATCAAACACTATTCATACTACTTTTTAATTATATAAAACTTCAATTTATCTCCATTATACATCATAATTGATGGTAATGCTAATGATATTATCTAATTAATTTCAGCTATCTATAAAATAAAATTATCTTTTATCGCATACAGTGATTACTATCATAGTATTATGATTGCCAGCTACCGTTTTGAGTCAAGGCCAAAACAAAAAGTACCATCTGTACATATTAACACTTAGCGCTTAGCTAATATACAATTCGAAGTATTTCAAAAACAGATATGGTAGATGAGAAATGCAAATAAATAATCGAAATATGAGTTCAGACCGTGGTTGCCAAGAAATGCATGGGTTCCAAGGCTGAGTTTGCAGATGAACTCAAAATTAGTAGGTTTATTTGCAAATCTTTGCTTCTAGGCAGACTTTTGAAAAGCCCGGTTGATTGAACTTCAAGTCCGGGTCAAGTTGAAACTATGCATCCAACACTTTATATAGTATTCCAGGTGTTAATTGAAGTCTACTGTCACAGCCGGCTTTTTGCTCATAATACAAACAAATACCGGAGATATTCAACGATTTCTGGGTAGCTCAGATGTTGTTTGTTGTTTTAGGTACACTTCCATGATCTCTCATAGTTGATACAGTATATATTTATCTCAGTATATTTATTATGTGAAATTTTGTCAGCTGTTAAATAGTCATTATTGAGATGTCTGTGCTCTTTAGGGTTTGCGTCAGTTGACAAAAATTCGGCTGGACTGAAAAAAACCGCAAAAATACAAATATCTTCTCAAAGCGCATTAAAAACAATTAGCTACAAATGTTTTGTATTTTTATATTTGTTTAGAGTGAATTATTTATTTGCGGTCATTTTTTTTGCTCATTTACTTTTATGCAAATATCCAATTGCGTTGTTCACAATTATCGAAGTATGCCAAATATTTGCCAAATACCCCAGCTGGGTTAGATACATTTGGGTAAAACACATAATCCATGATGTTATTCATTATTCATCTATTAGAGCAAATTTGGTTGTCACATCACGAATGTTTCAAGGATGTGGCGATGCTTTATTAAAAACTATGCTGAGCTCATCTAAAAACTCTAATTTTTTCGCCAGAGCATGCTAATTAATATATTTGCAACCAAAGAACAAAATGTGTAACTTAGCTTGGATTGACTCAATTTTTCAACATTTAATATTTCCTATTTCGCCGTACGTGCAAAAATATAAATTTTGAATCCGTCAGATTGCAGGAATCGCAATTTCTAATGCGATACGGGCCAACAACTCATGACAGGTAGTCACCAAAAAAACATAACAAAACAAATCTAAACTGTACCGAAAGGTGTCATAATGACACTTTAAGATCATTGCGATATAATCAACAGGAGCAGCCTCAACACCTTTTGCATAAACGAACAAGTGACAAATTTTGGGGTTCGTTTTTTATTATTTCTCAGCTGTCAAGTGGAAGGCGTTTTTGGGTGCACGTGCAACAGTTTTTTGACCCGTGGTGGTGCCTGGAGTGATGCCAGTTCCCATTTGATTTATACTTTTTTGGTATCAAGATTTCTTTGTTTGTCATTAACTGGCTGCTAAGCCAATTTCGTGGTCTGCCGGGGCACAATCTTAGCTGTGGTTTGCAGACACGTACGCGGAGTTTTGCCATCAACGGCCTTCTGAGCCAATTTCTTGGCCTGCCTGGGCACAATCTTTGACGTGGCTTGCAGACACGTACGCAGTGTTTAGGCCCATTTGTTTTCCCAGTGTTTGTCGCTCTGACTTAACCCACTTGGAAATAAGCTAGGTAGCTTAGAAAACTTCAGCACACTTTGCAAAGGGAAACTAAATTAGTTTTATCCGCTTAATAAAAATAAATGGATGTCTGGTTCACATTTAATATATATTCAATTATTATAAAGTTAAATGTTGGTAAAGAGCAACTGGTATTCGTTGTGGCACAGCAAGTTCTGACCGTATTTTATTTTATTTCCACCAACTGAAGCTGACACTGGAATTTTAAAGAGTTGGGCATTGTTTTTTATATTTTTAACGCTGCACTTGAAGATTTCGCATTTAGATTTAGTTTTGTGTACGTGTTAGTGCTATTCAGAATTCTTGCAATGATATCCCAGCATTTTCATATGTTTGTCTCCGTATTTGTAGAGGTCTGCAAGTAGTCCAAGTGACTCATAAAAGTCGAGAGCCCTGCCAAGAGTTAAGAATGCAAAACAAGTGCGCCTTTTATGGGATTTATTGGGGTCTATAAAAGTGCTTTACAAGTGTTAAATTATTTGTTGAATTTTACAGTTATTTAACACAGTTTGTTAATGGCTTATTTCAAGAGATTTAAGATCTTCAGCAAGATATGTTGTAGATACGCCAGATTGTACTCTTTTATATTTGTTTTATATTTTTTAAAAGAATGCATTTCGCTTTCATTGATTATCTCATTTTTTCGAGCTCTTGGCTCAGATTCACTTTCAATATGGTATTCGAAGGCGTTGCTAAAGGTCTCTTGCTGGTTGAGTTGATTGGTTTGAGCTCATCAACTGAAAAAGACAAAGCTAGCAAAATTGGATAGCGCATATCCATATCTATAATAGAAAATCTAGAAATGCAAATCAGTTTTTTGGTATTCGTTAGCGTTTAAAAAAAAAACAAAAAAAAAAAACGAAGAAGTAGTCAAAGAACGGCTGAGTTTGAATCGCAAGTGGAGGTTATCTCATTTTAAATAAAAATAAAAACGTTATTCGTAAATAATATTTGATATTTGTATGCGGCTTGTCGAAATGCCAAAAGGCACTGAAAGAAAGTAAGAGTTATTTGTATATTTGTATATAATATATGTGGTATATTTGTATATATAATGTATGCGGTAACCAATGATGTCAGCCTTGTATCTGAATAGTATTTTCTTTAATAAGAGTTTCTGACGATTTTCTTTATGTGTTATATAATGTCTTAGCTATATGAACTTGTCAGTTGCGGTGACTTCCATCATGGCATCATGATATCAATGAACTCATTAGCGCTATTCTCTAATTTTTATTTGGCAAACAAATTCTGCGCTAATTAAATCGGTGTCTGGATAAACAGGAAAAACCAAAAAGGCCATCGCCCAGAGCTGGTTATACTTGTTTTATTAGTTTATTTGTTATTTAAAGAACTGCTAAAATTTGTCGCTAATACGCAATGTCAATTCAGAGCGAATCTTTACTAATTCTTTTTTTGTTTGAGATCATCTTATTTTAAGATTCATATATGTATACATTTCTTGTTTGGGTTATTTGCATTAATGTAAATGGAACTGAATATGGTTTCATCTTTCAGGGATTTTACTTTTCGCAATGAATACGTTGATTAAATTTCACAATTTCGATAAAACAATCAAAATTATAAACTGCAGCACAGCAATTTCAATAAAATGCAGTTGTTATGTTGTGTTGTGTTGCGTTGTCATCGATTAAGGTCAGACACAGCCCAAAGCAGTTGCATTTTACGATTAACATATAAATATATATATATATACATACATATATATATATGTATATACATATGTATATTTCTGTTGTTGCTTTGGCTTTTGCGCACAGTTTTGTTCAGCACCAGTTACCAGATACCAATTGACCTTGAAGTGTAAGTCCACAAGATACTAATAAAAAAATGTTAAAAATTAAAAAAAAATGTTTTCGCTGATTTTAAAAGGGCAACCAAACTTACAGCAAAAGATGCTGAGAGAGGGAGAGAGAAAGATTGAAAGCTAAACCAGTTTGCCTCCATAACGGGCCTTAATACTATGGGGTGCCACGGATTATGCTCATGATGATGTGTATGTTGATGATCATTATGATTATGATTATGATTATGATTGTGTAGCTTGCCATGTAAACAAACTGTGCGTGCGAACAACTCGATTAATATAGATGGCATGGCAACTGTGCGCCTCTGTAAGACCGCCCAGCTGTCTTCTCTCCACATATGCCTATATGTCTGTCCAGATGTCTGACAACTTATGCAAAACTGTGCAAGATTCATAGCGCATTGTAATGGTTTTTGAGACTGAGACTGAGACAAGGCTGGCAGAACTTTTGGGTCAGCCACGCCGACAGCAGCACATTCATTTAATGTCTCAACTGCAGAGACGAGTTGACTTGAATGATATACGAGCAGCAGAACTTGTTGAATGTTGCACACACCATGGTGTTGAACAAAATGAACAAAACTTTTAAATGCTGCATATTCGCACCTCATATAAAAACTCATACTTCGCAACTGGCAAACTAAATTGTCTCTTAAATTGATTTTACTTAAAATGCGATTTGACTGCTTGCGTCATGCGTGAATTACACGTAAGTCAATTGAAATTTGGGGCATGCCACGCCAGCGAGCTGGCTGGGCGGCTGTCTGTCTGGCATGCTGAGGGGTGCGGTAGCCGCCAAAGAGCTTCAATAACTAATTGAGTATAACAAATGATTTTATGCTTTACTTTTACCATTACAGCCATCTGATTGGATTAACGCTTATATAATTTGCACATGTGGGTGGTCATAAATGGGCCTGGTTAGCCAATTAATTAACTCAATTATTATGTCTGCGAGCATGAGAGTTAGTTAATTGCGGTTTACCTTAATACCCCGTGGCGTTAATTCATTTTGAACGTATTCAAATTATGTATAATGCAATTTTTGAGTTTTAAATTAATTTCAGTAAACCTGTTGCCATGAAACCCACATCCACCAGTTCTGAAGCACTTCCTTTGACATTTTCTGCATAAAGTTAAAGTCCTTTTTTATTTCTGCTCAAAAAAAAAACAGGTGGTTAGAAGAAAGTTTTGAAAAAGGTTTCGCTTTTTCGTTATATCCATCAATAATATCTAATTACGAGTCATGTGTTCAGCTTGGAAAAAAAAACTTTGGCAACGAAAAAGTTCTGCAACTTGTATCCTGATCTGAATATGTACTGCAAAATAAAAATCTGTACCACAACATTTTCCTTTTTGAATTTACACTTTGCCAAAATTGCTGAAAAGTTTTTTGTGTATGCTGCTGTAAACTTTTATTAATAATATTAAGTACCAAAAAGGTCAATGCTGAAAATTATTCATACGGGCAACATTTGTGTACCATCGAAGAACAAATTTGTATAGACAAAAATAAAAGAAAAAATCGTTAAAGTTGCCTGTTGATATGTGGGTGACACAACGACCTCCCCTGTCAGCAGTTGAAATAAATAAATAAAAATCCAACAACACTTGAGATATGATTTGTTGCTCTGGCGGTCGCTACTCTTGACTGCAAATATCGATTTGCGAAGATTTTGGAGCAGGCCAACAGGTAACTGACACCTTGGTAGCAACCAGCAAAAGCACCAGCTCATAACTGGCTATGAATTTATTATGGTAACTATTTAGCAACAATAGGAATCTGTTATATTCATAGGGTAGGGCATAACTCAGTTATCAACCTCGTTAAGATGGCCATTAATATCATTTGAATTAATGAGATTCGGTTCCACAGTGTCTATGATGGCTACTGAACCTCCTTTTGAGTTTTGTTTCATTTTGGTTTCGCTTGGTTTATCCAACCAATTTATCAATCGTTTCCAAGTGGGTATAAACAATTAAAGTTTAAAATTGTTGACCTTATCACAATTAAAATTGTATTGCCATCAATTTATTGCAAGAGGCCAAGTTTTGATTATTTGTATCCATAATTTATAAATAAATTGTATTAGTTGCATTTCATTGTGGTGCATTTGGCTATGCTCGAACAATAAACACAATTTTCTGATATATGTCTTTCTTTGTGTTAACCTTAACCGAAACACACCCAGTCAAGTCACGCCTAGAAAAAGTCAATTTATTTTTAACGAAATGAAAAATACAAATCATAGTACAAGAAGACAGTTTAAATAATAAATTGATCATACAAAATTGTAAAAACCAATTAGTTATTTGGCTGAACGTGAAGGTCGGAAGTTTGAAAAGTTTTTCTTTTAGTTGCCTTGGAGAATTGTCGACAAAGAGACATATTTAGGAATTATTACCTTATGACTGCTACTATATTAGTAGATACATATTTCTGTATCAAATTTGAATGCCATAGAACTGGTTTCTTTATAAGGAAGTTTTTTGAGCATTCCCGGAACTTAAAATAAATTATTTGCCACGCATAAGCATGTGAATAAATATTATGTTAATTTGTAACGAATTCATATATTTTCAGAGTATATTTAATTTGGTTAAACGTGAATAAGAAAAATATCATTGCAAAATATCAAGTCAGACAATTTTAGTTTTTGGTAACTGACGCAATCTTGCAGCAAATAGAAATTCACAGTTGTTAAATTAACATTGATTTGGCTGTCATTCTGTACATGCATTAATATCGAAGCTAATTGACCATAGCTGTCAGCAGAGCCACTAAAAATCAACTGGTTTTCGAGCCGCTGACATTTCTGCCACATTCATGCGTAACTGTCGGATGCACAACAGCAACAACTACAAGATACAAATGTATCTGCGTTTAGCCATTTGTCGCACGAAATTTGACATAGTAGGTGCAGCCAAGTGAGCCACAGATCCAGTTCGACACAAAGTTTGTCATCTGTCAGAGCGAAACAAGAATTTGAGTGAGATTTAAATATTCATACCTATAAATGTATGCATCCACAATGCCTTTGACATTTGGCCTGACTGCCTGACTGCCTGCCTGACTGTATGTGCGGCATTTTTTGGCATTATTTGGTTGCTTTATTTATTTTTTTGCAAACTAAACGTATCGAACCGGATCTAAAAGCATGCTAATTTGCATATACACAAGCAACAACAACAACAACAACAATAAAAACCAGTGCTGCTCTGCTCTCAGACTAACTGCCTTGAATGTGGCATCTTTTTTGAGTCATCTCACACAGGTCTATGTAAATTAAGTTAATACCCAAGAGACAAATCTGATTGTTAAAAGCAAAAGTTGTGGGCATACCGTGAATGACTTGTAATGACAAAAAGGCGTCACTATTTATCTTAACTGCTCCACTTGACAGCTGCCTTCTTTTTGGTCTTCGACATAATTTACATTTTATAAACTCTTATGTCATATGATCATTTATATAACAATATTTTTTTCATTTATTTTCAGGTCGTCGCTTGCATTTTATTGCAATGCGTTTACTCAGCTAAATTTGATTCAGAGAATCGTCGTCTAATTCTCGATATCAATGATCAAAAGACAACGAACCAACAATATTATTCGTCAAACTTTGACACAAGTAAGTAATGACGTTTAACAATTTGCATCATACATTCGCTTATTATATCACATTCAAGAAAATCCGAAACTATATCCAAATTATCTTTCCCACACATTGAAAATGTAATATATTAGATTGAAATTTGTATCATCGTATCTTTATCATAATGACTAAATCTATTTGGCAAAACCATTCATACAGTTTGTTAGTTTTTTGTGTAATACATTGTTTCGCCCTGTAACTCGTTAATCGTATTTACCAAGTAGCTGAATTTGTATTTGTAATTTGTTTGTTTTTAAGTAGTTGACCAATTTATATATTATTTAATTTTTTTTTTGTATTGTTGAGTAGTTTTAAGTAATCGTTTTTGCCCCAGTCCTATCTACCCTACAACAAACCAACTTCAGCCGTTTGATCAAAAACTTACACATTACTACCCCGATATCAAGAATCACACGAAACAACAACAAAAAATCAACAACAACAACAATAAAATAAAGCCACTATTCTTAGAGTGGCTATTATTTATTTACATATATATTTTTTACCCTTGTAGCTCAGCTTTACTAAACTCACCGTAGAAATCGTAGTCTGCGTCGTAGCTAAAACTCAATTTGTATATATGCTCAAAAATCGACAACAAAATCGCTCTATCTTCTATCTATCTATCTCTTACTCTCACACACACACTCCTGGCCACTATCTCTCTCTCTCTCTATCTATATCTCTCCTCTCACTCTCTTATGTATAAATATTTCCATATATTTTTTATGTATTTATTTTGTTCTTAGTGGAAAAAACATATACATAAAATACAAAAACAACAGGCTTTGCATACTCACCATACTCTCCACAACATTATCTAAAATCAACCCCAACCCGAGCCAACAAAAAAAGAAAACCGATTCTTTATAAAAACAATAAAAGACGAACCGACAACAGAACAAACACACACAACAAAATCACCACAAAAGATATTTTCTCTATTTCCTTCAACTTCATATGAATGTACGGATATCTAGGCTTATTTTCAACTTCTACAGTGTTCAGCGCCCCAAGGCAGGCTATAAATTGATGTTAGGCAGTTAAAGAGCAGGTCGTAAACAGATAATTTCTACAACAACTTCACAGCGCAATTTCAGCTAAGCTCAAAATCAAAATCACCACAACAAAAACGTTATACTCTAAAAACATTATCTTTCAACAAAACCCCTTTTCCAACAAAACAAAATCCAAAACCTAAACAAACCAACACACACAACTCAATCGCAACACAACAACAACCACAACAACAACAACAACAACAACAAACCAAATTAAACCGCAACAGACGCCTATCGTTATGGCTATGATGTGGGGGAGACTGGAAACTTCCACCACGAGACTCGTGGCCCCGATGGCGTCACCTACGGTTGTTATGGTCTGATCGATCCCTATCATCTGCTCCGTGCAACACATTATGTGGCTGATGTGCATGGCTACCGCACCGTGGAGCCGGAGAAGCCAGTGGAGACCTTCCCGCCCGGTCTCTACAATGAGACAAGGGGTGGACCATCCGAACCGGGCATCCTGCTGCAGTGGAACGAACTATATTTCCCCATTGGCTGCGGCAAGTTCGCCGGTGGTGCTGTCCATGACATACCATATTTTGTAGCAGCCGATGTAAGCAGACCGAGCAGTGCAAGATGATATATATGGATACAGCTTTCTCATGATGTGATCATATTTTTAGAAGGACAAGGGCGATGGTTTCGCGCACTCCTCGATAAACATACCCTCGGTGAAGGGTGAGGCCCAAAAGAGTCTGCCCATTCACAAGGGTCCCAAAGGTCTATTCAACGCCGTCGGCGGACACACCGACGGGGGTCCCGGCGATCAGGCGCCATCCTTCCATTCAGTGAAAACTCTCAGACCCGGAGCGGCTGGCGGCAGTGAGATTTTGACTGGCTAAATGGAATGTTTGGGGTGGATTGAAAAACATTTGTGTTTCAGATGGTGGAAGCTACACGCCAGATGATAGTCCCTATAAGCATGAAGTTGGCCCTCAGGGTGGTTTTGGAGGCAATGGAGGTTTTGGTCCAAATGGCGGACCCAGCGGTGGATTTGGCAGTAATGGTGGATTTGGTGGAAATGGAGGATTTGGACCGAACGGTCCGAACGGTCCCAATGGCCCTAAAGGCCCTAACGGACCCGGTGGACCATTTGGACCCCCTGGACCACCTGGACCCCCTGGACCTAATGGACCAGTCGGCGTGGGATCCGGAGCCTCAGGAAAACCGGCATATAGGGATGGTGATCGCACTGGCAGCGGTGCCGGTGGCTATGTCCATCTGGGAAGCGGTAATGGCGGTCCTTATGGCCCGCAAAGCGGGGGTAATGGCGCCTACACTGGTCACTCAAATGCCGGTTTTCCTGGGGCCGTGAAATACAGTTCAGGTTAGCTAAATTGAGATTTGCAATTGCGTCGAACACAAAGATCAAAATTTGAACGAGCCGCAGAGCGGGGCACAGATCTTTTTGCGGAACTCATCAAGTTTACAGTTACTATTTGTACAAAATTCCACCCATTCGCCAAAGACGGTTTGTTCAAATTTTCGTCTGCTTTGCTGGCTTAAATTTTAAGTACTATTTAAATAATATATATTTTTATGTCTATATTACGCTAATATGCATTGATTTGTGATCTATTTTAAGCAGTCTTGTTTATTTTCAGCAAAATTTTAAATCAATATATAATTTATATAATTTCACTGTTATCTTCCTTTTTCTAACGCAATTCTCAAAATACTCAGGCACACGCACTACTGTAGGGAAATTATAGGGCACCGCCTAGTTATCTTTATCGTTATTAGAGCACTTTTGTTAAGAGCGCACAATCAAGCAATATATATCTCTCTTTCTCTCTCTCTCTATCTCTCTCTTTCTATCTATCCATCTCTGTTTCTTTCCATACCTATGTCTATATACTGTTACCATATACTCAATTTTTCAAATACGAGATCTGTTTTCATTAAAAATATATCGAAATATATTTGTTATTGTTCTCTGTTTCGTTTCTTAGCTCATCATTTTGGCTAAGAAATCTTAAACCTTTCACATCCACTTCACTATTATTTCTCACTCATGCTTTCATGCACGAGATCTACACACAAAACACACACACACACATACCTACGCACACCCACGCACACACACGCAAAATACACAGATCGCCCACCTTTTCTTGGAAGCCTCGGCACATTTGTTAAATATTTATTTACACTGCACATTAGTCACGCCCACATACCAAATGCTTAAGCAATTTCACTAACGGTTAATGAATAACAACTAACAAAGGTTTGGTTATGTTTTGTAACATTGGTTTTAATTTGTAACGTTGTATAAGCCGCTAAGAAATAATTACCTAACGCATGCATTTTAGTTATTACTGGTGTTGGTATCTGACCACTTCCCCTAGTTGTAAGTATTTAAGGTCTATCTAAATGTTCCCTGTATTACCTGTATTACGTGTATCTACCAGTATGTAGTACTCTTTATGTACTAAATATGTTGTAGTTAATATCTAGCTAATTTACACTATATGAATCGAATATGCATCCGATATCTTTACTCTTGCAAGTTTATTAATCGAATGCTTTGCATCATATTACTCTCTATTCCTATAGGATCCGGTAAATATAGTAATCCTAATGATGGGCGTTATAACGGTAAGTTGCAGCAACAATTATGATATCGTTGAAACTGAAGCTAATTTTGTATGCATTATTGAAAACTAGGTGTTAACGATGGTAAATATTATCATGATGATTCTGGGAAATATGTGCACGTTGAAGGCCCAACTGGACCTCCAGCTCCACCATATGTGCATGTAGTTGGACCTGAAGGCGGTTATGGCGGCAATGGCGGCGATGGCGATGGCGGCGGATTCGGTCCTAATGGACCCGGCGGACCAAAAGGACCTGGCGGACCAGGCGGTTAGTGAAGGCCTCTTTTATAGTGCTGAAGTGAACAATCCATTATATCTATATATACAACTGTATCCAGAACTATTTCTTAAAATCTTGTTAATTTAAATATTTCAGGACCTAAGGGACCCAATGGCCCACCCGGCCCTCCCGGACCACCAGGTATGATAAAATAGCGATATGATAAGTTAGCTAGCGATGGTTGTACGCAAATCTTAATACTGGGTAATTAATGGGTTATTGTACAAATTAAATGCAATTTTTTGCGATGTAGGACCACCTGGACCTCATGGACCCACTGGTCCAGGACCAAAAGGACCACCTGGTAAGCTTTTGCCTACAAATTGAGTGCATAATAATTGGAAAACAAAATTCTTACAGGCCCACCCGGACCACCAGGACCTCACGCAAATGGCGGACACGCTGAGCTTGGTCCACCAGGCCCACCCGGACCAACTCGTCCAGGACCACCAGGACCACCTGGACCACCTGGACCAAGACCAAGTAAATGACAACTGTCTAGATTTGTAAATGCTTAAAGTAACTTATTTTATTCATTCTCTGAAAAAGCTCCACATGATCCCAGGCATTCGGACAAGGATACACCTGGCTACTTGCCTCCAGTTCATTTGGGTAAAATCGAACAACCATCGCTATCGAAAGTTATTCAACCGAGCCAAAAGCCACAAACTTTCAATCCAAATTACGATATTAATGATAATTTTGTGCATAAGAAAGTGCCATCAACAACAAAAGCACCACTAACCTATATTCCTCCTTCTTTCCCAAATACCGTTCCTATCCATGTTCCTGCGAATCCCACACCACGACCGCCAACCAAAACTATAACCTCGACGATAATACAGCCCCAGCCAAAGGTCCCGGCTATCACTATTAAAACGGATAGACCAGGCATTACAAATACTGGTAATTTTAATAACCCTAAGACTGTACCGATTGTACCGGCTCCCACACAAGCACCCGCACACACACCCATCCCATATCAACCGATACAGCCAGTACAGCCACTCTATACCAACATATACAATCCAAAGCCAACGGCATCGATACCAATCGAACCCGTACGAAACACGATCAATATACCGACCTATAAGCCATCGACCCCGCGGCCATTTGTGCCAGCGCCGACTTACAAACCGACACCCAGACCAGTCATTTACACTGAACCCAGACCGACGAGCACCGTTTATGTTGAACCCAACAAGAAAGTAACTCCACGTCCCTCTCCCCCATTGCATGTGCCGTCGAATCCGCCAAGCAGCGAAACCTGCGTTTGTAATGCCGATAAGACGCACTCATCAAAATCAACCTACTCCTCCTCCTCCACCTATCCTAATTCGAATCCGGCCTCGGTCGACTTTAACAAACAATTCTCCGGTTTCAATGGCAACTTCGGAAGCTTAATGAACACCATGTCACTAACACAACTGCCCGTCGTGCCGCAGGCACCAGGCCAGCCAGCCTTCTATCCACCCGACAAGATACCCAAAGGTGCTATGATTGCATTCATGCCGGTGGTTATCTTGCCACAAGAGTACTACGCCAACTGCGATGATAATAACCTGCACACGGCCAACAAATATCAGCAAATCGATCCTTTCCCACTGGGCGTACAGCCAGCAACGATACCCAATAGCTTCAGTGTACACTCGATATTCTCGGGCGCCGGACCGAAGGACCAATGCATGTGCCCCTGTTCCTGTACCCAGAATCTGGACAAATTCCACAAAAAACGCGAGACTAATGCTGAGGATGCTGCTGAGGTAAAAGCATCTGTTGAGACACCTGAGCCTGAAACGCCTGTTGAGGTGAAGGCTGCAGCACCTGTTGCTGAGGCTGGCACACCCACAGAAGTCAAGGTTGCGGCACCCGTAGCTGAGGCTGACAAGCCCAAAGAAGTCAAGGTTGAGACTCCAGTAGCTGAACCAGCTACTCCCACAGAAGTCAAGGTTGAGGCACCCGTAGCTAAAGTTGAGGAAATCAAAGTCAAGACTGAAGCGTCTGACGAGCCACTTGTGAAAGCCGCTTCTGAGGAGAGCAAAGCGACAGCTACTGCCACCGACGATAAGCCTAAGGTCGAGACTGTAGCTGAGCCGACAACGAACTAGAGACAACAACAAATTGACGTCTGGACTTCACTGAATCTACCCCTCCCAAATCCAAGCGTACGCTTACAGTCCCGCTCCCAGCACCGCCAACAAACCCTGCACTTTTATTCCCTTAGTCCGCAGCACCTCAACTAACCCAATTTACCAGCCCAAGCAGCTTAGTCTAAGTGTTTTTATTAACGAGATTACTCTCAGCCAGGAAAGGATTAAAACAAGAAAAAAAATAGAAAAAAATAAAAATAAAACACAATTAAGATAGATAAAAGAGAGATGTAAATAAGTGCCCATTAAATGTGTTCGTTTATTTTTTTAAAAACAAATTTCACTTTATTTGTGTACTCGTAATACTCAAAAATGCACTCCAATCTTCCTGTCAACTGTGACGCTTTTCTATATCTAAAATACTATTGATAAATCTTTCACTTATTCGTTATAGAAGAAAAACTATGAAAAACGATGGATGAAAAAAAATTGTTTGTGACATGTTGTTTATTATGCATTTTTGTATTTCTATGTATTAATTTGTATTCTGTTCACTTTCATTAGATTTTAGTTGATAGCTTATTTAATCTCTATTCTGATAACGCTCGAAACGGAAAAATGAATTGTTATATGTGAAGAGAAATTATGGAATTAAATAAAATGTAAGAAAAATCATAATTCCCCGTGTTGTTTTCAATTATTCAAGGGAGTCTGTAAATAAAAGTTAATACTTTTTTACGCAGCCAAAAAGTATGCAATGCAATCTGTAATTTAATTGTGACATACAAAAGACCCTTGTGGCCAGACATCATTGACCTTTTTTGTAAACAAATCCTTACACATTCACTCGCACAACAATTTTTCAGATACGAATATTTACACAAATTTAAAATTAATTTTGTTAACAATAAGAATTTTTGGGTTTCATCAAAGAACTGGTATAACCCATGACACTCAGAGAAAATGCTATTCAAATTCGGGTAAGACTTGATGCACCTTTAATGAGAAGATTTTATTTATCAAGGTTAAAATTGAACTTCAAAATTAATTTTTTTCTCGAGTGTATTTCTTTGTACAAAAAGCCTTAGACAGCTATATATATTGTCGATTTTACAGCTTCCTTTTTTGTGTAGCATTATCTGAACCATGAAAAAACATCAACATTAAGAAAAGACAAACTCTGCGTCGTGAGTTGTTCTTTTTGCACATCTGTCAATTAAAGAAATGTTGGCATGACAAGAACTCAATTGGATCAAGCATTAAGTGGATTTATACAAAACATGTAAAAATAGATATTCTTACCATAGCGTTTTTCCATTTTCGATTGTCTTCAATAGACTTGAGGTAATAGCTATTCCATAATGTGGGCACATGTTTAACATCTTTAAGAGCACCAATTCGCTTACCTTGAATTACGTGCTACGTAACCCAGTTTTTGTTTAGTTTACGACTTGTGACAAGTCAATATTGAAAAGTTGTAATTCCCGCATCGCACAAGCCCAAAAATTGTTCACACATTTTTAGCGAGTGCTGAAACAAAAGATATGCATGGAGGTTATGTATACTCCAAGATATAAGGCAAGGTCGGTATAGTATTACGACAGCTTAAGGGCATATCAAGAGTTGAGTTTCATCAGAACTAAGAATAGATCCTTAATTTAAGGAAAACAGCGCAGTCTGCAGCTTGTCGATTATATCCTGTTTACTTGTATCCAAATTAAGCAATTAGCAGACACACCTACAAAGTTTCATGAAAGAATTTTGAATGCGTTTTGTGTGTAACGAAGTTTTTCTATGACAGGCAATTATCTATCTGGCCGGGTTTTTTTTGCAAGAGCAGCAACAAAAGCCGTTAGTAGTGGGCCAGCAAAAATAGAAGAAGAATATGCCGGAATAGGTAGTAAATATTGGTACAAGTGGCTCAAGCATTTGGCCCCCGCCGCAGATTTTGTGTGAATTGTATGTGTGAGTGTGTGTGTGTGTGTGTGGATAATTGGAATTAAAGATATAGTATGCAAACAATATGAGTACTTGTATTTGGTCTGAAGTTCTCATAAAAAACCGCCGACTCGTCGGCCAACATGAAAGAAAGCGATCTCTGTGAACAAATTTAAACAAAACCGTTTTCGAGTTTTTTGTTTGTGTTTGTTAAAGTTTAAAGCGTAAATATCTAAAATTAAACTCACGCACTGCCAACAAACAGCAAGCGACAAGAGTCACCTAAAATGAGGCATTTATTTTGTCACCTGCCCCATACAAATATGCATAATAATACATAATCATCTACAGGCAACAAAAGGTCGCAAATGTTGTTGAATTTGCGGTTGAATATTTTGTATAATGCTCGAGAATAGTTTAGATAACGTAACTAGATGTTTAAGAATTTTACGCAATTATTAATTATTAACTACATTCAAGGTAGAATAAATTCAGATACAAAAGCACATTTAAGAATTTCGTAAATATTTTATAATCAATTTATAAATAAATACAGATTGCTTAACATCAATTTTTAAGTGGTTTCTTTCAACTCATCGTTTAAAGGGCAAGTGCCAACCCTGATAACGTAAAAGCATTTCAATTTTGGTTTATGGCGACGGGCTTGTGACTTACGTGACGTATGAGTAATAAAATTAACGTATCCACACATTTTAACTGGTGTCTGCGAAATACGACTTGAAGCTGGCCCAAAGCTTTATGATTGTTTTGGCTTGTTTGCTTCGACGACGTTGACGTCTACGCTGCGACGTTGAGCGGAGTAACTCAGCCGGAAAATGAAAAATATAAATTGGCCTCACAACTGGGAAACAGAATTATTTAACGTGCAAGCGTCGTTTCAAGCAGTTGTCTCTTCTCACCGTTCATTCTACCTTCGCTTGCGTCTGCCACTCAAGCGAATTTGTTGCTGTTTCTTTGGATTTTGCAATTTATACACTTTGGATTAACAATGTATGCCAAGTGCTTGTCACTTTTGGTGAGTATTCAAAGAACAGCAATACAACGAATAAATTTAAAGCTCGCTAAAATGAAAACGATTGTTCCTTAAATCCCTTCGCAGCTGCTCATCTGTGGTGCTGTCTATGGGGGGGCAGAGTCTGCGTTACAGGATGCCAAAACGAACGATTTGGCCACTGCTGAGACCTCAGCGAAATGTAAGTGCTATTTGTTTTTTAAATAGTGTTTACTGTGCTGAATCTGTTTTTCCCCCTCAAAAAAAAAGTGTTGAACTGGGGCGGTTTATTTGGACAGGGCTCAAGTTATCCGTCCTACCCCAACTACAACACTGGCTACTACAATAGACCCAACACTGGTTATTATCCCAACAATGGCTACTATCCAAGCTATGGCGGCGGTAGCTACTATGGCAACACGGGCAGTGGTTACTATCCAAGCACAGGAGGTAGTTACTATCCCAACAGTGTTCCGAGCACAGGAGGTGGTTACTATCCCAACAGCGGGTACTATCCGACCACCAATATTCTGGGCAATGGCGGATATGGAGGATATGGTGGATATGGAGGTAATGGCGGCTTGAGACAATATTCAGGTTATTGGCAGCCAGAGTATAGTGGTCAAAGATATCGCGGTTATGGTTATTATCAGCATACCGATCGCTATGGCCTGCCATCGGTAAGGGATCGTGATTACTATCGTGATCGGAGCAGCAGCAACTATGGCGCATATCGTGGCTATGACTAATTCTTTTGTCTTTTTTATTGTTGTTTGTTGTTTAATGTTGTTATTGCTCTGCTTTTTGTATATAACGTCTGGCTTATGCTAATCACATAGCAATAAAACTTTAATGTCTACTAATTTAGTTTTTACAGCATTTTAATAATCAATCAATTTGCCATCTGTCTGTCTGCCTGACAAAGTCTCATTTCAGTCATATCAAGCACAAAATTATGAGATGACATTGTAATCGCTGACTGGATGGGGTTACGCCCAACTGCACATCAAAATTATTCATTCTTGGTGTCATATTAGAAGGCACCTTACTAATGCCAGCTTACAACAATTTAATTATGTGTGCTTGCTTGGGCTTAATGGGCGGTAATTGTTCGTGTCTTAATCATCATGTCTCGTCATGTAATTTGCATGACAAGTACATTTTCAGCTGCTGCCCAAAAGTATGTGATGCTTTTATTTCGTCGCGTTGCCAACTCTTTCGTTTTTAACAGCATCTGCAGCTGCTTCACGCTCTCCCTCTTCCACTCTTTCTCTTTCACAGGCGGCTTGATACGCAATACATACGGTTAAGGCAGCGAAACAGAGACAGAACGACACCCGCCAAGAACTTGGGCAACTGCTATGCAACAGCTGGCAGCGGCAGCAACAAACTAACAACAGCAACAATAACATCAATTTCCCGCACAAATATTTTTACATGCACATTGCTCCAACAAGTGAAGCCAGCATTGACAACTTTTAACTTTACCTGCAGCTTCTCATACAAAATGTAACAAGCAAAAAAGAAAGAAGAAGCAGGGGAATGAGCATAAGAGAGACAAAGACAGAGACAGTTATAAAGCAATGGCATCGCTGTCATTGCTGTCAACGCGTTTCAAGGCCAACATTTGTGTTTACTTTTTTGTGCTCGAGTCTCTTAGCTTGAAATTAAAGTCATGTTTATCTTTCAATCATTCTTTTGTCTCGCGTCATGCTGGGGCAATAAAGGGTCAAAGCTGCTCTTTTGTATACGTATATATGCATATGTATATGTATATGTATATGTATATGTATATGCGTAAATAGTGTACACACAATGCAGCGAAGCGTATGTTGTCTCGTGGTAATTCCGCTTTCGGCATTTTAGTGGGTTAGTTGCCCCAAGCAACGGGTGTTGACAATGTTAAGTCTCCTGTGATAAGCTAAAAACCATTTGCACTTGACATGCGCGCTAAAAAATAAAGTAAAATGTATCTGTTTACGGTTTTTAGAGTGTGCACATACATATATCCAACAAAAAGTGCTTAAAATTTAATACACATTACAGTTGAAGCTGCGAAAGTACATTTATTGCTTGCTTACAAATTAGGTTGTTAATCTTAATAAAATAAACTGAATATTTGAATTTTACTACTTGTTAAATTGAAAATACTCTATTTATTTACCCGTACAAAAAGAAATCTACTACATTTTTCCATTAGAGCGCAATGATAAAATACATGTATGGAAATATTTTATAAATGTACATTTGTTTATGCCGCACAAAGCTAAAATGTAGTAAAATTTCGGAAATTGTATAATTAATGGACAAAATTTTGTGCCATCTTTAAATTAAATGTTCATATCATGAGACGGCAATTAAAAAATGTAATTTGGGCCCCGACAAAATAATCCACAGCTCTACGGACGATTATTTAATCTATTAATGCGCAAATTCATTCATTCATTCAGTCACCCATTCTTCAACTGGTTTCATTCCAATGAACGCGTTGCTTCCTTGCGCGTCGCCCATAAAAAAATGTAATGTGTACCAAAAAAATAAAACACAAACCGAATGCTGTGCGGAATTTTATTTATCACTAGATTGTTTGAAACCGACACACACTCACACACACTTTCCCACACATTTATGTGGCTATAAAAAAGACACCGAAATCGGCAGAAAAGTTTCCGTTGCTCTAAAATTATGATCAAATGGTAACTAAGCATAAATATTTCGCATGCCCAACGTTGTCGGCAAAATATATTTCCTTTGGCAATGTTTGTTGTTGTTGTTTGTAGAGGAAATGTTTTTCGGCACATTGAAGGCAAATAATAATAAAAATAATTAAAACATTGACAGTAAGCAGAGCGCGTGCTCGACGCGGCAAGTACAATAAATAAAATGATAAAGAAATGGAATTATTTATTTGGCGAGCGGCTTTAATACTGTCACGCGTTCAAATCTAATGTTAACAATATTTTAATTAACGCCACCAACAGCAATAACAAGAACAACAAAGAAATGAATGCATATTTTAATTTGTTATTGGATTAACGGACAACGAGTTGTTTACTTACCGGCAACAAGTACAAATATTTTTCTGGCTTACATTTTCAGTGCTGCCCCCCATAAATGTAAGCCAAATACTCGAAAATGCAATGCCAATAATGCAATTCCAATTACGAGCTAAATTGGTCATGTTGTGGGCGCGGCATAATTGATAACTAAGCCAGTCAGCCAAATTAAGTTCAGTCAAGGATCACACATTATGAGCCCTAAAACTTTTTGAAACAAATGATGATAGCACTTTGAGGACTTTACACGCTTATCTCACTTACTTACCTAAATGTTAAGGGTTCAGATTAGTGTGAGCCAAAAACATTGATTATTGAAGGCAAAGAGTTTGACTTCCAGCTTCCAAAACTTCTCGAGACATTTCATTAGTTAGCTGCATCCACAGGGAACCCTTCAACAATTTGGCGACAGCAAAAGTTTTTGCACCATATTTTTGCGGTCTTGCTTTAAATTGGGTTGGCATTTTAAGAGAGGGTTAAGTACAAAGCAGAACATTTGATTCAGTATGCAGATTATCAAGATATTTACAATTATGGCTGTTAAGTTTTGGCTAACCCACATCAAAATACATTTTATGTTTTCCAATTCAAAGATTTTATCTTTCAGGTAATAAACAGCAACCAAAACTCGGCTAAAAACATGAAAAGCGCACTTGTTAACTTTTGGCAGCTGTCGGCGAAAACAAAGTTTAATAATTAAACTGTCACATAAGTCGGCTGTAGCAATTCACTTGAAAGGTGCCAACTTTTGGATGTGTTTCTTAATCCGTTTTGTCTCTATTTAAGTATCAGCATATTAGGTAAACTTTCCTCTAAGATCCATCCCCTCTAATGTTGAGCAAGTGCAAATACATTCTGATGTCTGATACCAGACCACACTTGAGCCCCTTCCGAAGTGCTTCAAAATGCTTAAATTCCGAAATGATTTAATTAAATTTGACTCACGATTAACAAAAAAATCTAGTCATTTATTTATTTTTGTTTTTAATTAACTCAACTCGCTTTTGTTTTTATGTACATACACTGTAGTATTTTTATAGAAGCGATCAAATGGCATGCGTACCAAATTAGCACCTCTGCGAGTTGAATGGCGTGAGTTAATTTGATTTAGTAAATTCAAATGGGCCACGTGCAAGTCTGAAAAGTTCAGTACAGAGACAAACAAACTAAAGTTGAATTGATATTAATCTCAGAAAACAAATACAAATTGTTAGCTTATCATCGTGGGATATCAATAAATTTCCCTAAGCAAAACTCTGACAAAAAACCAAACTAATCGAATTCTCATCCAGAGCAAATCAAAAGCACGTGCAGACAGCTGTAAGAACAAAGCTGCAGACAACTCTATAAATGATTAAAATCATAATCACATCCCACATTGTTCCGATTTGAGGCATTTGATGAGCTGCAGCAGGTAAACATTCAAATCCGGCTGATGGCTGCAAAAGGCAAGCAAATTATTGTGCATAAATAAAGTCGGAAAGTTTGTTAACATTTTGCCATCTGCACTCGAGCAGAATTTATGAATAATTGAATGTAATTTTAATGAAGAACAATTTCTGTGAGCTTTGCGTTAATAATTCACGTACTTCAAGGGATGCTTTTTTTGAAAAAAAATAACACTTCAGAAAACAAAACAATCTCAGAGACCATTTAAGTGCAGGTGAAAAACAAATTGAGAAAACCGCCTGCCGAAGATGAAATACACTATCAGTTAAATAGTTGCTTCAATCTATAATTAATTAAAATATATGACATTATATGCTGTCAGATATGTTGACCACATTTTACATTTTTTTGTGAGCTTACCTAATTTGACATATTGAAGCGTGCCAAGTATTAATGACTGCAAATTTAAAAATATCGCATATTCCTAAATAAAGATATACATTTAATTTACGCATTTAGCATTTCAAAAAACTGGTATCTGTTTTAAAACTCAGACAAAACATATTTTTATGTGTGTTTTGGTGTGAAAATCGCATATAAAATAATTTGAGAACTCGACTTGATCTTTACAGACGGGCACAAATTAACTTTAATTAGTTCGTATTTAATTCAATTGACAAGTCAGTAATAAATGCCTTATGGCGTCTGTTCACCTGCTTTATTCTCCAGATCTAAAACACGTGCGTATTTGTAACTTCCATGGGTATTTGTGAAACCATTTAGAGTATTCAAAATAAATTGGGCGTGGCGCTTTTAATATGGTACATAAGTTTTCTTTAAGTTAGCAGCCGATCACAACTCAATTTGAAATGTATGCAATCAATTTGTCTGCACCACAAAATTGTATTCATATAAAATGTAATCAATATAAATTATATCAAGCATGAAAGTGGTTTCAACAATTGAATCTTATTGATTGCCTCTATACAAATTAATACACAGTCAACTATATTATAGCCAGCCTGAGAGTGGTTTGAGCAATTGAACTTTATTGATTGCCTGTATACAAATTGATAAAGATTCGATTGTTATTCTCCCAGTAAAATGAAGAACTATAGAGAATATCTGTCTAATTTCAATTTTTCACACAACTTAATTTAAAACAAAACTTTTTTTCTCTCTTAGTTACGGTATTTTGTAGTCCATCACTTTAAACTATCTAGTTTTATTGTAACCCAGTGTGCTGACCCATTTTTATCAGTGATTAAACATATAGATGTAGTTGGCACATTTAATTACCTAATATAAAGATACTGATGTTTGTTTTTGCAGATAACATTGAAATCTTGGCCGATTGACTTGACACAACATTCTAATTAAATTAAGAAACCATACGCTACACATAGAAAAAAAATCATTGTTATATCTTAAAAAATAATTTATCACCCTGTTGTTTTTATCTCAAATTAAACCCTAATCGTATGAAAATTGCTGTGCAACGCCGAAGATGATAAACAAAACATTTGCTTGGTATCAGTATTATTTTTTTTGGGGGACAATCAAAGCCGACACAACATGAATAACATAAAAGTGGGGAGGTGGTAAATAAATACGATGTTGGCACGACACTGGATTGATATAAAGCAGAGACACGCCCAGCTTCTTAGATTTGGGGGTTTTTTTGTTGTTGTTTATCGCAAATGTGATTTTTATAGCTGTTCATTGCGAAAATTGATTTAGATATGAAGCTGCACCTGTATTTTTGCTGTGGCTTTTGCAGGTACCACGTGACGTATGCGTATTTCTTGTACGATAACTTGCGCTGCTTACTGTCTTTGTGTGCGCACGCCTGCCTTTGTTTATGCGACTGCCTCTGTGTGTGTGTGTGTGTGTATCTGTGTGTGTGTAAATGCGAGGAATCAATAGAGAAGCGTATACGCTTTGCCGGTCGCAACAAAAAACGGATACGCAGCCCATCAGTTGCTTCTGTGAGCTTTCATTGTGCGGTTGCTCGGCATTCCGCTGAGATCGCTCGAGCTGACAGCGTCGTGTGTGTGTGAAATTCTATTTCAAATTAATAAATTGTTTCACACTGAAATCGAAAGCGAATCAACAACACGCCTCCGGTTTTAAGTGAATTATTGTGGCAGTTATTTGGTTGTTTTTTCCTTTCTATCAAATGGCATTGGCATGCAATTTGCATGAAATTTAACTTTAATCAACGACAACAGGCCAATCAAGTGGCCAAAAAGAATTTTAAATATAATTTTGAATAACGCTATACAGTAATTAAGAACAAACCGGCTGCAAAACGATGTGCAATTTGTGATTGTGCGTTTATCAATGTGTGACCGCAAATTCAATAATAAAAAAAATAGCAAAAAGCAATAAAAACTAGAGCTAATTGCGTCTGGCCATCGGGCAGTCAACAATAGCAATACAAAATTGATAATTCATTATTTAATTATTATTATAATATTTGAAATAACAATAACAGTAGCAGTAATTAATTTTTGGGTAAGTTGCAAATGGATATTTCACACCATAAACTGGAATTTGTTTGTGAAGCGATTCACTAATAAAAAAATAATGTATTTCCGTTGATGACATATGAATGCATTTCAATTGCATTTTAAACATTTTATGCAACGCGCACATTTAAATTAATATTCACTGCAATTAAGAGCATTAAATTGCGCCCGGCTCAGTTGGCGAACACAATCCGCATACTAAGTACAAGCAACTATGCAAGTAGTCAAACAGTTCCTCATTAACTATTCCCATCGCATCCATTAATAAAAATTAAAAAAATAATAAACAAAAAATAAAAAAAAACTATTAAAAATACAACTACTTGGCATTATTTGTTTAAGCAATCTAACATTTTATCGTTTCGGAAAATTTATCAATGAATTTTTAGCATCTGGTGATTTCCATAATAGACATACCGTCAGAAGAGAAAGCCACAGCTAATGTTTACTCTTAGCCAAATACTTTGGTCTCTTTATTGCGGGAATAATTTACTGGAAATATTCAATAGATGATTTGTTTACGTTTTTGATCTAGGCAAATATAATCAAATACCTGAAGATGCCAAAATTAAAAGATTACTGTCCGAAAGACTGCATTAAAATATAAAGTAAAACAAAATTTTCATCATTCTTAAGAATTTATATATGCAGTCGAAAATATTCCACAAGTTAGCTGCATTATAATATATTTTTTTTTTAATTTATCCATTAAATTTTTGCATTTTCAATTTACCTTAAATCTGTATAAAGACTTTGCTTTTGTGATTTAGTTAACTGAAGTCGAAAATATTCGAGAATTTCGTTTAATTATAATATGTATGCTTATTTAAAATAAAATAAATGAATTATCATTTCAATTTGCTGTACTGTGTTCGCCCTTGTGTTTAAGTTAATTGCTTTTTGGATTTAAATTGATGTAGTTGTAGTAGTTGCCTTGTTAACAAGAGGAAAATGAAATCGTTTTAACTGTAAAATCAATATAGATCACATGCCTCAACAAATATATTCAAATAATTGTAAATAGTAAATTTCTGCATTTACCGTAAGCTTTCCATTACGTCAACAAATTGTCTTATCGCCAGGTGTTCGTACTCTTGCCACGCCCAATTGCCAGCGGGTAAACTATTATAGCCAAGCCTCTCAAATGATGAAACGTATCAAAGCGAAAGTACAGTTACAACGTAAGCTTAAATAACTGTAGTTATGCGAACAAGCAACCAGAATGAGAGGACTACTTTGCCACACGACACCCCAACAAAGTCTTAAAATTGAACTTGAAAGGAAATTTCGTGAGCTACTGAGAATTATTAAGCCATAATATTAAGCCGAATGCGATTTGTTTGTTGTTTGACAGCTTATATCTTTTAATTTATGTAAGCAATTTTTCCAAGTAGCAGCTAAGCAAATTTGGCTTAATGCCAAACATTGTTGAATACTTTATGAGCGCTGCCGGAAAATGCCTTAAATTCCTGATAGACCAACAAAACTGTCGTGCTGTCAGTTTGGCTTACTTTTTTTTGTGTAGCGCATCCTTTTAATTAACTTGAATTTAATTTAAGACCCGGCACTTTATCAGACTATTAATTGCTCATTTTACCTGTCATTAAAATATGCCCAGATACTATGCCCTTGGCTAATGTTATGTTTCAGTTTACCACGTTGCGCACATCATTTTAATAATTGAGACATTTGTATCTAGATACGGGAGTGGTTGCTTTCATAGATATAATTATGAACGCAAATATTTGTGTTTTTCCTAAGAACATCAATTTAAACCAACAAATAGACGTAGTAATTGAAATTTAATTAATTTCTGCCTTATGAAATTGAAAGCGTGTGGTTCTATTATACTTGAAGGAAAAATCACTGATAAAGAGGCGATGGCAGGAAAATTAAAACAATATTTGTTGACAATCTCATATGTATTGAATTTTAAGATCCACGGGGGGTTCACTTCCCACTCATGTCATATAAGCAAAATCTGCTCCAAAATTGAATAGTCTACTTATCTGCGTATGGTACGACTTTCCATGGACTTTTCATATGAACACTGGCAAAATATTTGATGTAAGGAAATCTTGAAAACATAAAATAAAATTGGAACTCTTGGAATTTCACGTTCCTTTGAGCGTCACAAGTAAATATTTAATTATTTTTTATTTGCGAAGCTAGCAGGTGGCTTTCTCCCTCTCTTTTTAATCATTAAAAAGTAGATTTTTGTTAATTTATTCCGACAGTTTGAATGCGTGAACAAATTTAAAATCGATAAAAAAAATATGTGAATTGTGTCTACCATACAAATTGGCTGCAGTCGAAGATGGCTTTAATGAAACCTGGCAAGTGGGAATTGTGATTTTATTTTTTCTGTTAAAATCATTGTTAGGAGGTCATCTTTAACAGCAGGTCCCATTACAAACTGGTAATTTGATTTGTCTAGAATGCGATCACAGGATGTTGGTGATTGGTTAGTTCAATACACATTGAAATTGGATGTGGTTACTTGAAAAAGTTTTGAGACTTGTCAAACTCTTATAATTAGTTTATTCAGTGTTATGTCTAATTTTTTTTTATACTATTGGCGAGCACACTTTATTATTTGCAACGATAACAAATAACAACAAAGCTCACCGAGGCACGTAAACATTTCCACATTTTGTCCCTTGTTGACACTTATTGAAATTTGCAAATGGATTTTCGCGTTCTATAGAAAAAAAAACGAAAAGAGCAAAACAGAAATCACAAGAGCAGCAATGTGAATGTTCTTAAGAGACGAAGGGCGACCCTTGTGATGCTAAGGACCCGACACCAATTTAGATGTCCTTGGAGCGCTCTTGAATATGTCTGCAATAAACAGCAATTATTCGCAAATTTATGCACAACTTGACGTTTTAATACCCTGCCCTCATTAATTTAATAAAAAAGGATTTGAATCCGTGGAAGTGCATTTCATAAAATTGTAAACAAAGGCTATCCTAGACCAGACTACAGGGTATCTGCTCTTTGACATTGACTTAAAATCATTTGCGTGCATTGTTATTTTGCATAAGTACAAGTATCTTCTATATTTAGCAGATAATAATTTAAGCAATTTCTAGTGATACGCTGTTGATTATTCAACTTACTCTTTCATTTCGCCCCGACAGTTTTCCCAGCAAACAGTTACAACAGAGAACTGTGTCATAAGAGTTTTCAACTATTCTACTCAAGTTGCCTTCCCAACTTGATTTTGTGAAACGCCTTAGAACAATAATGAAGTCTTAGCCAAACAACACCTTGCGACTAACCAATTTTGCGACTTGTGCAAAAAAAACAACACATTAAGGGAATTTCTCGGAAAATATTTGTGTAATCAAATATTGTACAATAACAGTATAAAAACAGCACGTGAGCGACTTTCGCATTGCGAAACATTTTCCTGAATAATTGATTGAGAAGAAAGTTGATTGGCATTCCAATAGGCCCAAAATGAGCAGTTTGTGTTTTGATTTGATTTTTTTTTTTAGTGTTATTTGGCATTGCGAAATTATTTTGGTACATTCCTTTGAAGTGACAAGAGTTAATGAGAGTTTGCCAAAACCAATGAAGAATTTTCTAAATGTTAACTGCAACGTAAGCAAACTTGGTAATTCACTTATTTGGTTTCCATGAATTCCATAGCTTTCAAGTTTATTTTCCCCTCTGCTCTTATAGAGGTTGTGTTAGTCAAGAAATAAAGACGTAGTATGGAATAAATGCGTGCAGAAATGTTAAAGATGTTGATTAAATTAATGCTTTAAATTCGTCAAGGGTATTTACAGTTCGATAGCTGGAAAAACAATTTTTTGTTGTCGGTATATATTCTATTTATATATACCACACATAGCTACACATAGATACAACATTTGACCCATGTCAGAGGAAGTTGCAACCTCAGCGATAAAACAAAATTTGAGCGTCAGACATTGACGAGTTGCCCAGCGGCTCTATAAATATGTATTTATTACATTGTTCACATTACAAGATAGCTATCAGAACAGAGCACAAATGTCACAATGACAACAATTAGTTACATCAAATATTTATTTGGTTTGTCTACTCGATGATAAATGAGATGTCTAGACCTAATGGTTTATTTGCTTGATTTGATATGTTCCTTGTGTTGTTCTGCATTTAAATGTGATACTAAACTCGATTGCGGAAAGTGTCACATAGATAGTCCTAAAATCTAATCCAAATCTATTACACTGCAATTAGTTCCGCATTGTCACATTTGAAGAGTTCAAAGTTGTGTATATAAAATCACGAGTGTATTTTATCCCTATATTTGGGTAATCAGAAAGTTTCTCATACAAAAACCTTCTTTCCCCCTGCACTGCCCGCAGGCAAAACGATGGACATAAATTATGTTATATTACTTCAGAGGGAGGGTCCAGTTCAGAGCACAGGCATAACAAAGGGCAACATGGCTATATTTAATACCCTCTGCAACGCTTATATTATGCAACATAAATGGAATCTCTGACATCGGATTACGCATACGACATGTTGCTTAAAATATTTTGCATTTTTGCTGGCTCAGCTAAGCAAAGTAATTTTGATTACATTTCCACAGTTTGTAATAAACACAAAAACTTAGCACTTAATATGTGTCCACACACACAAGCAGACAGACAGACTGACAGACCGACATAGGTCAACATGTCCGAGCGAACACTGTACAGGGGCAGGAAAAGCCAGTTTATCTACTAATCTGACTCCTTGAGTTTATAGAATAAATGTGTATTTTTAAATTTTACAAGCAACCCAAAATAATTCAAATAATCCTGAAAGCGGATTGCGCTATTCAACAACTAAAGTGTTTCTCAAATAAAAATTAAAGCTTCTATTCTGAGAACAACAACTGACCATGAAATTATTTCCATGGACTGTTTAACAGCAACTAAATTCCAACACGACTTGAGATTCAGTTCAGTAACAGTTCCACCAACATTTGCACCTGTTGTCATCGGTAACTTTTCCTTTCATGTTTTAATGATGCGGTCCAACCCAAACGTGATCTTTTATCATAAGTTCCAAAACTCCTGCCTTCCAAACATATCCGCTTCATTTAGTTGACCTTTGAATTATTCTATACATTTCTAATGAGAGAGTCGCATGTGTTCTCTGGTTGAATAAATTAACATAATATAAATTTAAGTTTTTTGGAATAATTGAGAGAGTCTTCATCAATGTAAAAATATCTTAGATTTTTCTTTCATCAGTGAAAAGCATTTGTTAGTAAAAAGCTTTTACTTACTTACTCTCAGTTGAGTGCCTTTCCAGGTATTTAGTCTTAGCCAAAACCGTTTCTTGGCCCACGCCACTTGTATCGGAAAAATACTTTTCTACTTGATATAACTAATCAGGCGAAAAATCCTAAGCCGAAAACACTTAGCAGACTCATCACATGATGCCACTTTGCAATACCAATGCTTCCAAGGCAATCAAAAGAAAATAATGAATGATGTACTTAAAAAGCATAATGAAGCAATACCTTTAAGGTACATGCATCAAATTTAAATACACTCGCTTTAAGGTCAACAAAATCTGTTACAGAAAGGTAATTAAAGGTTTGCTTATTTTGCTGAAAATATGTCATTAAGAACAATGTTTGGGTTACAAAATTAAAAAACGCCAAAGATACATTCACGGAATCAAAATATTTGGAAACGCAACTGCAACATGTTCGTGTGGCAAACAAGTTGCTCTGCAACTTGTTGTATTTTGGCTTGAAGTGGCGGCAGCTTGAGTTGCCACTTGCAGTCCTTTTGCTTGTCGTATTCGCATCCTGTCGTCGTTTTTGCAACTCGAGCCTGCGCTGCTCGGCTGATAAAAACTGAAGACGAACTCTGTGGCACAGTTGATAACACACGCTCGCGCGGTTAGGTCGAGCAGTACACCCGATATTAGCCGGATAATATTCAGCAAATAAACAGACACAGTGACAGTGAAAGTGGCACCTCATTTGAAATATGATCAATAAAGGATTTCAGCTTTGCCAACCTTTAATTACGTGTCAGCACAAGCATTTTGTGGTCGCCACACACGGTGCCAAATCAAGTGAAGATATTTAAATAATCAAAAGACGAAGAAGAAGTTAATAAAAATTCCGGGATTTTTGTGGCAAAATTCCGAATGCCAGAGGCGGCAACTTACAACACATTTGGGTAACATTCGCATTTATTACAATTACATTTAATACACACAACCAGGCATTATCACAGCACGGATTTCTGAGCCCATGTCAAATCTTGTTTCCTTTGTGTAACCAGAGATATTTTTCTTGTTTTTCCTGCCTTTTCTTCTTCTTTTTTTGTTTTGTTTGGCTCTAATTAGACTTTTGTTGCCCTTATCTCGAATTTTATATGCTTGTGACTCCATTTAACTGGTGGATCCAATAGGACCCCGTAGCTAATCGCTGCTGTAAATGTCGGACACATTATTGTGCCAACATAAGTACTAAAATTTCTCCTTAATTTTTAATGATGTTGCTACTAGTTTAATAAAAATTTGTAGACTCTCTGTCGACATTGCACTCTGCAATAAACTACTACGCATTTTTAATGAGCAGACAACATAATTTTGTTTATGACATTGTTTTAGGGCCAACATAAATTTTTAAAATAAGTAGCAGAGCAGTTTTTAATGAAAGTCGACGTTACATTAAGGAATGCGATACAGACTTAACTTGATTATCTAACAAATTAGCTATATATCTATTAGCTTGTATAAAGTAGAATAATTATGTAACCCATACTATAAGCTTAATTATTAGAGTATTTATACTAATTTTGCATTTTTTAAGTAGCTTACGTAACAGTTAATTTACCTGCTCCCTTTGGGCTCAAACGTAAATTGAAATATTTAATGAACTGTTCACAAATAACATTGGGAGATTCTTGGCGCAAAGTGCCAAGAGGCCAGCAATTAAGGAATTCAGTTGAAAACTTCTGCACAGCTGAACTTAGCTGCTTATATTAAGCCCCGGGCTCTGAGAAATGCTGAGCACTTAACAAAATACAACAGACAGAAAAATAGCTGGCAGGGTCAAAGAACCAATAATGTAATGTAAACCTGTAGAGTTAAGGTATTACTTACAAATGTGCATACCTACAAAAAGGATTCAATGTTGACAGTCATCAGAATTTAGCTGTAAGTGCCCAAAGCGCTATCATTTGCAATATGAGTTGAATTACATCTGCTCTTACGTCTGACATAACTTGAGACTGTCCCTAAAGGAAGGATACTTCAGGTGATACACATTTCAAGTCACCTTTTTGTTTCCCCAAATTCTTTCTAAGGGTATAGGAAAGCCTTCGTACACATAATAGGCTTAAAGTAAAGTTTAGGACCAATTTCAAAGTCGGTTTACTCTATTGTGCTCTTTTCAGTTTATTTTGGCCAAGAGCGTTGTACACAAAAATGGCATTAGACATTTGTAACTACCTTGCTAACAAATTTTTTCTACTGTGAAAATTTGCTTTTCGATATTTCTATTAAAAGAATTTTCTGGCAATGATTTGTGTTCTGAGATAAGTACTTCTTTGATGTCTTATTTCTGTTTATTACAACATTTTTGTATTTTCATATAAGCCATTCAAATTTATAATATTAATAAATATTTTCAATATTTTTTTTTTTTTGAATTGTATACGTGAACTTCAGATGCGAACACGTGTAAGCAACACAAAACACAGCCCATCTGGGCCGTAAAGAGTCTGTTGTATATGAATTTAAAGGACCCTTGAGCCATCAGGTCCTGGTGCCTTGCGTTGACAGACATTCTTTTGTTTAGCTCATAAATATAAATTTTACACTTTTGCATTGAATGACTTTACACTCTGAATTTGGCCTCAAGAACCTGACTTAACAAATGAGCTTACTTTTATTTACATTGATATACCTAAGGCTGACAAAACTGTTGTCCAGTGTTCGATCCGATGGTATCCATAAAGGTTTAACTACATAATTTGTCGGCAAATTTAAGTTTGCCCTTTCGAATACCTAATTGATTGTGTAATTCAATAATGTTGACCTTTAAACGCACAATTTCATATTTTTCATAAATATCCCATTAAGTCCGTTACTTAAAATGAGTTGTGTTCTGCGCTCCGACAGGCAACATAAAAGAATTTTATGGTCTACAGATTGCAGCATGAATCCTTTATCAACCCGGCCATTTTCACAGCACTGCGCCCGTATTCGTTATGTTCCATGGTTACGCTCCTCTGGTGCTGATAAAGTACTATTTGTATCAAGTTAAATGACTTGCTCGCTCATAGCCGATGAATCTTGTAAGGTAACACCTTCAGCACACCTCCAACCTTCATGTGTAGTTGCCCCAAGCCTTTGAAAACAATCTGAGCTGATGACAATGAGTAGATATTTGGTTTTTTTCCTCTTTTCAGGCTGCTTCCATTTTTTTTTAGTACAATTGGTTTTATTTTTGGGTTACGCACATATTTAATCAATTCGGGGATGAACTAAGGCCGAAGGCTAATAAAGGACTTGATTTCAAATAAAAGCCGATTAAAGAGTTTATCGAAGTGTATACAAAGGGCAAAGCAACAAAATCTACTTAGTAAATGGAGTTTGTAGGCTAAATTACATACGGTCTTCACACATGGGCTTAAAACCATTTGCTTACATTTGGGGTTATTATAACGAAATGGAATTTATATGTTTTCATTTGGGTGACAAGCGAAATTTAAGGTTGGACCTTAAGCTCAAAAAGAGAAATTTACGCTGTCAGAGAAAGCCAAAATTTAAAAATTGAAAAGGTTTCAACAGCGGCTATAATATGAAATAATAATACAAATATATTTTAATAAAGCAAAGGATAATTTTTCATTTAAATTGTCCATGAAATCGATAAATTAATATAGCATGAGTTTTGTACGTTTATATTTTAACTACAAAGATCTACGATTAAGGTCCACTCAAATCCAACTATCAACTTTGTCTTGCCTTATTATAGTTTCACTTAGTAATGAAAACAACAAAATATGTTTATATCCTTACTCTAGGACAAATTTATGCATTCAACTAGTTTTAAGGACAACAATCATCTGAACCCATCACCCAATATCCCAAGGGTCGCCAATGTCAACTGACCACTGGCAAGAAAATAAAGGTTAACCAAATGTGGGCAGAATTTAAATTTGCATAAATTTTGACTTCCCTGAACATCAAACTGGCAGTTCGATGAGTTAAGGACCGACTTTGGATGGTTAAAACAAAGTTTGTCATGCGAAAACTCAAAAGCTGACCATAATTCTCTATGAATTTAATTTCTATGAATTCCTGCAGTTTCAGGATAGTTTTAAGGAATTCTGTTGTTTTGGACTGAAGCGGGCAACCAACTAAAATGCAAATGAAAAGAATTTAAAAATGATTTGAAGCTTTCTATTTTCTTTTTTTCATTGGTTTCTAGAATTTAACTTCAATTAAATTCTAAAGTTTATATTTGTTCTCCATCGCTTATCGCTGAAATAGTTTTTTGTTTTCATTTAGTTTCTTTTCGCATCCGATTTCTCATCTCGTATATTTTATTTTATTTTTATCTATTTGCAGCCAGTAGCTGTGGCATTAAAATGCAGTTCGCCACATAAATAAAACAAGTTTTTTTTGGCTAAGCTTGAATAAATCGCCGTCACTTTATCTAGTGGGAATTCAAGTGATATAATAATAATTACACAACAAAAACAGGATGGAACCTGATATAATATATGGGCAACATTTGCATGAGGAGCTGTTGCCTGGCGCCGAGGAGGAAGCCGAATTTGGTAAGTCCTTTGGCCACTTAAATTTAATATCTGAATATTTGGCAAGACACCTGCTAACAGACTAATACATAATTTATAGACTCTTAATGTTGATGGTTGTTAATCATGTTTACTTTAGGGCTTATTATGTTGTTGTTGCTTTTATGTTTTACACCTATATATTTTTGAAGTAAATAATAGATTTAAAAAAAAATAATATAACAAAATGTAAACAGTGTTATTGTTTTTGTTCACTATATAAGTCAATTATTTGCCGATTTATAACGTGCCTGTCAAAGTTAACAAGGCTTTTGACATTCTGTCGAACGTGGCAAAGTAAAATGCCACTTTTAAGTGGCTCAATCCTCTAGGCCGGCTGAGGCAATTTATTGTTTGTAAATAATTTCGTCGTTTTCACATGCAAATATTAAATCTTATTACGGGTAAAGGAAATGTAAATGACTCACTGTCACTACCAACTGACAACTGGCTTCCATTAAACTGTCCCTGTCACTTGAAAAGCCCGTAAATTATTTCAATTATGCATTGTCCCTTATTATTTATATTTATATTTGTATTTATATTTATACTTATATTTATATTTATATCTCGCTATTCCAGAGCGTCTGTATGCAGCACCTGCGGAAATTGTGGCGCTGCTTTCCATCTTTTATGGCAGCATTAGCATTCTGGCTGTCATTGGTAACACGCTGGTGATTTGGGTGGTTGCCACCACCCGTCAGATGCGCACCGTTACAAATATGTATATTGCAAATCTGGCGTTTGCCGATGTCATCATTGGACTCTTCAGCATACCATTTCAGGTTAGCTCTAAATGCAATTTAATAAATTCATTTTCCCATTCGCTCGTTCGCAAAATTATTTTTTATTTTCTGCTGTGTTTTCTAATTATGTAAATGTTGACAAAAATCAAATTAGTCGTGACTGCAGTAAACATTTTCATTATAGCAATTGAAGTTTTAAATGGAAATTGGAATTGCATAAATTAAACAAACGCGTTTACGCAACGTAGCCAGTCGGATGTGTTCAATAAATTGAATTTCACTGATATTCGACTGGCTGTTAACACTTTGTGCACATAAATCAGTTTAATGGCATTAGCCCAGTTTAATTTTTGACTGCTGCTGCCGCTGCTGCTTCTGTTGCCGGCACGTTAATATTCCGTTTATGTGACAGGCACACACACACACAGATACACACTACCACAACATCGATGTCACTATATTCGGGCATCGATTTAATTTCCGGCGCTTAAACACTGGTGTCATCTGCAGCCCGCTCTCTATAATATTTGGATTAGAGAATTGACAGTATCTCTGGCATCCAGTTAATATTAGTCTACTCTGCTGTCTCGTCTGACTGGTGCCCAGTTGTCTACAAATTTTGATAATAGAATAATCATCATTTGGCCCCAGTGCTAATGGGCCTAGACCATTTCGTATGCAAGCCAAAATGTGCTAAAAGCCATAAGTAATATCCAGCTGAATATTAAAATTGTTGTGACCAGATAAATCATGCTTTCATGAGCTTAGCCAACAGGACAGACAATTGACACTGTCGTCTGCATGATTCTATTGATTTTCATTTGCATTTTGAAGTGAGAATTAACTGGGCACACAAACTGAATATTAAACATAGGCCCAGTTTATTGGGAATGGATGAGGCACATGCTCTATAGTTGACTTTTGACTTTCCAAAATCACAATCATGTAATAAAGTCTGTTAGAGTTTTAGCATGTTTATACCCTGAACCCATTAAAAATGGGTAAAAAGGGTATAATGGTTTTGTGCAAATGTATGTAACAGGCAGAAGGAAGCATCTCCGACCCCATAAAGTATATATATTCTTGATCAGGATCAACAGCCGAGTTGATATAGCCTTGTCCGTCTGTCCGTCTGTCCGTCTGTCCGTCTGTCCGTCTGTCCGTCCGTCTGTATGAACGCGCGGATCTCAGAGACTATAAGAGCTAGAGACTTCAAATTTGGAATATAAGATCTCGTATACCAGGCCCAGATCAAGTTTGCGTTATTTTATCGATAACTGCCTCAGTTTCTGAATTATCGATACATTTAGATTTCCGATAGCAGTAAATTCCAGATATCTCTCACAATTTAATGGATACAGTCACCAATTTTGGTTGGTAGGTTGTTGGCGAGGTCCTTGAAAGATCGGCATGTGCCACGCCCACCTCTGACGCCCCCATCACCCCCGCCCCTAAAATTTTCAAATGGCTATATCTTCCGCAGTTTTTGAGTAGGGAACGTCAAATTTGGTAGGTATATTACTGGTAGTCGCCTTTAAGAATCGATAACAAATTTGTGGTGCCACGCCCACACCTGCGCCTATAATCGACAATTCCGATTGTAAATCGATAACTCCGTATATCTCCGAATATTTTAAAGATAGAGTAACCAAACTTATAAGGTAATTTGCTGGTAACCTCCTCCAAAGATTGGCATACCAATTTTTTTACCACGCCCACATCCGCCGCCCCCAGGAACTTCGTCCCTAGAAATTTAAAATGCGCATATCTGCCGTAATTTGCAAGCTAGAGTCGCAAAATGTTGCAGCTATGTTACTGGTAACTCCCCCAAAGATCGATAAAAAAATTGGATGGCCACGCCCACTCTACCTACCTAAATCGATACACCTCTTGGTGTAAATCGATAAACCCATATATCTCACGCAATTTGAAAACTTAAGTCACCAAATTTGAAAGGTATATTGCTAGTAACACCCTTCATAAATGTGGAAAAAAAATTTTGGACCACGCCCACCCCGCCCACAAAAAACGAAAAATGCCTGTATCTCCCGCAATTTAAGAGCTACAATTACCAAACTTAGAAGGTATATTACTAAGATCGAACTCCAAAATATTTTGGGCCACGCCCACTCCCGCCCACAAAAAACGATAAATGCCTGTATCTCCCGCAATTCAAGAGCTACAGTTACCAAACTTAGAAGGTATATTACTAAGATCGTGCCACGCCCACTCCAGCCCCCAAAAACGATAAACCTATAATGCATTTAAAACTTGGTTCAGGGTATATGGTAGTCGAGCTCACTCGACTACAGCGTTCTTACTTGTTTTAAACTACATTTAAGTGCTTTATGTTACAATATAGTCACTGGGCAGCTGTAAAGTTGGTTGATATTTACTCAATCTCTTCAATTTATTTAATTTATGTCACTTAGTCTGCTTAACGCCAACACTTAAACTTTGGTCTTGAATTACGGACACACACTCCACACTTTTATCCACACACTCACACACACACAGCGCAGTAAATATTCATTAAATGGACAATTAAATGACAGCTGCTGCCAGAACACATAATTATTTGTTACCTGCAGAGTGGGGCTTTAATTATTTGAATCCCCAGCTCAACTGTGTCACGGGGAAACTGAAACGTAGCCGCATGAATTGAACGCTGAACAAGACCACATTATTCGCTCTCCTCAACATGTCAGAGCAGATGGCAACCAAACTATTCATTTACTATTCACTTACACACCCACAAAAACACCCACTCACACACACACACAGACAGAAAACACAAATCATGTTTTTGGCAATTTATTTTGGACAATTGTCGGCGTATCCGGAAGGTCCTCTTTAATGATATTTGTGATGAGCTTTGGCTGATTTAATACCGGGACTCTGATTAATCATACACATGTATCAGCTAATATTTAATCTATGTATCTTTTTTTGGGTTGTTTATATTAGTTTCAGGCAGCACTGTTGCAACGCTGGAATCTGCCATATTTCATGTGCGGCTTCTGTCCATTTGTGCAGGCGCTAAGCGTGAATGTCTCTGTTTTTACACTGACTGCCATTGCAATTGATCGCCATCGGGCCATAATAAATCCATTGCGGTAAGCCACATGAAACACACTCTCGATGACTAAATGGCCTAGTAATATGTTTAATTAAAATGAGTGATTATTTATTTCTCTACATTTCACTTGCAGCGCACGTCCCACAAAGTTCATTTCCAAATTCATAATTGCTGGAATTTGGATACTGGCTTTTGTGTTTGCAGCCCCGTTTCCGATTGCTTTCCGTGTGGAGGAGATAACGGACCGTTTTCGTGGTAAGCATGCCAATTACATAGATAAGCTATAAGTTGGATAATCCATAATAATATATATGTATATGTTTTTTTTTTATGTAGAAAACGATGTCTATTTTAATTTGACTCGACCGTTTTGCATGAACAAAAACCTGTCCGATGAGCAACTGAAGGCGTATCGTTATGCCTTAGTTTTTGTCCAATATCTGGTGCCATTTTGCGTCATTAGCTTTGTGTACATACAAATGGCAGTTCGATTGTGGGGCACACGGGCACCTGGCAACGCGCAGGACTCCCGTGACATAACGCTGCTCAAGAACAAGAAAAAGGTCAGTTCCTTTGTTGTTATATAAGCCCAATTACCAAGTAATCGAACAATCATCTTATTTTCAGGTCATTAAAATGCTAATTATAGTTGTTGTTATCTTTGGTCTGTGCTGGTTACCGCTGCAGCTCTACAACATATTGTATGTGACGATACCGGAAATCAATGACTATCATTTCATTAGCATCGTGTGGTTCTGCTGCGACTGGCTGGCCATGAGCAATAGCTGCTACAATCCCTTTATTTATGGCATCTACAATGTGAGTGTTAAGTGGTAACCATTTGTTTATCGCTCATGTATTTTCCCATCTATTTATATTTGATTGCTACTGATCCGACCATCAAGTTTCTAGACCATTCAAGATATATTGACAGCACATAAACTAGCCTTACAGTGAACACTCGGTGCACGCTCTGTAAAGCACCTATAGTATATTTGTTTAGTTTGATATGTTGAATAGGTCCGCTTTTGATAATCGCACTAAAAATATTCCATTCAATTATCTTTAATTGGAAATCTTCGCAAAACAACGTCGACTTATCTTAAATTGGTCCAAAAATGTTCCACAATTCTTAAACAAGAACTTCCCCTCTAGTTTATTTTTATAAATAGCTACATTTTTATTTACCAAATTCCGAGAATAAAATATGCAAACTTTGCCACTCAAGAGAATTAAAAGCACGTTTTACTGTACCCAATAAAACAGAAAATGAACAAAAAAGAAAAGTAGGGAAACCACCTAGAGAAATCCTGTCAGGTTCACACACAATACTAAAATCCGTAAATCGCAGGCATAAAGCGCAAATATTTTAGTTCTTTGTCGAAGTGGGGCAAAAGACGACGGACCTAAAATCGATAAAGAGACAAACAAACAAACAAACAAATAAATGCAGGGCAGACATTAGCATCGGCTCACATGTGGGCGTGGGCCTATAAACCCAAGATGTTGCCAGACACAACTTTGCCGACAGATGTCTATAAATGTCAAGGAAAAGAATGGGAGGGTGGCTCAAATGGTTGCCACTTAGGGCGTTGGTGGTGTGCAAGGTGAAAGAGCTACTTGATAAACCTAAGTGACAGATTGGCACCTGTCAACAAGTAGTAATCAGAGCACAACACTCATTAGCAACTTTTGTGCTATAAACACTGCCAAGGACGAATTTTCTGAGGGTATTATCAAAATGTGGCTACACGATTTCGTCTTATAATTTATTTGTTATAATATCTGTTTATATCAAGTTTAAACTCGAATAATCAGCTTCTGAGTAATTATGTGCAAAGTACTTAATTCGATTATGCTTATTTAATTTGAATTTGTATTTCAGGAGAAATTCAAGCGGGAGTTCAACAAACGCTTCTCGGCCTGCTTCTGCAAGTTCAAGACCAGCTTGGAGCCACATGAACGAACATTTTCGATGCACACCCGTGCCAGTTCCTTGAGGTCAACTTATGCCAATTCATCGATGCGGATACGCAACAATTTCTTTGGCGTACGGAATGCGGGCGGGAATGGCAAAATTGGCCTGCACATTGGTCGCAATGGCTACCAGGCCAATACCAATGGCAATGGCAGCGACAACACCAGCTACAATAACAATCACGGACACGGGCATCAGACCGTGGTGACATTTGCTGGCAGTGCTGTCACAACGATGCCACCCTGGCGACGCAACAATTTCAAGCCGCTGCATCCCAATGTGGTCGAGTGTGAGGATGATTTGGCGCTCATGGATCTGCCGTCGACAAGCGAGGATATGCCTTCCAGCTGTGCCGGAGCCGGTGTCCAGCTGGCACTATTAAAGGCCGAGTCGCGCGAAAATTCGAGTTGCATTTGTGAACAGGAATTTGGCAGTCGCACCGAATGCGACAGAACTTGCATCCTCAGCGAAGTGTCCCGAGTGCAGCAGCCGGCGACGGGAGCAGGCAACGGATTTGGCACTGATTGTGGCAATGGGGCAGAAAGCGAAACGTTGTGGCAGCCACTGTAAGATTTGCCCAGAGAAGAGACCCAGAGAAATGTCTGTGATTTCGTAAAAATGTATTGTGATTACACAAACAATGATGTTGAGTGTTAGAAATGCTATAAAATATGTGCTCGTCGTGTGTGCGTGTGTGCGTGTGTGTTTATATATGAGTGTGTACATACTATCCTTAGCTGCAAGCCATTTACAGTATTATAATTAAATATGAATATAATCAAAATGGGTTTCATAAATTCCAATTAGCCAAATATTTCATGTTTTACTACAATAAGCTTTAATAATAATTATTATTTTAGTAATCTGATAAATTTTGAATTATTAAATTAAATACGAAGCTTGCTAATTAAATATAAATGCACTTCTGATTCCGGCTTATTGGTTACTTAACGGCTTTGCATAGCTCATATTTATAAATAAGCACATAAAATCAATTAACTAGCATTAAAGCATTAATTATTAAATTAGTGCGTAAGCAATATCATTTTAATTATATCAATGTATTTGTATGTAAATATATGTGTGTGTGCATTTTTTGGCATAAATGTAATTATTGTATTAAATTACCAATGAAAGAATAAACATTTCGCGTCATTGCACAAATCGAACAAATAAATAACCATCTATTTAATGGCATTCTCTGCGCACTGTTAATTACAGCTCAATTAATATTATGCACTCATTATTGATATCATAAATCATTATTTGCATTTAACAATTATTTTCATGTGATTTATTCTGAGAATTATTTCAAACCTAATTCTGTCAACAAAAGCTTTGAATTGTCAGTTGCAATTTATGGGAAGTTTTTCAGCTTGAAATGGTATCAAAGCTTTTCAGTTATGCTACAAGAAGTTGTATCTTCTGCCATAAGTAAATGGGCCAAGACGAAAAGTTTGCGACTTAAGCTATGACGCAAACTTTTGGCTACAGCATAGCGAAGACGCAAACCGGAAATTATAAAAAACAGAAAAGCTGAAGATGGTATGAGATAAGCTCAACGTTTGCTTTAAGGTGAACAATGATAAGTAAAAAGCTTTGGCTCACAGGGTGACTCGAGTCGACTTAAGGGGTAAGAATTAAAGAATGATGCTAGAAATATTTGTAGTTTAGAAATTAATCAAAAAATTATATAATGTCTGGTATACGAGTATTTCGAATTATTTAATGACTTGCAAATAATGGACAAGAACCAAACCCATTTGAAAGCAGCCTAAACATATTATTTTTAACAATCAGGAAATATTAATACAATTTCTATTTAAAAGTTGCATGTACTATGATTAAACTACCCTTATAACGAGACAATGAAAAGCAGGCATCCTGGTTGACAAAGACTAACAAAATATGATAACGTAACAAGGCAATACTCCTCGGCATATGTGCGGCCTGCTGCTCGTTCATTTCTTTTTATGCCACATGCAATCAAACAACATATGCTACACTATGAGACACACACACACACACACACTCTTAGATACACAGTGCACAACACGCAATGAACTGGCTAACTGGACATGCACATGGACATGAACGTGTCTGCTTAAGCTCTCTCTCTCTATCTCACTCTCTCTCTCTCTCTCTCTATCGCACTCTCTCTCACACGCACACACACACACACCCACACACGCATCCATATTATGTATGGACACTTGTGTTGCCGGACAGCAGGCAGAAGCCGCATTGGCTGTTGATAATTGAATAATTAACAATGTTTAAAATGGCTGGGAGAGCGTCTAACGACAGGAGTGTTCTGTGGCGTAGGCTGCAAGGGGTTGCAGGGGGTTGATTGAGTAGCGTTAGCGTCACGATACCAGACGCTAAATTTACAGGGGGTGTCACTGTCATTGTCAATGTGTGTGTGTGTGTGTGTGCGTGTGTGCACAGTGCAGGTCAGCAGGTCAATTGCAACCGCAATGTCAGCCAGAGACCTCAAAAGCATTTAGTTGAATAACTCACCAAGCAAACCACTTACAACACACACACAACACACACCACACACAACCACTTGCATTCAGACACATATACACAATATAAATGGAGAATAATAATTGGGTTAGTATTGCTTCTAAATAATTGACATTTGGTGGGAAAATCTTCATGGGCCAGGGTCTGTCAGTTATTGATTGGCCATCGCTGGATTTGTCATATTTTTAAGAATTTTATACAGGTTTTCAATGTGTTTTCTGCCTTGGAACTGTGTGGTTTACTTTTATTTAACAGCCTAAACAAAATGGATGAAGTAAACATCAATAAAAGTGTGTATTCTAAATTAAAAAAACAAAAGCTTTATCCAAAAAGAGCAATATTTTTGAATTAGATAACAAACTTGGACATTCAATTATTGAAAATGAAAATGAACAGTTATATCAGATAACCAAAAATATATAAAATGTTAGTTGAAGAGAATATTCAAAAAGCATAAATTATCAGTTACATTTTTTAAGGAATGTAATAATTAAATTAATAAAGAATAGTTTTCCATGTGACGAACAAATCAATTTAATTTTAGCTTAGTTTATTTTATATAAATAATAATTTTTTAATATTTTTGGAAGAGATAATAAATTACAGCAAACTAAATTAAATTTGTATGTCACAATTTTTAATTAAAGTATTATTTTATGCAAGCGTAAAGTAAATATTAATATGTGTAGACAAAGCCTCAAAAAGTGTTTTTGTGTCAGTTATGTAAGCTAACGTTCAACCTTTAAATGCTATATAAACTATAATTCACATGTTGCGGATTCGCTCCGCTTAATATCCCCGCGCTTAACAAATTGCAGCGTCTCGCAAGGCCTTCTCGTCGACAAGCTCCTCGCGTCGCAGCAGTGGCAGCAACACCGAGTTCTGCGAGGCATCCACAATGAGCAGCCGTGGCAGCAGTACAAATAAGCCAACCGATGCTGAAGCCGCTGCTGGGATTGGTAATGGTGTGGCGGCGATGCCGACAACGACACCCGTAACGGATTTCTATAGGGATGCGACGGTGCTCATTACGGGGGGCACGGGTTTTGTGGGCAAGGTCCTAACCGAAAAATTGTTGCGCTCCTTTGGTTTGCGGAAAATTTACATGCTGATACGCAGCAAGGACAACATGAGCGTCCAGGAGCGTTTGCAGCGATTCTTCGATGAGTCGGTAAGTCAATTGCAAGCCCAGGGAAAATGAGTTGCTGCCTCCTATCTGTACTGTTGAACAATGAAAACCTGCTGCTGTTGTTGCCATTGCTGTTGCTGGTGTTGCTTCTGTTGCAGATATTCAATACAATGCGCGACGAGTTCCCGGAGTTGTTGGAGAAGGTGCATCCGATACGCGCTGATTACAGTGCCATCGACCTGGACATCGATTCCGCCGACCGTGCAATGCTCTCGTCTGAGGTCCAAGTGAGTGTGCAACACACACACACATATACACACACACATACATACTATATTGGCATTGCCAGCATACCCGTTTTGAAGAGTCGAGCCGAGAAGTTTTGTTGGCAATTCAATCAATGGACTTTTGTGTGAACCTTTGAGTGTGTGCGAGTGTGTCTGTATGTGTGTATTTTGATAGGGCTCGCTACTGCTGTCTGTTTATCTCTGTGTCTGTCTGTCTGTTTGTCTTTCTGACTGTTTGACTATCTGTCTATTTGTCCTTTGTGCATTACATTACGTAGCACTGGCTGCCAAAGGCAGGCGCCATGTTTACGACAACAGGCATGCAGTCGGTTTATTTCCTTTTTATGATTTTTTCTCCTCACACACACACACACACACACACACGAACACACACACGTTGAAGAGCCAAGGCACAAAAATATATATTTTGTACTTTTCAACAAAAATTGAAACCCAGCACGTAGTCCTGTGCAAATGTGTGTGCCTGCTGCTCTTGCTCCTGATAGTCGTGCAACTCCTGCTGCTGCTCCTGTTGTTGGTTATAAAAAACAATATATAAATAAATGAAAATTCCTGTGCATGCTTCAAGTGTTTGGCGTGCGCGAGCCATTGTCCTGCCAGCCGCATCCGTTTGGCGTTTTAGTTTTATTTTGTATATTGTTTTTGGTTTTTCCCAGTTTTTATACTATGATATCAAAGGTATAATAGTATATTTGGTTTGTGCAATGACCGTTATGATGTCTGTCCGTCCGCCTGTCTGTCTATCTGTTTGAACGCACGTTTTTTCGTCACTTTCGAACTATAATTTTGACTTATGTTCCGACCCAAAATTACGTTTTCAACTTTAAGTGTACGATTGATCTAGAGCCCAAACTATATTAAAACGCTCTTGCTTTTGAAAATCCGTTGAGTTTTGACGAAGTTATGGTATTTTGAAGGTCCGACCTATGCCTATATTTGCAATATGCCGATTTTCAGACTATAATTTTGACTTATGTTCCGACCCAAAATTACGTTTTCAACTTTAAATGTAGGATTGATCTGGAGGCCAAAATATGAGAACAACGCCCTTGCTTTTGAAAATCCGTTGAGTTTTGACGAAGTTATGGCATTTTGAAGGTCCGACCTATGCCTATATTTGCAATATGCCGATTTTCGGACTATAATTTTGACTTATGTTCCGACCCAAAATTACGTTTTCAACTTTAAATGTAGGATTGATCTAGAGGCCAAAATATGATTAAAACGCCCTTGCTTTTGAAAATCCGTTGAGTTTTGACGAAGTTATGGCATTTTGAAGGTTCGACCTGTGCCCATATCCCGATATGCCGATTTTCGAACTATAATTTTGACTTATGTTGCGACCCAAAATTACGTTTTCAACTTTAAATGTAGGATTGATCTAGAGGCCAAGATATGATTAAAACGCACTTGCTTTTGAAAATCCGTTGAGTTTTGACGAAGTTATGGCATTTTGAAGGTCCGACCTATGCCCATAATTGGCATATGCCGATTTTCGGACTATAATTTTGACTTATGTTCCGACCCAAAATTACGTTTTTAACTTTAAATGTAGGATTGATCTAGAGGCCAAGATATGATTAAAACGCCCTTGCTTTTGAAAATCCGTTGAGTTTTGACGAAGTTATCGCATTTTGAAGGTCCGACCTATGCCTATATTTGCAATATGCCGATTTTCAGACTATAATTTTGACTTATGTTGCGACCCAAAATTACGTTTTCAACTTTAAATGTAGGATTGATCTAGAGGCCAAGATATGATTAAAACGCCCTTGCTTTTGAAAATCCGTTGAGTTTTGACGAAGTTATGGCATTTTGAAGGTCCGACCTATGCCCATAATTGGCATATGCCGATTTTCGGACTATAATTTTGACTTATGTTCCGACCCAAAATTACGTTTTTAACTTTAAATGTAGGATTGATCTAGAGGCCAAGATATGATTAAAACGCCCTTGCTTTTGAAAATCCGTTGAGTTTTGACGAAGTTATCGCATTTTGAAGGTCCGACCTATGCCTATATTTGCAATATGCCGATTTTCAGACTATAATTTTGACTTATGTTGCGACCCAAAATTACGTTTTCAACTTTAAATGTAGGATTGATCTAGAGGCCAAGATATGATTAAAACGCCCTTGCTTTTGAAAATCCGTTGATTTTTGACGAAGTTATGGCATTTTGAAGGTCCGACCTATGCCTATATTTGGCATATGCCGATTTTCGGACTATAATTTTGACTTATGTTCCGACCCAAAATTACGTTTTCAACTTTAAATGTAGGATTGATCTAGAGGCCAAGATATGATTAAAACGCCCTTGCCTTTTGAAAATCCGTTGAGTTTTGACGAAGTTATGGCATTTTGAAGGTCCGACCTATGCCCATAATTGGCATATGCCGATTTTCGGACTATAATTTTGACTTATGTTCCGACCCAAAATTACGTTTTTAACTTTAAATGTAGGATTGATCTAGAGGCCAAGATATGATTAAAACGCCCTTGCTTTTGAAAATCCGTTGAGTTTTGACGAAGTTATCGCATTTTGAAGGTTCGACCTATGCCCATATTTGGCATATGCCGATTTTCGGACTATAATTTTGACTTATGTTCCGACCCAAAATTACGTTTTCAACTTTAAATGTAGGATTGATCTAGAGGCCAAAATATGATTAAAACGCCCTTGCTTTTGAAAATCCGTTGATTTTTGACGAAGTTATGGCATTTTGAAGGTCCGACCTATGCCTATATTTGCAATATGCCGATTTTCAGACTATAATTTTGACTTATGTTGCGACCCAAAATTACGTTTTCAACTTTAAATGTAGGATTGATCTAGAGGCCAAGATATGATTAAAACGCCCTTGCTTTTGAAAATCCGTTGAGTTTTGACGAAGTTATGGCATTTTGAAGGTTCGACCTATGCCCATATTTGGCATATGCCGATTTTCGGACTATAATTTTGACTTATGTTCCGACCCAAAATTACGTTTTCAACTTTAAATGTAGGATTGATCTAGAGGCCAAGATATGATTAAAACGCCCTTGCTTTTGAAAATCCGTTGAGTTTTGACGAAGTTATGGCATTTTGAAGGTTCGACCTATGCCCATATTTGGCATATTTATGCATCATAGTATTTCGCTGTCGGTTACGTCCCACTGCAACGTTCTCCCTTGTTTTTTGTTGCTGTTTGCAAAACATTTTGCATACAAGTCACTCACTTCCCATGTGGTGCAGAATCGGCAGGATTCGCAGCGCTTAGTCCTAGCACTGTTTTAAAACGAAAATTGCTTTGTTGTCGATGTTCAATGCAGCAGTTGCATGTCTCGTCCTGCACCCTGCGTCCTGCGTCCTGTTTCCTTGCTGACTTTGAGGTTATCACAGAATGCAGCCAAACAGGACACGAGCACACAAACTCAACATCCCATTCAGCTATCGCTTCTATTTTGCATGCACTTCTCATGCATTTTGCATGCTCTATTGTTGTTCAAATGTTCCAATTGTTGTTGCTGACATTTCTCAATTTTAATATGTATTACTTTACTTCTTTTTATACTCGTTAGATTGTGTTCAATGTGGTCGCCTCGGTGAAATTCAATGAGAAACTAAGCGATGCTATTGACATTAATGTCCTGGGCACCAAGAAGATACTCGACTTGGCTATGCAAATGAAGAAGTTGAAGGTAAGCAATTTGTAACTGCAAACTTTATTTGCTAAACTCACAAATTTATTAAATTGCAGCAATTTGTAAATATTATGTCAATTTGAAAATCCACTCTTAACTTTGAATTTGACTAATTTTCCAATCCATTATAAAGCCTTTTAAGCGGCAATCAAACAAATAACCAATTTAATTCCATGTGCTAAAAAAGCTTTAGTTGTAATCCACCTTCAATTTCGAATATCAGACATATTTGCAATGTATTAACTTTTTTCTGATTTTTAAGGCATAATGCTATCAATATTTGCAGATTGTGGTTGTAACGGAGTTCTTTTTTTTTAACGGCATATTCGGATACTTAATTTAAGTAACCAACAAACATAATTCGCATTTCTGCATGCGAAACTATTTGTGGATGCATTGTAATATTTACAACTGTTTATTTTAATTTATCTGTAATGCTTTTTACTGTTGTTGCATATTTTTACGGCCGCATCGTGCAAACAATTTCAACACAATTCAATCAACATTCGACATGATGCAACACCATCCGCCCCCATAATGCCACCATGCCACCATGCCACCATGCCACCGTGCCACCGTGCAGTCATTTGTGCATATTTCGACACTCTACTGCAACTGCAATCGCAAATTCATCAAGGAACAAGTGTACGAGAATGAAATTGGCTACGAAAAAATCATGCAGGTTGGTCCAACGAGCAAACTCAATGGGAAACAAGGAAAAGAGAGAGACAATAGAGAGAGAGAGAGAGAGAGAGAGAGAGAGTGAATTCGTAGTGTATGGCAAATAGCACTCATGAATATTATTATTATTTTTATTATTATTATTTTACGCACAACACTTAATTGGGTTAACAATTTATTTAAATTGAAAGTCCTCTCATTTAACAGATCTATCGCACCTTCGATGACGAAACGCTGGAGAAGATGCGCCATTGCCTAATTGGCCAAATGCCAAATACGTATACCATGACAAAGAAATGTGCCGAGAATTTGGTGAATCATCGTGCCTTTCACATGCCGGCTGGCATCTTTCGACCACCCATTGGTAAGTCGGTGAGTGGAACACAAAAATTGCATCTTAATGTGAGTCGAGATTGTTGCGGACAGTGCGGTTTTAAAGTTGACTTCACAAACTAATTGTCAGATAATTAGCCCCAAAATGCCCCAGGGCATGCAAAAGCGCCCAACAAGAAACTTGCAACGCTTTTACGTTGCACAACACAAAATAACAAGAGGGCGAAGCGAGAGATATGTATGTATATATACGAAATGTGGCAGCTGCTTGGACTTGGACGGCGCTCCCCCAAAGGACACACCCCAGCAGTGGAAAATGGAATATTTAAAATTTTTGTGAAAAATAGCAAACAATGTGCATTTTCGCTGCCGATGGCAAAACACCCCACAGTCGAACAGTGTGTGCACCATGGTTTAGCAGATAAATGCATGTGGCAAAAAAACTAGTGTTTTTTTTTTCTCTATTTGCAACTAAACGCAACGTAACGTAACGAAAACAAAGCCCAGCAAAAAGTCAGTGCCTGCCTGACTTGCTCCAGACTCCATCATCCACCCACAGACTCGACTCGACCCGGCCCGGCTCGACTCGACTCGACTCCATCTCTATAGCTGCAGAGCTGCAGCTTCAGCTTCAGCTTCAGCTCGGTAACAAAGCGCAAACAAATTTTCATTTATTTTAACACAAAAATGCCAAAGTATCGTAGCATCCTAAGCTGCATCCTGACTGCCCCCAACAACTGCAAATAGTAACGAACGAACAGACAAAACAAAAAAATAAAACAAAAAACAAAAAAACAAAAAAACAAACCAAAAACAACAAAAAGTTCAAGTGCAAAACTTGCAATTGGGAGTCAGGCATATCAGCTGGCAGTTAGCATAGTCATAGGGGGAGGTAATTTTAGTATTTGTTTTCTTTTTCTTTGTATTTTCTTTTTTTTTTGTATTTTCTTTTTTTTTTGTATTTTCCTTCAGCAGCAAGAGCAACAGCAACCGGTACCATTATCGCTTTTGGCGTTGTCTAAAATCAACAACGGTCTCCGGTCTGGGTCCAAACAAAGCAACCATTAATTCTTATTTATTTGCAGTAATGTCAACGTACAAGGATCCATTTCCCGGCTGGACTGATAATTTGTACGGGCCATCAGGTTTATGCACTTGGTCAGCCCGGGGACTCGTCCGTTGCATTTACGGCACGGCCAACTCCAAGGCAAACATGGCGCCCGCCGATTATGTGGTAAACGCAATGATAGCATCCGCCTGGGACATTGCCAGAAGGTTAGTAGATTTCCACATTTGCTCGCAGCGAGCTTCTTAAGAGTTTTCATGTGTAAAAACTGGCAAAAATGGACAGCAAGTTAGCCAACATTGATTTATTACCCAACCGCAAACCGCTCAATTAGCTTCTCATATCAGGCTACAGTTATAAATAATAATTTAATTTTTTTTAAGCTACAACTACTACTATTACATAATCAGCTTAATAAACAAAAAGTATTTTACATTTTTCATTAAATATATATGCATGTAATAAACTCTAATAAAGAACATAATTTAATCTTTAAAGCGCAGGTAATCATTACAAAGTGTTGCTTTAAATTTGATACTTCAGAGTCAATTACTTTTATAAGTTAATAAAGTAACAAACCTTAACATTTTCTAAAGCAAGCACCACTTTTAGGTTTGAGCTGCGTGAAACTCAATTGGATGGCAAATCGGAGCTACCCGTTTACAACTACGTATCCGATGTGAACAACATTACCTGGGGCCAGTATATGCACCTGTCGCGTCAGGGATTTCATGAGCCGTTCGACAAGTCGCTCTGGTGAGTCGGGCAGCTGTTTAAGCACATACATATATACATATATAGACATAGATCCTGGGGCCATAAGTAATTTCTGTTGAATTTCAATTTATCCGCACGAATCGTTGCCGTTGTATGCAACACATTTCTAATCCAAATGCTCAAATATGGTTTTATTTCTCTTTTTTTGGATGTGGGCGGCGAACGCTTTGGAAAATTTATCTACACTTTGCTAATACCTTGAAACAATGAAACGGAACACATGCCACAACCAAACAAAACGAATACTTAAACAAAAAATTGAAAAACCTACGAAACATGCGACGTGTCGCCAACAACAACAACAACAACAACAACAACAACAAACAATGGGATAACAAAAACCTCAACCACGAAAAATGCCACAAAAAAAAAAAAAAAAAAAAATGTGCAAAACGTAAAAATGTCAAACTAAACCCAATCGAATGGCAATCGCTGGCAACACAATGTGCAACAACGGACTGCAACTTTGGATTGGACATGGAACCCGTTGGACCGCATTATTGTCACAGGTGCTTCTCGTATGTTATAATACCATCGAAGCCTCTGCATTGTGCAATTGCATTTTTCTTGCACAATATCCCAGCTTATATTTTAGATTTAATTGCCATGGCCACTGGACAAAAGCGCATGTAAGTATACGCACACTCTGCCACAGCCACACAGATACACACACACACACACACACACACACACACACACACATCGATGGAGATTGTGTGTGCACTCCAAGTTAGTGGCTGCTGCTGGCATTGTGGGTTTTGGTTTTGCTACATTTCACTGATTTTAAGCGCTACATTGAAAGCAATTGAATTGATTTCAACTACATTTGCCTGGACCGGTTCAGCTTCATAAGTTGATTTTAAGGGTATCAAACTGAAATTCACTTAGGCACATTGTGTGAAGCGAATATTAAATGCCTTTGAATTGCGATATAGCCATTGAGCAATCCTAGTTAAAAAGGATCGAAGTTTGTGTTTTTCCGACTTGTAAATAAAAGTCCAACTTACACTTTAAAGACATTAAACTGATCAAATTAAAGCGGTTATGCGGCTTAAGTGTAATTTGTTTAAGATGTTGTATGGGTTATAGTTAAGATATGACCATTAGACAATTATTAATGGAGTGCTCAAGCCTGATCGAACTCGGTCAGTTGGTCTGCCAATTAGCGGGGGTAATCAATACAAAATGCTCTTTATTTGCTTGCGTTTTTCCTTGTCTCTGTTCTTAGCTACGTGAAGGCGTATCAGAAAGTCTCGCGCATAATCAATATGATGGCTTGGTTCGGGCTCAAGGAGTGGAAGTTTGCCCATCGCAACATTGATGAGCTGAACGAACGGCTGCCGGTCGGGGAGCGTGATAAACTGCAGTTCAACATAGCAACGATTAATTGGAGCGAATATTTTCGCTCGTATCTGAGCGGCATCAGGCGCTACTTCTTTAAGGATAACGCTAACGATAATAAATTACAGCAGCGCAAAACTATTTATCGCAGGTGAGAGACAGAATAGAGAACAAGAGACAGACAGAGAGAGAGAGAGAGTGAGTGAAAGAGAGTGAAACAGACATGCACTAAGTACTTTTTAATTACACTTTGTTTGCTTTCTTGCAGAATGCTGTTGCTGCACACGCTGCTGAAGACGACATTTGGTCTTTCATTAATTATGTGCATTCTGCGCTTTTATCTCAAGATTCTCAAAATTATGCCAAGGATTACGCTGTAAGGAGACCCCTGACCCCGTTATTATAAATTATAATTCAGGCGAATAACGTTTTAATAAACTCGATGGCAAGCGATTTCTTAAAAGGTTTGCACAACTTTGTCTCGCATTACTCATACGCAACAACAGCAACTTGAGTGTGGCAACATCTACTCTTCTTCTTCTTCTTCTGCGATATTCCACATCTTGTCACAGGTTACCGTTGATGTTGCTTTTGTTGGCGGTGGTGTTGCCAGTGTTGACTGAGCGGTGACTTCATCGGAGCAGCGGGACAGGTAAAAAAAAGTTGGCTGCTTTGCGAACTTTGTATTTTTATATATTTTGTCGCGGGCTGCCTTGAAATATGATGCAATTTCTGGCGCGATAAAGTTACAAGGACTAAAACGTCATAACACACACTCCAAGCAGATTGAAAGTGTTGACTTTGTGAGAGAGGGTGTTGCAAAAAATATAAATATATACACATACATATATATATTTATACATATCAAGAATAAATGTGGATTGCAGTTAGCCAAAGTTGTACGCTACAGAGAAAATCAACGGGCATATGAGTGTTTTTCTTAAGAATTTTTAGCAAAATAATAAGCTATTTTTAAGTTCAGGCAGACATTTTAATTAAAGAAGATTGTGCCTAGAACTAAAAACATTTAAAATCATCTTAATAATGCTAGGAACAGCACAGCAAAAAATTCACCTTTTCAAAATAAAACAAGTAAGAACGCTGTAGTCGAGTGAGCTCGACTACCATATACCCTGAACCAAGTTTTAAATGCATTATAGGTTTATCGTTTTTGGGGGCTGGAGTGGGCGTGGCACGATCTTAGTAATATACCTTCTAAGTTTGGTAACTGTAGCTCTTGAATTGCGGGAGATACAGGCATTTTTCGTTTTTTGTGGGCGGGAGTGGGCGTGGTCCAAAATTTGTTTTCCACATTTATGAAGGTTGTTACTAGCAATATACCTTTAAAATTTGGTGACTTAAGTTTTCAAATTGCGTGAGATATATGGGTTTATCGATTTACACCAACAGGTGTATCGGTTTAGGTAGGTGGAGTGGGCGTGGCCATCCAATTTTTTTATCGGTCTTTGGGGGAGTTACCAGTAACATACCTGCAAAATTTTGCGACTCTAGCTTTCAAATTACGGCAGATATGCGCATTTTAAATTTCTAGGGACGATGTTCCTGGGGGCGGCGGATGTGGGCGTGGTCAAAAAATTGGTATGCCAATCTTCGGAGGAGGTTACCAGCAAATTACCTTCCAAGTTTGGTTACTCTATCTTTAAAGTTTTCGGAGATATACGGAGTTATCGATTTACAATCGGAATTGTCGATTATAGGCGCAGGTGTGGGCGTGGCACCACAAATTTGTTATCGGTTCTTAAAGGCAACTATCAGTAATATAACTACAAAATTTGACGTTCCCTACTCAAAAACTGCGGAAGATATAGCCATTTGAAAATTTTTGGGTCGGGGGTGATGGGGGCGTCGGAAGTGGGCGTGGCACATGCCGATTTTTCAAGGACCTCACCAACAACCTACCAACCAAAATTGGTGACTGTATCCATTAAATTGTGAGAGATATCTGCAATTTACTGCTATCAGAAATCTAAATGTATCGATAATTCAGAAACTGAGGCAGTTATCGAAAAAATAACGCGAACTTGATCTGCGCCTGGTATACGAGATCTTATATTCCAAATTTGAAGTCTCTAGCTCTTATAGTCTCTGAGATCCGCGTGTTCATACAGACGGACAGACGGACAGACGGACAGACGGACAGACGGACAGACAGACGGACAGGGCTAGATCGACTCGGCTATTGATCCTGATCAAGAATATATATACTTTATGGGGTCGGAGATGCTTCCTTCTGCCTGTTACATACATTTGCACAAAACCATTATACCCTTTTTTCCCATTTTTAATGGGTTCAGGGTATAACTAGCTGCAGGCAGACATGAATCTGAGGCAGTAACATAATTAGCTGTTTACTTAATGAAGTGATGAATATAATTATTTTGTATTTAACAATATACCAAACCAATTAAAAGTGCTTTCATATCATTGCTTCCTTTATACTTAATCTGAACAAGTTTTGTTGGCTATCCGGGAAATACTTTAAGAACTTTACAGCTTTTAGCTTAAAATGTAGGGCGCAAGAACAGTCCAAAGTGCTGCATAAATTTTCAAGCAGCATTGCCAAAGAAAAATGGCCAAGGAATGAACGTAAACAACATGACAAACCAACATACACCCACACACACACACACACACACACACACACACACACATACATTGTGTGAGAGAGGGACACCATTACATATATAATTTTAGTTAAAAGTTTTATTTTGCGCATATTTCATATTCTTGTTTCGTTCGTTTTTTCTTTCTGCAACTTTTAGCGCTCAACATTTGCTTGTTTCATATTTCATGGCAGCGCAGACAGCGATACCACGGAAAGAGATAGCAGTAGCGTGAGCGAAAGAGAAAGAGAGAGAGAGCGAGTCACTGGAGCGTTCACACACACACACACACAAACACAAAAGAACACATACATATACACCCCGCGCGCATTCATTATTGTATAATATTTTTACATTATTTTATTATAAATCAACAAAATGCACTCAACGCTGCTGAAAACTTGCAACAGCAGCAACGTCGACGCCGACGCCGACGCTGCTGCCGCTGACAGCAGAAACACATTAAACGTCATAAAATGCACGAGCAGCGAAATGTCGACGATGCGTCGTTGCCTGTGCGGACCTTTTGCTCTCATAATTTATTTTTACTTGAATTAATGTGCATCCTTTTTCGCACTTGACTGCACAGTTGGCCCTCTACCTGATAGTGTCCTCCCCCCCCCCCCCACTCTGTGGATGAGCCGCTTGGTGTGCGTGTGTGCGAGTGTGCGTGTGTGATAGGCAAAGTGGCCAAAAACTGCGTTGACGTCGGCACAAAATACTCGTGAAAATGGCATGAATCCAAAATGTGAGCAGACTTAAAATCTGGAGTCTGGAGTCTGGAGTAGTCGCTTAATTTTGAATAGGATGTCAATTAGTTAGTTAATGGCTTGTAAGATTAAAGTGCCTTTGAAATAGAATCCGAAAAAACTTCGAGGAAAGACTTTAGCTAAATTTCTTTCCAAGTTATGTTTGTATTATATTAAATATTTAAATGTCAATTAACTGTATTTAAGAGGCAGTTAGCGTTTGACAACTAACACAACTGGTCAACTGTGATTTGCCAAAATTTGCATAGTTCGCTCAAGTTGCATGCTGCATCTAATCAGCATCATAAGTGCAACAACTGCGATGTCAGCTGACATTTGGTATGCATTTAACTACCCCTTTGCAAGCTGTGGCATCATTTTCTTGTGCTGCCTGCCCCAGCCTGCCTTAAAGTGAAACGTTGCATGCGAGTTCATCAGATGCCAAATGCAAATGCAGTCGCCATCAGCTGTGCAAAGTGCAGCGGGCGGTGATAATCAAGTCATGAACTGAATGCGCCCCAATACCCTGCAACTGGCTACAACCCCTTGGCCCTCCTGTGGGGCAATGCATTCACATAACGTGGAACGTGCGTCAAATTGGCCGCTCATGTGCAGCGAGCCGGTCACACACACACACACACACACACACACACACTCCACTCACACACTCACACTCACACATAATGCTATAACTGGAGTTGGCATTTGGCATTTTCCGTGTTGGTTTTCATTATTTTTTTTGCCAAGGATGTCAGAGCGAGAGATTTCGGGAGATTTCGGGAGATTTCGAGAGATTTCGATTTGCTGTGAACGTGCAATGCGGCGTATGCGCAATATGTGTGCAACTCGCCTGTGGCAAGGCGGCCGAAAGGAATATAATAAAAATACATAAGAAAGCAGCAAGAAGCCAAAATGAAAATAAAAAATGAAACACAAGGCCAAACGGCATAAATCAAAATATTTTTGGGTGACCAAAAACTGCAAGCATGGAGAATATTCCAATGTCTATTTGTGTGTGTGTGTGTGTGTGTGTAGATTTTTAATTTAAAACAACATGCTGGACGTATCGAAGAGTCAAGGCCCAGCACCTGTGTAGCAGGTAAATTTTGCGGAGAGTCTGAGAGCGATAGGGAGGAAGAGGGGAATTTGCTGTGTAGCAGGGACAGGAACTAAATGCCTTAAAAGGCCATTAGTTGTTTGTCTAGGGCCTCCTAATGTGCTCTTGTCAAAGTACACACATGTGCACCTGCCCAAGTGTGTGTGTGTGTGTGTGTGTGTGTTTGTGTGTGTATGTTCTGCCTGGCTGTGCATGCAAAAACGTACCAGCAATAAAGAAGATTTGTGTCGCCGTCGCATTTTGTGGATATTTTTTTTCTTTCCCATTTTTTTCTTTTCTTTTTTTTTTGCAAATTCTGCACAAAATCTCAGCCATAGCTAAAGTGGGAGTGGGACAAGTGGGGAGGAGAGTCAAATCAGCTTTGGCTTAGGCTAATGACCACAGAATGGCTGCTGCTGCTAAGCCACAAGCTACTGCAGTCACCCATCTAGGGTCAAATTCAATGTCCTTTCACATTGTCTGTCCCCAAGTCCGAAATGTAAGGCAAAAGGACTCACTTGAACATGTTTTCTGCACAAAAATAAAAAAAAGGAGAAAGAATCCTGCTGCTGCTGCTGTTACACAGACAGTATTGCCAAAGCTAAGATGGCCTGATGGGTCTGAGCCATATGAGCGATGACAGTGTGATAGAGGAGCTGACTGGGCTCTGTGGACAGATTGCAAAAGTGAAATGAACGATTGCTTCTTTCAACGCATAATAAACAATGAAGTGATGCATAACTCGGTTACTTTGGCCAAGGCTTTTGATTTCACTGATTACAACAGGTTAAACCTACTGCTAAATTTAAGGCTAACTGCTAACCAACTAACCTGAGCCAGGTAAAGTTTTTGTCTTTAAGTGATAATTTCCGCGCAATTCCGAGGAATGTTTCCCCCACCTTTTATTGTTTCTCTGTATAATTAATCAACATCCGCGATGCAACAAGCAATGTCAACATATTTATACCGTTATAAATAACATAGCAATGCGATTAATGAAGTAATTCGCTTAGATTATAATTCTCACAAGCTGTTTCCTTTGAATTAATTAAATTTAATTTCCATGCCGCAACATGTTGCTCGTGGGCATTGAGCGCATTGATGCATTCATTAGTCCCCATAAATGATGGCGCACCACCCACTCAGCCCCATCCATCCACATCGATTTTGTTACACATCAGCGATATCATCAACAGTTTCAATGGCAATGGCAAGTCCGTCGTCAGTTGGCTGGCCACATGCCCATTAAATTCTGGTGGCTCAACTTCCAAACGGTTGCTCCCCAAAGATTACCGCAAATGCACAATGGTAAAATAATCATAATTGCATATAAAATGTTAATGGGCAATGGACCAGCACCAGAAACAGGACTGTGGGCCGGGCACTGGGACCAGGCCAGAGCTCCAGCACATATACAAATGGCAAATGCTTTTCTGGGTGCGGGGTGCGGGTTGGGGAGGGGAGGTGGGTGCCAGGCGGTGTGCGGAGAGCAGCGCTCTAAAAACTTTTTAATACACCAAAGGACACATTTGGGCCTCGGCCGTGGTTCCCAGTGCCCCCATCTCCCAGCTGTAGACCCAACTGTTTTCAATGTGAGCGCCACAAATGCAAAAACAATTACGAAAACTTTGTTGGCAACGCGCCACCCTAACAACAACAACAAATACAACAACGATAGTAGAAAAAAAAAACAAAAAAAGTCAAAACCAAATGTGGAAAATTTTTGAGAGCAAGTTTCTTTTTGGGCCGTTGCTTGTTGCTTTTTTTGTTATTTTTTTTTTTGGTTGTTTGTTTTTTATTGGTTATTGCCGTCGTTTTTGCTTTCATGTTTTCATTGCCATGTTAAGAGTGGCAAAAAAAGCAAAACAAAACGCGTGGGCGTGGCAACAACAACAACAGCGATAATAACAAGAGGCAGGCAGCAGGCAGGCAGCAGGCAGGCAGCAGGCAGGCAGCAGGCAGGCGGTAGCAACAAGGCGAAACACTTATATTTACATAATTTCCGGTCCACGTCACTGATGTAATGCCACGCTTCATCTGCAACAAAAGCAGGAGCAGAAGCAGCAGCAGCAGTCGGCTGGATACAGGACCTGTAGCAGCCATAGGAGCAAGGACACTTGCGTCGCTTTAAAAAAGCCTGTGTAGATCAGCTGGGGAAATGAAAGCGTTGTGTTGGACGGAGGAGCAGTTGGATGGCTTGTGGAGCGCGGAAAATGGACAGCGGCCAACTTTTAGCTTTTGAACTCTTGCGAAGTGTGGGCAATATTTTAACGGCATCTAGTTGAGTTTAAATTTTCAGCCATGTTAGTGTTGATGTTGCCGTTATTTTTGTCTGTGGTCTACCCACTTTGCAACAGCAAAAGCAAAAACAACAACAACAACAACTTTGGAGTTTTGCTCTGGGGTGCAGTTGTTTGTTGTGCAACAACTTTATAGACGCAATGCAATTATAGCAATTGCAATTTCTATTTCTATTGCTGTCAGTCAATAGATAAAATACTGAGTAATTATTAAGATAAACATGATAAGCATCTGTTACAAGGTGACCCAATAACTTATTTCCAACTAACTGATTCTTTTACACATTACAAAAAAAAGGAAGAAATAATTGATTTATGCAATGCCAATTATTTGGGTAGCGATTTCCAATTTGCTCAGAATACAAAACCAAGAAAATCAAACTGAGAATGGGATTTAATTAAAAATGTATCGTTCCGCCGCTCCTCCCCTCTGCTCTATATCCGTACCTACAGGTAGATAGAAGCTCATCATGTCAAGCAAATGCAATTAAATTTACGAGATAATTCAATTCATAAATCGGATTGAAATTGCTGGACAAACAATGAAATTGACAGATTGGAGATGAGAGTAAATTGAATTTAAGAAGAACATTTTCAGTATTTGTTAAGCTGAATCATAATTATAACGATTATTATGTAGAACAGTGAACCATTAGTGTCGTTTTAAATATTATTATAGTAGTACAAATTTTAATTATATTAAAGGTAACTCTGTTAGCGAAGCATTCTTATATTATACCCTATAAAAAATAAATAAAAGGAACTTTAAAGAATATAAAATATATAATAAAACAGGTAAATTAAACAGTTTAAACAACACACATTATCTTATCACATTTTGTCATGCTAATTTAAGTTTCATTTATTTAGAGCATCCCACTCCGAGTCCCATCATGATTAGCAAACAACTCATGATTGCATCCTATCTTAACCTGGAGAACTCTTCGCATAATCTCGCTCTCAACTCCAAAGGCGTACTTCATCACTGAGGCTAGTGGCTAATGACAATTAACAATTTTTGTTTTTCGTTTTGTATTTTGTTGTTGTTTTTTTTAATAGAGCTCAATTACAGGGCAGGTTTAAGTAAGATTTATAAGTGCTAAATGCAAACAACCCGCCAGAGGGCGCTGTTGGCCGCTAGGCAGCGCTGCGTCTTAAGTAGCGTCCAAGTCGTACGCACGCAGTTGGCCTGATTATTACATTGTTTATGAGTTCTGCTGCGGCTATTGCTGTTGCTGCCGTTCTCAATTTAGTGTTTGTTGTTGTTGTCGAGTGTTGTTTGTTGTTGTTGTTGTTGTTGTCGAGTGTTGTTTGTTGTTGCTGTGTTGGCTGGCTTGTTTTACAAGCGCGTCTCGGCATGTTTTACTCATGTTTCTGGTTGGCTCTCTCAGCTTTTGCCATTTTGTGGTCGTCTTGGCCGCAGCAGCCTCAAGCCCCAAACACAAAGTCATATTTTCTTATTATCTCTGTAGAGGTGGAGCCCGGGGAGCGGGGGTGGTCTGGGCGCTTGGCTATTTTTGCCAGCGCTTTTTGCGGCTGCCCACACAACACAACAGAGGAAAAAGTACAAAAAAGAAGAAGAATTATTAATAGCCTCCTCCATTTGCTGCTAAGTGGCGCAAATTGTGTGTTTGTTTATATCATTTTGTGGCCGAGCGGTCTTTAAGTCTTTTTCGTTGCCCTGTTCTTATTATTTAAAGCAACACGATTTTCGCAAAAATTTAAAATGCCGTTGCTTTTTTTTATTTGGCCTGCTGCCTGTTGAAATGCGGCTTTGACGGGGGATTATACTGTGGTGCTGCGATGCTGTGGTGGTATGGTTAAAGGTGGTGCGTCGGGGCGTGTGCAGTTTATGGAGCGCGTTGAACCGCGAACTGTTGTTAATGGCACTTGAACTCATCGCGTCGGCGGCAGTGGAAAGGTTTATGATGGGAAAACCATGACGAAAGCATTGGCACTTAAATGTGTGCCCCACTTTCTAAAGGAGATAGCTGAAATTAAAAAAATAATACTAAAAGCGAACAAGTCTAGCAGTACACATATAAATTTACATTCCTGTTGATGCAATCTCGTCGGTTTTGATTGCTGCAACAGTGCGACTCACTGTTCCATTCCTTTGATAGCTGATATTCTTAGCTGTGAAAAGTTTATAATTTAAATACCTTTAAGCTTGAGAACAGTTTGCGCTCATCTGAGACAGATTGAGAATGCGACACATATTTATTTGCTCTTAGCGGTTAATTAAATTAAATCTGAAATTCATCTTAATGTAGACTTTTCTCTTTTTCTTTAGCTAATCAAATCTCTTGGCTACCTGCAATTCACCCAATTTTCTCAAGCATTCCTTTTTGTGCGCATTTGAAATACAATTCATTATTTCTGCTTTAAGGCAACAGTTGCAGGGAGTAATTCCAATTCCACAGACTTAGTCGCCCTGCCATTTGTCTGCACACCTTTGTACAGCATTTTCTTCTCTTGTTGCATTAATTACCGCACACAGATGTACATGGCATATATATCCTTACACACACACACTCACACACACAGACAGCCACATATAAGCACTCTTTACACACTCACACACTTGTAAAACAGCTGAGCAAAAAATCTGTGGCATCGCTAAATTGCACTTCAAAAGCACAAACGAGTTGTGCATGAGAAGAGACAGAGAGAGGGATAGAGAATGAGGTAGAGGTAGAGAGAAGGGCTGAGAATGGAGGATGATGAGGAGCACGAAAAGAGAGGAGGAGTTCCGTAAAGTGTTTGCACGTGAGTTTGTTGGCGGAAACGTGCGCTGATTGAGTTCTCCTCGCACTCATGCACCAGGGTGAAAGGATAAATGAAGGACGTCGCTTAGATATGATGTGGAACGGGTGCAATGAGCTGAAAGCTTCAGAGTCCTTGTTTTTACCTCATTCGTTTCATTTTTCCTTTATTTTTGTTGTTGTTTTCAGCTGCTGTTGCAGCTTTTGGCTCGTTTGAGTGTTGCTCAAGCGCTTTGGCAAATATTTGATTTTAATTTTTCCAATTAATTGGTTTTCCATCAAAAATTTAACATCACATCCGTCAGTACCTGCCGGCCATCATTTTTAGCAACATGCAACATGCTTTTGGGCAGCTTTCAAATACAGCTGGAAAGAAAACACAGGCACCACAGCCAAAAAAAAAATACAAAAACAAAAGAAGCCCAACAAAAAGTCAACGGGCTGAAAAAGGAACAAACTTTGTCCGGCCGCAGTTTGCCGTTTGTTTGGGCGTGGCATGTGGGCGGCCGCAATGTCAACTACAAGAAAAATTGTCACTAATGAGTGGTAAAAAGGCCGAGTCCACTAACCAAAGTTGTTTGTCTAGGCACAGACAACAGGGGCAAACAAAGTTAGAGACCGAGGGAGACATGAGGAGGAGGAGGAGGAAGGCAGCTCATGAAAATGCTAAATAAAGCAACTTTAGTGAGAGTGGCTTGGTTGTGTGGGCGTGGCTGCTGTTGACGCTTCGGCTACTGCATAGTCAATATTGGCAAATGTGTCAGCTGCAGCCGCCCAACTGAAGCTGCGGCTTATGAGCAGCCAAAAGCCAAAAGCCAAAAAACGAAAGGGATAATGAAAACCACGACAAAAGCACCAAAGTTCCACACAACATAGCAAAACGCAAAATATGTAACAGAAGCAACAGGATGGGACCGAGAGCTGGAGCAGGAGCAACAGCAGCCAGGACATGTACTAGCCACGGAGAGAAAGAGACAACAACATTTATGTACATGCAAATTATGTTGAGAGCATACAAGAAAAGAAAATAAAAGTAACAGTAAATAGTGGTTGAATGATAAACTAAGAGATACTCTGTAAAAGCAGAAGTCCTTCGAGAATTAGTCATTCTCTACCATTTACTCAGCAATAGTGGTAAATTTATAAATAATCTATATCTAATCGTAATAATAGGAGAATTATATAACATTTATACCTTGTGCCCGTAAAGGTATTAATTCTATAACAGTAAATTAATAAACTTTATAATTTATAAAAATATTTTAAAAATTTAAGGTGGTAAAAAATGTAAGTCTAAATTAAAAACTATATATATTTTTAATGAAAGCTGAAGTATTAAAATTGAATTCCAAGGTGATATATACCTCGGCCTTCAGATTACAGGGTATCATAGAGAAAAATAAACTGATGTCTGGCCTCAACTTTTGTGTTTTGTGTTAATGAGATAAGCATGCAAATGCGCTAATAGAATGAGAACTGGCTCTCTGGCTAGGCCAAATAACCTGAGGAAGTAATTATGAGGTAGCTGGGAGGGAGATGGTAGATTGCAGATGGTAGACATGGGACGAGTGTCTGGAATTGGGAGTCTGGCTTAGCTGCCGTTCATCATGGTTTATCTTAATAAACCGCGTCACTCAGTCAGACATTAAACCGAAAAGCAGCCAAAAGTCTCTTGCGAAATTGCTTAATTTGCAGTTGCTAGGCACCACCAGCAGCAGGAGCAGCATAGTGGGTGTGAGTGGGGGGGGGGGGGGAGGGAGTGGTTTGGGCCAGGTGGATGAGCGCGAAATCAGAGCCTGACAAAGCGAATGGCAACGTGTATGCTTAACGTTATAGCGCCGCTCATGCTGCAGTTACTCGGTGGCACGTTAACGTGAAGGCAACGTAAAAATGTTGATAAAACGCACAAAAGCCCGTTGATGATTTCAATTTATATATCCAAGTGGAACTCATCTTCAGTTGTGCCACACGTATGTAGCAGGAGACTTCTGCTCCTGCTGCTGCTGCTGCTGCTCAGTGATCCACTCACTCATCCCGTGCAACACAAACACACACACATATATATATATTTGCATCGCTGCATGAAAATTTGCTGAAGCATCTCACGTGCAACATAATTTTTCCAAGCGACTTGCCGACGAAACGCGTTACATGAATCACCCCTCTTAGTCCACCTCTCCCTCCTCCCATCCCTCACCCTTGTCACAATGGCCACACGCCCTCTACATTCGTCAATGAGGTATGTGTGTGCGTGTGTGAGTGTGTGTGTGTTAGTACTGTGCTTTATGTGCTGGAGGATGTGTGGCATTATGAGCGTGAAGTAGACTAAATAAATTACATTTAAGCGCGAAGGTGTTACGCATTGCATGCCATGCCCACGAGGCCATCTCCACTCCCTTCACACTGCCCACTCATCACCTCTGAAAAGGAGGGCGTGGCTGGTTACTAGCTCCCGTTACTTTCAGCATAATTACACCGTGTGAAAGCCAAAAGTGCAGCAGTTGCTCATTAATTAACAGATTGAGAGCGTTATTAAATGTCATACCAGATGATTGGATGGAATGATGATGATGATGCTGATGATTAAGCAAATGACAGATGATGATGATAAATTGCATTTAAATATTTAATGATCATTAAATTAAGTAACTTAAGCAAACAAAATTTAAAGTGATGTCAAATTTGTGAATTTTTAGTCGAAGCATATTTATTATTGATCTCTTTCAATCAATTTACAAACATAAAGCATACATTATTAAACATTTCTTCCTTATGAACTAGAAAGCACTCTTTAAGCCTTAAGACTATCTTCCCTATAAAATTTTACATTAGTTTTATTCTTATGCTTTAACTATTAATTTATAGACGCGTAATTTTTCACTATCCGTGTTGATCGCCAATAAAAATGTCATGTTTAAATATCAAAAGTTGAAATTGCTGTGTGAGGTGCGCAATGAAGTTTTCCATTTTCCATTTTCATAGACAGCGTCGTATGGAAGACGGTTAAAAATGCGCACCTGGTCACCTTTGGCTGTCGTAAATAGTCAAAGTTAAGGCGACTAAACGCTAATATCATAAAATGCTGAGCTGGATGCATTAAAAGTGTTGGGAAATGTGCCGTTGAATATGGCAGGGTTGAAAAGCATGAAAATTTTTGCTGCCATATAAAAAACAAAAAAAAAAAAAAAAAAAAATGGACCAACTTAATGCAGTTTTAAATGTTTTCCTTCAGATATTTAAAGTGACTATCGAGGAAAAGTCTACGAATGCCTCACTCCTTCCTCTTGGTCCACGGATTTTGCAACTTCAAAATGCATTCGGGTTCTTGTTGTAAAAGTTTCTGGCAAGCAAATGGAGCAGGAAACAGCTGTCCCTTCATATCTTTTGCATATCAAAAGTATCGACGACGACGACGATGGAGACGCAGACAAGGACAACGATGTGGATGAGTTTCTTGGTTGGAACAGGGACAGGGACAGGGGCGGGTAGAGGAAGAGTCTCACATTGCAGTTTCTATGTATGTTAAAGTGAAATATATGCAAAGTTTTTCTATTGGGCACTGGGAGACACCCAGAAATTCTCCAAATTGCATTTGGCTTCCAAAATAGCTGGTAACCAGTATGAATGCGTGTGTGTGTGTGTATGTCCCTGTGTGAGTGTGTGTGTGTGTGTGGGTTCTTGTTTGCATAGATGAGTGCAAAGTTACATTCAATTTATATGCACTTGCAAAAGTTTACTACAGAAAAAAGTTTTTACTCACCGAAAACTAAACATTTTGTTATCGCCATGATAATGGACCCCGGCATAGCAGTGATTGCGTCTATAAAATAAGTATACACCCTGAGTACATTCTAGAGTTTGTCGCAATTCCAGGGTATATCATTTCATTCGTCTCTATTTGGGTAACTAGCAATATCTGGAAAGGTTTCCGAACTTAGTTTGTAGTGGTTGTCTCCCCCTAAAATGTAATAATTCAATAACGAAATAAGCGAACATCGATTGCAGATAGTGCTATTCATCGATATGAATTTAAAAAGTATCGATTTCTCTTGAAATCGCTTTAATTACACAACATTATAATCGATACCCCATAAAGACTTTAATTGCCAAGCGAGGCACATCATTAGAAGCTAGAAGCAGACAAATTAATCAAGTTTGTGACTTTGCACAAATTGGTTCGGCTGGAAAGAAAATTTTTAAATTGTGCAAATATTAAATTTTCTCACATTATTCAGCGAACAAGCGAACGGGCGAACGATCAAAGTAAACTTGGTGCTATTCTTGACTTATTAACTTGCCCCGCGGCGTTTTCTGGACTTTCAAAGAAATTAAACAACAGCTGGTGCACAAATGCATCGATTATGCCAAGTCAGTGCAGACAACAGAAACATCAAAATTAATATTCTCAGCTATGCAATGCGAAAATGCCAAGAAGCCGCCGCTGCAGCAGCAGCAACAACAGTGGCAACAACAGCAGCCGTGGCAGCAACAACAGCAGCCGCGGCAGCAGCAGATAAAAATGAGTTGCTTTGAAGTTTCAGCAACAAGACGCCGCCGGCCAAAACGAAAAATGCAAAAAAAAAAGGAAAGAAAAGAAAACATGGTAAGCGGCATTCTGCTCATCGTCAGCAGGAGAAATACAACAGCTCAAGGAGTGAAACAGGAAGAACATCAAGAGTTGAGCAGCGTTTGCTTCATCAATGCCAGAAATGGCGGAGCTGTCTGGCCCTGAGCAACTCACAACTACAGTAAGTAATTCCTCGGTTGGAAGCAAGTTCACTGAAATCACAGCGCGAGCTGTGTGCAAATCAGTGGAAATGCAATTTAACAATCGCAACTGAATCGTATTTCTTTATTGTATCATGTAGCTTAATAAGCGCTGACCCACACCACTGCACCTGGACAGGACGGTAGGGATTCAGCAAAGGATTGGTATGGGAATGGGAATGGGAGTGGAAGAACCGCGGTGAACAGCCGCAAAGAGAATGGCAAACAAAGTAACTGCGTTTTTTGTGGTTTTTGCCTTGCGCACAAAGTAAACAACAGCAGATGATGCACTGAAGATGCAGCCGCAGCAGCGGCGACTGGGGCAAGAAAAAGAGCGTGCAGCGAGGAGCAGAAATGCAATTGGATGTTCTGTTTGTGCGCTGCTCACATATTACTCATGTGTGCCCCAAGGCAGCATGCGGGAGAAGAGGGTAAGTGAATGTGTCTATGTGTGTGTGAGTGTGTGTGTGCCACTTGTGTGTGCGTGTGTGAGGGGAGGGACGTGAGCTGCTTTTGTTCCGAGCTACTATTGCAATGGGTATATATACATATATACATATACATATATATGTATATATTGCCGGCCCTTGGCTTATGCTACACTTTTTTAATAAATTATAAATTGCTGCAAATATATTTGCAAACGGGGATTACATTTATCCCCACCCCCATCCCCTCGCCCCAAACACTTTACCCTCGCCCGCTTGTTTGCATATTGCTAGTTTGGCTCATGTCCCAAGTGTGCGGTTCTATTCCTATCCCCCCAACCGCACTCCCCCTTGCAAGACTTAGACACCCGCCACCCTCCCTCCTTGTTGAATGTTGCATGTGTGATTTTGTATGAACTTTAGGATTTTGTATTCATGCTTAAGTCACGTTTTGCACATTTGTTAAAAATAGTTCTTAAGGCGATTGCAACGCGTTCTTTGCGTGCCGCTGAATGAGTCGGCGAAATTGTGTGAAAAGTCTTAAATTAACTGCAAGTAACTTTGCAAACTGCACGTGGCAAGAGCAGCAACAGCAGCAGCAGCAGCAGCAGCAACAGCAACTTGCAGCAGCAACTTGCAAGCTGCAACTTGCAACTTTACCTAACGGCTGTTTGTTTGTCCCTGGGCTAAAACATTTTTTAATCAATCACACATATGTGCATATTATTCTTGTGGTGCACTCACGGGGCGACTGAAGCACATCAAATAACAATGGAAAAGTTTACGATTTTTTATTTAAATTAAATTTAAAGTACAAGAAAATTCTTAGAACTGTTCTGTTCTCATACTTTTTTAAGGGGCCACTCTTTTTGACCTTGATGAAGGTTCTCTTCCATTTTAATGCCGAAATAAATTCATTATATTTTTTGGTAGCTGCCAGCTCCATTCTTAAGAATACTTGTTTTTATATTTTTGCCAAACAATAAAAATGTCATTTTACAGTGATATATGAGTTCTATAAAAATGTGCCCCCTGCCTCGGCTCAATGCCACGAAAATCACGTAGTAAATTTTGCGTAAACTTGAAAAGCTGCCGGTTCCGATAATTCGTCGCGAAAATGAAACATGTTTTCCGAACTTTTTGGTTATTTTATTTATTTTTTTTTTGTTTGGCGCGTTACCCATTTCAATTTTTTGCCTGCTGCATATTAATTTGAAATTTGTAGCATACTTTCAACATGCGCAGATACAATTCTGCATAGGTTGTGTGTTAGCAAAGTCATAAATTTCCAGCACTGCTGACAGTTTTCATGTTTGACTTTTGCTATGCATGTTGAAAATTGTTCAAATGTCTACCCAAAATGGACGTGGAAACATAACACATTGGCTCCTTGGCCCGTACACCTGCATTTCCACACATTTCCAAAGCCAACTCAATCCAAGGAGTTGGCGTTCTAGCCCTTAAAGTTGTGCTCCAGGGTACGATTGGGTTTCGACGCGTTCGCATATCAAATAAGTTGTATGTATTTTAAATAAGCATGAGCACACCTGTATATCATGCAACACATTGATTTATGGCAGCCGTGTATCATAAGTATTTTCCCCTTCTAGCCTATTGTTGCCCTTTGCAACAACTATTCATAACTGTTTAGGGAAAATATGTGAGGCACTTAGCATCATTTGGACATGAATTGAATATGTCTTCATTGCTCAATTTGTATTTAACTCCCTTGCAACTACAACAATAAATATTTGATATTTTGTTCCCGATTAGTCTACTGGATTAGTCTTAATTTAACATAAGTGAATTATTTTTTATTAATTTTCCAGATTGGTCTAAAAGTTGTAGAACTGATAAATATATTTATTACCGATTTTTCATTTAAATCGAGTGACTATTTTGGTATTGTAATTGAGTATTACTTATCTTATTTTCGCACTGAGCAGCTTTAGGAGACTCCAACGTGCAACTGACATAAAAGCATTGACAAACTTCATTCAGGCTTTCACAATTCGCATCTCAATCAGCGGCACATTCAATAAAATGTTTTGGCACAAAGTCCTACAGTGTGTGTAAGCACACACACACACACACACACTGGAAAACTGCCGGTGTGTGTGCACATTTATTGTGCATTTGTATTCGCTGATATTTATTTACTATCCGTTGGTAAGGATAAAAGGGGGAGGGGGAGGGGCGGGGGATGGTGTTGCACAACATTCGAGAGCATTGAATTAAATTTTTCACGACGGCACGAAGTGCAAAAAGTTTTCAGCTGCACTCGGTGAAAGTTTTTGTGCTATTTCCGGTGGCAGCGGTGGCAGGGGCAGCAACAAGCAAGCAAGCCAGGACGACATTTTTGGCCAAATTGTGTGTGAAATTGAATTGCAATTGTCAATAATTCGTTTTCAAAAAATATATTTGCAATGCTGCCAAGCAAACTGATTGAGTCAACGAGCGGAACGCGGTGAGTGAATGAAAAGTTGCGTGCAATGCGATTTTAAAGTTTCCTTTCCACTCACCTGATCCGATGGAAAACTTTATGGTTAATAGCCTACCTACCTGCGAGCGAGTGTCTAATTAAAATCGAGTTGAACGGCTTGCAAAGTTGTTGGCTATGCAAAGTTCAATGCCGTCAAATGATTGAATACTAAACTAACTTTGGCCAAGATGACAATTCCCAATAGCAAACACGTTACATTCGATCTAAATCATTTCTGCTGCAGTCATAAAACCCAACGAGGCGCATACAATTTATTTGTTTTTTATGTGCTTACAACTAATGTGGGGACCAAAAAAAAAAAAATGGGGCAGGGGCAGCCTGGCAACTTGCAGCTGCCAGCTGAAAACCAGCTCCGTTTCGTGCCTTTACAAAACGGCACGTAGCAAAAGTTCCGCAACGCAATTTTTGAGTTTTACTTATGTAAAATGTTTAAACATATGTGCAAATCGAAGACGAGTCGGGAGTCTGCTGTTGTGTGTGTGTGTGTCTCTGTCATAAGTTGGAGCAGACCCTCTCTCAGCGGGGAGGGGGACGGGGTAAAGTTAGTTGCATGTGAGCCAAAACTGAAGCGGCACTGACTTTGCCATTTCTTTGGCCACAACATTTGACACCTGCTATGCTTTTCTTTTGTTTTCCTTTCTTTTTTTATATGTGGAGCCCTCAAGCAGCAAACAGAAGTAGGGTAGAAGTGTGCGTGTGGTGTGTGCGTGTGGTGTGTGTGTGGTGTGTGTGTGTGTGGTGTGCTTGGTTGGCATACCTCCCATTGTTTCCATTTTATTGTGTGCTTAAATATTTACACAATGGAAACGAAGCGTTTCGCTACACACACACACACACGCACACACACACAGGCACTTGTATTTATGAGTGTGTGTGAGCCACAAACACATTGTTTTTGGGGGCTTTGCGTGTTTGATTTATGATCGTTGTTGTGTTTGTTGGTTGTTGTTGTTGTTGCTGCTGTTTTTGTTTTTGTTTTTGATGACCCCCAGTTACACATATGACATGATATTTTATACTCGATTGCCAATTATGACCTGTTAAGGGTTTATGGACAATCGCTTGTTTTCTCCATCCACCTATCTCTGTGTTTGTGTTGTTCAAGTGTGCGAGTAATTGTTTGCCCTTAAGGGGAGCAATCATTAGAACAAAGACTTAAGTGTTTTGACTACTACAGATATCATAGTCATTAATTGGACATGGTATTTTATGATATTTGTATTTTGAATTCATATTTATTGTATTAATAGCTGGTGAAGTCTAAGCTTAGCTTGGCTTCTTTAAAATAAATGTTAAGGGTTGAAAGTAAGTAAATAAGCTTCATATGCGTTCTTATAGAAATATTTAAATAGACACCCCAAGTCACCTCGTAGTTTAAATTACTGTAAATACACTTTAAGACATTCAAAGATATTTCAGCATATTCCGAAACCTTTCCGCTTGCCTAGCAGTGCTCCTCAGGACATCTTTTGCAGACCCTGCCAAATGCTGGCCAATTGAATATTTTATGACATTTGTCACTTTGCATGCAACAGACATTCGTTTCCTGTGCACAAACGATGCCAGATCTTAACCCTATACTGCCCCAACTCCGCCCTAGCAGATGACACTGAGATAACTTGAGTCGTCGCGCTTTTCACTGCCTGTCGTTGCCCTGGTTGGAGTTAAAGGGAGTTATTTTTTGCGTATTCAGCTTGTCAACTGTGGAAACTCAATTTGCCTAAGTAAATAAACGGAATATGAATGTTTAATTTATTTTACGAGCATAGATATTAAATAAACACACACACACACACACAAGACACGATGCTGTGTAGCACAGGGTAAGTTTTGCACATGTCATAAAAAACTTTTTAGCGAGTTCTGAACTCGAGTTTCGCATGGGGTGAAGTACGGGTTATGAAAACAGTGACTAGCAGGCTTTTGCGGCTTGTTTGTGATAACAACATTTGCAATTCTGGCTAAAGTTTCTCTTGGTTGGGTTTTCAAAACGCAATATTCGGCGTTGTGTTCGCTACTTGGTCTTGGTCTAGACAAAGGCATTTTTCGATTGGAATTTGCTGACTTTGGCGACAAATCAATGAAAAGGCGCAGAAAAGTTTAATTAAATCAAATGAAAAGCGAGTGCAAACAAATTTTCATTCAATGAAACCGAAACGAGCTCTCAAATTAATAGAAACCTCATCACATGCAACATGCACGAGTTAATTTATTTTATATCCACTTTCTCCGTAGCCGCTTTCCATTTGGCTGCCTTTTGCGGAGCGAAAGGTGAAACGCCAAATTACAAAGAAATGTTAAATGCGAAAATGTGTGGCAAGTAAACAACAGAAACATGTAAACCTGTGGCAAACGCACCTTTTTGCATTTCTCATTTAATTAAAAGTGTCGTTTCAATATATTCAACGTGCTTTTTAATTAAGATACAATTTAATTTTTATATTTTGCTTTCCTTGTTTTTACTACTAACTCAAAGTCTACTTCTGCTCACGTTGCGTATCCGCAACTTAGCCAAACTTCCGCCCAACAATCTTCAATCAACGGTGCAGTACATAAAATTTTGCTGCGTTACTCATAATTTGTTGTCGAGTTGTTTACATAACAACCCATCCCACTTTCTCTGCCCCCCTTCTCGCAGAGCAGATCCATAATGATGATGGGCGCCTTTATGAATATTGTTCCTGGACTTGTTATATGGTTGCATGTGACAGTATCGCAACATAAAATCCTAAGCGTTTCGCTTAGCAACATTAAATTTGTGAGCGTTTCTTTTTTTATACGACTGAATCGTGTTATTACCAGTTGTAATCGCTCTTGTTTATACTCCCTGCTGCTCCTGCTAAGTGGATGGATTTGTGCTCTGGGCCCAAAAGTCTTTTTTGTGGAGCGCTGGTACCTGAACTGGCAAACAAACATTGACGAAACTTGTTGGTCTTATTAAGAAATGTATAAATTTCATCGTGAAATCAGAAAATCATATGTTGCTATTTCATACATCAATTCAACGAGTGCTGATGTGTCAACATAAAAGTTTGAATTATTTGATGAGTGAACAAGTTTTAATTACATAATCAGTACTTCATTTTAGCTTATTGCGAAACAAACAAAGTACTGCCTCAATTCTGAGTCTGAGGTTATGCAAACAGCTAAATGAAACTGGCTCGAATTGTTGACATGATGCAATAACAGGTAATTCAAAACGATTTAACTGTTTCAACAGGCCAAACAAATATGTTGCTATTGTTTGGCTAAGAACAGCTGTTAGCGTAATGCAACATTGTCAAAGCCAAAGCTTAAAATTTAAAGAGATTCCGTAACCAATTTGGTTGCACAATTGCCTTATAAGTCTTGTAAAAATATGTTTTAGAGTTCGATCATTGGATGAGTATAAAAATGCTGATCGAAGTGGGAGAAAGCTCAGTTACCCATAACTCGTTAAAGCATCTCCATCTCCAGTAATAAGCAGCTATGCATTTCGTATCAGTTGTTACCCTGCTGCTGGGCAGCATATTTGTCTATTCCAATGGTGCCCCACAGTTTGGACCTGATCTGAGTTCACTCATTTTAGCCGTGAATCAGTTAGCTCAACAGCTAAGCAGCAGCGCCCAGCAGGCAAATTCGACGGGCTCTTCCGGTTCTGTTGTACCTAATAATACTAATAATAATAATAATTGTCGGATCCCTGACTGGAACAACAGTTGGAATAACGGTTGGAATAACCGCTGGAATGGTTTCGGGCGCGACAATTCTGAATACGATGGTCTGCCAGAGGACGAGGAGTCTGAGATGGAAGGAAACGATGTGGACAACCAGGAGAATGACGAAGATGAAGAGCCAATTGATGAACAAGACTAAAAATTTCAAAATTTCGAACTTTTAAACTAAATGTTATCAAAATTGTTAAACCAACACAGAAATCGATTTCAAATTTAATATATTCTAGTTAAATCAATAACTGAGCTTTTATTTGCTATAATATTCATATATTTGATTACGTAACGTCCATTTGATTTAAATTAATATGTTCTGGCTTTTAAAGAATTAGCTTAAATGTGAATACGGTTGCGAGCTGTGTGAATATTTTAGTTATTCATATTTATAGACCAACTTATACATTCCATATTTTATGTCCGAAAAGGGGTTAAAACTCAACTCCCAATGTGGCCAAGTGCTGTCTCTCTGTTTGCGAAACACGGCGAATTCTCGCTGGTAGCATAAAATAAATTTCTGCACATATGTATTTATATATATATATACATATATATATATGTATATAGTTGAAATTGTACATTAATATGCAGAGTAAAAGTTTCATAACACCGCCTGAACTCGTTATGGGGTAGTTTGGCACACAACATACCAAAAACGCTTTCATTGCAATTCACTAATTGTTAGCTGGTTGCACGCAGTTGTTGCAAAACTTTTGTTCAACTGTGCAACAAAATCGAGAGTTTTGCTAAACTGTCAAGTTGCCAGCATGAATTTTAGTTGCCACAGATAAACATATTTTCCATCAGCAATCATTTTTATAGTTTAAACATATTTGCTTTTAGTTAATTTTAAATATTATTATCTGAGATCTACTGACTGCTGCCAGGGTATTTGTGATATCGTGATATATCATAAATTGTTTTACATATATATGTTCCACTCGACATATATACATACATATATGTATATATCTATATATGAGCAATATTCATGCATAGGCCAAGTGTGACATTTATAGGCCTGCTTTATGAGTTTGGCAAGTCGCCCGGGCGGGCAACAGTTTTGGCAGCACTTTAAACTTGGCTCCGCTTCAAGTCAGGCAAAATAATGTCCGAATAAATTGTTTCTTCATTGCGAGCATTGAAGGATGCTTACTGCATCGTGATCCTCTGATTGAACTATGTAAATTGGCTGTTGAACTGGAAGAGTGCCAAACGCTGTCAAATTGGGTTTTTTCTCTTGTGGACTCATTCAATGGATTCTGAATACATGATAGATGTGACACACTGTATTAGCTGATTTTATGCAGCTGATATAGCCTCGACACCACTAAGAAGTTCGATTTCAGCTCCTGGGGGAGTTTGCAAATCACTTCAATGGCAATGCGTGTCTATCGTTTGAATTGCGACAAATGGAACGCATTAGGTTAACATTATTGCCAAACAATTTGCTACAAATGTGTTTATTTGTCTCCTTGTTGTTGTCGTCGTCGTCGTCGTCGTTGTTGCCACACAACGTTTCTAGTCGTATTTCTATTTCTCGTTTTTATTTGTCTCTCTTTCCCCTCAGGACGCACAACAACACACAACACAACGGCAAACTCCCACCCAAATATAATTCCTTAGCCAATTGTGTTGCATGTGGCCAACTTGAAATCTGATTAGGTAAGGCAGCGGGCTGAGAGGGTGGTTAAATCAAACAACGATAAATTGCCGAAACTTGTAACTGATATTACCCAATACGACGACAATTTGCTCAGTTAGCCTGTTGCTAAAACTCTCCTAGCTTGTGGTTCCTGTTGCTGTTGCTCTTGTCAGGCTTCCCGTTCCTTCGCGTCCCTATTCCTATTCCTGACTGTATTCCCGTTTTGTGCCTTACCAGTTGAGATACGATATTAAGTGGTAAATTATCTTTTACTTGTGTCGGATTTGTAATGACAATGCTTTCAAAAAGGGTTTACATGTAATCGATTCCTGTTCGAGAAAAACTCTCGGAGGCCTTTAAAGTGCTTTGTTAAGTGTCTCAAATGGATTTGCATTTGTGCATTTAGTTAATTAATTCTTAAAGTGTGGGGGTCAAAACACTGAAAAAAAATGGACATAGCTCTGCTGAAGGATTTCTATTGCAATAACTTTGCCAAAGTGATCCGATTTTGAAAAAATACGTCTTGCAATCAAAGAGTTGTGAAGGGAGCAGTCAAAACTATATTCGCTCTACATTTAAAGTGGGAAACGAAGTTTGCAGTCGAATTTAATTATTTATTTATAGTAATAATTTTTATTTATCAAAATCTAAATTTTTTATTAAGATCAGAAGGCTTGGGTTAAAAGTGATCAGATTATCAAGCAAGAGGACTTTTTAATCAAGGCTTGATTTCTAGTTTCAAACTATGTTGGTTTGGTTAAAATTTGTATACTCAATATAAATATTGAATAATTCACTTCTAAGCTCAAATCTGCTCAAAGTTCGACAAAGAATAAAAGTATTTGAAAGATATTCTAACAATGATGAGTATTAAATGCAGGAGGTGCTGGCATTGGCAGTGCATTGTAGAAACTCTACATCGAAGGCGCTGCCTTCTCCACAAGCCACAGCATATGGTATCGGATAGTCACAGACAACGTAGCGATTGCAGTCGTTGGGATATGGTAAAATAGTTCCCAAGGGGTATCCACAACATATGTTTGGAGTATCTGGATGTAATGTCGTGGGTGCTGGTGTAGTCGATGGAGTCTCAGTTGTTGTGGTAGGTGATGTCTCCGGTGTTGTGCTTGTGGAATCCGCTGATGTAGTTGTAGTCTCTGGTGGTGTCGATGGAGTCTCAGTTGTTGTGATGGGTGATGTCTCCGGTGTTGTGCTTGTGGAATCCGCTGATGTAGTTGTAGTGTCTGGTGGTGTCGATGGAGTCTCAGTTGTTGTGGTAGGTGATGTCTCCTGTGTTGTGCTTGTGGAATCCACTGACGTAGTTGTAGTTTCTGGTGAAGTAGATGGTGTGGTATCAGGGGTAGTTGTGGTGGATGAATCCGTAGTTGTTGATGGTATCGGTGTTGGTTTCGGTGCACAATTGGCCAACTCTGGATCCATGCACTCAAGTTCTGTGGGACTGAACTGCAAACCTTCAGGACAATCGTAGCCAACCGGAATGGGTTCCTGGCAAACAATATATTTGTCGCAATTGTTTGGATATGGCACCAAGGTACCGTCGGGCTTACCGCCGCAAATACCAGAAGGCGCTGGGGTTGTAGTAATTTCAGTTGTGGTTGCTTCGGTGGTTGTGCTCTCGGTAGTAGTGGTAGTTCCAGTTGTGGAAGTCTCTTCAGTGGTTGTAGTCAGTTGAGTTGTTGAAATTCTTTCAGTTGTAGAAGTTTCTTCTGTTGTGGATGTTTCAGGAGTTGTAGAAATACTTTGAGTTGTGGTAGTCTCTGTAGTAGAAGGCTCTTCAGTTGTGGATGGTGTTGTGCCCTTTGTTGTTGTCTCCCCAGGATCTGCCGTAGTTCCACCTGTGCAATTAGCCAACGAAGCCTCCATGCATTTACGCAACACTGGACTAAACTCATCGCCAGTATCACAATCGAAGGCAGCGGCTATGGGGCGATCGCATTTAATATATTTGGAGCAATCATTGGGATAGGGCACCAGTTCGCCATCGGCGGCATCATCACAGGGACCCTTTTGAGGCGGTGGCCTCGTCACAGGCTCCAGTGTTGTCGCCACTGTTGTTGTTGAAGTGTAGTCCCAGCGACAGGCATCGGATGGTACATCCGCACCACATTCACCACTTATCGGATCGTAGTATTCGCTGCAGTTGCACACATCCATCATGTAGATATAATCGTTCACACAGCGTATAAACCACTGACAGTTCTCCGGATAGGGAAAGGTGGGTCGACTGCTGTTCGTGCACATTGTCGGCTCCGTTGGCTCCGGCGTGTAACCAGGTGTTGTTGTCGACGACGCCTCCTTGTCGCAGTCGCTGTCCTCCCACCGCACGCACTGCTGCTGCTTGGCATTGAAGTAAGAATCGGGACGACAGTAGAAGGCAACTGGTATGGGTGACACGCAGACAATGTACTTGCTGCAGTCGTTCGGATAGGCAATCATTTCACCCTCATCCTTATTGCCACAAATGCCGCCAGGTTGCACAGGAGTTGAACTTGTTGTTGTTTGTGTTGGTGCCACGCTTGTTGTGGTGCTGACAGTCTCCGTTGTTGTGGTTCTTGCTTCTGTTGTTGCTTCGGTTGTTGTTGTTGTTGCTGCTGATGTCTCCTTACAGGCTGTTGGTGACACATCTGGCCCACACATGCCCGTCTTTGGATCAAAGTAGGAATCGACCATGCACATTGCCACATAGAAATTCCCATTGCCCAAACACAAAATATACTTTGAGCAATCCTCGACGTAAGGGAATGAGTCACCTACTTCTTTATCCTTACACAACTCGGCTGGTCCGAGTGTTGTCGCCGGCAGAGTTGTCAATGTGGTGCTGCTCGTTGTCGTTGTTGGCTCTTCGGTGGTGGTAGTTGGTGCTGTTGTACTAGTGCTTGTGGTGCGATCACCATAACAAACCACATCGTTCGGTTCATCACAGATTAGATAATCGGGATTAAAGAGCAGTGGTTTTGGACACTGATTCATAACCACCTCATTATCTTTGCATTGCAGAAACTGTGCACAGTCTGCGGCATAGGGAATACGTGTATAATCGGGTAAGCCCTTACAGGCATCAGGATCTACATCCGCTGGAAGTCCTGGTGTCGTCGTTGTAGTAGCCACTGTTGTGGTGCTCCAATTGCTCTCCGTTGTGGTTGTCTGTGCAGCACCACTGCTCGAACTGCTCGTATCCGATTCTGTTGTTGCAACTGTACTTGTCGGATAAGGCTGTGGATTGCACTGCACCGAATTGGGTGTGTCGCAGATGTGTAGCCACGGATTAAAGAGTTTATCGGGGATGCAGTAGGCCATCCCAGTGCAGCCATTGCGACAACTAATGTAGGCGCTACAATCGTAGGGATATACGTAGAAACCATTGCCCAACGGCTTACAGTAATCCTCCTCAATGTCCAAGGGTGGATCACCACACTGGCCATCCTCCGTTGTTGTTGTCAGTTCGGTGGTTGTTGTTGTGGGTTCAGGTGTTGTTGTTGTGAGCTCGGTTGTTATCGTTGTTGTTGTGATTTCGGTGGTTGTTGTCGTGGGCATAGCTGTTGTTGTTGACGGCAATGGCAGTGGCTCACATTGAGCGGTTTCGGGCGTATCGCATATGCTCAGCACTTGATTGAAGACCTTATCGGGCTCACAGTAATTCAAGACTGGCCAGCCATGAGTACAGTTAATGTAGGCATTGCAATCGTACGGATATCGATGCACCGATCCATCAGCAAAATTCTTACAGTATGTCATTTCAATGCCTGGTGGTGGCTTTGGTGGATCATAGCTAGACGTGGGCAAAGGCTTCTCTGTTGTATCTGGCATTGGGCTGGTGGTGTTCGGCGTTATTGCTGTTGTGGGAACTGTCAATTTTGTTGTGGTTGATTCTATGGTGTAATAAATACACTCCACATCCTGTGGCCAGTTACATTTCTGTGTACTATTATCCCAATACAGATTGGCTGGACAAGGCATCACAGTGGGGTATATGCAATCGCAAACTAAATACAAAGTGCAATTATCCGGATATGGAGCTCGAAAGCCAAACTGGACACCTGCACACATGGCCTGATTCTCGTATCTTTCCTCATTCTTGCAAGTCTCGTGTCTTGTCTCACCAACCAATGCCAAAGCCGCTGGTAGTAATAGCAACAGAACTGGGAACCAATCCCAAGTATTGGCTAAAATTATAGACATATATGTCTGATAAAATCGTCTTGATCACTTTAGAATATATTCGTTTCATTTACCTTTCATTATGCCGTTTGTATTATTTTTTATATGTTCACTGCTCTACGATCTGTTCGAGACTAATGAAACTTTGGCAACGCAATCAGCTTTAAACATTTTAATCGGAGCACTCAAACTAAAATGTCATTAATGAAATCGATAAGATGTTAGTATTATTTAAAAATATATATTAATTGTTTTAATTGACACCACAGGGGCATTCTTACTTGGCAATCTGCTTATCTGTAAAAGTAATAGTCACTGGCGTATCTTGAGAACTTTCTTCATTGTGCGATAATATTGAGGAAATAACATATACATATTTATATGATGTATGTATGTATGTATGTCTACGCGTGTGCACACTTATCAAATCTATCGAGTGTTTCCTTTGCTTAGTCACAGACTAAAATAAAAATAGAGCATTGATAAAAATGTTTGTTTCTCACACAGATTAGAACATAGATATGTAATATAAACTAAATAAATTCGAATAATTATGGTTAATACCATATATCAATTCAATAGCCACAATTTAAATTAATTCGAATAATTATGGTTAATATCTTATATCAATTAAATAGCCACAAACATTTAATAACTATATTTTGTTCAATTTGTATTCAATTTCTAACTATATTTATATTTGAAAGTTTCTTTTCTGCTGCGAAAATTCAATTTATGGCACACCTAATAAAATGTTAAGTACGTTTTGGGCACTATAAAATTATATATTTTGGCTCAACTGACTATATATTTATTTTTTGCATTTCTCTTTTAATGTACAACACTTCAGCAATTTTCCGCAAAGTTTCTGCACGTTTTGTGGCGTTGCAAGTGGCTGCACAAAAAGCTACTTTTGTTTGGCAAGGAAAAGAGAAATTGGTAAATGGATTTATGCTTTTAAGTTATTTGTCGCTCAAGTGTTCTTGTATTTTTCTTCTTTTGCAAATAATAAGCAAAAGTCTTTTATTGGCTCACGAGTTATTCTGCCAATTTGGTTTACTGCTCATGTTTTGTCGCTTTATTTTAATGGCTGGCGCGTTGAAGTCCTGGCTTCATTAATGTTTATGTTCGCATTTTTTATTTGTGTAATTTAAGCGTCGAGTGGCCCTCATAAATTCTGCAGTTGAGAGGTCACGTTGTCTCATTAAAACAACAACGGCAATAAGTGTAATAACATCAGCAATAACAGCCACACACATGTCAACACACACACACACACACAACTCAAAATAATATAATTTTTGATATATGTATATTTTGTGTATATTTTAGAAAGTCTTTAAATTGGCTAACTGATCTTTTGGTTCATTAAATTTTAGAGTAGATGTAAGTTCTGTGTAAATATTTTTTCTAAATAAAGAATATCTTTAGGGTTAATTGGTAGAAAATAGTTTTTAATTTACTATTTCCTATAAGCAAGAATAAGCCCTGACTGACCAACTATGCCCGAAATGGAGACATGAAGGCAATTTTTCAGCTTGATCTGTTGGCTGCTGTCAAGCGTTTGATCTGCAACAGATTGAACTATCAATTATGGCCGGTGGAGACGTGACTGTCTAGCAGCTGCCAGCCTGGCATGTCTCTGATGTGTCCAAGTCCCTGCATATATGAGGCACAGAATGTGAGACGAAGAGAAAGAGAGAAAGCAGGTGGGATAAGCTGGAACGGACGTTTAGTTACAGCTGAGCACCTGTCGTGTGCCGTATCAGAAGAAAAGCAGCCAGCCAGCCCAGCAAGCGAGCAAAGGAGTACGTGTCCCACGTGGATCCAAGCCCAAGCAGCAAGAGCAGCAACATCACCATCACCAGCAGTTGCCTTTGTTTTTGTTGTTGCTCCTGTGTGTTGCATGAAATTGACCTCGCCCTTGTCCGTGTGTGTGTGTTTTGCTGACGAGAATCGAGCAAGCAGCACAACAACAGTTTGGGTCTGGTAGTATATGTTTCACACGGCTTACGTGAGCGGTTGCTACATGTGGCAACAACCTTCACGAGCGTCTCGTTGACTCGAACCGGGTGCAGGAGGGGCTAGAGGGATGTGCGCTAAGACAAAGCGCCACAAATCAAGCTGTGTACGCTGCCAGCATAAAGAAATTACTGCTAAAGCAACCAGCTAAAAATGGTAGAAAAGAAAATGCAGCAGAAAAATCAAAGCTACATTCAATAAAGTATTCGAGGCAGTCAAAAGTCAAAGGCCAGAGAAGAGCAAAAAGAGGCAACATAATGTGGTGCAGTATGTGCATCTGGCTTTACCCAGCTATACATAGTTGTTATTCCTTCTTGTTTCGGAGCCTTTGCCATTTCTGTTAATTAAAATCCAATGAATCTCTGTTTGCTGTCCTTTGTTATGGTGAATTTGCATTTTTCCTACTAACCCCCTTCACATTTTCTCTTTATTTTTCTCATTTGTTTTCCTTGCTGATTTTGCTTCAAGTCCTTAACTCACATACATATTTTTCGTATTGAAAGACGCAACATTTTTGCATACAATTTCTTTCTGATATTGTAAATAATGCATTAAAAATTGTGTTTTTTTTTGCAATTTATGCAATAAAAAATAAAGATTTTTGCTGATAAAATATTGATTGGAAGACGAGATATTAATTATTGTACAATGTTGTCACCTAAACACACACGAGTTAAATTTTCAAATGTGCCACAAATAAATACAAATTTGGTTTGGTTTCATTTTTATTAATTGTTTTGAAATGTTTAAGTCTTATTGAAGGTTCTTTCTTCGAAATCTGCCCACAGTTAAAAACTTAAGCAAACAACATTTCTCTAGTAACTCTTATACAATTTGGTTTAAAACACTGCAAAGGACGCCTGCTGTTGGCCAGAAACTCTTTTCGAAATAGTTTCCTGCGACTGCGCGAAAATGTTCTCTTTGCGAGCTCTTTTTCAAACGACGACTCAATTTTTGTTCGTAAAAAATTGAGGAAGTTCGTGAAATTCGAGTGCGAAAGTAAACAGCGAAAGTAAAGCAGAAATTCAGGAATTGCTGCGGGTTCAGTTGCTCTTCAGCTGATGCCGATGGCAAAAGCAGCCGGAGCAGAGTTACACAACATTTCGCAACTGCATTTTAGCGTAATTGTAGCTCTTTTTGTTGGTTGTAAATTGGTTTCCATTAAAATTATCTAAAGAGTCATAAACATAATCGTGCATTGATTTTCCAGCCTTTGTCGTTGTTAGACTGACCTATACAAATAAAATGAAGCCAGGCACATTTTGCATATTTTACAAAGGTGTGAAAACAAAATTGCTGCATTTCGTGTGGAAATGCAATTAAAAATGCCTTTGTACAGGAACAAATTAATTGCCAAAGGAAATAGGAGCACCTCCCCCCGGCTCTTCCCTTAGCCTACAAAACTATAGCTATTTTTTAATTGAGCCAAGTGTGTGGCAAAAAAGACAGAATGCGAACAGCTGCAGTTTCATGAGGAGGATGGGGAGAGGAGGAAGAGGGTAGTGAAAGTGGAGAGGGCCATGCAAAGGCAAAGAACTGCTTACCAAAGCCAAGAAGTATAATATAGGGGGATTGTGGTGCAGCCACCACAGATTAGCCATAGCTTGGGGTGCAGCGGTGGGTCAAGAATATTCGCAGCAGGGCGAGAGAATCAGAGCCAAAATGAAAAATGCAGTGATTGATGCCAGGCCAACAACAGTAGACGCCCCAAGACCAACGTGCCTGGCAGCCGTTATGCACTCCAGGCATTTGTTGCATGCAACCCCTTAAGCATGGAACAGGAAATTGTGTGTCTGATGTGCATTCTTTGGAAGTACGCCACAATGATAGCCCGGCCACTTTGGCCAGTCATAACAAAACGTTACCGCATTCCTGTCTCTCGTTATGTTAAATTAAAGCGAGTGCGAAAGCTGAAAGAAAAAACCATTGCAACTAACACCTCACGCTTTCATCAGCAGACAGTGTGGAAAACCTCAGTGAAAAACTATGCAGACTATGGCTGCTTGACAAAACTGCAAACTGGCAGCGAGTCGAGTTGGTTGATGAAAGAAGTGATAGGGAGAAAAAAAAAATACGGTAGCGAAATGGAGCATTTGGAAAAGCGCACGGAAAAGCGCTGCAAATGCGCTATGGGAAATGTGTGAATTTCTGCAGCTGTAGCAGAAAAAAACGAAAAAACTGTTGAGCAACTTTTGGCAGCATTCCTTCGTCTACGGTTTGTGTTGCTTAAAAATTTAAATTTTCATTTTCTGCAGCAAATTGGGAAAACCTCTTAAAAAAAATAGAAAACGTTGTAGCACAAAAAAGGCAGCTGCGTCGCTGCAAAGTTTTTCTTTTAACCACAATGCGCTTTTGTGTTGTTGTTGTTGTTGTTGCTGCTTTTTCTGTTTCAAGTGCGAATTGCATTCTGCTTTTGTCGCATTTGCGGTTTTGTTGAAGCAACTAAATTTCCTACCAGACACCTGAACGAAAAACCCCAAGACCCCATAGACAGTGTTAACGGTACTCGCTACAAGCTGATCCAGTCCATGTTTGAGTGTATTTCTCTGTGTATGTGTGTGTGTGTGTGTGTGTGTGTGTTTGGTGGCACTGTAGGCAGCTTGTTTGCAAGTGCACTTCATGCTTTGCCCTGCCGCGCAACTGTGAGCGAATTTTTCGGTTTGAATTTATGAGGGGGAAACGAAATGAAGTGCACTTGGCTGCGAATGCCAGACCCCCTCTCCCGACAGAACTCTTCCCGCCACTTCACTTTCCACTTGACTCACTCAACTCTGAACGCTGCTTTTGTGGACACAGCACCACACACACAGAGAGAGTCACCGCCACCACCACCACCACCACCGCACCACAACCACTGCATCACAATGTCATTTGCAGTTTTTCGCTGTCTGTGCCTGTAAATGTTTTATTTGAGTATTATTACTTCGACTCTTTAGCGCCGCTTTTGAGCAAAAACATAACGAAAAGTGTTGAGGGGGAAAACTTGAAGATGTGGAAGGAGGGGAGGGAATGGTGGCTCAACTGAAGAACCGGTTTCAGGTTGTGTAAATAAACGGTTCTCAGTTGGCTGGTTCTTAAGTGAGCTATTGATAAATGACTGCATTAATATTACTAAGTGATAGATTGTGTGCAATGGAATTCCCTCTACTTTTTTTTGTGGTGTAATAAAAATATCTCCCACGAATTTTATCAGCTCGAAACTGAGAGAGAAGTTTGTACCGTAAATTAGCTTAGTTCATTAGCTTTTTGAAAGAGTGCGGCATCAAAATTGACTTACAAAGATGAATAACCATTTCTCTTAATTGTAATGACTGATGGCATCAAACAGAAGAGTCCGTAGCATAACTTAGGTAGAAGAGCAAATATATTAATTTAGCTGGAATCACAGTTGGGTGTTTTAACGTTTACTTTGCAATTGACAGGTAGAGGAAACATAAGCAAACCGTTTATCTGCATCAACTTGTGTATCTTGTTTTTCTAATGCTTGTTAGCTTGTTCGCTTATGGGCCACAATTGAGGTTGGCCGGAAATGCTGCTCAAATATCCACACGTCACACATGCCGCACACCCACCGGTCGTTTTCCCCCCGCACATTCACATTCCCATGGCTGTATGTGTGCTCACACACCAAACCCACACCCACACCCACACCCACCATTCTGGCACCCAACGTGTGCTGGCGGCGCTGGACCATGATGAGTGCTGTTGTGGTTTGTTGGCACTTCTATTTAAACTTTTATTGCTGCTCAGTTTGCCAAAAAGGTCAGTTAGGTGCGGGGGCGGGGCTAAAAGCAAATGGCTTGTATGTTAATGCTTAATGCTTACTATTAACATGTTTTTTATCTTCGCTAACATGCGATGAAACACAAATTTAAACGAGTCTCTATTAATGTAGAATAACTATTTCGAATTTCGAGATTTTTAACATTTTGCAGTATTTATTCATAGGTAATATGAAATATAAAATATTTACACATGCAAAATGGTCTCTCATCTCAATCATAATATTTGAAAAATATCCCATATTTGCACAGCAATTTATAAAATATTTTTTCCAATATCATTTTTATACTATGATACCAAAGTTATAATAGTATATTGGGTTTGTGATATGTCCGTCTGTATGAACGCAAGTTTCTTCGACACCCTTAGAATCTGCCCATATACCAATTTCCGGACTATAATTTTGACTTATGCTCCGACCCAAAATCACGTTTTCAACTTTAAATGTACGATTGATCTAGATGCCAAACTATGATTAAAACGCCATCCCTTTTGAAAATGCGTTGAGTTTTGACAAAGTTATGGCATTTTCAAGGTTCGACCTATGCCCATATTTGGCATATGCCGATTTTCGGACTATAATTTTGACTTATGTTCCGACCCAAAATTACGTTTTTAACTTTAAATGTACGATTAATCTAGATGCCAAACTATGATTAAAACGCCATCCCTTTTGAAAATGCGTTGAGTTTTGAAGAAGTTATGGCATTTTGAAGGTTCGTCCTATGCCCATATTTGGCATATGCCGATTTTCGGACTATAATTTTGACTTATGTTCCGACCCAAAATTACGTTTTCAACTTTAAATGTAGGATTGATCTAGAGGCCAAACTATGATTAAAACGCCCACCCTTTTGAAAATGCGTTGAGTTTTGACGAAAATATGACATTTTGAAAGTTCGACCTATGCCCATATTTGGCATTTGCCGATTTTCGGACAATAATTTTGACTTATGTTCCGACCCAAAATTACGTTTTCAACTTTAAATGTACGATTGATCTAGATGCCAAACTATGATTAAAACGCCCTCCCTTTTGAAAATGCGTTAAGTTTTGACAAAGTTATGGCATTTTCAAGGTTCGACCTATGCCCATATTTGGCATATGCCGATTTTCGGACTATAATTTTGACTTATGTTCCGACCCAAAATTGCGTTTTCAACTTTAAATGTAGGATTGATCTAGATGCCAAACTATGATTAAAACGCCATCCCTTTTGAAAATGCGTTGAGTTTTGAAGAAGTTATGGCATTTTGAAGGTTCGTCCTATGCCCATATTTGGCATATGCCGATTTTCGGACTATAATTTTGACTTATGTTCCGACCCAAAATTACGTTTTCAACTTTAAATGTAGGATTGATCTAGAGGCCAAACTATGATTAAAACGCCCACCCTTTTGAAAATGCGTTGAGTTTTGACGAAAATATGACATTTTGAAAGTTCGACCTATGCCCATATTTGGCATTTGCCGATTTTCGGACAATAATTTTGACTTATGTTCCGACCCAAAATTACGTTTTCAACTTTAAATGTACGATTGATCTAGATGCCAAACTATGATTAAAACGCCCTCCCTTTTGAAAATGCGTTAAGTTTTGACAAAGTTATGGCATTTTCAAGGTTCGACCTATGCCCATATTTGGCATATGCCGATTTTCGGACTATAATTTTGACTTATGTTCCGACCCAAAATTGCGTTTTCAACTTTAAATGTAGGATTGATCTAGAGGCTAAAATATGATTAAAACGCCCTCCCTTTTTAAAATGCGTTGAGTTTTGACGAAGTTATGGCATTTTGAACGTTCGACCAATGCCGATTTTCATAGTATTTTGCTGTCGGTTACTTGCGACTTCAACGTTCTCTCTTGTTTTTACTATGCTTTTGTTTGTTTGCAAAGTCAATTAAAATCTGAACAGCGATGTAAACAACAACTACAACCCTTGTAAGCCATTGCCAGCACTTCATGCACTTTTTGCCGCATGTGTCGCATATAGATATATATTATTTTACAGATACAGATAAAATATTAATTAAATAAGTATTTACATGCATTGAATTTTAATCGCTTAGTGCACCATTTGGAGGATTTTTGTTTGGCAAGTAGAGGATTACTTCGCCCAATGTAACCGATTCAATGCATCTTCTTCTTCCTGCCACACAATATTCCGGCTGGAAACGCCTTCAATTAAATATATTTTGTGATACTTTCGTACTAATTTTACGACTCTCAAGGAATGCTAAACAATTTCGAGTTGCATTTTACTGCCAAGTTGAATTCACATTTTAATTGCCCCCGCTTGGATTATATTGTGATTCGCATATTTTGTAAAGATATAATTTCAAATTAAATGTGCGTAAAAGTTGTTATGTGAAAATATAAATTTAAAATTTATTACCCCAACCGCATGAATACATTAAATTTTACTACCCACTTTGCAATAGTATTGCGATTTTAATTGATTTCAATAGGCCGCTTTCGCCATGGCAGTGGCTTGGTAACGGTCTCTGTTTCAGGCCGTCATTAATCGGCTTATAGTTGACATAAATACATTTTCCAATTGGAATTTATGCTGGTGTGTATTTCTGTCGTGCGTTGTTAATTGGAATGCAAACCGTCCAGAGACACCTGCTAAAGCTAAATAAATAATTCATTCAATTCATACATTTTGCTGCTCAAAAAAACTGAAAATCGCTTTGCTTAATTATGGCAATTGAATAAAAATTAATAACTCTAAGGTCTCAGCTTTTGTAGCACATTTACCCCGCAAATGGCCCGAACTGATGAGTATCCGTACTTATGTGCATAATGAATCTAAAAATTGTATTAAATACACATTAGCTCGTTAAAGTTTTTAATTAATATTCATGACACATTTAAAGGCTGTTAGTCACATAGATTTGGCTAATTAGCTCTAACCATTTTGCTGATGTGGCTTTTTAATATATAGATCTACAATTTAACACTGAAACTATTCAATTCAGTTGAGTTCACACGTGTCTCATTATATATTCGCAGATAATTGGTGACTGCGGATTTAATCTATTCAGTTTTGACAAAACCAAACTTAGGCTGCTGATTTGCATCAATTATCACTTAAATTTTACACAATTTGATGTTGTTTAACATTTAGGAACAGAACCGCTTCTTGATATTAAATGCATAAGTTCTTAGGTCGTACTAAATTTAAAGGGTTGCCACATTATAACTTTTTACACGCATTAATTATTAATAATGTCAGGGGCCGAAAACATTTAACCAAATGGCTCATTAGAAGCACACATGCCTGCAACTAAGCCAAAAACCATAAACTGCCTCCCCACTAACTTGAAGTCATTTGAGAGGCCTAATGAGCTAAGGATGGCTCGAAAAGAATGCGTAAAGCTTGTTTAAGTTAAGATAGACTATATAGCAAAGTGTTGTGGAACTGAACCAGATTACAACTTGAAAGCTGATTAACATATGCTCCATTATATGCAATTCTGTTTCAGTTTAGTACACACTTGGCATTTGTAATCTGCAAACAGCTCACATGCATTTGCTATTTGCATTGACCTGCATGTTGGCAGAGCTTCAAGCTGTTTATCAAATTGTTATTTGATTAATCCTCCCATTGAATAAGTCGAGCTCCCCATCCCATCGTTTCGGCCATTGTTGGTTCATTGTCAACACATTCTCTTCCTGGCTGACAGTGCAATGCAAATGCAAATGCCATCCAAGCATTTGCCAGATTTTAAACTTAACTGAAATACGTGTGTGACTAACGAGTGAGTTGAGTTGAGTTGCTCGAAAGCGAAAATTTAGTTCAAATATTATTTGATATCCTGCGGTGGCCCTGGCGACATTCATTGTTTGCCATCGCTTTCGGATTCGAATACTTTTGATTCCTAAGTGTCGCACAAGGAAAATGCCTTCCAGCCGAGGCGCCTGTCAACATCAGGACCCAGTCTGTCACTGACATTGTCATTTGGGTATTGTTGTAGCTCTTGTAGAGTCCAAGTGTCGTCGTCTCCCTGTCTATCTCTCTCCCTCTATCTATCTATCTGTCTCTCTCAATGGCTTCTACAAACACGTCATTCCGCTCTGTGTGTAATCCACAAGTGTTGCGCTTGTTTTGAATGTTAATATTTGCACTTTCAATCCAAGCAGAGCAAGTGGGAATTTATTCACTTTGCAGCTGGTCTCAATTTCATTGAATCTTTTTCCTTTTGTGTCATTAAGTGGTAAAGTGAAAAGTATTTGCTCTTTTTGCCTGATTTTCACTGGGCTAAAAAAGTGATCAAAAATCCCTAAAATCGTTCAAAAGTTGACCAAAGAAGGCTGACAAAAAATGTCCCGTATTTGTTGCACTTCCTTAAAACGATTCCTTTAAGAAGTGGTCTATTTTATAAAGGCAGACTTTAAATTAGTGATAAAAGCTTATTCAACACTATATAACAAATTCATGTTTATACATATTTTAAAGTCTTAATTAATGCAAACATTCTAAATTATAGCTTGAGTTGAATATATCTTGGCCATTTGCATGCGACAGGAGATTTTAAAGACCAACTGCAAAATTAAAGTTGTTTAGGTGCAAAAACAGCAATTAAAACAACTGCACAACACAACAAGATGAAAATCAGGAGCAGGCAGCTAACAAGAGCAACAATTGTGTGGTCGGGACCAGATTCAAGATTTTTGGCTCGAAGCACTGAAACTAGTGCCAAATTGCACAAGCACAAGCAAAAGCTGGGGACTTAATGTGTCCACGGATCTGAAACACCTTCAGAACACATTCATTCATTCATTCATTCATTTATTCGTTCGTTCGTTCGGTTGTTCAGTTGTTCAGTTACTACCCACTTAGGTGGGCCATTCAAGCTGTCATTCATTCAAGGCTTAATTGCGTACAAAAGTTGCTGCTTAAGTGTTGCTCGCTCAAGTTGACATTTGTTCGTTAATTAAACCTTTTTGTTGCTGGCAACTGTGCACCGCAAGCAAATTGATTTATCTTTTCAACACCTCAAATTGCCAGACGACTGAAGTTGTTTGACTAACGTATAAATGGGAAAGACGTGGCTTTGATACTGGCTTACACTTTTCCTTTCCCGTTCCCGTTCCCCTCCCCTTTCCCAATCTTTAGCCCCTTTCGCTTTCAGTCAGGCAGCAACTACTACAGCACTCGCTTCACCCCCTTCTGTGGTCCATGCATTTAATGGCAAAACTTTTTCACTTAACATTTGCTCATAAATTGATTTTTACTTTTTAACGACCTGGCTGTGCTAATGGTTTGGCCTTGTGCCTTAGTCCTTGAGCCTTCAACACTTTACACTTGGCCGCACCACTCATGCATGCCACAAACACACCCACACACACACCCATATATCCACACACACACTCACACAACTTGTTGGCCCAGCTGTCGTTACTAACCAAATTAGTTGCGTCTTCACATTATCAACTCGCACTTGGAATTTTCAATTAGTGGGTGAAAAGTGGTCAAGATTTTTGGCCGTGGCAAACGTGTTTGGTAAACAAATTATGTGTTAATTTTACTTATGGCAAAAGTTTTTTTCTTGGTGTCCTTGCTGCTGTCGACTTTGGCGTGCTGTGTGTCCTTTGATGTTGTTTAATTATGACTTCCGGCAAGTAATCAATGTGCAAATTTCGACCATGTCGCCTGGCATGCTAATGCCCCAACAACTTTGTGCCACGTCTTGAGGCTGGTAGCTGGCTGGGGTGCTTGGGGTTGTGTTGCCAAAGTTTTGGTGTGGCAACCATAAATTTATGCAAGCATCCAAGCACTCTTTGGCAACTTGTGTGCAATTACATGAGCATTTTGTGGCTGCACATATGAAATATGCATGCAATTTTGAATTTGCCATTCATTTAAATGTTTTCTTGATTACATTCTCGGCAGCAACACGCTGCCACAACCACAGCAGAAGAGGCAGTAGCACGACTACCAGCAGCAGCACCAACAACAGCAGCAGCAGCAGCACCAACAAAAGACACCAAAATAATTCCATGGAACGTTTTCATTGTATTCTTCATCTGTGCGTTTGCGGCTTAGTTTGCCATACAGCTTTTAAATAAGCCGCAATGCCATGGAGCATGCAACATAGGGATCCAAAAGACCAAACACAACATTTTCCATAGCTCAAAATGATCCGCTTTGCGAATGCTCCATTGTTAGCGCTTTAGAAATGTTCTTCAAAGAGCAACTAGTAGTTTTTGTGTGGATGAGAACTGCTTTCAAAATAAATAAAATATTTAAATTAATATATAATTGGTACATCTCTAATAGAGATTTTGTCTTTTAAAAATAACAGCTCCACATGGTTTTTAAGTAATCTTAATAATATCTCCTTTAAATTCATTTTATGGTATCGCTTTTATTGAAATTAGCTTAAGTTGTGCAATTCATGTATTACCAATCATAATAACATTAATTATATTTGTTTGACTTTTAATGGCAATCAATGGCACCAGCAATTCGTCAGTCAATCAATCTTTTATTCTCAGTTGAAGTCATTAGTAACTTTCGGAGTCATTCGCTCACTGTCTGGACAGAACTTTGCCGTCAACTTAAAAAAAAAACTCGGAGAAAATTGAAAGTTTTGATTTATAATCTAAAAACTTTTTCGTTATCGCATTCTGAGACGCCTTAGGTCTCTTATAAGCTGTCTATCTATTGCCATTCAAGTGCATGAATATTTTTTATTCAAGAATGGTTTTGCTAAGCTAGTTACCCACTTAAATTTGGAATGAGGTATTATCAAACTGAAATTGAAGATCATATGTATATGGTAAAACCCTGTCAAATTGGTAGACAGAAAAGTAAGTAATATTAATCGAAAAGTTATATTCAAGTTAATCTAGAGACATTAGTTATTGACAAAATTATAACTTTAATAAATGAGTATCTTCTAGTCTGGAATTTATGACTCAATAATTTTAACTAGAAATTCTGCTGCTTGTAAACTTTGTGACCGCTGTTGCAATCAGATTAAAAGCATTTTGGGCCAACTAATGCCTCTTGGAGGGCTTTCGAGTCGGTGGCCACTCTCCGGCTCCTTCACGCGACCATTATCTGGCAATCAATACATTTTTAATAATCGCTGGCTGCGAAACTATCTGACCAAGTTCTCGACTTCATATTTATGACTTGAAAGTTTTCCTCTTGGTCGGCTTTGATGTTGCGGCCCGCCCTCATAAATAGAACAAGCGACAAGCGGCAAGCGGCACCTTAACCGTTAAGGGTGCCTTAAGTGCCTCTTGCAACTGGCAGCGAATTGTGTCATAAACTGTTTGGGATGTCCTGTCACTTTGTGCAGCTATCTATTGTTGCTGAGGCGGCAACTCCTGCTGATGCTGATACCCCTGCTGCTGCTCCTCCCTTTTGCTCTGCGGCAATTTTGCACAGAGTTTATGTCAGAAAATCGATAGCTATGACATCATATGATGCCTTATTATTTTGCTTGCACCATAAATCATGGGAATATGTTAAATTGTGCAACGTTGCAGCTAGCTAATATCGCTGCATATAATTATATCGCAATTAGAGTATAACTAAAACTTGCTCAACAAAACAAGCTCAGCAATTATTTAATCGGCGTCATTAGTATCACAATGATTGATAGCAGCTCTTGCAAATTGATTTATATTTACTTATTTTGTTAGCCAGAGTTATGCCAATCTCGACATGATAACGCAGTTTGTGTTTCACTCCACTTTGTACAGCTGCTCCGTCCGACTTGGCCAGCGATAAATCTTCTACGCGCTGATTTCACATATGCGTCGAACCTTTTTGGCCAAATTTAGATTTATTTCGACGCAAAAATATATTTGAACAGGCAGAAACTTTTGACATATGTATTTCAGACAGGCGCAAGATAAATGCGCATTTGATCTCAATAAATTTATAGAAAATTTATGATTTATATTTTAATAAAATTAAATAAATGCAATTCAATATTGTTTACTTTGTTTCTTTAAAATATATATTAAATAAATGAAAAATGCTTGTCACAGGCATTCAATTGTCACATGTTGTCTGTGGTGTTGTCTTGTTGTTGGTACCGTTATCCGATCTCTGTTGTCAGATAAATTCTAAAAAATATTTTTAATACATCATTTTGTTGTGGGTCAGATAATAAATCACTGCAAGCAGACACTTTAGGGCCACAAATCCACAAAGATGTTTGTGGCCAAAACAACTGAAAACAGTGGCCAAAAAGAGTATGTAACAATACAAAAATAATAAAAGCAACTATAAACTCGAAATTCTATGGCTTTAAACTATGTGCAAGATAATAGTTAGTTATATATTTTTATGTCTGAGAACAGTGCAGCTTGCATTTTAAAACTTTAAATAAACAATTTTATGTTTACGACGGTGTAATGAGGATTATCTAAATATTTTGAGGACTAAAGCTCTACAGTTGATGTGGCCATAAATCTCACTGTTTACCTTCTTGTTCAGCCCAACAATTGAATTAAAAACATGTTTTCTCCTCTGTAATTGTGTTTGAAGCACAGCAGGATTTAGATTCAATTAAACTGTCAGCGGGACAGATAGCCACAAGACCCACAAGATATGTCGCTTGCCTCAGACACCTCCAATATTTGTCATGCCGCGCAACAAGCATTAAATTCGAATTAGCGTCAACAAAAGAACAGTGTGGAAAGTCGCCTCCAGTTCCCGTTCCCACCTCCTCCCACTCCACCGGCCAATGATTATGCTAAACACTAAGCGAAAAATTCGATTTTAAGTGCGACCAAGATTTATCGCTATCGACGCTATCATTTTTCATGCCCCGAAATATGCTGAGGTGGAGCATGAAGTGGCGGGAGGGGGCACTGGCAGGTGGCAGGCGAGCTGTCAACAGAAACAGAGCCGAAACCGCAAAGGACACGCAAAGTTCGAACTAAGTAAGCGGCCATTGAGACCGTTGAGGGACAACAAAAGTGGGAATTTGAAATGCGCGAACAGTTTGCAGATGGCGACCACAACCGTTTGTCAACAGGGGACATGTCCTGAAAGTGGACAAGGACACGAAGTTGAGCTGGAGATGGACACCTGTGGCTTTTGGTTGGCAATAAATCAATTTGCCTGACGTCTTGACATTTGCCTCTAATCGCTGGGGACATGACTTGAACTCGAAATTGCTCATTCTCTATCGAACTGCTCGAATTTGTGGTGTTTGCCGAGAGAATTTAATTCTGAAATGGAGAATTCTCTTGAAATCGGGAACCGAACACCAGACAAGAAAGATGTTTAGGTTGCCACAGTTCCACAGTTTTCGTGTGCATCTAAATGATGTTCATTTGATATTCATCTGCCTTTAAAAGTTTCCAATACACTTCAGTTAAAGCCATGACATGCCCTCGGTTGCCTCCAGCTAAAAGATGTCAGTTTAAATCAAATTGACCCTTGACAAAAGTTCTTTCCAGACTTGTGTTTTGTATCACTTTTCCCACTCAAGTAGTGGGAACCCGAGCAAATCATGTGCCTTTGCCAAAATCAATCAAAGTCATCCAAATTTTGACGTAAATCGAAATCTGCTCTGAGTCGCTTCACTTTATGAAATTATTAACATGCTTTTCAGTTTACATGGATCAACATTTTGGCACTGAATATGCGTATGAGGATGACTAGGAGTAGTGTGTAATGAGGACATCATCAATATTGAAGGGTGGCCAATGAATGCCAAAAACAGAAGCCATTTGTGGCCAGACGACAGTCCGGGAACAGAAGTGCGCACTTTGGCATTAGCCAGCGCCGATTTATGATGCCACTCGACCACTCGATGGCCGTCGAGAGGCCACGGCATGGGGCATGGGGCAGACATTCCTAACTGCTGTCTGAATCGTGGCCATAATGCTGCAATTGTTTGCATATCCACCTCAAAAGAGGAGACGGACAGACGAATCGGTCTTTTGTATTGAAATGAAGTTGAACCCCTTCGGTTCGGGTTATCTTCTCCCCATATTTGGGCTCATTATCTGAGTTGAATTCGCAATGGAAATCCATAGGAACCGAAGATTTGTCGTCTGCTCTGCAATTGACATTCATTGCTCATTGGGTAGTCAGCAGACTCTGTATTGTCTGTTCCTGTCGCCCACTTTGGTCTCTTTGGGACAAGTTAACAACTCATTAACACCCTCAGCGAAAATGACAAAAACAACGAAACGCAACCAACAGCAATTGTTGTCGATGACATTTCCAATTGAAATTGATGCGTTTAAAATGCTGTTATTCACATTGTTTCACAATTATTCACTCATTAGGGCACTTACGCATTTTTTGGGGGATTACCCGTGTCAATTTAATTAACTACAGGAATTACAGGTGAAGTCAATGTCAGCTAAAGGGTCAGATAATATAAGAACGGATCGATTGGAATCCCTTCGATTGTTGATTACCTAACAATGATAAGCAGGATTAGTCTTCGAACGTTGGTAGATTTCTCCACAGCCTTAATATTTAAACACAATTATCCTGTAATTAAAATACATTTTGAGCACTCTGCTTAAATTATACAAAATTAAATCAACAATTCTACTTGAAGGTCATTCGCTACTTGAACACACGTATGAATCTTTCTTCTCAACAGTCATCAAAATCCCACCTCCTCTTGAAATAATTCACATTTGGGTTTGCCACTGGGCTTAAGACAGCCCGAGCACTTCTGTCATAGCTCCAGTTGTGCTCCAACCTCGATTTAACAATTTTTGAATTACTAATGAAGGTGCCAGAAAAACAACAACTTAGACAATAACAAAACTGCAACAACAACAACTACGACTACTAGAGGGTTAAACATTGTGTTGAGACTCGACTCGAGAGGTCGTCCCGAATATGAAATTCGGATTTTCATCCAACTGTCGACATTCATCTTGCCAACTGTCCGTCCAACTGGTTGGCATTAGGCAGGTTGTTTGTCTGTCTGTGTGTCTATGAGAGTCTGTCCTTTGTCCAGGACTTGTGCGTCATTGTCAAAATATTAACAGCTGGCACATTCCAAGTCTGTCTGTGCTCATGTGAGCGCTTAAGCCCTGCTCCTCAGATGGGGAGGTGGATGATGAAAAATAGGAATTTAACTATTCTGAAATATATTTTGACAAACAAATTTGAGAGTGGAAACTGTTGGTAATGTGGGTCAAGGGAAGTCAGGTTAAATCCTCTTTGATTTGGACTCATTTACGCCAGCAAACTGTCAGAAAATATTTCATTTATGTATAAGTGCAGCTGTCTGGAGTTTATAAATTCAAAAACATTGTAGCATTTAAAGATTTTAACTGTAAATCTACATATTCAAACGTATTAATTAAAGCCTGCATTTAGAAAACATCCCTTAAGGAAAATACTTTAATATTCTAAATATTTCTATTGAAAAGTGGATTGCGAAACAATTTGATGCTGAATGGACACAGACAAAGGAGTGGGAACAGAACTCTTCTGTTTCCACATCGCCAACTCTGCTTTAAACAGAACCAATCACTCAGTGTGTATCAGAAATATCGAAGTATCGATTTCCAGGAGTGCAATGGATGCAAGTGATGGAGGGATGTGGGAGACATTTACTTGGGCTGTCGTCTGCTTCATATGGGGAAAATCTAAATAAATTTGCTCTTGAGTAAATTAAAAGCAAACAGCAAAATCAAATATTAATGTTGTGTAACGCGATATCCAAAGGGGGTTCCAATTCGATCATTGTGGACACGAGCAGCGCTGATTCGGATTGTGATACGGATTCTGATACGGATTCTGATACAGATTCTGAATCTGATTCGGTTGTTGACTGACGTTGAGTAAACAGCATCATTTAGAAAAATCAAACTGACGCTCGCTTTATTTGCCCATGAAACGAATGAAACAATAAAAAATTGTCATTTAGTCACTTGCAATGAAGATTTATTTCCCGTTTTTTGCAAAACAGTTTCCCCCTTCCTTCACACAGCCCCAGCTAGTGTCCTCGAAATGTCACTATAGAAATGCCCAAAATAACTCCAAATAGAGTCGTCTCCAGCAACATCTGCATCCTCGTTCCTAGAATCATCCTCATCCTCGTTTGTCTGACGTGGCACAAAAACCTTTTTTGGTATTCAAATGTTATTTTTGGCGCAACATTTGCGGAATTTTTTGTTCATTCCTCGGCAAAGGGAAAAGAAAACGTGTGAAAAGCGGAAGTGTTTTGACTCCTCTTGTTATTTTTGTTGTTGACACCGAAATGCTTGGGAAACGCTTTGAGCAACCGCAAAACTGTGACACGCCCTCGAACTTTCCGCTAAATTGTTTGGGTTTTATTGCCGAGTTGAAACCGGAAAAGGTTTCGTGTTTGTTATAAAATGAATATCCTCAAAGGGTTAAAAACAAAACTCCAAAAGCGGAAAATATTCGAGTTGATGTGCCCTTTGGCTGCTCAACCGTTGAGTGGTTTTCTTAATTTTGTGAGTGGTTCTCAGAGGAGGAGTGACAAAGTGGGAGGAGAAAATTCTAATATGATATAAGTAAGCATTTTCTACTCATGAGGGGACTGCATTTAAGTTCTGGATATTCCAATAAATGCATCAGCTTAATATTGAGCAAAGTAGGTGTTGTGTGCTGTTGCCAAAAGCCAGGTTAAAGAACCAAACAAATATTGCGAATTTGCAGATGATGTAGGTCGAGTTACAGGTCCAAGTTTAGCCTGAAGAGACTCAAACAATAATTTCGATTAGGGATCCTAAAGGAGAGAGAGAAATGTTGACTGCCTCAGGTTCAATTAAATGTTAATCGATAGTGTTTGCAGTAGTTTGCCAATTGGAATAGGAGTCGAGTGCACAACACACATGCAGGTGAGTGTGTGTGGGTTGGTGTGTGTGGGAGTTTGCATAATCAACTGCAGCCTAGCGACATTGAGGGAGTTTGATGATGAAGACCTTTTTGGTCACCTTGTGTGGGTTGCTCTCGGTTTGAGTTTTGCTTGTGGCTTCGGTAATTTTCAACAGCTTCAGAGAGAGAGAGAGAGAGAGAGAGAGAGAGAGAGAGAGAGAGAGAGTGAGAGAGTGTGAGAGAGAGATAGAGTAGGGGGAAGGTACTAATTATTTGTGTGTCAGATGCGTAATTAATTGTCAATAGTTGTTTAAATGTCAGTTGCAATTTATTTCCTCCACAAACTCAATTTGAATGACCCCAAGTGAGATATTTGTAGAAGAGTTAAATCATTATTCCACACAACTTATAAGTACGTGTCCAATCTAAGTTATACTTTGCCTATTCGTTCGAAATATCGCATACGCACAATTGTGGCAGCTACTTATAATTGCCAGTTGGGATCAGTCTCAACTTATTTTTCGATATTTGCATATCAAACGCGTGGTAATTTTATATTACTGCGACACTCCAGTTGGCTTCCATTCCCTCCACTGACTCTCCGCATCTCGAAGTGCTCGAACGCATTATTTATGACTTGTACGTTTTCCGTGTTATTTTATAAACATTTTTCAAAATATGCTGCACGCCCGTCCGAGCGAGAGGAAAGAGGAAAGTTGCGGAGCTTGCAACTGCTTGCCGACATCATAAAAAAGGAATTCTACGCGCCGGCGCCTTTATGTTTTATTTATGAGCCCAAACACGCCCACAAAAAGTTAACATGTGGCCCACAATGCGAGCCGCGTTTTAATGTTGTGACCAGATGGGAGGAGTGAAGAGTGGAGGGGAAAACGTCTGGAAGAAGATGGTAACTTTTATAGAGGTAATTATTGTTTGAGCGAGTAAGTCAAAGGAAAGCATATGGGTTGAAATGTATCTGAAATTGATTTTCCTATATGCAGATTAAACATTATCTGGAGTCCAGCTCACATAAATATTCAGCAAAGGGTCAAAGGTTAAGTGCAGTTACAGTGTTACAGCTTCCCAGCGGTCCTTGAGTCGTTTTACTTGCTAGTCCCCTCAGAGCTGAAAGCTGAGGGCTTCTTACGGCAGCCACAAATCGCCGTTTAAATATTAATATATCAATCCACTTAATATGCGAATTTACAGCAACGAATGATGCAATAAATATAAAAAAGGGAAAACACAAACAGACAGACAGACAGACAAACTGACACAAGGGATGATCCAAAGATGATGAGCATATGTTGGAGATACCCATAACACATAAAGGACTCTTCACTTTATGATGTGTTTTGTTAGCGATATGATATGATAGAATATCATAGCGAGTACACAAGAAATATCCATTAAAGTTACAGCTCAGCCTTGTCGAGGTGCTCAAAGTACTTATTTTCGGCTTTTTCAATCTGGCCACAAAGCAAACAAGATTCTGATGATGTAAGACAAAACAAATTTTAGTATAAGTGCGCACTTCCTGCTGCCTCTCCTTGGAGATGTGGCACAAAGGAAGTGCTCGGCTTGTTTATTTCTCCAACTTGTAATGCAAACAAAAACTTGTATTTCCGAAGAAGCCGCCACAATCAAAATAATAACAGAGACTAAAAATATCACAGTACAATTTACATAACATTTCTGGGAATTGGGCAAGGGGGAGTCCAAAGGCCACAGGACGTAGGTAGGAAATTTGTCTATCCAGCAAATTTCTTGCGTACCAAAGTTAACAGTCAGAGATCTTTTCAGCCTTTCTTTTGTTTTTTTGCGTGTTCGCCTGTGCGTTATGATTGCACAAGCAGAACAAATGTGCTGCTCCTCTTCCTACTCCTTGTCCACCATCTGGAAATGAAACTGAACAGCCCACAGAACTGCAACTGACATAATTATGTATGCAGAATATTTAAGTGCAATGTGTATTTGCAATTGTCGGACAAAACTTAGAGATGTGAGTGGAAAGGAAGGCGTATTAAAAACACATAACTAAAGCCAAAAGTTTGCCTTAAGGGTTTGCACTAAATTAAAGTAAGCTTAAGGCAAAATATTACTATGGTATTATAGAACGCACAATTTCGATAAGAAATCTAATCTAATAAAAATTATCTTAATTTCTTTAAGCCGTTTACTGTCTGAAAATAGTTTACAAAAAATGTGAACAAATTTATAAATTTAAATTAATTGAAATGACAACATTTTTTCTTACTACAAATATTGTTTATGTGTTTATTTTGGGTCTTTTCAAATTCATTTGTGCAGGAGCAGGTTGATGTAGGAGCTATAAGCCCAGAAGGGTGGACAATAGATCTATTAGGCCGCAGTGCACACACCCCCCATTTATAATAATTAAAATAATAATAATATATGTATTAAAATACAATTACAAGTTAAGTATAACTAAGCTCTACTTTAAACAATCACTTGAGCTGACTGTTTACTGCTTTTGTAAAATTTCCCTTGAGTAATAAAAAAGAAGGATCCGTTTACTCACACACTAATACGATTGCTGTTGCGCAAACCTATAACGGTTATATCGGGTTCGCTTGCCGCACTGCTACCAGTGTTTACAAATCCCATTCAAGTTCAAGGGGGTGACTTGTAGGCCTAATGCCTGACGGCCCCAACAACCAACAACAACAGCCAGCGCCTCTCTTTGTATTAATTTGTGCACACATTCTTAGCCAATGAGATTTATGCGCTGCGTATTACGGCATTTTTTGTTGCTGCCGCTGCTGCTGCTGCTGCCACTGTTAGAGTTGTTGTTGCTGCGACACCCACAAAAGAGTCGCTCGTCCCACCCACATCGTTGGGTCCCTACGACGAAGCGAATTTCGAAAAAGGCGCGAAGCACAAACACAAAATATTGTTGTGTTGTTGTTGTTGTTGTTGTTGCTTTGTTGTTTCTGTTTTTCTTTGATTTTCGCAAAACGCACGTGTTTCGTTCGAAAACAGCGACGCAGGCGCAACAACAACAATTTGAGCGTAACTCGAAACTTGACGAAAGTCCGAGCACGAGCAGCAATCGTCGTAGCCGAAGTTATGCCTTCGGGTGCGCCACACGAATGCTGCCGCGGCATTGACTGCCAATGAAGCGAAGCTTTGAGCCGTCAGTTCAACTCGAAACTGCGCCGGAAGTGGACGCCAAACGTCGCCGTGTTGAGCCACAAAAAACTACAACAACACCGTCAACTACCAAAAAAGTGCAAATTCATCATCAGTTTTTTGTGTTCGTAATTAAAGTAATGCCCATCATTAAATTGAAATTCAAATAAGTAATTAAAAGCCTCTGAAATTACCCGGCAAATAAAACGTAAAAGTGCTTGAAAGTGCCACAAAGTGCGTGTAAAAAACGTGGCCAATGCGATCCGTTAATGTTACCTGAACTTCAGTTTATAATTTGCACTCCTTAAAAATAATAAAATATATATTTATATTTATATATATATACATGTATGTATATATGGAAATGGAGTTCTTGTGCGCACATAAATTTCACGGCAATCAGCAATGAGCAGCAGTTGAGCGCGTTGCAAGTCATCCAAACTTCATTTGTTGCTCTGCGGCTGCAACTAGCCTTATAGTACAACAAGACTCCACTTTGTTTCATCCTTGCCAGCTGCCTTCTGCCTTCTGCCTGCTGCCTGCTGCCCGAGTTGAAATATTGCTTTCATTATTTATGTTAAGTTTATGCAACATTTTCTACGCTTCTGCCCGTTGTTACCGCTACTCTGCTCTTGTTGTTGCACTTGGCGCACTTGTTTTTAATATCCAACAGCTTTCTAAAGGCATTCGTGCCTCGTGCTGCTTGCCTGCCACTAAACTTGCAACTTGCTACCGTACCATACCGCACACTGAACCAAATTACGCGGCAATGGTTTTTCTATCATTCGTCTCGTTATTGCAGCCTTTCCTGACTGTCTCTCCTGTCCTGTCTGTGTCCTGTCCTGTCCTGTCCCGTCCCAGCAGGACATCAGCTGCCGGAATCAATTCCTGGTTCATTGCACTGCAGCTGTTATTGATAGCTGCTGCATAAGTAAGAACAATTGCTTATTCATTTTGAAGGATGCTGATTTGTTTTTCTTGTTTATTTTTGTACCTTGTCTGATAGATCGGCTCAAGTAAATCATGCCTGAAGTTATTGAAAAGTGAAATATCATCTTTTAATACTTGATGCCGTTGTGCGGATTGAAGGTTGTTGAAGTGACATGCCGCTGCACGGAATGGTTATGGGTGGCAGATGTGATGACAAAAATATCTATATAAAAAGTTTACATTCTGCTTATCGTAAGAACAACAAAAGCAAGGAAATTGCTTAGTGCTTAAGGACTTTCAATTCCCTGTGGGTTAAGGCGATATGGAACTTTTTAGGCTGCTCTGTGAAGTCTATTTTAAAGTACAAGGCGTTCCAAGAAATTCAGCTTATGGAGAATTAATAACCATGACTTTCCAAACATTGCCAAGAATTTTATACATATATCAATTCAGGCAGGAAACCAGCAAAACTACTCAATTGTTTAAATGTGTGTCTATATATTTTTTAAGCTACTTATTAGCTGTACTGTAAGAAGGCCAGAAAGAAAACAGCCAAAGGGTGCTGGCGGCCCGTATTGTTTCGTATGTCCTCCATTTGAACAAAAGACACTACTAATAGCCAAAATGAGCTAATTAGCGCAAACATGGCGAAAATTAACAAAAAAACAAAAAAGAATAATTGCAAAAAAAATGAGAAACCAAAATGTGAGAGAAAAAAGCAGCCTTTGTTTATTTGGGAAGAGCAATTATAATGTTGGATGGCTTTTTAAATGTTTTAAGGAGTTCTGTTTCATTCAGAAAATAACCTTTTAATATTCATTAACTTGTTGAGGAAACATAATGTCAAAAACATAGACACATAAATTTATATAAGGATTCAATGTGCGGTTTGACAATCTTTGTTGGGATAAGTATTTCGGGCTGATGAAGACTGGATTTTAATGCATCATTCTCGTGTTGTGGTGGCGTCTTCATGCTGCATGCCACATTATCCATTCTCTTTCCACACCCACCCGCCTCTCTTCCTCCCATCACTTCTGTCATGCAATTCCATTTTGCACTGACGGCTGTCAGCTGCCTCACTATCTGTCTGTCTGTGCCGCCACTCAAGATGCAGTCGAGATGACAGTCTTCGGATGCCATTTCCTTGCACTCAACCACACACACACACAAACACACATAATTCATAGTGCACTCTGGCGTGTGCAAGTGAAATTGAAAATTTCTGAGATTTGTATTTTGTTATAGGAGTGTTAAGGTTCATTTATATATGTCAGGGGCGGCGGCAGTTGTGTATTGTGATTTTTAGCCCTGTTCATTTGTTTTCAAACTGATTGCATCATAATTACCCAACTGACGTACCGATTTGTTGCACCCATTCCCCTGACTTCTTGACTGCTCCTAAGTGCTTTTTAACGAGCTGCTGCTGCTGCTGTTGCTTCTGTTGTTGCTTCCCTTGCGTTTTTGTCCATTTGGAAAATTTAGGTTTCCAGTCGACGAGTTGCTCTACATGGTCGAAAATAAATGCTGTAATTTCCAGACATGTGCGTTTCTCTGATTTTGTCGCTATAATCTGCTACATGAACCCATAATTTGTAATTTCAACCTAATTACTTTGCCTGCTGGCCAACAGGCAACCTGCCCGTAGACTGTAGGGAAAGGGGTTGGGGAGGATGGGGCATGGCCGGGGGCAAAATCATTGTCGTCAGCCATAAAATGTCAGCAGCAACCAACAAAACGCCCATTTCGAAAGCAGCAGAAACAGCAGCCTTCAGTTGCACACACGCACACACATCAGCAGACACACACACACACACACAGACACGCACACACCCGAACACGCCCCCTTAGTCAGTGCTGTGGCTAGCACATGTATTTGTGGCTGCCACATTTCTACTAGCTGCCACAATTTTGTTGACGCGACATATGTAAATATGTGACAGCTGTTTGGAGGTCGTAGAAATTGATTTTTAGTTGCTTCGGATTATTTGTGAATATTCAAGAATAAATCGGAATTCGAAACAAAAACAATTTGCTGAAGAAAACCATATATGTTGCAGAGATTAAAGAGATATAACTTAAAATAGTTCACTATGCGTGTTAATCATTTAATGGATTAAAAATAAGATTGAATTTATGACTAAAATTAATGCCGCACCATGCAGAATAATTTGAAATATAATAATAATAAATTCCATGCCATGTGGAAATTGTATAAAGTGATTGTGTATTGAGTTTGAGGTATTCGATTAGTGATATAATTTTATTCAATTCAATTAATGTACGCTTAAAATTGCATTGTGCGGGTTTTTAAAAACGAATAATGCATATTTGTATTGCCATTACGAGCAATTAAACAATTTAAAATACTTTTTTGTATTTTCATTTCACTTATTTATTGCTACATTCAAACGACAATAACCAATTTTTTTTTTAATTATCTCATTATATATAAATTGCAGCAAAAACAAAATCGAGGTAGCATAATTGTATTGTTCCCATAGACTGTCAATTATTTTTAATGCAACCGATTCACAAAAAAATATGAATGCGATACTATTAAAATGATATTTGACTACAAGCTGAGATGAACTCGATAGCTGGCCTGTTGTTTACACTTTATTTTATTTTACAATGTAAATGTTACGGCAGACGCAGTTTTAAATACTTTTTGAACAACAGACAAAAAAGGAATTAACCGATTACTCGTTTCATTAATAAATGCATATGTAAAATAAATATGTAAGTCAAGCGAAACTGATGCGGCCGTTAAATCAAATATTAATGTCTTGATGCGACAACTGGAGTATTACCACTGGAAGTCTATAACAGCGCTCCAGCGAAGTCTGCCAAAGCGGGACGTGGTTGGTGCAGGATGATGATATGTCATGTGCATTCATAAATCATTTTCAAAAATTGAACTGGCCAAGAGACAGCTCTCTACAGTTACCCAAACATATCAGTCAGTTATTGTGCATTTATACGAAAACAACTAAAGACAGCGAGCAACTGGCAAATTGTATAGCAGAAGCCTTAATGCTCTTTGTTAGCTGGATTTGCGATAAGACTTAAAGAATTGTTAGATTTGAGGATAAACTGACCACAATCTGGTATTTTTAAATATCATTCTTTAGTTCTTTATGGTTCAATTTTTTTAAAGCAAGATTTTCATTGATTTTGGCTTCTATTTCCTTTGAATATCTCCATATAAGAGCAAAATCTGTCATATACTTATAAAAGTATCCTTCATTGGGTCTCATTATTGGTTATTTTAATTCCGCTATCAAAATAAATCACTAACAAGCACTATTACTTCATTCTCATTTACATATGTTCTTCCTAGGTCTTCAAAAATGTTTTTAATACATTTTTTAATTATTCTATGGGTTGCTGTTAAATCAGTTATTTAATGAGATATTTTCCCAATTACGTGATCGTATAATTCGGATTCTTATTAAGCAGTTCAGTTAACACAAACTGACTGACATAGTTGTTATACCCTCCGGTAGCGTAAAATTGCCCAACAATGCGAGATGGCAACGGAACGAAAAATAACAATTCAGGCGCAATGAAAATGTGGCCATGTTATGACAACGACAGCAGCAGCAACAATAACAACAACTACCAACAATAACAGCAATAAACGCAACAACCACAACAACACAAAAGCAACAACAGCAATTCGTAGTGGTCATAAAATAGCAACATCAATGCAACGCGTTCATTTGTATACACATCTCTGGTCCGGAATACAGCGCTATTAATAATAAATGTAGCATTTATAACACACACACACACACTCCAATACACACACGCACGCAAACACACACACACTCATACATTCAGTGACACACAAAAGCAGTCAAATGAACTTTGCAAACCGAAAAAGCCAACAAAAGCAACAACAAGCTGAAAACAACTCATAACCCATGAGCGCCAAGAGCTGCAATTGTTGTTGTTGTTGTTGTTGTAGCCAGTCAACTTTACACACAAGCAGACACAAGCAAACATACAACATTGTAAAGTCCACACACAAGAACAACAATTGAGTATGCGAGTGCCATAATAATAATAAATGCTATAATCTCTGAAATCGCTAGCGCCTCTCTGAAGGTCCCCCAAGCGCCCTTTTGCCACTGGAGTATGTGCATTTTTTATTTTCAATTTTCATTGTTACATCTGCAGTAGCAACAACCACATCAACAAACACAACAACTACAACATTAACAACAACAATGCAATTCAAAGCGTCAAGTGAATTAAGCGATTTTTAAAGGTTTACGCTAAATGAAATTTGAATTGCCTTTTCCCTCGTACAATATCCAAATGCTAAAGTGTTCATTTATGTGTGCAAATTAAATGACGTAAATCAAATACATGTAAAACACAAGAAGAAGCAGAAAACAAAACAAAATCCGAATACAATACAAAAAATACCGCAAAACAAATGCGTAAAATGTATGGAAAATAATAGCAAATGTGCACATAAAAAATAGCTGTGAAAGTTAACTAAACGTTGCGTAATTAAACGAATACAGTAATCACGATTCGGTGTGTTGCTGTGTGTGTGTGTGTGTGTGTATTTAACTAATTCGGATTAAGCACACAGAGCAAAATGTTTATCATTACGGTAATTAAACTTTTGCTAATTGCGCTCAACATATTTCCAAGCCGCTTCACAAATCGGCGGATTATGTTTCTCATCTATATGACCAACTTGGTGACACATGGTAAGTGCTAAAAAAAAAACCGTTGGAATACATTTTAAATGGACCATTGAAATATAGGAATTAATACTTAAAATTAAGATTATACAAAATTATGTGCCCATAAAAGTATGCTATGAAAAAGAAAGGTATTTTTCATAGCATACTTTTTGGGGCAACACTGATCTACAATTTATTATATTATTTTATTACATAAATTTTGTTCTAGTTGCTTGTATTTTAAAGTTGTCAAAGTTTAAGAACCCCAACAACCTTTCGCTGGTCCAATTATAGACTAGCTGCTTTAAATTTCGAAACATTCACAAAGCAAAGAGAGGAGTTGTTCGAGGTGTTTGGTTTCGCAACTGTCGAGTCGAGTCGAGTCATAATTTAATTAGTAAAATGAGACCTCAAATTCCCCGAAACGACGATGGCATCAAGCGGCTTGCATTCAATTTCAATGCCAGAGGTCCGTGTCGAAATCCGAGTCCGTGCCGCACTGTGTCGTGCCTTGCTGCCGCTTACAGCGTAGTCACCAGCCAGGTGGAATGCTGGAATATGGACCACCATCGCCAACTGCGTGATGCAGATAACAAGCCCCATTCACATCCTCTGTTTAGCCCCTTAGCCGTTGGCAGACATCCACTTGCCGTGTTTAACAGCCAGGCTGGTGTTTTGCTTTTGTGCACCATTTTCACTGGAAAAACAGCAAACGAAATGAACGCATAGAAAAACAAAAGTACCATTTGCAACAAGCAAGAACAACAACCAAGGACAGGCTGCGGTTGCCGGCACCGTCTACAGACTACAGACTACCGACTACAAACTACAGACTCCCGACAATAGCTCCAGCTCCGGCTCTAGCTCCCAGCTAGGTAAAAAATTGCTTTGTTAAATTATTTCATAATGACACTAACGTAGCCGTTGATTATATTTGGCCTGCGGGTCATGGAGTTCCGGTAGCAGCTGCAAAATGCAGCTTCCTTCATCTGCATCATATTTTGCATTGGATTGCAGAACTTCTTCATGCAGTTTAAGTCATTTTATAATACTAAAGCTGCTGGTGTTAAAAACTTCTAAAAAAAAATAATGCCTTAGAATAGGAGAAGTTAGTTTTGGAAACTGTAAAACTAATGGGATTCAAATTTATTTAACATCAGTCCTTTCTTCATTTAAAATATTAATCCTTGTGCAGAATGTGCAGAATATTTTTAAGGAATGCTTTTCAATGTGTAAAAACTAATTGCTATTTTTCATTAAACTATTTAATAGAGTATTTATAATTCATAATTTAATTTTGCAGAAATTTGTATTTATTTTTCCTAAGAGAGAAGAAATTTGTTCGGTTTGTTGCATTTCTGAACCTTGTTGCTTAGATGTGTCTGCTGATAATCACGTTGCACATTAACTAACCGACTTGCTTATGCCGCTCTTCATTTACAGTTATGATGGATGAGCCCCGCTTCGCACAGCCGATACCAAATGTCACCGTAGCCGTTGGCCGTGATGCGAATTTGCCCTGTGTGGTCGAGCACTTGGGTGGCTATAAGGTGAGTAGTGTTCGTTCGGACGCTTTGGGCATGTCATAAATCGTGTCACAATGTTTCCCATTCAATAAACTCCCAGGCTGGCGACACTGTCTAAAATCAATTTCGGGAATTGCTCCTTCGCACACAAATACACAGACAGTCATAAACTGTCCCAGTGTGTGTGTTTGTGTGTGTGTTTGTGTTGAACTGACAGCTATAGATAGCTTGACATCAATGTGTATCTATAATAAGTTGTGGACTAGGCAAAGCAACTGAGAACTCTGTTCAGCAACTTTTGCAGTCTGATGGAAAAAGACGCTTCTCTAAATAGATCAACATGGATATAGTATAATAATAAAGAAGAATCAACAGTTTGCAACTTTGCTGGAGCTCATTGAAAAAGTAAAGCCGCCAGTTGCCTTGGCCTCCTCCACCCGACAGCAAGAGAATAACTAGGAAATCACTTATCATTTATCTCAGTTTTGCTGGCACTGCGCGCTCTCATAACAAATCACAAATATTTACTCGCCATATCAACTTCATATAAAACACTGTCCTTTGCCAGCTACTCTGCTCCTAGTCCTCGGCACTGGACATGCGAGTCCACGGCTCGCAGTCTGAGAGTCTCAGTCTCAGACAGCTGCTATCTGGCTCTTATTGGACTTTCATCAACATTGCCAGCCCAGCCAAGGAGGGAGCCTGGTGTGTGTGTGTGTGTGTGTGTGGCTATTGTTGAGTTGAAAACGAGAAACTCATTGCTGTCACTGGGCAGAAAGTAAATTTGAAAAGTTTGCAGCGTGGCTGCAAAATCCTTGCTAGGACATGCCCATGCCCCCTTGTGTCACACGCAATGTAAGCAAACGAAGCTAGAGAGAAAAAGTGTATTAAAAAAGCGGAAACAGCTGTCAAGTTGGGTATTTTCTTTCCTCTTTTTTTTGTGTTAGTCGCTCTCATGCGTCACAAGAAGGCGTTCATTTATTATAACTAGTTGTGGACGTGTGTGTTGGACAAGTATGTGTATTTGGATATGGATTGTCATTGGTGTTTCTGCTTTTAGGTGGCCTGGATACACATAGATCGCCAGATGATACTCACGATACACCGTCATGTGATCTCAAGGATACCGCGCTACAGCATCACTTATGCGGACAACACGTGGCTGCTGCACGTTAATCAGGCGCATCAGGATGATCGCGGCTATTACATGTGTCAGGTCAACACCAATCCCATGATTAGCCAGGTTGGCTATCTGCAGGTCGTCGGTAAGTATCCAAATGCAGACATCCATCCAGCCAACAATCAAGCCCTACAACTGACTACCCCCATTCGTCGCAGTGCCACCCAACATACTGGACATTGAGAGCACCCCATCCTCGGTGGCGGTGCGTGAAAACCAAAACATCAACATGACATGTCGCGCCGATGGATTCCCAACGCCAAAAATCATTTGGCGTCGAGAGGATGGCGAGGAAATTGCCGTAGAGAAAAAGAAGAAAGGTACACATGGGAGTGAGTTTCCAAACAGTCAAACTGGGGCTGCTTTTAAAGTTATAAATATCAGCATAAAAATCTTGTTATCTGTCGAAAAGAAGATTTAAACTAATTAAAGCAATTTAAATACAATTGCCTAATCTAATCTAATATACATATATTATACTTATAGTATAAACTATCTTATTTGTCCTTTTAAATTGTGTAAATTCTTAAAGTTGCTGGCATTATTAACTGAACTTTTCAAACTACCCACTTGGATTCATGTGGCTTTTGTCTCATTGAAAATTCTATATGCTCTGCACGTTTATTTCCATGGTGCGGACACTTCCTTCCGGCAAACATCAAACCCAACAAAAACAACAACAATCAGTTCTGGTCTACGATGGCGATGTGCTGCCGCTGACCAAAGTGAGCCGCAACGAGATGGGCGCCTATCTGTGCATAGCCACCAACGGGGTGCCCCCCTCCGTCTCCAAGCGCATCATATTGGATGTGGAGTGTAAGTACAGCTTACTAGAGAGTATATACTGGTGTACGTGTGTGTGTGTGTGTGTATTTGACAAGCAAAAGTCATAAGACTTGAGCCAAATGAAAACTATCTATATATGTATGTATGTACGTGAATATATATCGACTCGGAGCTGGTCGCATTATATTGGCATGGCTGTAACACGCGCGTGCACTTAACGAGAGCGATGACAGCAAGTCGCTGACTGACTGTGGCGCTGGAGGAGTATCTCTATGCGGCAGTTCATCCATTGAGGCAGGAGTCAGGAGTCGGCATCGCACCAGCTCCGATGCTCATCAATTTAACTGCATGCTCGCGTCTGGGCTCGTGACAAACGCAGCCAACGACCTGGTTTGCTGCTCGCTAATGCAACTGCTGATATATCTATGCTGTATGCTCGATACTGTATGCTATATGCCACATGCTATATGCTATATGCTGAATATATGTATGTGTGTTGGCTGGGCGTAAAAGTTGCGCGGCTGTTGCACGCTCTATGTACCAAGTAAACGCTTGTTAATCCTAACGAGTTTCTGCTGCATACCTACCATACGAACATCGCGCCCCATGCCTCATGCCTCATGCCCCTGTGCCTACACATTGACAATAATTCACGTCACGTACCTGCAATAAAGTCACTTGCCGGCGTTGCACGTATGACTTTGACGGCGCTTTCGTTTTTTTGTCCACCTTTTTTTTCTTTTTTTCTTATTTTTTTTCTATTTTATTATGAACGGTTTTGTGCGTGTGTGTTGCAAAAGGGGTGGGGGGGGAGGTTATGTTTGGTGGTGGGCGGGGTGGATGCCGCACAGCCATGTTTCGAATTACAGGTAGTCATTGTGAGTGCGCGTTTAAATTTCCAACAAGCCGTTCGCTGTTTCAATTTCGTGTTCGTATTGTGCAACGAACTGGGGCAAACTGAGGGAAATGTGCGAAAATCGTTGATGGAGGATGCCTAAACGGAACAGGAACACTAGAGTTAAATAGTTGTATAAATTGATAAAAGGTAGATAGAAAGCGGCCCAAATTGGTAGAATTTTATATTACGTACAAGCCCCCAGCGGAGTTTCCAAAATTGTGCTGCAGGTTGCCTAAATTTATAAGTAACCATCATTTGTGAATTGGTAAATTTCAGCGAATTTTAGATTCTTCACATGGCTAAACATTTATATATCCAAATCATAAAATCATTTTAGTTTGAAGAGACTATTACACAATGAGTTGCTAGTTTTAGTTAGCCTCTAGTAGTGTATATTAAATACAAAATCCACAACACGTACTTCCGGTTAAACTTAACATCATTTCTCTTGTTTGTTTTTGTTGTTTTTTCAAGAACCTAAACTGGTAACGTGTAGGACTCATTGCCATGTCTGGTATACGTATTTCAGCTTTGTCATTGCACTTTCATTTTGAGCTTGGCAGACAAGCAACTTTACCCCACACACACACACACACACATGTATACACCAACACATGCACACAGAGAAAACTGAGAACTGAGAAGTGAGCAGCGGAAAAACCGAGACAGACACATATTGAACATACGTAATGCTGCAGCTTATGCGTGCTTTTGGCCAATCGCTTTCAGTGCCACACCACCTTGTCTAACTGTGTATACATGTACACACACACACACACACACACACACACGCACATACACACAAGCGTACTTTCATTTATATTTCTCGCATTTCCCTCGGGCATCATTCACTTTACTAACATTTCTCTACTTTCACTCGCCTCGCGTCTCTGCAAATAGTCTCGCCAATGATTTGGGTGCCGAATCAACTTGTTGGCGCTCCAGCTGGCACAGATGTAACCATCGATTGCCACACCGAGGCGCATCCCAAGTAAGCTTTCCATTTTTAGTTTACTGTATTTTCTGGCGTTGCCGCACATTGAGATTTTCATTTCCATTGATGTTTGATTTTCACATGCACTTTGTTTTTCGTATTCTATGCTAAATATGATGAAAATGCTGTTGATGTCTATTTTGCAGAGCCATCATCTACTGGGTGTACAATTCTGTGATGGTGTTGCCGAGCAAGAAGTACAAGACCGACTACACTGAGAACTCATATCGGTATGTCAAAAGCATAAGAGCCTCAGCTTTAGCTTCCTCGAAATGGTGTTGTTAAATATTTATTATGCATTTGGCTCACACCGACCCAACTGGCAGCTGGGTCATGAGCAAAAAGCCAATACATACTTAATTTATATGTTTCCGAAAACTGTATCGTCAACATTTCGCCAAAATTAAAATGAAACAAAATCGAGCAAAAAACTGAAAGCTTTTAACATTTTAATCAAGAAATCATTTTTGGAATGTTTTTACGCAAAAAAATAATCTAATATAAAAAAAAAAAAACTATCTACTTCAGCTAATGTATATTAATGTAGAAATCGACTTTTAGAACACCAGCCATTTGGTTTTTCACGTTAATACTTTTTTTGTCTCACTCTAACCTGTCTATTTGGAAAAGCGCTCACATGAAACTGACGATAAGAAACCTTCAATATGGCGACTTTGGTAACTATCGATGCATCTCAAAGAATTCACTTGGGGAAACGGAAGGCTCTATACGTGTTTATGGTAAGTGCATTTGTATTGGTGGACTAAGTGCACGCTGCAGCAAATACACACCTACACACCTGCAGCTACACCCACACTCATATTTACACTCACACACACACAAACACACACACACACACCCAATGCAATATCGAGCGCCCTTTGTGCTACAAATTCTGCCAAAAGCTTTTACCTATGTGCCGCTCCAGCGCCCACAGGCAGGCCGAGCAGCACCAAGACCTGATGAGATGAGGTGAGGTGAGTCGGAGCAAACGAGATGGAGAAGTGAAGCAGCGTTTCGTCTAGCTCCGATATGTGCACTGTGCTCTGGAGCGTAAAACTAAACGAGCGGCCACCAACGGAGCTCAACTGTGTCTGGTTCTAGCTCTGGATTTGGCTCTGGCTTTGGGCTTGGGTTTGAATTTGGATCTGCTAAAACAGCAGCACCTGCAGCAGCAGCAGCAGCAGCAGCACTACACGTAGATACATTCAACGTAAACGCAAACATAAACATTAAAAAAAAGTTGCCTTCTGGAATTGTTTGACTTTGTATCGAGCAAAGCTGGAAAAAATACACAACACTCTTCTAGCCTGTCTGCCTATGTTAGACGGACCCGACGTTCCTTACTGTCTGGGTTTCGTTTATTTTTAGTGGCTTCTATTTATTTATTTATATATTTTATGCATCACTTAGTTGTAGTTGAAGAGTTCTTGCAACTCACATTCCCTTAAAGCTGGAAGAAAATAAAAGAAATTGCTGGACAGATGTTTTAGTATTGTAGGATTTCATACGGAAAAGTTTCCAAAAAGTTGTATATATTTTAAAAGTTTGACCTCACAAAAACTATATATATGTATTTAATCTGTCGAATGTATTTTGCTGGATTTAAAAACAGATAAAATAGTTCAGCTCTAAAATAAAATGTTATTTTGAGGTCATAACTACAAATGGCTCTCTGCAATTCTTTATATACAGTCATAAGCTAAATACCGCATTCCAATAAATTTCTTTGGTTAATATATAAAGCATACTCTTAAGTGCAATTAAATGGCACATATGTGTACATGTATGTATGTAGCAGCATGTTGACCCATATTTTGCAAATAATGTGACTAATCAAGGCCTCATATTTGCATACACACATAACTAAATAAATAATCGCTTTTAATTTAAGCTCTTTAAACTGAGAACGACTGAGTTCCAAAGGAATATTATGACCTTTACACTGCCAACACTTGACACACAAAACCACATTGCTGCTGGCAACTATATATATATATATATATATACACACATACATACATACTCATATTCCACACTTGTAAATACATGGAATTAAAAACTCATTTCGATGATTTTACCATAATTAATTATGCGCTGCTATTCGATTCCATTTTATTTTACAGAAATACCTTTGCCATCGACACCATCCAAACAAGTAACGCACACCACCGTCGAGTCCAGGGAGAGTAAGTATAGTATCAGCCAAGCTGATAGTACCGATATGTGTGTGTGTGTGTGTGTGGCTGCCTGTGTGTGGTTAAATGGTGGGGGATTGGTTCGAATGATGCTCGCTTTTGTGCTTAACACATCCAATGTAGCGTCGAGCAACGAGCGACGAGCGTTGCATAAACTGTGAAAGTCACACCGGCAAACCGACACTCACTCACACTCACACCTGCACTCATGTACACACTCACACTCACACTCACACTCACACTCTGTGAGTCCCGGGAAGGATACAGGATACGGCGAGCCACAAACAAAACTGCGAAAGTAGCAGCTAAGCCAGACAGAGCCAAACACACACACACACACACACACACACATACACACACACACACAGATACACACTCAGACACACACACTGGGGCTTCGCTACGCCCACTAGAAAGAGATAAGGTAAAGCAAAGCACTTTTGACTATTTCAACGTGGGGGGGCTTTTGGCAACTCAAGTCGAGCAGAAAAGTACACACACTTTCAAGTTCGTTGTGTGTTCGTGTGTGTGTGTGTGTGTGTGTGTGTGTGTGTGACTCGGCGGCTGCAAGTCCAGGGCAAAGCAATATGCTGCGGATTATGCTGCTAGGGATTTTCGGGGGCATTAGGTTGGAAACATATTTGAAACACTGCCGGCTCCGCCAGCAGCAAACAACAATAGCAGCAGCAACAACAACAGCAACAACAACAGCAACAACAACAACAGCAACAACAACAACAACAGCAGCAACTCTACAAAAAGGACCAAACATATTTTATTTAAAGTGACTGGCGCGGCGACGACTGCCGCTGCAATGGAACGTAATCCTGCCCAGGCAACAAAGGATGTGTTATATCTATATATGCATGTGTGTGTGTGTGTGTGTGTATGTGTGTGCGTGTGTCTGCTCTTGTTGCTATATTTGTTTGTGTGTGTGTTTGTTTGTGAGCTGCGTGGTAAATTTTTGTATCGCAGCCAAGTGGCTGCCACAAGATTTCCACACAATTTAACTTGAAAACCATGTCAGCAAAGGTTGTACAAGTTGCTCGTGTGTGTTTGTGGGGCCAGTTTTCTTGCTATTGAGTTATTAGCTGCTGTAGACAGTCGAAGTGGTAATCGTCGTCGTGGTAGCAACAAACCATGCGTGCTAATTTTACTTTTCTTATCCATTCTTATAGGCAACATTATACCATCCTTACGGAACGATACAACGAAATCGCTACAAACGGATGTGTATGCAATGAAAAACGATTTGTTCACTGGTGGCACACCTGGCTCATCATCGGCGGGCTCCGGATCATCGGCCGCCTCATCGTCATCGATGCAGACGTCCTTGCTGCCCGGCGGCGGCACCGCTGGCAATAGCCTCTCAGCGTTAAGCGGCGGCAGCAAGAACTCCTTGGCGATAGGCAAGAGCGTCTTCTACACGGAACGTCCACCGAATGAGTACTCGGGCTCCACGGGTAAGTGTGTTCAACAATGCATACAAATCTACAATTCCTAACTCATGATAATTTCATACGACATATATATGTATTTATTTCTTGTGCTGCATTTTTGTGTAAAATTGGTAATTGCAGCTGGAGCTTTGCATGCGCTGAGTTGGCTGGGATTGGCAGGATTTGTGCTGCTCATCGCTGCGCTTTGAAATCAATAATTTAGTTACTCCATACGATATAAAAGGCATTTGTAAAATGCAGCCAAAGGGTCACACAGGGGGTTATAAGGGGTAGCTTTTAGGTGTATTCATTTCACAGCTGAAGCAAACTGAAAACTGAAAACCAAAAGTTTATATATACAATATATATATATTAATAATGATGTTTAAAACTGCAATAATATTGAATGAATAACTCACATTGAATTGAGTTGTTTATCGTCGAGGTTATTTAAAAATTTGTAAAATGAGAAACTGACAATGATAAGCAAAAGTAAAAAATATTTGTTATCTTTGCAAAACACAATAAATGCTCATTCTTTGTACAATATGAAAACTTATCCATAAGTAAACTATAAACAAACAAACACACTAAATAAGTGAATGATACGTATTTGTATAATACATAAATATTCATATATTATTATTAGATACAAGCATATACTTTATTTGTTGGGATTTTCTGTTTGCTTCTCTGACTTTTTTTTTTGAGTTTAGCATTTTGTTTTGTAAACAACACATGCAAAATTGTGGAGCTAAAAGCAAAACTTTTCCTAGATTTAAAGCATATTTTTGCTGTACTCGGCTCAAATGAATATGCAATTTATGCATATGAAATTTTATTAATTAAAGAATTGCATATCGAATGAAAAAATAACAGAATTTATCATATCCCAAACGTATACATATGAAGAAAAATACATATTGCATTCTTGACTCAATTTAAAACTTTAATTATTTTCAGTCTATAAACAGAGTTACGTCTAAAGTCATAAAGTCATGCAATTGGAATTGTTGCTCTCTATCTATTAAGGTCATCATTAATTACTGCACATTTGCTTATCCGGGCAATTAAGCAAATGCGGTTTTTACCTTGAAAACCATTAAAATTGTGGTAAAGGAAAAACAAGAATTTTTCTTCAAGGATTTTATTGTTTTTTTCTTTATAAGTTTTATACTCATGTTGGTTTTTGCATGTATTGCATTTTTTACTATCTTTTTTGTCGATATTCATTCTTAATTTTCTCGTAACTCAACAAACATGCAATTTATTAAATACGAAAATGCTGCCACGCCCAAAATCACTGCTTGCAACATCATCACACTCCTTCAACTAGTCCGTTGCAGTTGTTGCCATTTGGCTCATGTTTGGTCGAGGCATTAAAGCGCCTTAAAAATGTCATTAATTCTTACATTGCATTACCTTCACCCCTCCTTGGCTGACACACCCGGAGCTGCAACAACAACAACAACAACTATAAGAACAACAGCAACAGAATAAGGAAATGCAATAATAATATTCCGGCTGCGTTCACGGTGGCTATTGGCTTGATTTTTCGTATTCGGGGCAAATTGTTGCTTACTGGCTTTTCGATGTGCTTGGCTCTTGTGCTGGCTGCGCTTTTGTGCGCTTTCATCATTTTTTAATAAATGCACATGCTAATTATATTATTACTCATACGACCCGTGGCACGACATTCGGGTCGAAAGGCTGAAACACGCTGAAACGTTGTCTGCGCGAAATACTCGCAATTAATTTCAACATAAAATTGCGTGGCCTGCGGTCTCCTGGCCATGCACACAATGACACACAGTTAACATGTCCAATTTATTGGTCATAATTCATGCAGACCAATGACGGTGCACCCAAAAGGCGGCCCACAGGCAGCACGAGCGGAACGGACGGACGGACGCCGACAGACGCAGCGCTATCGACAGCAGCGACGGACGGCAAGAAAAATGGTATTAAGGCCAGAAGATATATGACACATTTGCATACATACATATAAAATCGCAAAGAGTAGTCCTGGCCACACATACATATTATATACATACATATATGCTGTGTGTGTGTGTGTGCGTGCATTTTGGTGTCGTAGTGCGGGGTTAAAGTGCCGCCAATTTACTCTACTTATGTCATGTGTTGTTGGCGTAACTGTATATATGGTTTTAATAATTTAAGCCCATGTTGCATAAGGCCTGCAGCACGTGGCAATTGGCTGGCCAAGATGCACGGCACATAACTGTTGTTAACCGCTGTTAACTGTATGGCAAAAGGACACAACTGCAGCGCATAGATAAATGAGTGCATTTAAAGTAATATATGAATCGTCAATAAAAAAAATGCATATTTTTTATTTTATTTAATTTTTATTCACTTTTTTGGTCCTTGTTGTCTGTTGTAGTTTTCGTGTGCTCATTGTGTCAACTTTTCGTGTTATTGTTGTTGTTCCTGTTGTTGTTGAGCAAATAAGGACATGCGCGTGTTGAGTTGCATACATGTATTGTCGCTTCTGCTATTATCTCAAACAATGCAGCTAATTAAGTATTATAAATGCAAGCCATAGGGCTGCACGCAGCTCCAAGCAAGGACACGCTGTCAGGACATAGCGCTTGTCAGTATAAATATCCATGCCCAATAAGACACACACTAAAACCGCATCAAATTATACTTTAATAAATTTTCATTAATTTATGGTTTCTGATTTTTGGTTTTATACCTCATTTAACTTACAGTTAGAGTTCATTAAAAATCTCTCACTAATTATTTAGTGTCAATACTAATTAAATTTGTTTTTTCTATTCTCCTCAACAAATATATGTAAATACAAATCTGAGTTTTAAACACACATTTAAATACAAACACACAAAAAAATGCTGTAAATAAAACTGCCTTTTTATGTAAATAACTAACAATAACTATATATATTTATTGTTCCGATAAAATGCCATAATACAGCGCATAATAATTGAAACAGACATAAAATCCATTATATTACATTAAAAAAGCATAAATATTAACAATTTCTGACGAAAAAAAAAATAAAACTATAGTAAATTAAAAAATTTGCAAAAGTCATCTGCAGAGCTCGGACTTAAGCCGATTAACCTATAAATAAATGCTAGAAAAAACAAATCAAATTGATATTGAAAATAGTTGTAATTAAATATAACATGCATATACATATACTATATACATAATTATGTTGTTTGTTGCCTGTATTTTAGATGTAAGACGAGATATCAAATCAATAATAGTATTCTAAATGTCGCAGGCTCTTGCAACGGAAATTTTCCTAATAATATGTAAAGCTGACAAAAACATTTATTTTGAGCTACAAAACTTATTTCACAGAGCGGCGAATTAAGCTTAAAAAATTGAATCAAAGTTTCAAGATATCTAGCAAAAAAAAAAAACAAGCAATTTTAAATAATATTCTAGATTTTTAGTTTTTATGTTCTTAGTTTAATTAATCCCGAGAAAAATGCTTCTGCAGAAAACTAGGCAATTGAATTTGTCTGAATTAAAATGTATCACATTAACTTGTATATTTAATGTTAGTCGTGCAGCCGCTCTGTTGTAAAGCTAAGCTATTGTAAAATAAACAAATTAACTACAACAACAAAAATCATAAATAATAACAAGAACACACACAAACACAACAACAACCAAGTCGACTTAAGATTGAGATTAATAGTAAGCAGTTATTAATACGCGAAAATAAGTATAATAAAACTTAGTTTGATTGATACCAATGAATGAAGTAAACAAAGTAAACGAGAAAACCAAAGCAAAACACCAACAACAAAATGCGAACAAAATGGAAAAACAAACGAAAGTAACGAACATAAATAACTGTTGTTTTATTCAGCAATTTGCATCTAATTCAGCGCTCAATTACATGCGACAACGACAACGCCAGCGACAACGCCAGCGTCGCAGTCAGCGTCGCATTTATGCAAATTCCTTTTGGCTTTGGCTTTAGGCGGCTTTTCGGTGGGGTTTGACATTTGGCTCTTACCGGCTTTTAGGCCCGAAACGTTAATGAGCGCGTTTATTTTACAGCAACAATAACAAACTGCAAAACCGCACAATGTGTGTGTGTGCGTGTGTGTGTGTGTGTGTGTGTGCATTTCTGTGTGTATGGGAGTGTAGTTGCTAATTGTTTGAGACACGCTAACAAATTTAACACAAAATATGCAAAATATTTGTGACGTAAAGAAAACTGTTTCATAATTTAATGTTATTTGCCAAGATTTGAGCTGACGCTCTGACGTTGCCCAATTAAGTTCGACACGCAGCGCACTAAATCGCCAGCTCCACACACACAGTCACACACACATGCACACCACAGGAGCCACACACCACTTTAACAGCAAGCACATAATTTGTTTGTTCCCAAGATGGCCAGATGAAGTTTTTGGCGACAAAACGCTTCACATTGGCTTGGCACACGCTGCGTATACGCAATGCTTAAAGCCGTGCGCTTCAATTTGGCTAACAACTTTTGCCACAAGCATGTTAAACCCACTTGGGCACACTAACATTATCATAATTATAACATATATAGACAGACAGCGGGATAGACGGAAGGATACCTTTTTGGTTATCTTGTTCTTGGCTGGCGCTGGCGCTGGCGCCACTCGAGCAACTTTTCAAAAGTCATTTAAATTATGCGCACAAAAGCGCGAAAATTATGCCACAACGTGAATACAGGCGCCACTTACAGCCAGCACACACACACACACACTGACACACACACACATACGCAGTCACATAGCCAAAGAGAAACTGAGTGAAACACAAGCGGAAACCACATTTGTCGACAAAGTTTTGCCTACAGCCGCTTCAGCATTGCGAAAATAGTTGAGTGCAAAGCGTGCGCACACTTAAGATAAGCTCCGAGCGGAAAACTTTCATCTTACAAATTCGCGCAGCAGCCCACGCCCACTTTTCCGCCCACGGCAAGAGCCAGCCACACTCTCGACATTACCAGACGCATTCCACAAATTAATTCTGTGCCGATGTCTGTCTGTCTGCCAGTCCGCCTCTGTGTGACTGTCTGTCTGTCCGTCTGTCTGTCTGTCTGGGCCTGTTTGTCCCCGGTGCCATTCGAGCCGCTTTTGCAGCTGCAGGAAATATGTTTAATTTCATTTAAATGTAGTAAATGCAACACTTTGGTTAGCTTCTGCCATCGCATGGCGTCTGCCTCTGGATTGTGGAGGGGGAGGGAGGCGGGTTCTTTTTTCTGTTTTGTGGGTAGTGGGAATTTGGTTTTCATTCGTGCTGCTCGCTTTGTGGCACACACACAAATGACACACATACAAATGCAATGTTGAAATTCTGTGTGTGGGCTTTGCCTGATTTTAAACAAGTATTTGTGCAAATAGATTTCTGCTCAAAGGATGCATTTGAGCTGGTTAATGAGCACAAGTAACGGAATTGATTAAGCAAGTCTATCAACAAGCCGTTATTTTAATTGACAATTTTTGATAGATATTATATAAATAAAATTAAATTTTAGCTCGATTCAAATTGTTGTTCAATTTGATTTGAAAATTATAATTTAAAATTGTTTACAGAGGGGGACTTCTGCCCCTAATTTTGCCTCGATGCCAACATCATTATAAACATTCCCTAAACCAAATAAATTTACAAAAATGGCAGCAACAAAAATGGCAGCCCGCAGGGATTTACGAAACTTTGTTTGCATTTTTTAAACAGACGCCGCAAATTGCAGCCAAACTTGTCAAGCAGTTAAATTTCTGTTGCCACATGCAACACTACTTATATGCACATATATTTGGCTTACTATGTTGCCATTGTTGCTGTTGCTGCTGCCATTTTTTTTTCACTTTGCCTTGTCATCAGCATATTTTATTTGTCGAAACTCATCTGTCAGTTTTACATAGTGCACCCTAGAGAAATTTCATGTTTGTTGCATAAAAATTACATACATAGCCCATTGTTCGCTTGTGTACTTTGATGGCAAATGACTGCCCCACACACACACACTCACACACACACACTCACGCACTCAAACAATCGCACAATAGGACACACAGTATGAGTGGTAAGTGTGTCTCCGTTTTTGGCATTTGTTATAAACCAGCGCTGCAGTTGCAACTCACCGCGGGGACTCATTGAAGTGACTGTGACACAACAACCGAACTGAAACTTTACCGTTATTTTAGCGGGAAGGGGGCTGGGGCAGGTTAGGGGTGCAATGTTCTCATTTTGTGTGCATTTGTGATGCGACCACTCGCTAAAATGCCACAAGACGTCATTTAAGATGAGACACTTTAACTAAATTGACATTAGCATAGAATTCAATTTCAGGCTCTAGGAATCGTTAAGGAGTTGGAAACGAGCACTCTCTGGACTGGATAAGATACAAAAATAAAATATTGACTAAGATTACGGGCTACCAAAGCTGATTTTTTATCCTTTTTAGCAGTATATTTTCTGCCACTATTCATAACCAAGGAGCTCCCTTCATAAAACAGGAACAAGCCCTGTGATAAATTATGGAAAACTTCCGCAACAGTTTATCCAACAAATGTCACTTGGCCAGCTCCTTAAGCAACTTCAAGAAGGGGTTCGACTTAAGGCAACAACAACATTGTCTGTCCAGGACTAAAGGCCTTTACCTTGCTGTAGGAACAGCAGCCGCCAAGAGTATTTTATGGATGGCTTTTGTTGAGGCTGCCCCCTTTTTGGGAGGCTTGCCACAATTCTTGCCGTCGCGCACATTTGTTTAAGTTTATTTTTTAATTTTCACAACTTTTGACAGCTTTGCAGTTGGTCACGTACGGACGGGACGCCTGTCTGGAATGCCTCCTATATTGGCAATGACCAGTGTGTGTACATGTGTGTGTGTGTGTGTGCGTGTGTGTGCGTGTGTATGAGTGGTTGCCTGCTGGGTAGCACTTGGGAAGCATCTGCGTGGGACGTACGTGCAACTCATCCTTTTTTGTCACACTTTCTCTTGCTGTCTCTCTCTATCTCTCTCTGCCTGTCTCGTTATTGTTGCCATGGTCAATTTTAATCAAGTTTTCTCGCCGGTATATTTCTCTCTCTTTCTCCTTTCCGCACACTCTGTCTCTATTTAATTGTCAATTTGGCCGGCGCGTGTCTCTGCTTGCCTGATAAATTATGTGCCAGCCAAAACAAATACCACAAGAGCAAAAAAAAGAAAAAAGGAAAACTAAAATGCAATCAGAGACAAAAATAGAAACAGGCAAAGACACATTAGACAAATTATCTTGGCGCAGTTTCATTCACACACAAACACACACACACAGTCACACAGAGGCAGTAAATGCATTTACGCAGTTTGGGTATGAATGCGTGTGTATGTTTGTGTGTGTGTGTGTTTGTGTGTCTCTGTTTGTGTATGAAACTCAGATTTACGAGTTGCATGCAGAACCTTTGCTCGGCTCTTGAACCGTACTGCGGTGGGTGTCCAGTCAGGCGTTCTTATCTGTGCCCTGCAGCCCGGTTCAGTTATCTTTTCTTAATGATTCCATTGTCAAACTCATTGCTCCGGAAATTGTGTACACAATTTAAATATTCAACAGGATATTGCATGAAATATACATAAGTACACTGGCAGACACACACAGCACACACACACACACACACACACACAGACAGAGGGTGTCACAGGACCCTAATGTCATGTTCGAGTCAAGTTGGCAAGTTGACCAGTCAACACTGCGGGCGACAAAATCTTGTTGCACGAAATGCTCCTTAGTTGATGTTCCTGGTTTGTTTTTCTAATCTTCCATTTTGTGTCATTTAAAATATATGCTTAAAATATTCGTAAGAAAATTAGATTCAAATTGGAATTGAATTTGATTAGTTGACAAATTACTTAAGACATTTGAGAATTTTACATGTTGTCAACTAGCTTAAAGACAGCAATCTTAATAGTCCTTTCCAGGTATATCAAGTTAGTGACAAGACTTTCTAAAATGCATAAATTTTGGATTTAAATGCCACTTTAAGCTATGGACAAAGTTATGGTTTATGGAAAGTAAAAGTAAATATTTTCTAGGATTTACTTGGGAGCACTTTAATTTTTGTTCAGTTCTCTTTTAGTTCCTGTCGCTATTATCTAATTTTGTTTAGCTGTAGCATTGATTAGCAAAGGAATTGTATTTTCCCAAGCCCATCACTTGAGGCATGCGGGCTTTGGACACTTACACCAACCCCAGTCCCAAAGAGACCGATGCTGTGCCTCCCTGGAGTCCACCAGCGAGTTGTGGAGCGTGCAACGGTGCCCCCCCAAAAAAAACTCGTGTCAGTAACAAATGCCACTCATTTCCGATGCCACGCCAGGCCAGGCCAGGCTGCACGTCGCTGCGCCACAGTTGAGCTGGGTTGAAACTAGGGGACGCCTACAGCTACAAGTAGCCTGGTCGAAGACTTGTGTCTTAATCTTGTGATGGCCAGCAGAAGCAGATGGTGCTGCTCCTACTGTTGTTTATTGTATTTGGACTACGGCTACATTTGTAGGAGTGACTTTGACAAGTTTGCTGTTATAACATTAGTTTGTGTTAATCTTTTACTTGCTACGGTCACAAGGGAGAAGCGCTCAACAATTGAAATGGGGCATAGATTTGATGGACTTTCGCATCAAGTTTTCTAATGCAACTTGAAAACTTTTTGATAGCCAAACAAAAGCGGTGGAAACAGAAAGCAAATCACTTTATGCTGCCAACGCTGCCACAGGATGCCTCGTAAACTTTTACGCGCTCCAAAAAACGTGCGGCGGGTGGTGTCAGGATTGTTGGCAAGTAGGTGGACAGTGAGAGGGGGAGGTGGGGCTGGGATTGGTTAGAGTTAGTGGTAAGCCGGGGTAGTGGTCCTGATTGTTGCGTTTCCATTTCATGGCGTTGTTGCTCAGTCGCTGCTCAGTTACTGCTGTTGCAGGTTTTGGTTTGTCGCACAAACACTTTGCTCCCAAAATAGCTTTTCATTGTCTGCTGTTTTAGTGGCAAGGGGAAGAGGTGGTGGGCCCAGAAGTGAGAGACTGACGGGAGGGAGGCATACAAATGTCAATAAAATAAATACTGTTGACGCAGCGCGGTTATTTTCCAACACAATCTCCATTACGGCGTTTACATTTCTATGTGTGAATCTCTGTGTGTGGGTGTGGGTGTGTGTGTGTGTGTGTGTGTGTGTGTGTGTGTGGGTATGTGCGTGTTGAACACGTCTGTTGGCCTGACTAGCTGTATTTGACTTTAAGCGGCGTTAACGGCGACAAAGATAAAGACATGAAGCCAGACAGAGAGAGAGTGGGAGAAAGCAACGTTTGCCTGCCACTCGTAGATACGTTGCCTCAATTGACGGTCATTGTCATTAAGTCGCACAGAATGAAGATGAGTTTTTCCATTTTATTTGTACTTCTTGTTGTTGTTTGTTTTTCTTTTTTTGGGGGTTTTTTTCACGCCTCGCTTGTCGTTTAGTTCATTTGCCTTATCAACGCGGACGACAGGATGCGATGCTAGTGTCGAAAATGCTAAATCAGTTTTTTTTTTTAGATGTAAAGTGAGTATTTAAGAAAATGTACAGAGATTTTCTTCATTATAAACTAAAGTTTGGTCTTGCCTTGTGTTGTGTTGAATTTGTATATTTTTTTTCTAATATTGCTGTCATTGTTATAGATTGGACCGATTTTTTTTCTGTTTATATTCATATTTACCGATCTTAACAATCCGATATTTAACATTACCACATATATATTATTGATAAATAAAAAAGAAAAAATGTGGCTTTAGATCCACTCAATCTTCGTCTCTGAATCTACTTTAGTGGAATGTTTGGGATACGAAAGAGTCCAGTTGCTTTATTTGATTGAAAACTAAGCAAATAATACTGTACGAAGTTCAAACAAAGTTCGAGTGGAACGCATTGGCAAATTGCCACTTTTCTATAAAGCGCTTAACCCAAGAGCTGAAACCACGTATTCACCCACGTGCCACAGGCCACACTGTTGCCCACTTTTGTTGGTTTATCTACTACTTTATTACTGTAAATCCTCAGATAATTTATTTGATTTGTACGCGCGTATGCCACAACATGCCAGCAGCCTCTATCTATCTCTCTCTCTCTCTCTCTCTCTCTCTCTCTTTCTTTCACACTCTGTTGAACAACAAGAAAAGGAAGCAACAGCTGCGCTCTTGGGTTTGTTAGAGTTTCAATATTCTGTTGGTTTCTCTGCTTATGTGGGTGCTGATTTGTATCTCCAGACTGTAAAGTGTATCGCATTACAATCAGATTAACTTAAAGCCATCATGTGTGTGTGTGCCTCTCTCTCTCACACACACACACACACATACACACTCTGGTTCACAGCCTAAATTGAATTTAAAAGTTGTATTGAAACAAAATTGAAAAATAATTTTCATGCCCAGCTAGGAGATAAATGCCAGGAGTTGGATTTGTATTTTAAGTAAATTAGGCGTTGCCCAAGTCTGCCTACGTCTTTAAGAGGAGCTTAAAGAACGCGTCCAGATCGCATTTTAAGTGTCTATAAATATTTATTTACAAAAAAAAAGAGTTTTCGGAGATGGAGTGGTTTTTACCCCATTGTTGGCGGTTGCGGTTAACCAGACTCTGGACTGCACCAGCTGGCCCCAGACTCAGACTCCGACTCAGACTCAACGCCAACCAGTTGGGCATAAGTGGAAATTTATGGTTTGGTCCTTGAGCAGGATATGCAATTGAGCATTCCAGACAGACGGGACTCGAAGCGCATGTCCATTTATATTCAAAAGGACATTGGAGCAGCAATTGATAAAGCGAGCAATAAAAAGGAAAAAAACAGTGTTCCACAAATGTTGTAAATGCAAAAGGGATACAATTGTCTGCGTCTGACGTTGTCTGCGCAGTGAATTTGTCTGTATATGTGGAGATCTCTATCAGTGTGTGTGTGTGTGTGTGTTTTTGGCTAATGTGATAAATCAATTTTATGCGAAAATCTCAGTGCATAAATTCGGTTAACTAACGCATTTGTCAAGAACACTCAAGCGACTTAAGTGGGCAATAAATTGACAAAAGCTGAGACAAATTTGGCAGCGCTTAGCTAACTTGTAAATTGCTTACTTATGATCATTGCTTTGGGCCAGGCCGACACTTGACGAATGCAACAATATCAAAATCAAAGGCTGTGCGAAAATATTTGGATTCTAATGGAACTCATAGTCGGTACCACCAACGAAAAAATGCCATTGTATTTAATCGTTATACTGTAACTGTAGCTTTCAACATTTTCCAATAAACGACCGGCTTGCTACAATTTCGGTTAGTTGTGTAACAAAGCGCATTGGGAAATCAAATCCAATAATAGCTGCGGCTGCAACTCCTGCTCCGACCCCATAGCAAAGCCCCCGGACCGGTGTGCTCTGTGTGTGTGTGTGTGATATTTGATTGTCATTGCCCACGGCTAAAGTCTCCGCAATCAAAAACCACAAAATGTCAGGGTACCTTTATTCTTTAGCAGCAGCAGCAGCAGCAGCAGGCAGAGGATGCAGCAACTCCACCAACCCAAAAAACAGTGGCTGACATTTGATTTTTCTTTTCTGCAGTTGCAGCGCTGCTGTGGCTAATGCCCCAATAGCTGACAGGCTTTATTTCTGTTTGCGTTGCGATGGTTGTTGACCAATTTGTAGACCATCATCAAGTGTGAAATTTCCAATTTCCGTCAATGGCGACCGATAGGGAGGAATCGATTCTCCTCTCTGCCCATTCACAATAACAATCGAGGGCTGTATTATCCACACCCACATCCCCCACCATCGAAATGCAAATGGAACGTTTCGTTTGCAATGGAGTTGTCCATGTTTGTGTAATACAAACTGAGTATTCTGCAAAACGATCTGTTTGTAAGGCTAAAAAAGTGAATGAATAACAGACTTTCTGTATGTCATCATTTTAAATGGTGTTATAATTTATAGCTAACCTCTTTACGCAACTTTCCCGTTAATGGGTTTTAAATGACGCTGGAATATGTATATACATATATATAAAAATAATTGTAAAAAACTTCAAAAACTACTCATCCACTGCGAGGTTGCCACCATTGCAGTAATTACTCTCACCATCAATTCAATTTGAAGCATCTCGCTGGAGCACCTCAGTTCCACGCATTTCAACTTCAAAGCGGCAAAGTTTAATTGAATTTAATTAAAAGCCGACAAATTGATTTGGCCAAAAGTTTAGAGCCTTCTCTCCGCAAGAGATCATTAGCCAAAGGTCAAAGTCACTCTCGAAACATACAACGCCGCAGTTTAAAGCGATTTGTTTCCCCACCTACCTCTCTCTCTTCATCCCTTCCCTCCATCCCTTGAACACAGAACGCTGCTCCTCAATTAATGGCGCTCAAGCGAAAGTTTAATTGAAGTATTCTCTGAGAAATATTCGGTATCCCATCGACCTGGCCTACGCGAACCATAATTACACCTGTCCAAAGTTGCTATCCTAAGTATTTCTATTTCTCAAACACCGCTAATGTTCGTGTTGTTGTTGAGTTTTCTTTAATTTCACGACTGATAAAACACAAAGATTGAGTTCAGCTCGGAATTAAATATTTAAGTTTGCCTTTAAGAGGTTTGTTTGCATTTCCAGGAATTTGGCTGGCTGTGTATTGTAATTCAGTCAATATGTATATATAAATACATATATTTATATACAGACATGTACTTATAGCACATTATCAGTTGCTGATTATATTGTGTGCGGTATTTTTTAAAGCCGCAAAAAGGGCCATTCAATGGAAATAAAATAAAATGAATAGCGTTCGAGCTCTTTTTCCCCTTGCAGACATTGAACTAAAATAAAAACCATAAATGGCAAACCTTCCCCCCCCCCCTCGAGCGTACCAAGGCAATCAAGCAGAAAGGCTACTGCTTTATTTTCAATGTCTATGCGACTGTGTATATACATATATATTCTTATATATATGTGTGTGTGTTTGTCTGTGCACTACAGCAAAATGGCTGCCGGTTAAATTGGCAACACTTTATCAAAAAATATAAAAAGCACTAAAAGTCGAAACGCATGGCAAATGGTTAACAAGCAAACAGAATAAAAAAAATACATACATACATATGTAAAAAAAATAAAATAAAAAGGATACCGTTAGCAGTCAGGACGTAGACGAGCACATGACCGGGGCTTGCATATAGATTGGCAATAAGGCCAAGTTGAATCATCATAAAGCAGCATCGAAAAAAGCCAAACACAGACAGACAGGCCACATGGAAAATATGCAAATGTCGCAGGACCTCGCATAAATCGTATGATTTTCCATTTATGAAATACCACAAAATTTGACGAGACAGATGCAAAACGAAGTAAAGCTCAAATTTGGTGTCAAGTTCGAAATCATTTTTAAGCACAATTTATGCACTTAAGCAGTAAACTAAAGTCCACTTTACAACTTCACTTAAATGTGCAAACTACAACAGAGTGGAGCAGCAGCAAAATGTGAAGAAAAAATTAGGTTTTTTAAACTCATATAATTAAATTAAAAATTATCAAACTTACGGCTGTCAGAAGTTTTAACCCGTTCCCAAAAGCATGGTTTTTTACCATGAATATCGATTCACAATCGCTTTTCCAACTGAAAATGTAGTATTTTTTCTAGAGGTAAAACCATGATTAAGTTGTTTTTTTTTTTATTACGGAATTCCATCAGTGTAAATAATAAACTCGAAATTTTTTATTGATTCTTGGATTTTGCTGCGTTTCATTATTATTGCATTTACTTCATTTTTGAGTGCACACAATGTATAGTGAATTATACAATTTATGTGTTATTTATGGTTGAAAAGAAAATATTTTTATATTTAAATATAAACATGAACAGGTTTGTATTTCAAAGTAATATGCAGAGTATAGGGATTCCATATATTAATATAACTAAACTCCAACAGATGTCGTATTGACCTACAACAAATCTGTTCAATCAACTGTCAATTAACCAGCAATTGAAAACGCGTTCGTCCAGCACCAAACAACACTCTCAAGCACACAGAAGGACATATGGAAGGACATGCAAGTATCCTTCATAAATTATTCAATTGACACAAAAACAAATCGCTGCACATATCAGATTGGTTCGTTAAACAAACGCCCATCGAATCGATGTGATCCGATCCGATCCGCTGGACGTGCTAATGTAATTTTAATCAGGGCCCGGCGCCACTCGCCCTAAAAAGCATAATTTCAATAAAACGAAAATAAAGTAGTGAGCATGCGGCATGCGGCATGCGGCAAGCGACATGATGTGGCATACGCCGTGTGATTAGGCACCTGAACTGCGGCTGATGTTGTCAGTTGACTGAAAGTAATTAGCTTGAAATAACAAATTATTAACGAGCTAACATTATTCTGTGGTTGTAGCTGCAACACATACACAACATACACATTAAAATTAGCTGATGCAATTTGTGGCAGCTCGTTATGGGTCTCTCTCTCTCTCTCTCTTTCTGTTTCTCTCTATCTCTCTCTCACTCTGTGGCAACCAATTAAGATGGGATTATGTGAACCAATGTTGTAAAGTGCATGAATTGCAATTAACTTTTATATGCGCCACGCTGCACACCGGAGTACCGACTCCGACTGGCAACGAATGTTGCAAGCTGAAAAGCGAAATAGAATCACAAAAGATGCCAAATCTCCCGACAATGGCCAAGTAGAATGTAAATTATTCAAAAGGTAGCTAAAAATACGACTATTACGCGATGGATGTCATTTACATTGCGGTTTCCTCAGACTCTGTCGTACTCGTCCTCATCGTCCTCGTCGTCCTCATCGTCCTCGTCGTTGTCGTCCTCGTCCTTGCCAGACAGCACCAAAATGCCAGCAGAATAGAAATGGAATTGTTTGTCGGATGAAACAAAAATGAAGCAGTCAAGTTGCGGGCTTGAAAAGTGCCTAGCAAATGCATTAAATTCAGTTTTCGTGCAACTGAGACAACAGTTGAGTAAATTATGGCCACGAGCAGCAGCAACCATCCAGCGAGACAGCCAAACAAGGACAGGAGGATGGCAGAGGCTGCTTCTGTTGAAATTTTTATGAAGATAGCAGCAGCAGCAGCAGCAGCAGCGTACAAAATTTGAATTTTGAAGTCCAAAATAGTTAAGGGGCACAACTTTAAGTGCCACAAACTGCAGCCCAGCAATGTTAACTAACACTTAAGAGGCAACTTAGTTCCAGTTCACCATAACGAGCACTGCTATCTATAATATCTATAAGAAGCTGGCTACTCTTTGCGGTTGCACTGGGCGTATGCGTAATGCAACTTATGGCTAAGTGGGAGCAGTAGCAGTAGCAGCAGTAGTAAGCAGGCTGCAACGTCAGCTGAAAAATGTTGCATACATTTAACATAAATAATGGCCAGCATATTTTAGCGACAAGCCATGTCGCTCTGCAACTTGAGAAGAATATGCCAGCCAGCCAGCCAGCCAGTCAGCCAGCCAACCAGCCAGTTACCAAAACAGGCTGACAGGCGTGCAGGTTGCCAAGCAGACCTGGTAACCAGACACTCACCCGAAGCTGGAAAGCTGGAAGCCTGCAAAAGCCGTGCTCAATTTTTAATGATTGCCAAGACGGTGGCGAACCTTCCTCTGGCAAATGGCATGCAATAAAAAGCACATTTAATGCTTTAATTCCGCAGCAGTGCCGTCAAACATTAAGCCATCAAATTGATAAAAAATAAAACAGATTTAATGCCCTCAATAATTGCCAAAATGCCTCTGCAAATATTGTAATTAATTACTCTTATACAATTTTAATTGATCAACAAAAATACATAAAAATAAATACTCCTCAAAAAAAAACAAAAACCCCCAAATGTATTTATTTTGTTGTCCAAAATCAACTGAGCTCGTTGCTCGTTGCACGTTGCCAACACTCGGCTCATGTTGCAAGTTTCGGCAATTGTTGCCTCGGATTTCGTTCAGTTTGCGAGAGTTTCGTATAAGAGTTAAATGCGCTCTTTGAACTTTGCGCCTGCGCACACAATTTGTAACAGAGAATTGGAAATCCATCTCAAATCAAAGCAAATAAAATAAAGTAAACAAAATATAATGCAACAAATTGTAGTTTACTACACTCGAAGAAAATAACAACTATAAAATATAAACTATCATAATATGCCTATAAGCCAAGCCATTACCTTAACCAGCAATTTTAATGTGCCCATTTAATATGCGGCTAAGCAGATTAAACCACACTTTGCTGTTCTGTGACTTATTCTGTTCCTCAAGGTTGTTGTTGCTACATAAGAAATATACAAGTTTTTGTTTGCATCACAAGTTGGAGACAAGCCGAGCATTTCCTTTGTGCCACATCTCCAAGGAGAGTCAGCAGGAAGTGCGCACTTATACTAAAATTTGTTTTGTCTTACATCATCAGAATCTTGTTTGCTTTGTGGCCAGATTGAAAAAGCCGAAAATAAGTACTTTGAGCACCATGACAAGGCTGAGCTGTAACTTTAATGGATATTTCTTGTGTACTCGCTATGATATTCTATCATATCATATCGCCAAGAAAACACATCATAAAGTGAAGAGTCCTTTATGTGTTATGGGTATCTCCAACATATGCTCATCATCTTTGGATCATCCCTTGTGTCAGTTTGTCTGTCTGTCTGTCTGTTTGTGTTTTCCCTTTTTTATATTTATTGCATCATTCGTTGCTGTAAATTCGCATATTAAGTGGATTGATATATTAATATTTAAACGGCGATTTGTGGCTGCCGTAAGAAGCCCTCAGCTTTCAGCTCTGAGGGGACTAGCAAGTAAAACGACTCAAGGACCGCTGGGTAGCTGTAACACTGTAACTGCACTTAACCTTTGACCCTTTGCTGAATATTTATGTGAGCTGGACTCCAGATAATGTTTAATCTGCATATAGGAAAATCGATTTCAGATACATTCCATCCCATATGCTTTCCTTTGACTCACTCGCCCAAACAATAATTACCTCTATAAAAGTTACCATCTTCTTCCAGACGTTTTCCCCTCCACTCTTCACTCCTCCCATCTGGTCACAACATTAAAACGCGGCTCGCATTGTGGCCCATGTTAACTTTTTGTGGGCGTGTTTGGGCTCATAAATAAAACATAAAGGCGCCGGCGCGTAGAATTCCTTTTTTATGATGTCGGCAAGCAGTTGCAAGCTCCGCAACTTTCCTCTTTCCTCTCGCTCGGACGGGCGTGCAGCATATTTTGAAAAATGTTTATAAAATAACACGGAAAACGTACAAGTCATAAATAATGCGTTCGAGCACTTCGTGATGCGGAGAGTCAGTGGAGGGAATGGAAGCCAACTGGAGTGTCGCAGTAATATAAAATTACCACGCGTTTGATATGCAAATATCGAAAAATAAGTTGAGACTGATCCCAACTGGCAATTATAAGTAGCTGCCACAATTGTGCGTATGCGATATTTCTAAGAAATAGGCAAAGTAGAACTTAGATTGGACACGTACTTATAGGTTGTGTGGAGTAATGATTTAACTCTTCTACAAATATCTGGGGTCATTCAAATTGAGTTTGTGGAGGAAATAAATTGCAACTGACATTTAAACAACTATTGACAATTAATTACGCATCTGACACACAAATAATTAGTACCTTCCCCGTACTCTATCACTCTCTCTCACTCTCTCTCTCTCTCTCTCTCTCTCTCTCTCTCTCTCTCTGAAGCTGTTGAAAATTACCGAAGCCACAAGCAAAACTCAAACCGAGAGCAACCCACACAAGGTGACCAAAAAGGTCTTCATCATCAAACTCCCTCATTGTCGCTAGGCTGCAGTTGATTATGCAAACTCCCACACACACCAACCCACACACACACTCACCTGCATGTGTGTTGTGCACTCGACTCCTATTCCAATTGGCAAACTACTGCAAACACTATCGATTAACATTTAATTGAACCTGAGGCAGTCAACATTTCTCTCTCTCCTTTAGGATTCCTAATCGAAATTATTGTTTGAGTCTCTTCAGGCTAAACTTGGACCTGTAACTCGACCTACATCATCTGCAAATTCGCAATATTTGTTTGGTTCTTCAATCTTGCTTTTAGCAACAGCACACAACACCTACTCTGCTCAATATTAAACTGGTGCATTTATTGGAATACACCGAACACAGATGCAGGCTCCTCATGACTAGAAAATACTTACATCATATTTGAATTTTCTCCTCCCACTCAAGCCTTCTTGGAGAACCATTCACAAAATTAAGAAAACCACTCAACTTTTTGAGCAGCCAAAGGGCTCGAATATTTTCCGCTTTTGGAGTTTTGTTTTTAACCCTTTGAGGATATTCAGTTTATAACAAACATGAAACCTTTTCCGGTTTCAACTCGGCAATAAAACCCAAACAATTTAGCGGAAAGTTCGAGGGCGTGTCACAGTTTTGCGGTTGCTCAAAGCGTTTCCCAAGCATTTCGGTGTCAACAACAAAAATAACAAGAGGAGTCAAAACATTTCCGCTTTTCACACGTTTTCTTTTCCCTTTGCCGAGGAATGAACAAAAAATTCCGCAAATGTTGCGCCAAAATAACATTTGAATACCAAAAAAGGTTTTTGTGCCACGTCAGACAAACGAGGATGAGGATGATTCTAGGAACGAGGATGCAGATGTTGCTGGAGACGACTCTATTTGGAGTTATTTTGGGCATTTCTATAGTGACATTTCGATGACACTAGCTGGGGCTGTGTGAAGGAAGGGGGAAACTGTTTTGCAAACAACGGGAAATAAATCTTCATTGCAAGTGACTAAATGACAATTTTTTATTGTTTCATTCGTTTCATCGGCAAATAAAGCGAGCATCAGTTTGATTTTTCTAAATGATGCTGTTTACTCAACGTCAGTCAACAACCGAATCAGATTCAGAATCTGTATCAGAATCCGTATCACAATCCGAATCAGCGCTCCTCGTGTCCACAATGATCGAATTGGAACCCCCTTTGGATATCGCGTTACACAACATTAATATTTGATTTTGCTGTTTGCTTTTAATTTACTCAAGAGCAAATTTATTTAGATTTTCCCCATATGAAGCAGACGACAGCCCAAGTAAATGTCTCCCACATCCCTCCATCACTTGCATCCATTGCACTCCTGGAAATCGATACTTCGATATTTCTGATACACACTGAGTGATTGGTTCTGTTTAAAGCAGAGTTGGCGATGTGGAAACAAAAGAGTTCTGTTCCCACTTCTTTGTCTGTGTCCATTCAGCATCAAATTGTTTCGCAATCCACTTTTCAATAGAAATATTTAGAATATTAAAGTATTTTCCTTAAGGGATGTTTTCTAAATGCAGGCTTTAATTAATACGTTTGAATATGTAGATTTACAGTTAAAATCTTTAAATGCTACAATGTTTTTGAATTTATAAACTCCAGACAGCTGCACTTATACATAAATGAAATATTTTCTGACAGTTTGCTGGCGTAAATGAGTCCAAATCAAAGAGGATTTAACCTGACTTCCCTTGACCCACATTACCAACAGTTTCCACTCTCAAATTTGTTTGCCAAAATATATTTCAAAATAGTTAAATTCCTATTTTTCATCATCCACCTCCTCATCTGAGGAGCAGGGCTTAAGCGCTCACATGAGCACAGACAGACTTGGAATGTGCCAGCTGTTAATATTTTGACAATGACGCACACGTCCTGGACAAAGGACAGACTCTCATAGACACACAGACAGACAAACAGCCTGCCTAATGCCAACCAGTTGGACGGACAGTTGGCAAGATGAATGTCGACAGTTGGATGAAAATCCGAATTTCATATTCGGGACGACCTCTCGAGTCGAGTCTCAACACAATGTTTAACCCTCTAGTAGTCGTAGTTGTTGTTGTTGTTGCAGCTTTGTTATTGTCTAAGTTGTTGTTTTTCTGGCACCTTCATTAGTTATTCAAAAATTTTTGAGATCGAGGTTGGAGCACAACTGGAGCTATGACAGAAGTGCTCGGGCTGTCTTAAGCCCAGTGGCAAACCCAAATGTGAATTATTTCGAGAGGAGGTGGGATTTTGATGACTGATGAGAAGAAAGATTCATACGTGTGTTTAAGTAGCGAATGACCTTCAAGTAGAATTGTTGATTTAATTTTGTATAATTCAAGCAGAGTGCTCAAAATGTATTTTAATTACAGGATAATTGTGTTTAAATGTTAAGGCTGTGGAGAAATCTACCAACGTCCGAAGACTAATCCTGCTTATCATTGTTAGGTAATCAACAATCAAAGGGATTCCAATCGATCCGTTCTTATATTATCTGACCCTTTAGCTGACATTGACTTCACCTGTAATTCCTGTAGTTAATTAAATTGACACGGGTAATCCCCCAAAAAATGCGTAAGTGCCCTAATGAGTGAATAATTGTGAAACAATGTGAATAACAGCATTTTAAACGCATCAATTTCAATTGGAAATGTCATCGACAACAATTGCTGTTGGATGCGTTTCGTTGTTTTTGTCATTTTCGCTGAGGGTGTTAATGAGTTGTTAACTTGTCCCAAAGAGAACAAAGTGGGCGACAGGAACAGACAATACAGAGTCTGCTGACTACCCAATGAGCAATGAATGTCAATTGCAGAGCAGACGACAAATCTTCTGTTCCTATGGATTTCCATTGCGAATTCAACTCAGATAATGAGCCCAAATATGGGGAGAAGACAATCCGAACCGAAGGGGTTCAACTTCATTTCAATACAAAAGACCGATTCGTCTGTCCGTCTCCTCTTTTGAGGTGGATATGCAAACAATTGCAGCATTATGGCCACGATTCAGACAGCAGTTAGGAATGTCTGCCCCATGCTCCATGCCCCATGCCGTGGCCTCTCGACAGCCATCGAGTGGTCGAGTGGCATCATAAATCGGCGCTGGCTAATGCCAAAGTGCGCACTTCTGTTCCCGGACTGTCGTCTGGCCACAAATGGCTTCTGTTTTTGGCATTCATTGGCCACCCTTCAATATTGATGATGTCCTCATTACATACTACTCCTAGTCATCCTCGTACGCATATTCAGTGGCAAAATTTTGATCCATGTAAACTGAAAAGCATGTTAATTATTTCATAAAGTTAAGCTACACATTAAATAACTGCACACAGACTATGATTTATGTCGATATTTGTATGACTTTGATTGATTTTGGCAAAAGCACAATTCTGTAAAGAACTTTAATCAAATGTCAAATTGATTGAAATTAACATATTTTGGTAGGAGTCAAGCGAGGACATTCAATTTCACTGGTATTCATTGGAATTGAAAACATTTCAAGTTGAATACCTATGGATTTGTAGAATATTTAGACGCACACAAAAGCGATGGAAGTTTGAGGACTTAAACAACTAACTTCTATGGTTTTGGGTTACTGATTTGCAGAGAAATCTCCATTTGAGAATTAATCTCCATCGGCAGAAAGTGAACAATTTCTAGTTTCGACCAGTTGAAGGCGGCAGACAAATTGACGTGTTACCTTCCAAAAGTCACTCAACTTGGTGTCCTTGTCCACTTCCAGGACTGGTCCGCTCTTGACAGACGGTTGTGGTCGCCACCTGCAAACTGTTCGCGGATTTCAAATTTCCACTTTCCACTATTCCTCAACAGTCTCAATCATCGCTGGCTTAGTTTGAACTTCGCGTGTCCTTTTGCGGTTTCGGTTGTGATTCTTTTGATAGCTCGCCCACCTGCCAGTGCCCCCACACCTTCTGATCCACCTCAGCATATTTGGGTGCATGAAAAATTATAGTGTCGGGAGCGATAAATTTTAGTCGCTTATAAAATCGAATTTGTTGCTTAGTGTTTAATCATTGGCTGTGGAATGAGTCGACTTTCCATACTGTTCAGTTATTAATGCCTCTCTGTTAATTTGAATTTAATTAATCATGAAAAATATTGCAGGTATCGTATGAGTCTGGGCAGGTAACTGAGGCAAGGGACATATCTTGTGGGTAAGGTGACTGTCTGTCCCGCTGACAGTTTAACTGAATTTAAATCCTGGTTGCAATAATTTCAATGTTTGGCTGACTGAGATGTTAAACAGAGAGACTTATGGCCACTTCAGTTAGGGCTTCAACGTCCTATGTTTTTATCCCTAAAATATTTAGATAGTCCTCCTTAACCGTCGTGCACATAAAAATGCCTGGCAAATGTGGAAAGTGCAGGCTGCAATATTCTCAGACATAAAAATGCATAGTTAACTATTTTGTTACGCATAATTTAAAGTCAACAATGAAGCCATAGAATTTCGAGTGTATAGTAGCTGATTGTTAGTTTTTGTTGCAGCTTGGGGTAATTCCATGAGACCTTTTGTTTATTTTTACACACACATGTTTTTTCTCCAGTTACATGTGTGAGGACACAGAGTTCTTTTTGGATTTGTGGCTACAGTTTCTGCTGCAGTGATTTATTATCTGGCCATAACTAAAAACAGTTTTTAAAAAAATAGTTTCGTAAAATTTATCTGACAACAGTAAAATGCAATGAAAAGAAAAGACAATAAACACTGACTAACTAAAATCTTGCATTTTCAAATTGTTTTATTTATTAAATTTAAAGAAACAAAATGAACTGAAATGCAAATTATATAATTTCGTATAATTTATTGACATTAAAAACGCATTTGTCTTCTGCATGTCTGAAATATGTCAAAGTTTCTGCCGGCTCAAATACATATGTACATATATATTCACAATGAAATAAATCTAAATTTGGACAAAAGGTTCGACGCACATGTGAAATCAGCGCGGAAAAGATTTATCGCTGGCCAAGTCACATTGTGGAGCTGCTGCCCCCAAACCAAAAACCATCGGGGGTGAGATAAAACAAACAGTGTGGCTTATGCGTGATATGGTGAGATGTATGTATTGGATATATAAGTTATATATATACTATATATGAGTGTACATAGGACCATGTGCAACGATTTTAAAGCTGTGTATTGCTGTGGCTTCCCAGACGCTGCTGCGTATGCGCAATATTAATTAATATGCCAACTGTCGGATTCTTTTTCTTCTGCTGCTGCTGATGTTTTTTATGGCTTGCAATTCTGTTGAATTATTGTTTACCTTTTGCGTTTCGCACTCACGATGTCATTTCATCTCCAACTCCACCTTGCAACGTTGGCAATTCATTTACAAAATGAATGTAGCTGCACCTGGCAAGCAATTGACGGCTTACACTTCTCTCTGACGTGTATATGTAAATGATGCTGCTTTTTGTTGCTTATTGATGTACACATTATGTATGTATATATATATAGATGACTGAAAACTTTCACAGCACTCCACAAAAGCTACATTCATTCGCTTATGCAGCTCACAAAAGGCTTTAAGTTTTAAGTCTTATCCAATTTTCAACCGTAATTAAACTTGATCCGGTTACAAAATACTGTTGGCTACTTTCTTAATGTTAATGATTTACTCGGTTAGCTGGCTCCCAATGCGAGCTGAACATAAATCAAATTGAGGTTATGTGCAAGGCAACCAGTTTAATTACCAGTTAAAACAATGTGTTCCTTTACAGAATCCCAATCAACTAGCCGAACATTGTGGCAACATGCACTTGGCCGTAATACAAGCGAATGTTGTTTCAGCAACAAAACAACTCTTATTTCAGCATTGAATTGTTATTTATGCCTTTGTGTAAGCTGAAAAAAGGCATTTCAATTAACTTTTTGTTTATACAAATTCTGGTTCAATCTAGTTTAAACATCTACAACATGGAATAAACTAAATGCTACCAGCAGATACTCTCTACCTAAATTTAAAGGGGACTAAATCTGTTGTAATTTGCATTTAAGTATCTCTTCCTTTTTTTTACTCATTTCATAAAACAGCGTATTCAAATACTGACTCATATATCAAAGCTTTCAGCTTGTTAATATTTTGTTTAACAACTTGGAGACTTTGAAATATGCCACACGCATTACGTAATTTGTCACTAACACTTTTGACTTTCAGTTTGAAAACTGTAAATACAGCATGTCGAAACTTTCAAGAAGCCAGCCAGCTTAGCCTCAAGTTCAGACACAGACGTGCAACGCACACTTCATATGTTACTTCCACACACACACACACACTGTGTATGCTGTGTGTGTGCACACACATAACTCATCATACGCATGCAAAGTCATTACTCAAGCAAAAAGTCGTTAGGAGTGAAAGAAATCAATTCAGCAGTTAAGGTTAAGTGAAAAAGTTTTGCCATTAAAACTGGCAAGGTGAGTGTTAGTAAGATGGTGTGAGGATGGGATGGTTGTCTAATGGTTGTCAGCAGGAGTAAGTGAGAAATACCCTTTAGGTCAATAAACTGCTCGAACAAGTAACGGAAATTTCTTCTGTGGCATATAAATCAATTGTGTTGTGTGCTTAAAGGGAAAGGCTTAAGCAAATGTCAGAAAATATGGTAAAGATTCAAATTTCTTATTTAATACAGTAAAATTTCTGTGCCATTTTCTCTTTTCTTTGGCAAGCCTTTGAGCCGACTCGATTGTAAATGTGGTTGACATGGCAAGCCAGACTCGAGCTGCTTTCCACATTTCTGAATTTTTGAGCAAACTTTTGGTTGGAAAAGTGGAAATGCAAGCGACATGCAGAGCAAACATTGAACATCGCAGGTCATTGAAACTGCTCGGATATTTTACAAGAATATATTTAAAATTTAACCTCATTTCATAAATTTTATTTGTGGCAGGCATTTTGCATGCCAAAGTTAATTAAAAGAAAATTTCAATTTTCAACATACCACATTAGTTCTATTGCACAAAGATGGATTTTCTTTTAATTATAGATGTGAAAATACAAACTAAATGGATGGTCTAGTGGCATAAAATAATTAAATTAAAAATTAAATTTCTTACCAAAGAAAACTTATGACATAAAATATTTTCTTAGTTAATAAATTTAGTTTGGTGTAAATAAGTTTAAGTTTTCCCTTTATGTGAGAAGTGTATATTTAATATTCATATCTCAACAAGATGCATTTCATTTATTTTTGCATTAATATTATTAAATTTTAAGTCCTTTAAGTCATTGATTTACTTTATTTTATATATTTAAGTTTAATTTCAGAATTTATTATGTTTACTTGTTTTCTCTCGTCCATTAATAATGATTAACAATGCACTCAAATGGAGTCCAATAAAAAACTCGAGAACAACACGATTTATAGATTCTCTGCACTCAGAATATATATTTGTATATGTAAGTATCGAAAAAGTGTGAATGCAAACTTCAAGAGCGTTGGTTCAAGCTTTTAAATCGATTGCATTCATTGATTTTATGTTAAATACCAGGGTAAACATTATTGCTGGGCAAAGTAAACGCAATCTGTTGTTGCAGTTAGGAAAGCAAGTGAAATGCGAGGAACATTGTTTAAAGCGCAGGAAAGCACAACAGAGCTGGCTACTATCTGGAAAAGCAGCGGTAAATCCCTGCACTTGCCAGCTACAGCGGAAGCCGCCAGGCTGCATCAACAAGGGGCAAGTCATCAATAACAGAGCCAACAACCGGTGGCAGGAACTTTAAACAGAGCACAAACAACGCTCTCCCGTCCAGCCTGTAAGTCTAGGCAGACAGGCAGCCAGGCAGTCAGGCAGTCAGTCCTTCCCACTTACTTATCAGATTAAGATAGAAACACATGATCTGGCCAGGCAGGGAGCTGCCGCCCCATCCGACAGCTTCTAATTTTGTGGTTTGGAGCCCAGAAACTGGTGGCAAGCAGCACATCCGCCGCTTGCCGCGTTGTTTACGGGACGCGAGCGAGCGAGCGGGCGCGCATCAACTAAATGGCTTTGCGGTTGGGGTTGCTGCCCCTCAAGTGATGCGTTCTGTGGCTGCCTAATGAACGGCGACATTAAATAAAATGTCGGTCAATTGACGTTTGTGGCTTATCAGCGACAGACAAAACGCCGCATTTGCGAGAAGTGGCAGCTGATATTTGATGCGTGCGGTAATTGATTTTTTAAATTGTGGCAACTGAGGTTTTTCCTGATTTCTTCTATTGATTTGCTGGCAAACTCTAACAGTGTGGCAGCATCAATAGTTTAGCAGCCGATGCAACAAAACAGTGCAAGCCTAATGTGGCTTTAGTTCGTATTACATTTTATTCATTTCTTAAAGAAAACCACATTTAAATTGACACGTGAATAGATATAAAAATAAGATGTAAGTGAGAGGGGAAGATAGAAATATAATTCAATGCGACGAGCACATTAAATATTAACACTTTAATCTAGTCGATGGCAGAATATATATGTGTGTGAGAGAGTGGTTAAGCGATTCAATAAAAGCAGGAACTGCGATATATATAATCTATACTGACAGACTTTTGTGCTGCAGCCAACACACCTCCATCGCACCGGTCTCCATCACAGTGCCATCGTGAGCCGCATGTTAAACAGTTTTGCAGTGCGCACAAAACTTGGCAATTGAAAAGTGAAGCAAGCCAGGACATAAACCTTGCCGGCAACATCGAGACGGAGAGCCATGGAGAGCCATGCCCGCATAGCACGCAAGGCAGTCGACCATAAATTCGCTTGCCAAGCGAAATACACACACACCACGACACACACAGAATAATTATACGGCTAAAAGGTGTAAGGGCCAGCCCGTGGACGCGACTAAAATCAACATGGAACGCCTTGAAATTTTGCTCAATATGAGTCACTAATATTCACGCCCACTCTAAGAGCACAGAAATAGGCGTGGTAAATACAAAACTCTGACCCAAGTCAAAAACCGAAAATGAAAAGGTGCAGCAAAATGTTGTGTGTACCACTTCCGGGGCACACAGTCTGAAATTATGCTACAAAATGTGGCTGCTTCGCCGAGCAAACAATCTACTACTAAATCACAATCAGAGGCAATGAGACAGCTCAGCAAGCGTTGCAATTTGACACGCCCACTGCAATTGCACCCAAAATAAATGGGGGAAAACCCGGCATAATTAAATACGGGTTGCACAGGAAATGGCTGCCTTAACGCTGACTCCCGTAGACAATTATGCGAATTTTTTTATTAAAGTTAACTCAAGTTAAGAAACTAAAACTATTTTGTTTTTCTTTATCTTTCAATTTACTCGATTATTATTTTATTTATTTTTAAAGATTTCTAACTGCAAATGAGTTTTAATTTACTCTTTAAATTTTAGTTGGTATCAGCATTTTCTTTTATTTAATTTAACAGAATTTTATTAGACTTTTTAATTTGCAGCAGGCTCTTTTTATTGATTATTGCTATTTTTAGCTTTAGTTAAAACATATTTTCTCAATTTTTCACAAAAGCAATGACGAAAAGTGTAAAAGTATGCTGCACGTATCTTGTTTATTAAATGTCAATGATTGTGATTCTATGCGGATTGTAAATATTTGTTTCATGGCTTGTAATTCCCAAGCTTAACTTACAATGTTTATCTTTCTGTAAATGACCCAAACCGATAAATATGCAATCTAAAGCGTTCAGAGTTGAAAAAGATTTTGTATTAAAGCATTTCAAGTGTTGTGTTTGCCAAAGTTATTCAACAAATTTTATAGATTGGTCACAATAAAATGTTCAATGGATTTGCGGTTGGCTGGCAAATAAAACAACACAACTTTTACATAGTTATTGGTAGATCACTGTAAGTGGTCCTTTTTGAAAACAAATACCAAATATGTATTTACCACCCCAGCCCGCATTTACATTCATATGCAAATACAGAAACACGCATACAAAACCCGTAACAGCTGCTCATAAATGTGATAATTTGTGTGTTGTTTTGTTGTCCTTCCCCCCCAAAGGTGTGTGTGTTCATCATTTTAGATATATACAGATGCCTAACTGGGATTTGCAATGAATTGAATTGATTTTGGTTGATTACGCAATCTACGTTGTCAGCTTATGATTGTTAAGCTCCTCGTTTTACATTAGCGTAATTGATGTCTATCGTATTATAATATTTGCAAATAGGCAAACATTATCAAAAAGTTAAAACAAAGAGTTTTATTAATTACATAACATATAAATCAATTATTGCGAAGCTCATGAAACTTAATACCTCCAATTATATTTGGAGTTTTATGAAATCTGATTAAAAATTGACAGGAAAATGGTTTGCAAAATAAATCAATTTAAATTGTTTACTAATATAATTCATTTTACAGATGTGAATGATAAAATGTTAGAGTTTTTAAACTGAATTAGATGAAAAGTTGTTTAACTAAATAAATCTACTTATCTATCTATGTAAAGTAACATTTGCATGCTTAAATTTAGTTCAGCTGGAGACTAATTAAAAATGCCTAGACTGTTTGGCCAAATCAAGTAAAGTGCTTTGTAAACTGTTTTAGCACTTCAGAAATTAGACGTCAAAGTTTTCCCCATCAATAATATGAGCAGGGGGCACCCACACTCAATTAAATGTGTGTGTGTTAAGTGAAACACAAATCAGGATTTCGTATAACCAAAGCCACAAGGGATAATTTACCACCAGAACCCCCTCTATCTAATATAAGGGCGCTACAAATCTTAACCGAATTTGATTTTGTTTGCTTAACTCGATGAGATGGCGATATTTTGAGCGTGTAAATATTTTGACTGCTAAACTGAATTTTGGAGAGGATGACGCAACGCGTATGTTGGGGGAGGGTATTTTGAGGTTGGTGGTATCAAAGGAAGCATCATATTACACATAAATTTCCCCTACCTTTCGAGTCGTTGCTGTTGTTGTTTCCGAAACGTCAATTGACATCGTCGACAACAAAAAAAAAACAACAACAACAGCAACAACAACAACGACAACAACAACGACAACAAAAAAATGCCACAAAAATGCGAGGCGGATGTGAGTTATGTGTAGGAAGCAGCCAAAACGAATCGTTTCCCAACAGCACTTTTGTTGCTCTGCGTATGTGTGGTGTGTGTGCGTGTGTGACAGGGTGTGGGATTGAAATGACAACAACAAATAACATAAATAAACACGATTAGAGTGAAATTGTTTGGCAATAATGTTAACTTAATGCGTTATATTTGTCGCACTTCAGCCCGATAAACACGCACTCAATTGTGCCCAGAGCAAATGGCAAGTGATTTGTAATACTTATTGGTTAGACACAAGTCTCGGAGCATGTTCAATTGTTTTTGCCCGGTTGGTTGCTTAACGCATGCCCTTTTTAATGAAGTGCCACTAGCTGCCTGCCTTGGCTCAACAAGTTGTTGAGTATCTGTGTATATCTAGCCACTTAATAGATAAACCCGCTAATGAGCTCACACAACCGCCCAACTTCTTGTGCGTTCTTGTGGCAAGGCACACACAAAACACACACACACACACACACACACACACACACACACACACACACACACACACACACACAGACACACACAAAACGCCTACAGGCCAGAAACGAGTCGGTTTTTATGAGGGTTAAGTTAAACTTAGTGCTCAATGTTGACTGGCAGCCAATTTAATTAGTTGTTTTTATGGGCCTGATTACGGAAGTTAAGCAGGAAATCTGTTCAGCAATGATTTGACATTTAGCAGTTGTCGCACTCCAGCTCCAGCTCCAGTTCCTGAAGTGTTCAAGTGCTCCTTGGCCGTTAGTGCTATGTTAGCACTTTGCTTTGTGCTCTTTACTCGGACTGGCAAAACTTTATAATTTCATCAAATTCACATTCAAAACTGCGTACATAATATTATTATTTTGAAAGCACTTGAACGAACTTTATCTAAGCATACAGACACTCAAAACAACTACCTACCTACCAAATCCCCCCCCCCCCTTCCAAACACTCTTCAAGCTTTTAAAATGTTGATGCTTTGGCCAACAACTTGTTTGAAACAGCAATTAAAATAAATTACATTTCCAAATTTTAATTGCGTCTAATTGCAGGTAAAAGCCAGCAAATAATTTCGCACACACAAAACTTTTCAATTGGGTGCAAACATGTATTGAGGGTGGTTAGACAATTGGTAGGAGGAGTTTGGCCAAATTAATGTTGGCAGTTGTCAATTTTGAGAGGAACACAAAAACTTTCACTCGAAAATGGACATGCACACAAAATCATAATACAAATATAAAATAAATGTACATTATTTCCAGCATTCAACTTTTATGAGTGACAACTTGTATGGGTTTTGTGCACTCAGTCCTGATTGACGGTTGCTACAATCATTATAAATGTGTGGAAAGTGCAGCTATCTGGGGAGCGCAATTGTGTTGCAACTATGATAAATAATATTGTTATGAGTGCAGCACGCATAATGGTAAAATTCAACAAGTTTGCGCATGCAAAGAACATTAAAAGCATATATTTAATTGGCATAAAACCCTACTGAAATTACTTAATTAAAAAAAATACTGTATTGTGTGAATATATATGTTGTAAAAGCCGTTAAAATGTACATATACATATATTTAAGCCAATGAACTTTAATAAATTGAAATTTTTATAACCGAAGTTATTCGCTTCCTTCTGTGTAGCTTCAGCCAATGTGTTTATTAAATAAATTTCCCACAAATTAAGCATACGTCTGTCGCTTATTTGCTTAAGCAAATTGAGTTTTCACGGTTTGACATGTTTGATGAATTTCAAATGATTCGCAGTGAGTCTCAACTGAGGGGTTCGAAGTTGCGAGTGTCTCTTGAGTCTAACATGTAAGCTGATACATACACGACATGAAATATTCAAATGGGGAAAACATTTTCTTACACGCTATTTTTGAGACACAGGAATCGACTTGCAATTGAAATGAAAAACGACTTATTTGTGCCAAGACTTTAAAAAAGCAAGAGTATTAAATTTAACTCAACCTGCCGTGTTGCCCTAATTAGTTTACTTTGAAATTGCCTGGTACTTATGTGACAGGTGACAAAATATGCCACGAAGTGTTGCCGTCTGCCTCAAGCTGCTGCTTGCAACGCCGTGCAGCGTAAAAATTCAAGTGCTCTGCGTGTGTCAGTTAAATGTTAAATGCATTTCAAAGCAACAGAAAACGGGAGGAATTCAATTAGAAAGGTGAAAAATGAATATTCCTTTTGCGGTATAAACTTTTAAGAAAATACCATTTTGAAGCATTTTCAAAATAAATGCTGCAAGCACCGAAAAAAAGTTCAACAAAGGTTGCATTTCGAAATTACTTCATGTTTCTGCAGCTGAGAGAGAGAAAGCGAAAAGAAAGCAAACAGCAACTCAATGTAAAGAAAAGGAATGATAATATCATTTCTTCACTATTATATCCCGAACGTTCGGATAGGAATCCTCCACAGAATAAACGATTCACAATCACCTGAGTAACTGGCAGCACATAAACCAAGCCATTGAATTGTCTTTACAAATACGAAATGATCCGCCAAATTGCCGTCCATTCGTTGGTTGGTTTACGTTTTTGAGAAATTTTCTAGCATTTGTATGCTCCGCCCGAGTGTGCCGTGTTTGCCCATTAAAAAGGAAAAACTCCGAGCACTGTTCAATCGAGAAAACAATGAACGCTGCAAACATTGAGTATCTCATGGATTGCTCATACGCCACGTGTGTGGCAGAGCTAAACACCAGCTACTGCGTTCTATTGCTACTGTTGCTACTGCCACTGTTGCAACTGCGGCACCATCGGATGAATTATAAATTGCAGTTAATATATTTTGCGGTTGGGATTACTTTGGAACACACAATTGTCGGTTGAGCAGCTCAACGTTTAGAGTTATGGAATATTTTCGATTGCGCTTTTAGTCACGTCTCCCCAATGCTCACGGCAAACTGCAAGAAAATAAAGTTGTACTCAATTGTAATATAGATATTTGTACACGTAAATGAGCTGAAATACTATCGATAGTAAATATACTCGAATTGCACTTATTAAAATAATTTAGATAAATATATACAAAGATTGATTTATCGATAAAAAAAATGACTATAGTCCGATTGGTTGTTCCTCTGCTTTCGATTATGTTTTTATCAATAATTTGCATTACAAAAATTTCATGGTCTGCTTTTTCTTTAGAGCTTTGGCAGCAAAATAAACTTTTACAAAAATTTTCTTAATGCTTTAACTTCAGAAAAATAATGCAGTCGAATAGCTGGCAAATGCAATAGCCAAGTTTATGGCTTGTTTGCTCTGGTCTAAAAACGTTAGCTGCTTTTGTTGGCTTTTAGTCCTGGAGATGCTACTGTTATCCTTTGGCCGCTTGCTCATCATGTTTTCCAGTGCTATGAGTTGCTCGGCACTAAAAACAAAACGCAAATATATGCAGCGGAAAAACACTTAAATTTACATAATTTCCGCTTCACGTCACGACTACTGACTCCCTCCCCTCCCACCCCACCATCCAACCACCCATCCAGCTTACAGCTTCATTTGGTGGAAAAGGCCGCCAGCGAAGTGTTGCCATGGCAACCTGGTGGGTTTGGATTGTTCGCTTTCATTGCTTTTAGCTTTTAAAGTGCTGCATGCGGCAGGTGCTAGTTTTGAAAAAAGAAAATAATTTCAATAGCTGCTGCCCTTTGGCCTGTATATTAACAGGTGACTAAAGACCGGCGGCAATTGTAGATGGGCAGCAGCTGTTGCAGTTGCTTGTTGCTATATTTGCTTAGTTTTATTTGCTGCCCAACGTTGCGTAAACGCGATGCGCCACTGGCTATAGCTAAAAATTGCGCCTCTTGCAAATATTTACAAATGTGTCAAGTGCAGCGAACTTTTCTATAAAAATAAAGAAGAAATAGAAAAAAATATCAACTTATTTCAGCAGCAGCAGCACGAGCAGTTAAGAGCTAAAAGGACATCGCCGCTAGAGTCAAGGCGACATTTGCATGCAAATGTTGCAACCTGCAAGTGGCAAGCAATGTTGAAACAACAAGCGACGACGTGCGTCCTGGCGGGGATGGCAAATTAACTTGTTTGGTAGCTAATGAGATAAGCATGAAAATGCTGGGCTTCTGCAGTGAGGAACACAGCAAAAAAAAAACGACAGAAATCAAAAGGGACGAGAGCTGGCAGGGTGTTGAGAGTCAATTAACCCGTATTTGTGCACCCAGGAAATTGAGTATGTTATTTTTTTCAAGCGTTTTTCACGCTTCTGGTTTTGAAAGGTTAAACTAGCTGATTAGCTTAATTATAAATCAGTGACTTAATATCATATCATTTAATTAAAAAAAAAGATGTGTTGTGATCAAAAAGACTCTCTTTAAATTAATACTTTGTTAAATAACACATATAATTCGAAAAGGACCTTCTAAAAATGTTATTCTTAGTTAACAGTGTGAACACAGATTCCTTTTGCACTTAAATAAGCCACATTGAGCATGCATGAAAACTTTCCATGACTTTTGACTCAATTTTCTGCATAGTTGTTCAGTTGGACAAAACTTTTATTACAATATATGTACAATCTGAAATAAATGCAGCTAACAAAAGTTTTGTTGCTCAACTGCATAAATGAATGTTTATGAAAACAGTTCAGTTGGATTTAATTCATATTTTTATACTATGATACCGGAGGTATAATTGTATATTGGATACGATTGTACATACATATGTTCCGACCCAAAATCTCGTTTTGAGCTTTAAATGTACGATTGATCTATAGGCCAAACTATGATTGAAACGCCCTCCCTTTTGAAAATGCGTCGAGTTTTGACGAAGTTATGGCATTTTGAAGGTTCGACCAATGCCCATATTTGGCATATGCCGATTTTCGGACTATAATTTTGACTTATGTTCCGACCCAAAATCACGTTTTCAACTTTAAGTGTACGATTGATCTAGAGGCCCAACTATGATTAGAACGCCCTCCCTTTTGAAAATGCGTTGAGTTTTGACGAAGTTATGGCATTTTGAAGGTTCGACCATGCCCATGTGCCGAATTTCGGACTATAATTTTGACTTGCCGATTTTCGGACTATAATTTTGACCTATGTTCCGACCCAAAATTACGTTTTCAACTTTAAATGTACGATTGATCTAGAAGTCAAACTATGTTTAAAACGCCCTTGCTTTTGAAAATCCGATGAGTTTTGACGAAGTTATGGCATTTTGAAGGTTCGACCTGTGCCCATATCCCGATATGCCGATTTTCCGACTATAATTTTGACTTATGTTCCGACCCAAAATCAAGTTTTCAACTTTAAATGTACGATTGATCTAGAGGCCAAACTATGATTAAAACGCCATTGCTTTTGAAAATGCGTTGAGTTTTGACGAAGTTATGGCATTTTGAAGGTACGACCAATGCCCATATTTGGCATATGCCGATTTTCCGACTATAATTTTGACTTATGTTCCGACCCAAAATTACGTTTTCAACTTTAAATGTACGATTGATCTAGAGGTCAAACTATGTTTAAAACGCCCTCCCTTTTGAAAATGCGTTGAGTTTTGACGAAGTTATGGCATTTTGAAGGTTCGACCAATGCTCATATTTGGCATAAGCCGATTTTCCGACTATAATTTTGACTTATGTTCCGACCCAGAATTACGTTTTCAACTTTAAATGTACGATTGATCTAGAGGTCAAACTATGTTTAAAACGCCCTCCCTTTTGAAAATGCGTTGAGTTTTGACGAAGTTATGGCATTTTGAAGGTTCGACCAATGCCCATATTTGGCATATGCCGATTTTCGGACTATAATTTTGACTTATGTTCCGACCCAAAATTACGTTTTCAACTTTAAATGTACGATTGATCTAGAGGTCAAACTATGTTTAAAATGCCCTCCCTTTTGAAAATGCGTTGAGTTTTGACGAAGTTATGGCATTTTGAAGGTTCGACCAATGCTCATATTTGGCATATGCCGATTTTCCGACTATAATTTTGACTTATGTTCCGACCCAGAATTACGTTTTCAACTTTAAATGTACGATTGATCTAGAGGTCAAACTATGTTTAAAACGCCCTCCCTTTTGAAAATGCGTTGAGTTTTGACGAAGTTATGGCATTTTGAAGGTTCGACCAATGCCCATATTTGGCATATGCCGATTTTCGGACTATAATTTTGACTTATGTTCCGACCCAAAATTACGTTTTTAACTTTAAATGTACGATTGATCTAGAGGTCAAACTATGTTTAAAATGCCCTCCCTTTTGAAAATGCGTTGAGTTTTGACGAAGTTATGGCATTTTGAAGGTTCGACCAATGCTCATATTTGGCATATGCCGATTTTCCGACTATAATTTTGACTTATGTTCCGACCCAGAATTACGTTTTCAACTTTAAATGTACGATTGATCTAGAGGTCAAACTATGTTTAAAACGCCCTCCCTTTTGAAAATGCGTTGAGTTTTGACGAAGTTATGGCATTTTGAAAGTTCGACCTATGAATACTTAGGAAAATTTTAATGCGCATATATTCCATAATTTGTAAGCTAGAGGAACCAATTTTTGAAAGTATGTGACTAATAACTCCTGTTTTTATATGGCAATCCGTAATTTTGAACGCATCTAAAAATGATTTCGATTGCATGTTGCCAGCACATAAGAAATAGTGTCCATTAATAACTAAGTGTAATCGTAATAACGATCATATCCTGACAGTTCGCAGATTAAATTATAAACCAACTTCCTCCAGTAATCTGTGCTAATTTAACTAAAATTTGATGACGTGTGCAGTTCTTAATTGCTCAAGTCATGCGACAAAAGTGTCCATATTTGAAGCGTCTCAGACCAGCTTTAAGTTCCATATAATGTTGCGTAAAATCTGCCACTTGGAAGCATTGTATTTTTTCTGATGTAACAAAGTGGCCTTACAACATTGCGTATGGGTAATCTTACACTCGTTCCCTTCGCACATAAACATGTAAACACATTTCGTTATTTTTCTTTCAACGTTGCCAGCTTCTTTTTTTATGACAAGCAAATGCATGCAAATCTCGAATTTTACAAACGATAAACGCCTTGAGGCAAGCTGCTGCTGCTATTGCTGATGCCGTCCTTGGGGTGATGAAGTAGGTTCAACACCAAACCCAGAATTCAACTGCCACATGGCATACAATTTATGCCACTTGCTATAGGCGACGATTGTTAGATGTGTGTGTGTGTGTGTAGCGTATGTGCACATACTCAATGCTCATTTTTCTTTTACTATTCTAGATCCGTTTTTTCCGAAGGCAGCAAGTAAGGTTTCGAAGACAATTTTCAACTTCAACTTAACCCGCTTTTCGGTGGTATTGTTATTTGCAGTTTTTTTAATTCTCGCTTAATTTATATAAATCCCCATAATTAACGAGTAAAAAAATCGTTGCTGGCCAGCTGTTTGCAAATATGTGTGAACTCATTTAGAACCTAATATCCCACTAATGCCCAAGCCGCAAGCAGCTGCAGCTCTTCGATTTAAGTCCTACCCGTCCTCAGCTCCACACGCCACACCCAGCTGAATTGGGGATACATAACGTTATTCAACACTAAGCGACACAAGCTGCCGCAGTGAAGCATCTGTTGTCCTTCAAGTAACTTGCTCTTGTTGTTGTTTTTCTGTTTTTCTTTTTTTTTTGTTGTTACTGTTGTTTGTTGTTGCTACTTGAAAAGGATAAGAAACATGGGCCCCCGGGGGTAGCCAAAGCAACAGCTGCATTTGAAATGAAAAGCATTTGTTTCTGACACAACTCGTCTTCGCCTGTTTGATACTAACACACAGATACATACATACGTATCTTGGCCATATACAAAGGCGCAGTCCATTGAGATAGCTTGCTCCACTGCGCTCCACTCATTATGTTGATTATCCCAAGCGGCCAGCGTGCTCAAGGATTCCTCAAAAACTACGAATAAAATATGAATTGAAATAAATGCGCTTACCGCCAGCTTGCTTCCTTGCTTCCTGCTCCTAGTTTCTTGTGCCATGCTCCTTGCATCCTTCAGTTCGTGTTCCCTCATCGTTGTTTCTTTTACTGTCAGAAATTTCATTAGAATCGTTATAAATTCTGTTGCAAAAAAAGAGAAAAACCACACCATTAACCCTTCATTGCGGTGGCTTAACCCATGTTGTATGCTACATTTTTTTTTGCTGTGACCTTACTGTCCACTAGAATTTATGGCTTTCTCTTTTGGGCACGTCTAATATAATTTCATATGGCTGGCATTTCCATTACCACTCGCTTGTTATGGGTGTGGGACGGTAGCGGGACAACCGGACAACCTTCGACTCGGGCAATTGATGAGCCAAAAAGCCAACGAGCATGAAATGAAGCCAACTGGGGGAGTTCCTTCTATCTGTGCTTAATGTGATAAATCAATTTTATGTGAAAATCACGGAGCATAAATTTATTTAACTAGCACATAAGTCATGTGGTCCTTACTACAAATGTTTTGTGAAAGAGACAAATAGTTGACTATTTAGCTGACTCCTTAAAGCCACAACAATTGAAATACGCATTTGGGTTAGTGCAACTGCTTTGTCGTCCCATCCATTCCTATCCTACATTTTTTGGCCAAGAATTGGAGCAGTGATATCTGAACGCATTGGGTCATGTGACACTCACGTTTTGCCCTTTATGACGGCACTACGGATCTGTCGGCTTCTGTGCACGCACACCAGGGAAATCAAAGGACACGGCGTCATTCAGATGACCAGGCTGAAATCGAAACTGTGCTGCGGGTTCAGCTTGCCAAGTGGAATGTGCCACAAAAGCGGCAAAGAAACATATCAGTTCCCTTGGCGTGGCACACACAGGTTGCCTAGTGCCTATCACACATGTTCTTGTTTGTCTGTGCATTCCTGCTACAATTTGTCAGCCATCATCAGGTGTGAAATTCAATTTCCCAAATGCTTGCAGCCGCCTACCAAACGGAGCTCTATATTCAAGAGGATTGCAGTTAACTGTCATTAAGGGCCTTCAATTTTAGCCAAAATATAGGAGAATTGAAGTGTTCTTTTGTGACTGTAAATTACATTTGATGTCCTTTTGTGCAGCTTATTTATAAATTAATTTATTTTAAATAAATAGAATTTAACAAAAATTACTTAATATTTTATTTATGTCTAACGAACCCAATCGTGTTTATTGCATTGATATATAATTCATAGAATTTACAATTTTGTTTTATTATTTTAAATTATAATTCAGAATTTAATAGTATGCAAAAAGTAACAATACTCTTTCATACAATTGAATGAATTTCTCCACATCGTTTTTAGTAACAAAATGTCCCCCAGTTATTTAAAATAACTCTTTATTTTTTTGCTAGGCTCGCCTCGCATTTGGCATGCGTTTAATTCGCATTAAAAATTCATTTAGATTTTTCACCTTTTATCTTTGTATGCACAATGAATAAAATTAGAATAATCCGCGACCAAGTGACTGTAAAGCGGGGAGTTGATAATTTTTTTATTTTATTTTATTTTTTTTGTTCTGCTCTACTCCCCTCTATCTGGGTTCAGGCTTCATTTGAATAACTGAATTGCTAAGTGAGCGCCGTGTGACGAATGGACTTGGGCAGCAACTCAGGTTCAGTTGGCATTTATCTGCTTGAGTTGGAATGTGCGCAGACTTTTAATTAAATTTAATTACAAATGCCAACACTGAGGTGGAGATCAAGTTGACTTTGATAAAGCCATTTGCAGCAATTTGCATATTTGATGCGCACTTCAGAGTTGCTCAATTTTCAAGTTTTTCAATTGATATGTCACCAACTTTTTGGCAACAGTAGAACTCATGTTATTCAAATCCCTAAGTAGTTGGCCCAATGGCAACCCTAATGCTTCAAGTCAGGTGCCAAGACGCAAGCGTCCTTGTAACTGAGTTGAGTCCACAAAAAAAAGAGCTTCTGCATTTTAATGTAGCATTTGTAAAATATTACTGCATACTCTGTGGCGCCGACACACATATACATATACAGACAGACAGACAGACACACGCAGAGACCTTTATAGCATGTGTCGCACTCAAGTCACGTTTGCCAACTGGCAAAAGCTTCAACAAATGTTAAGCTCAAGATTTATTGAGCTACTTAAGTTGCCGTTGATGATGTTCGTTGTTCGTTGTTCGTAGCTCGTTTTCCTTCCTTATTTTTCTACACCCTGTGCTCCTTGAAAGGGATTCCCACTCAGCTACTCAGTCGCCCACGCGTTGTGCATACGCTCTGATAATATCTTATGCGAATTAAAGTCATCGAGACGCCGCATAATCCCATCATAATTTCGTTAAAACAAATACAAATATCTTAAAGATCTAAATTTACAACAAATTTCATTTGTTTTAAATACATTTAAGAAGATCATTAGAAAAAGTTCTCATAAATTAAACATAAGCATATTTTTATGTTGCAAGTTTCAGCTTTGTTGTTTCTGCGGCAGGCATATTAAAAAATGTATTAAATAAAGCCAGCACACAAAACGTACAAGTCATAAATAATGTGTTCGAGACCAACAAATGTTGCGTGCTGAAAATGTAAAAGAAAATCTATAAACGAGCTAAAGGTTCAAGGTACAGCAGTTTTCCAAGCAGAGCTCAATATTATGTCCGAAGTGTGCGCTCAAAGCTCTTTGTAGAGGGTCATATAAATGTGTGTCTAACGCGTTTGATATGCAAATAAAAAACACCGAAATCCTTATCATTTTGATGACCCGGCTCCATGTTAAAAGTTGTCCATGCGCAATATAAAACACATGTTTCCAAATTTTTAGCTTGCGATAAGCGAGTTTATTTTTTTTTTTATATTTTTGTTTTGCTGTCTATTGCTACATTTCAATTGAATTGTTGCAAAGTGTCCAAACCGAAAAAATATGTTGCATGCGCTGCTTCGCCTCAAGCCAAATTTGAATTGTCAAAAATATAACGAGTTTTTACCTCCCTACCCACCACTCTCCTTGCTCTCCCTTCCGATCACATTGCTCAGTTCGTTGGTCGTTGGCTCGTTTCGCTGACATAAACTGCATTGAAATGTCATAAAAATTGAAACACGTTTTTCTCGTCCATCTCTCGGATCGCTTGCCATCTGCAGCCCTGGATTCAAGTTGTCCTCGTCCTGCAGCTGCTGCTGCTGCTGGCTGACTTTGAATGGCAGTTGGCTGTATTGCTGCAGTGTTGCATTATGTTGTTATTGCTGTTTTTGTCGGTTTGAAGCTTCGGCTTTGCATACAAATAACGGTAATCTTTACCTACACCCCCAGCCATCTAGTCTGCTGCGCTCTCCACTTGCCCCTGTTCGCTGATGTTGCATATAGAGAGGCAACTGACCAAGTGGGTGTCGCCAAGCCCAAATATGTGGGCGGTTGATAATTTATTGCCACGTTAATTATACTATTATACCAGAATGGTAATAATAGTATATTGGTTTTGTGCAATGTCCGTCATGCTGTCTGTCCGTCTGTCCGTCTGTCCGTCTGTATGAACGCGCGTTCCTCCGACACCCTTAGAGATAGAGACTTGAAACTTGGAATGTATACTGGAAAGTACCCTCAAAAGTTAAAGTGTCTTGGGTTTGGACCTACGTCCACTAGGGAGCTAGAAAATCGATAAATTCGATTTTAGCAAATCGATAAATCCCCATATCTCTTACAATTTAATGAATACAGTCACCAAATTTGGTTGGTAGGTTGTTGGCGAGGTCCTTGAAAGATCGGCATATGCCACGCCCACCTCCGACGCCCCCTTCACCCCCGCCCCTAAAATTTTCAAATGGCTATATCTTCCGCAGTTTTTGAGTGGGGAACGTCAAATTTGGTAGGTATATTACTGGTAGTCGCCTTTAAGAACCGATAACAAATTTGTGGTGCCACGCCCACACCTGCGCCTATAATCGACAATTCCGATTATTAATCGATAACACCGTATATCTCCGAACATTTTAAAGATAGAGTATCCAAACTTGGAAGGTAATTTGCTGATAACCTCCTTCAAAGATTGGCATACCAATTTTTGGACCACGCCCACATCCGCCGCCCCCAGGAACTTCGTCCCTAGAAATTTACAATGCGCATATCTGCCGTAATTTGCAAGCTAGAGTCGCAAAATTTTGCAGGTATGTTACTGGTGACTCCCCCAACGATCGGTAAAAAAATTGGATGGCCACGCCCACTCCACCTACCTGAACCGATACACCTGTTGGTGTAAATCGATAAACCCTTATATCTCACGCAATCTGAAAACTTAAGTCACTAAATTTTAAAGGTATATTGCTAGTAACACCCTTCATAAATGTGGAAAAAAAATTTTGGACCACGCCCACTCCCGCCCACAAAAATCGATAAATGCCTGTATCTCCCGCAATTTAAGAGCTACAGTTACCAAACTTAGAAGGTATACTACTAAGATCGAACTCCAAAATTTTTTGGGCCACGCCCACTCCCGCCCCCGATAACGATAAACGATTAACTGTACACAAATTAAGGTATAATAGTATTCCGCTGTCGGTTACGTCCGACTGCAACGTTCTATCTTGTTTTTGAAATAATTTCGAGCAACTGTAATTGTTAGCATTAAGAAAATGCAGCTGCGGCTTTAATAAATTGCCAATGACATATGCACAATAATATTCAATTAATTATACGAATTACGCTCATAAGCGTCTTCTCCCCCACCCAAGAAGTAAGCCGTCAGTTGCAGGAAGGCAACAACTTTAACAATAGAATGGACCTTTCAAAGCAGTTGATAATGTTAGCCAACTCCCACAGACACCCAAACACCAATACACCACTTGATTGTGGGCGTGCCACATGCCCAATCGATATACATTTAATTGTGGCATCGGCTCCCAATTGCTGTATTTGAAATTTGCTTTATTGTGTTCATGTCCTTGCATTTATTTTGCCGAGTATGCAAAGGATAATGGGACTGTCATATAACTCACTGCTTACTGTACGGACTCTAGTATGTATTTATTAGTTAAACCCACTGGCAGCAGCTTCATTTCGGGTTTGTCTTTTGTTCACAAATGACAATGCAAATACACGAGTGTTGTTTGGCTCGACTCGGCATTATACAGTGATTACCATGGGGGCGTAGGATACGTGTTAAATGCGTCTGACAAATATTTTAGCTTCAACAATATTTACACAACCCCACTCTATCTCTCTTTCTCTGTATCTCTCTCTATCCGATGTCCTACGGAAAATTTTATTTGTACGTGACAGTGAGAGGAACGTAATCGTGGCATTATTACAAACAGATTTCAGATTTCAGTTTATTTGAGTTGAGTTTACGCTTTTGTTTTTCATTTCGTATTCCCATTGGTCAAAGTATTTTTTTCCTGTTTCTACTTCGGAGGCTGCCTTTGTTGTTGTCATATTTACGTATTTACCAAGTTGAATATTTGAATTCCCCGGAGTCGCATTACATTCGCAAAGTTTTTAGACACATTTATTGAGCTGCAAAGAAACGGAGCCACAGACTCGAGAACTGGAAGCTGAGTACTAAGAATAGCGTCAAGCGGCTTTCGTTTTGTTTGTCATTTGAATATTTTAAAAGGCATTATACAAATCTTAATGCAAATTCGACCTTTTTGGCATTTGTCTAGAAACGAAGATTTTGTGTAGCAAATTTTGGCAAAAGACTACAAATGCTGCTCCCGCTACTGATATTATTGAGAGTGGAGAGGAAGCTGTTCATATTTGAGTTTAAGCTTTTGTTTCTTGTTTTCAATATTTTTCAAGTTATTCATTCGCAACACACAATAGCCAATCAGCAAAGAAATCCCTACTAAAGTTTTCTTACTACACGTGGAACATATAGAGCATAAGAAATAAGGAAAAAAAATCGATGCACCACATCGTTAAATTCCGAAGCGCCAATAATTGCACTAGGCTGTAAAGTTTTGAATGCTGCCAGTGATTGATTGATTTTCAAGTGGATTACAATAATTCACCATTCGATGGACCACTTTTTTTAATTGCGTAGACAGCGAAGCAATGAGAATGAGAAGGGAGTCGGGGGTGTATAAGTAAATTAGTGCGCTTTGTGTCAGTTTCGCTTCAGCTGGGAACCATTTGCCAGCTGCAATCAGGAGTACGCACTTAACAGCATTCCACTTCACATGGGGGAGAGAAAAGCGCTTTCCAATTTCAAACATTTTACGCAGCACAGTTTTTGCTTTTAGCCCCTTTGCCCCTTTGCCAAGCTTAACAAGGGTATCCGGGCGCAATCGCAGCTCCTTTTCGTTATTTTAGGCGAAAAGGCAAAAACAGTTTGGCAAAAACTTTTAAGCCCTAAACGGACTTGTGGTCGCCCAAAGTGATGACAAAAAAAAACACACACACACACTTTACATATATATTTTGATAAGCAAACGACAAAACACCTTTAACAGAGATTTGATAGAATGCTAAAATACTTCAATGTAGCTCTTCAAAAACTTTTTCAATTTCTTCAATCTTACAACTCATTCCAGTAAATGTAGTTGAGCTGCATAAATTTTACTCAGTCCATATTTGTTATTCATTGCAAGAGGCTTGTAAGTCAAATTTCTCACCCACTCGATTGATTGATTGATGGCAGCCACAGGTGTTTGCTCTGAGTAAAAATGCCTAAGTTTCCCGTGTTTATGATGAATTGCTCAAATTACCTCCCTTCCTTTTATCTTCATTGTATTACTTTTCCTGTCTTGTCACGCAACGTACACGAGCTGTCAATAAGCCAATGGCCGCCATAAATCTCATGTGGATATATATATATATATCTTGCAACAATTCACTCATAATCAAAAAATATGCTATAGCGACTTTTCCGTTGTGTTGTGTTCCTACTTTATATAAAACTCGTTCATATTAGTGACAGATTGTGTCAAACAGTGGCCTCACATTGTTGGCAATTTTGCGGCTTGTTCTTCCGCTGACAATTTAATTGAAATGTCCCTTTTTCCCCATCGGGCGGAAATTGTAATGCCAAAAAAACCACATGTTATTTTTGATGCCTCGATGTATACGCTTAAAGGCAAGTGCAGTGTTGTAAAGAACTATGTGTATAAGTAGTATTATTAATTGAATTAATGTTGGAATTACTTCAAATGTTATTAAATAATACTGAAGTTTTCTGTTCAGGTAACATGCTGACAAAAAAGCATTTCTTAAAAAAAGAATTTTATGATAAATACTAAACATATTTTCCAATTTGATTTCCAGGCTCTGTAGTTAAGCAGAAAGTAAGGAAACTTTGCCACTCTGCTTAATATCTTGACAATTGTGCATTTTCCAAGCATAGCAATCTTCACAATTTCAACTCGTGAGTCACGAAACTAAAGTCGACTGTCAAACAACAGCAGGAAAAAATAAATAAATAAAACATGCAACTGAAAAGTAGAAAAGAAAATAGAGTTGTCAAAGACTGAATGCTCTTTTTCAGAAATGTGATAAATGTTCGAAATAGTACAGTAAAATTCTGCAAAAATTATGCTTTTTAGAAAGAAAAAAATCAACTCTCAAAGCGAAGATAAATAATTTAACATGAAACTCTCAAAATTCTATGGTTCTAATAAATTTTCTTCCTTGACAAAATGAAAATACTCTCTCCGGGTATATGCAAAAATATTTCATGCTGCCAAATGTAGCGTAAAACTTTCCCATTTATAAATCAAAAAAAAAACTTTCAATTTTCTTTGGTTTTTCCCGTTGCTGCTTGGAAAGTTCCTGTGCCATCGGCTAGACGAGAACCATTCAAATAAAGAGTAAAGAAAGTTTTTATACAATGGCAGCTGTAGATAAAAATAAAACTTCAAACTAAATAACGCAAATTGCAGGAAAAAAACATCCAAAGAATGTGAATACTAAATATAAAATGTACCAAAGTTATTTTAATAGCTCTATTAAATTTATATTTTAGTAGAACCATTTTTGCAGAGCTTTTTGTTTGAATTTATTACGCCAAATGATTTATCTAATGTAAAATGTCATTGTATCTAATGTATTTGTGCATTAGGGGCAGCAGTTGCATATTTGCTCTTTTTTTTTTACAAATTTTCCCAACTTTTTTGTCCACCTGCGAATACTGATAACAATTTTTTATAGTTGGCACTTTGCCCAATGGCAGCCACAGAGCACAAATAATAATAGCAATGAATTACAGTTAGCAACAAAAAAAAATATATATAAATATGTTTCTACATTTAGGGAAAGTGCAAATGGTGGATAAATGGCAAAACATAAAAAAAAATGTGAAAAAATAATAAAATCGCAGACGCACACACAGTCACCCTGACTAAATTGTGTTTAAACTATTACAAACGATCAATTATATATAATTGAGCCTGCAATATGAATTATTTATGATTACACATGTGGGCTACTGTGAGTGTGTGTGTGTGTCACGCCCTGACCAAAATGGCAGACCTAAATATTAATAATGTCAAAGCACAAACAAACACACACACACACACACACCCACATAGAGACATATACAGATAGAGCTGCTGAGAAGGACACATAATTGTTTTGGTAGCCTCATTAAGAACCCGGAGTTGTGCTCGAGTCCAGCGAGAGGAGCAGTGTTCATATGGCCAGGGCACAGCAGGAGCTTATAACGATTATTCACTTTAATAGAAGTCCTGTACAAGCTAGATTTATATGCTTTAAAGCTTAGGCACATAATTATATTATTTAGCTGCCACAACCAAATCTTCGATCAATCCTTACACAAAATTTAATTTGAATGTTTGAGCGATGACATCATAATGAGAAAAATCATATATTCTATTTTGTATTAGGTTTATTTTCATAACGTAAAATTACATAACACACATGGTGTTGAGCTGCTTAACAGATTGTGATTTATAAATAATTAGAATGTAGAAGAATAGCATAGAAACAGATTTCAAGTAATTATCGCACATGTATTAAACAGGCAAAATATTATGAGACAAAATCTGTTTAATATAAGTGTTTATATAAATAAGATGGACTGCTTTAAGATCTTTCTTTTTGTATCTTATAGTTCATTTTATTTTTTCCTCTTTCGCATTTTATTTGTTAACCAAATTGCTTTAATTGCATGCGCAATCAGGCAATTTTCATTTAAGAGTTATTTTCCGGCATTCTTTAATGCAGTTTAAATGAAACTTTAGTGAAATATAAATTGATATTTAATTAATTTCAGCAGCAAATTAATATTTAAATTAATTAAATACAAATGCATATACATATATATATATTTAAGCTGGCACTGTAATTATAAGGTAACAGCAAACGGACACCAGCTTTATAAGCAGCCACTCATTTAACGCAAAGTTTGTCGGTAATTAGTTGGCTTGAATTAAAGTAAACTCCCTCGAAACCCCACCCCCTCAACCCGACACCCTCTACACCCTCTCGCACCATTTTGTTGCATTTCTTTTCTCATGTGCAGCTGTCACTTTTAAAAAGTTGCCATCACCTCACGCTGCAAATTTGGCGCATAATTCGTAGCTCTGTATAAAATTTAATTAAGACGCTCGAAAGTTTTTCACACTTTGACACAAGCCCCAAGCATATGCGCTGGTCCCAGCAACTGGAACCGCTTCTCCGCTCATGCCCCTGCCCCTGCCCCTGCCCCCACACTGTTGGCCCATTGCCGCAATCTTGCCCGATCTTCATGGTTGCAGTCGGTTAGCTCCAGGGGCGTTAAGGCAACTACTTTACTTTGGCTTTGGCAAAACTTTCGCATTTGGCCAGACCGCGTGCACCATAATATTGCAAACTGTGAACTGGCAGCTAGTGAAATTATGCGCCCTGCTGAGCGCTTTGTTAATTATGCTGCCAGATCCCGGTTTTGCAGTCGGGACCGCGGCAGCATCTATTTTCCGCTACTTGCTGCCACTTCCTGCCATTGTGTTGTTTAGCTTTCTTAGCAACCGCAAAACTTTTGTTGCACAATTTGCGCTTAAACAAAGCCAAAACAATTTAATTGTCGCTGGCAAAGAGACAAGTTTCCTGCCGGATGGCAAATGGTTGGGGCAAGCTATACTATACTGTATAGATTATGCTATCAGAAACCCCAATCGAACCCTTGACACTTTCGGCACCACAACATAGAAGCAACAACTGGCGTTTGGCTCTGTGATGCCACCGAAAAATGCAATTTCACACTCTTTCGCCAGCTGTGTTTTTGGGGCATGTCTTCTTTTTTTTATCTAACATCGTAACCCACAAATTCACTCAGCAAACCATGTTCTGTCTTTTTATATATATTGCCTTTTTTTGAGAGTTTGTGGCACGACATCGATGTATTTCCCGGCTCGCTAATGAGCGAGGGCATTAAAGAAGACAGCAGTTGCAGCTGCAACGGCAACTTTTGATGCAAGTCCTTTCTACAACAACTGGACGCTAGCCCGGGGCTACAATAAAAACCACTTGTAATTGATTTCTAGGCATTGCTTAGCGCTAATGTTTTAACAAGGACAATCTTGAGGTTGTTTTTTCCTCTCAACGTTTTCCTTTCTTTTATTTTTGTTGGCACTTTCGGAAAACCAGCGTGTTCGACTTTGCTACAACACGCAGACTGCGAAATAAAAGTCTTTTCAAATTTAAAAATGCCTAAGAGCGTCACTTTGGCAATGCGCCAAAGCGCAAGACGTTGCCCCACAACTTTGTGTGCGCGCTGCAAGGGGGGGATGCGACAGGAGCGGGGACAAAGCAGCCCTGCTTCAGCTAAAAAGGCAGAAAAATTCCTCTGCTAGATGAAGGTAGGGGGGAGCGCATGGGAGAATGTTACAACTACTGAAAACTTGTTATCTTAATGGATATTTTGTACTTCGTTTGTGGTTTAAATTGACTCACTCGGCCGTTCGCTCGCTTTTCCCGCTCGCTAGCTGTTTGCCTCCAGGCGCACATAGCGAAAAACTACTAGAAAGGAAAAAACAATCTTCTTTCGCATTTTTTTCCGGTTTTTGTGCGCCTCGCGGTGCTGTTGCTTTATTTGTTGAATATGTTTTTTGGCCAACGAAGTTGTCGTGCTGTGCGACTAAGTAAGTAAATTCAATATTTCACTAGGCTTTTAGGGTTTAGTTTTTTTTTTTGTGAAAACATTTAAGTAAATGTTGCTGCTATATTTAATTTAATTAAATTCACGATCTGTGTCACAATACCCAAATATTCCAAATCAAGCTACAATCCACTAAGACTTAAGTAAAATCAATTAAATATTTTTAATTAGATTACGACAAAAAGCGTTGATGTCTTGAATGTCAAACAGTGTCTGCTAAAATTTAATTATGTCAACGTTAATTTCGGGTATGTGGGCTTTTGCTATTGGAAAGTTCATTTAATTAAATTTTCGATGCCTGACAAATAACTCAAATAACTGCGTGGAGTTGAAAATCAAACGGCTGTTAATAAAAGGAGTATTTAGAGTTATATGGGAAACTGTTAAGTTAGAAAGTTTCTCAATTGAATTTGATTTCAATGCGACTATACCACTTCGCGTAGAGTATCTCAATAATTAGCACGAATATTGTTATGCCATAGCTGATTAGAAGTAAAATCAATGCCGAGCTTACAGTCTCCATGTCAACCTATAAATATTGTTATTAGTTTTATTTAACCCAAAATTTGTGCACAACTCACATGCAAATCTGAGGTCTCAACATTCTTCACGCAGGGCGGCTTCCTCGTGTGCCACACATTGAATTGATAGGCAAAAATGCCCGTTTCCGTCACACGTCGCAAGCTTTTCACAAATTTGAAGTTTTTTTTCAAACTATTTGAATAACTCAACTTTTACTCACCCGTATGAAATGACCTTTCGCATGGGTGAATTTTTTTGGGTTATGGAAACCGTTTTCTGCGGTGCAAACATGCTGATCTCGGTGAGATCGCAAATATCACGTTCGCTAAAAGTGTCGGCAATTATTTTATAGGCAGAAGTAACATCCACATGAAAGGCAAAACCTGTAATCAAAGATTAATCCTAAACAAACACACAAACACACACGTGAAGTCCAACATACGTTCATTTTTGACACGCCGCAAGCCCGTTTCGGGATCCATCCAATTGGTTGCCGCAGATTCCTTGGCATGCGCTCCCACCTCATGACTGTGTACAATATCCCGATAGGCTTTAGCAGATGCATTGCTTGTCGGTAACTTGGAATCCCCATCCTCTGCAGTGGCAACAGCGACATCTGGGACAGGACTAGGCGCTTCATTTTCTTTGTTAGCTGGCACTTTGGTAATTTTCTTGGCATACAGCTCCATGGAAACAGGATCTTTGGTGTTCTGTCAACAGCACATAACTGTAGTAGTATCTTCCTCACTATCTCTATAATTGCTTACCAAAAAATAGTCGCGATTATAGACAATATCCTCGACGCCCACCTGCAGCGAACTTTGCACCAGATCTTTCAGAGTCCTTATGGTCTTGGGCTTTTCCATGAGCAGTGATCCCACAATACTCGCCGAGTAGAATTGATAGATGGAGAAGGAGAACAGCAAACTGGTGATGACAATTGTGCGACCCGACATAAAGTTAGTGGAGAAACCCAAGCCCTGCTGGCAAATAATGCCCACAAAGAACAACACAGACTCCATAAAGAGACCCTGTCGATTGGATACGGTATCCAGTGCCTTGCGTCTTTTAATGTAGTTTCTCCATCTTGCCAGGCAGCGCTGCCAACATCTGCCCTCAACAGGCAGCAGCTTCAGTGAAACAAGGGACACATGAGAAGCAGGACGTGCCACCACCTGCTGCTGCTGTTGTTGCTGCTGATGCTGTTGTGGTGCACCGCCCTTTGGCTTAATCAGCGCAGCACTCTGCTGTGGCTTGAGTTTACCCTCGATGGTTGTGAGGAGCCAAAGTATAAGCACAGTGCATACGCCACACACCAAAATTAACATCCAAACATCGTTCGTAAATGGCTGCAGGAACACAATTCGATCTGTTTGCGTACTACGGGGATGCCTAAAGATGAAACACGGCCGACTTGACCAACTTTGACCAGCTACATCGATCCACTTGTGCCGCTCCATCCAATAGAAAATAGGAGCACCGCCAATATCCGTCTCATTTCGTATGAGACTACCAATCATGCCATCATATCGTCCATTCTTTAGATAGCCCCAGGTGCTGGTCCTCGTCAGCACAAAAGTCCAGTTGAACATATCGCGGACGACCGAAAGCAGATTGAAATTGAAACGAATCATCGTATCGATATGGCTCGACTCCGTGTGCGTCAAATAGTGGAGCAGTGGTCCCGTCATATTCTTGTTCGTCACCTGTCAATGAGTGTGGCGTGGCAACCACCGCAACAGACAGCAGATGAACGTTGCCCCTCTCTCTTTGCCCCAATTAATACCTACCACAACCATGCAACGCACTTGGGCATGCTTCATGTCAAGACGTCGCAGCAGCGTTGACGTTGTGCGAAACCAGCTCTGCAGCTGCATCCCGTCCGTCAATGCGAAGTTGCCAATTTTCGTAATGTTGACATCGCCTCCATAGTTGCGTCCAGGACTCCTGAAGCATTGAAATTGGACAGGCTTCAAATTATTCATGATTTACTGAGTAGGGCTCTGCACTTGAAAATATTCATGATTGGACAAGATTTGAGTGTGTCACTTTAAAAGTAATCCTCATCATAGCTAAACCTTAAATGCTAACTCTAGAGTCTACAGAAAGATTGGAATATCTTTGAAGCTATCACATTGTGTTTTACCGATTTCGCTATTTACATAAGTAGATATCTTTAAAGTAAGCTAACGAGTTGTATGTTTATTTCCTCTAATATTATTAGGAAATGTTTCGATTCACGTGACTATCTTATCTAAACACTCATTCACAGTGATACCGACTGCATCCAATGCTCCCAACACTCACAGTCACTGGCAACAAGTAAGTTGCAAAAATATCTCAGACAGCTGTCTCTGGCAGAGGAAAAGATACTCAGCCCACTCCACAGTGCAACATTACGTACCACACATCGTACAGTGAATAACTGGCATCTTGAGGCGCTCTCTTTGCCAGTGTCAGTTCGGTGTTCATGTAGAAGTTCAGGGTCTCCATTAAGCTTTCAATGGGCTTCAGTTCGTCCGTATCCCTATTCCCATCCGTAGCCACAGCTGCATCCGTCAGATGCAGTTGCTGTTGCTGCTGCTGCTGGTGCTGTTCCGCCTCCCTGACGCCCGCACCAACGTGCAGCGTGTAATCCTCAATCAATAGCCAGTGATATTTATCGTTGTAGAGCATCTTGGCAGAAGCCTTACAAATAGCAAGATGTAGGCAGGCTGAGCACTCAATATGCATAAGGACGTGCCACTTACCAGCTCCAGGAAACGACGACTAAGCATGCCGCACGCCAAATCCACGACCACAATTTGCCTTAGCGCTTCCATCGTCAGCACGCTGTCCAACCACTCGTCGTTATTCGCAGCCATGCCCGAACCCATCCCGGATCTGCCATCCTGGCCCCTGACTTTGCCGAACTTGCTGCCGCTCACCTGACGCAGCACATCCAACAGCACAATCCGCACAAATGGTTGCTGCAGCTGCAGCCCAGCGCCATCCTCGTTATAGTCCTGGTAGGTGAGGCGACCAATCAGCTCAACATTCTTGGCATTGAATGCTCCTCGCAGTTGGTTCAGTTTGGTGCGACTGGCGCGCATATTGCCCGTGTCATTGTTGGCCGGATTGTTGCAGGTGAAGTACGTTAACCTTGGTATCTGTTTGTGCCGCACAGCGAACTCTAATATCAGGCGGCTCTGCAGCAGCGCCGTGGTGCGTGGCTCCAGCCACACTTTCGCTCCGACAACGCTAACAAAAAGCAGAATTGTTTGCCAGCCACACATGATTACGAATGGCGCTTTGAGTGCCGTTCAGCGGCTTTATACGAATGCACTCACAAGTATGAAACTACTCAATTATGAATCAATATCGCGACTGTTGTCAAACTTTGGCAACATTTAACGTCACTCATTGCAACCGGACACAGAAATTTCACTTTGCCTGTCAGCTGAAACTGACTCATTATTCAATTTCGATTCAATTAGCTTTTTATAATTCATGGGCCAGCCATAAATATGGATGTGGATAGGAATTCGTATGAATGTCAGTCCCTTGGCGGATTATTCACTTTATGTGTGTGTGTGAGTGTGTGTGTGTCTGCGAGTGTGTGTGTGTGTGCGAGTGTTTTTGTGTTTGTCCTTGGAGTATTCACTTGGTTTGCAGTTTGCTGCGCCCATGTCACAAATTTTGACAGTTTGTCACTTTAATTGAATTTCTATCTAAAGTTATAAGAGAAACTTTATTGCATGGGCTACTAAAACAATCTTTTCTTAGAAGTTACATAACTTTTGTTTCAGATATGATAGCTGAAAGTTGTTAACGTTTAAAATATTTAAATATACGGAATTGTGCAATTGCGGAATGCCGGCTACCCCAAGTCGGTCTTTTATCTCAATATCGACAAGTTTCTATTCAGTTTTTAAGGATTTTCAACAGCGTCAAGCTACGTTTTAATTTAAAATCAAATAAATATTAAATTCCTAATTTAAAGAATAGCTAAATTAACTAGGTTCTCTAATCACTGACCTACATATTAAAATTGATGATTTTTTTGTGCAATCTCATTCATTTTTGTATTTCCTGCTTCTAAATATTTCCTTTTAACATTTTCATTGCCATTATTTAATTCCATTTTTGTGTTCAAGTTATGTTTCGGTCCAATTTGTGAGCTTAAAGCAAAGCAAGACAACAGCCAGCGGTGTCCACCGACTTGGCCACAAACTCATATTTCCTTATTATCTGCGCTGGGCCATCCTCATAAAGCCGGGGAAAAAAATACGGAAAAAAAAACTGAAATGGAATTATTAATGGCACTGTCCATTTGCTGCTAAGTGGCGCAAATTACATTTTTGTTTATTTTGCTTGAGGTTTAACGCTGTTGTTTTATTTTTATATATACAGAGATACAGTTGGTTTTTTTTTTTTTTAGTTTACCAAGTTGACTTCTTAGCCCTTAGGGGCGTCGGTACTTTAGCTGCTTGTCTTATTTTTTTTTTATTTTTTAATTTTATTTCGAGCAGCCCCCAAGTGTATTTTGTATGGCTTTTGGGCGTTCGTTGAAATCCTTAATTGTTCTTGGCAGCAAACGGAGCGCGAAGACTTTGCGTCTGGGAGCGCGTCGAAGCGCATCGCTTTAATGGCTACACAATGCTTCAATACCTTTTTGCCGTTATTTATTGGCCCCATTGCCAAACAAAAACACCCACCACCCACCAACCAGGAGCGTGTATGTGAGCGAGCACATTGTGCGTATGTGAAATACTCTGGTTGTAAGCGGATTTGAAGTCTTTTGGCCAAAACTTCTGCAAAGTTGTAAGTATGCCTCAAAAAGTTCGGTACCAAATCTACGGCCAGAAACTTAGTGATGTTGCAATTATAAGCTAAATATTCTTGCGTATGCATGAGGTTTCTCAAAATTTTGTTTTGTTTTTTTGGGGCACAACATTCAGAGCAAATAACTATAACTAAACTGCCACTAATGAGTGGTTAAGTGCACATTTGCAGGCGAGCAACGAGCAGGCAGCCAATAAAAACTGATGGTAACAGCAACAAACGACAATTTCCACACAAAAAACTTGTCCAGCTGAGAAAACTTTTCATAAAAGGAAAGCTACTCATACCCTGGCAAAAGGTATTATACACAACTACTATGACCCAGTCTAAGCCGGATTGGACCAATATATTGTTTTCAAAGATATCTAGAGTAAACTCTCAAGGAAAAAATTGTTACATTAGGCTAAAATCAATTAAAAAACTAACATTGAAGGTTTTCAAATTATTAAATAAACAGAGTGGTTGACACCAGTAGGGTATTTTTAACTTCGGATTGCAAATCTGATTTCATGATTGCTTTTTGGCCATTCAACTATCTCGTTCACTCTTTTTGTGCCTGGCATATTGGCCTTAGTGAAGTGTCAACGGCAGTTGCAACTGTCGTCGCTTTTGGGCTTGCTTTATGTGCCCCGTTACTGTGGCTAAAAGTCGAGCCAAGTGCAGGGACTAAGCCACAACAAAGCCGTGCAAAAGCGCAAAATGAACAAGCGCAAAAAGGCAGGGCCACAAAGGAAAAGTGGGGAGATGACGTGACAAAGGGTGGGGTTGGGAAGCGACAACGAGGGACTTGTTGGTGGCTAAAAGTGCCAAACGACATTTGCATGCAAATGATGCAGGCAGTCAAGTGGCAAGTGGAAACTGGAAAGTGGCAATGGAACCAACTCCCAATACTCGTCGGTACTGCAATTGCCCGGTCTTGTAGCGTATTGGCCACGAACAAGCAGTCAGTTGAACTTGCTTCGTGCTAATGAGATCAACATGCAAATGACCAATGGCTGCAGCTGGCCAAGTCTAAGGGAACGAGGGCTAAGAGGCACCTGACTCTCAGTGTGCCAAACGGGATTGCAATGAAAGTAAGCCATTATAGCTGCACATTATACAGTTGTTACATTATAGCCGTAAGTGACTTACAGCATTCATCAGCATCAGTCGACCATATTACGGCAGAAGCCACATTAATCAGCTCACGGCTCACAGCTCTTTCGCTAAGTAAAGGGCCAAAGTGCCAGTCTGCCACACTGATGATGATTTCATTTTATGTTTAGCACAAATTTTTGCATCCAAGGCAATAGACTGAACACGGCCAATGGTAATTTTTCCAGCTGAGCTGCGCTGACTCGAAAGCAGCTAAGACCGGCAGCTGAATTTCAGCCATATTAAGTGTGTGTTGCACTTATTATATTCGGGTCAAATGGTAGCAGGTAGCACAGGTAACGCAGCTAACCTATGCTTACATAGTTCACTGAAAAAGGACTCTGGACATGTTCACATCAATCAGCGCAGCTTGCAAGACAGTAACAGGATTCCCTAGCTTTAAATATTGTTATAATAAAAATATGAATAATTCAATTATCCTAGCAGCTACCAGTGTTCCTAAATCAACAGTAGGCTGAAAGTCAAATTTATGCTTCGCTCTCTGATGAAGAGAAATCGTTTTGTGGCATAAATGTTAACCGTTATTCAACTATTCCACCAGCAACGGTTCAGTCGGATTGATTGAAAAAGAGGGGCAAAGAAGCAGACAGGGGTTTTTGCTGTTAAGCTAACTTCTTAATGAGAGACATTTGAAGCCGGATTTTTCACATTCTCTGGCCAAGTTTTTACCTCCGGCTTACTCGTTTTTTGTGCATTAATAAACTCGACTGTCATGTGGCATTTTTCATCATTATACGGATTCCGCAAGTTGACAAATTCTTAGTGACATTTTGTGCTTGTGGCAAGTAGCAAGTAGACGAGTAGAATAGCGCTGTGCTCTCAACTTTTATCCTTGAAATAAATTTGCATCTTTCAAGATATTCTGCGTAAGTAAAAACACAGTTGAGTGACAGTTGTGGCGTTTGTTTGAGAAAACAGTCAAATAAATCCCAGAAAATGTTATAAATTGTTTCTCTTTTCTTCGGCCTTCCGTCAAAGCAGTATTCAGGTAGTTATGGATTATATTTTTAAAATCATACATTTTGTATTAAATATATTAAAACTATGATATTTCAGTTCTGTTTAAGTTGAGTGCTATGTATTTCTATTCATGATTTTTATGTTACCATATTTTAAAAATCATTTTTCGTTTTATTGATATTCTTCAGTGACTTCACGGTTCAACCAAATCAGCAGTTTACTACTGACTGCCTCAATCTTTTGGCTCCGCCCATTAAATCCTTAACGAGAGCAAGTCATAACTTAAATACCATAAAATAAATCGCACTCAAATCTCCCTTTGCCACTTTCCTATGCCGTGACGCCTCCTTTGCTTTCAGCCACTTGGCTGCTCGGCAAAAGTTGCGACGTCAACTGAAAAGACGCGCTGAGTGCATTTTGTTGATTTATAATAAAAATAATGTTAAAACATATTACAATATAATGAATGCGTGCAACGGGGTAGCTGCATCGTCAGATAAACAAAATATAAGTAAGGCAGAAACGTGGTTGATTCAAGGGTTGAGGGTGGGGAGTGGAGAGGAGAGGAAGCACTGCAAAAGGCGTCGTAAACAACTTTCGAGTGAAATAATAAAATGCGCTTTTTATGCATTTCTCCTGCGTGGTAGACAGAGAAAGAGAGAGAAAGAGAGAGAGAGAGCTGACACGCTTCTTGCATCGCACCGCACCTTTGCATTATGCGTGTTATGTAATAGTTAGTCTAGTGGGCTAACCTGCGACCCAACTGGCTGCATACTTGCCATTATTAAGGCAAGCTGTCGTGACGTCCTTGCAACTTTGCAGCATATTTCAACGCTATGGCAAAAATGCGAAAAACTTTCGCTCGCATCTGTACTCAAGCAAAAACAACAAGCAAGCTGCAAAACAGCAACAAAAACAATTCCAAAAAATGGTAGCTACAATAGCTAAAGAATAACATGAATAAACTAAACATAAAATGCACACAAACCGTAAAAGCAACCACAAACTTTCACCACGCAATTTTGACACCTGAACCATTTGCTGCGTTGACAACATACCGACCGACATGTTAATCCGGTCTCCGCAAGCTCCAACCCCCAATCCCAAAAACAGCTGCTTGCCAACAGCAGCCATACTCAAAAGTATAGCAAAAGAGTTGCCAAAAACAATCAACAAAATAAACACAACCAAAAAATAAAGTGAAAAGTGAAAAACAGGAACAAAACAAGATGCGAAGAAGTATGCTTCATATTTGCGGGTCAACATGGCGTATGAGGAATGGGTTTGCAGCTTAAAACTTAAATAAATCATTTTCCGCTGTTGCCAGCCAGTGTCCGATAAGCCACGCTTATGGCACTCTTGACTCTAATTGTTGTTGACGTATTTAATTTAGAATATTTCGAATCTTAATAGGATAATAACTGAGTATATATATTTAATTTGTCTCTCTCGACTGCTGCATTTCGATAAAAATTGCTTAAATTATTATATATTGTGAGTAAACAATTTTTATTTTTACTTAATTTCCTTATGCATATGCTCTTTGGTTCACCTAAAATCCACGCTGCTTCGAGGGGGAAAACCTCTCAACGAAACCTTTAATCAGACATTCGTGTGCTCCACTTTGTTTTATGGCTACAGATGTAGCTAGCTTTAGCTAGACGCTCTTCAATCAAAAGCTGCAACGCATACGTAACGGTGAATTGTTATGGAAATCCATAAATAAAAGCACACAAACACATGTTTACAAGCTCATCAATTCGGCGGCAGCCACTTGCAGGCGACAGCCAGTGGGTTGTGGATTGTGGATTAGGGTGTGTGTGGCACGTGAAAAAGACAGTCAAACGTCAGGCGTGAACATTTGTTAATCTTGGGAACGTAGCGAGCGATGACTATAATTCACGACACGTACCTGCAATAAACTCGGGCGCCAGCAAAGTGTGTGCACATAACCAGGATGGGGGGTGGCATTAGGGGACAGCCAACAACCCCTAGAAAACTGAGATGGCGACTAAACTACACAATTTTTAAGCAAGAAAGTTGAATAGAAATGCCCCTATGCCAAGCTCTATTGACTATTTTTAGACTCAACTTCACGTACTCCCGGCCACTGGTAGTACACGTTGAAGAGGTAAACAAAGTAGACTAACAACTTGGCTAGCATGCAAAGAATATTTAGCTACAATCTAAGAACAGAACAGTATCAAATTTGAGTTGCTGCTTAAACCCAGACCAAGAGGGAATTGAGAACTGCTTAGAATTTAATAAAAGTCTGCTTTAATTCTCACTAAAAAAAAAATAGAAAGTAACTGGAGTATCAAGAATCATAAGCTACCTAATATTTAACCACGTTCCCCTGACAAATTCATTATAATTTCTGATGCCCATGTTTTGGCATAAGGAGGAACGTGCGTGTCTTGTGGCCATACAAATTTCAGAGGCGTGCTTCGTGTTGACATTTTGGGCTAGATTAAGTTATAAACAAATACGAGTACTAATGAAGTGTTTGTTTGACTACACCACACCCCCTCTCTCATGCTTCCACCCACCAAAGAAAAACCAAATAAAATGTCAACAACTTTTACTGTGTGAAGCTGTTTATTACACAACGACGACACGCAACGCAAATTAAGTCATGAAAATCGGAGATAGAGTGTGGGGCTCAGTGTTAAATGAAACCAAAACGACAATACGGACAATGGACAGCAATATTATTTTCCTTTTTTTGTGTGTGTGTGTGTGTGTTGTTTTTTTGTGGACCAGTTGTGTAAATCCCGAAGCATCTGCCTGCATCTCATTTGCATAATTTGTCAAAACAAACATAATACAAAGTGCTGCCCCCCGTAAGAGTGTATATAACAGAGCACAGGCCAGGCTCACATTGCGTATGCGTAATCTTGCATCACTCTGCTCCCAAATACAACCATAAACACACACACACAATCACACACACAAAGTGCAAAGAATTTCGCCCTTTTTTGCGACAAGCACAAAATACATGCAAATCGAATACAAGAAAAAGTAACCAACACAACAACACCAAAAAATAAGAATGCGAGAAAACGATAAACGCCTTTAGGACACGGCTACATCCACTGGGCTTTGCGGTGAGGGGCAATCGGTGCTTGTGGGGTCACAAGAAAGAGCAAATCCCACTAATACCCAAAACCAAATGGATGCCGTTCGTTTGGCAAATCCGCCCTTTATGCTAAAATCAAACAACAATAAAAAACCAAACCAGCAGGGAATGAAATTGGTCTAAGAATATAGAAATAGGTATTGGGAATGGGAATGGGAATCGCAAGCGTTTCCCCTTTTTATGGTTATCGCCAAGTGTTGCGTTATGTTTTATGACTAGAATTGGGGATTTCAGCTGGGCGACAATTGTATGCAGCAGCTATATCCGTACATTCATCATACCATTTCCTGGATTTATCCTGTACATTTCCCTTAATTAAGTGCGAGATCAATAACGATTGCCACAGAGCATTTTATGCGCGCTTAATGACAACAATTCCAGCAACGCTCGACTTAATGACAATTATCATCAACTGCAGCACACACACCCACAGACACACACACACACACACACACACTCGCACACACACACAATTGATGACCACACACTCAGCGAGCTTACTCTGCGTCAAAGGGAATCTCTACACAACAGCAAAGTCAAGTATTTCGTAACGTTTCACTTTGGGGTAAAAACGAAAAAAATAAAAAAAAATCATGCTGCATCAACCAGCAATCACATTTATTTTTATTGACATTTGCCACCCAAAAAACCCACACGCCCCCGATTTATTCTCAAACCAGAAAACAAAAAAAAAAACTGGGAAAAAAGTTGTTCAACGAAGGCAAACGATTTACGTGAAGGAGACCGCGGCGGCCATTTAATGCCAGACCATTTCCTTCTCGCCCTCAAAAGGTGAAACGGAAAAGCGCGGCATGCACAAAGAAAATGCCATTTTCCGGGGGTGGCCATAATGAATGCGTAAAACTTTATTGCAGCAGCAGCAGCAGCAGGGGTGGTTGACGAAATGAAAATACCAAAAGGTGCGCCCAGCTATGCTCGAATTCTGTGTTGATTTATTTGCGAAATGTTGGACGCAAACTTGTGGGACTAACTGTCAATCGCAGACAGATCAAAATACAAAGTGCGCTCGTATTGTCAAAGGAAATGGCTCTCAAAGTTAAACAGCTTTTACCGGTGATTTAATTTGACAAAGATATTTCGAATTCCTTCACGTATAATTCATATCATTAAAATCCAATTATCGCTGAAAGTAAGCTGCTAATGGAAAATATGTACATTTTTGTGGAAATTTCATCAGAACATATTAAACTAAGTATAAGTGCTCCATTATTAAGTCAAAAAAATAACCACTCAATGACTGTGAAAGTTAAACCAATTGCCAAAAACTCCATCAAAACTAAGCCAAAAAGTTGCAGTTACAAAATGCTATTGGACCATGGGGCAATAGCTTCTAAATCCCAAAACGACCTTATGCCAAAGGGCTAAACAATTAAAAGTACTGGGAGACAAAACAACAAATAATTACACAACATAGAAGGAGTTGTAGAAACTCGACATGGCTGTATCTACAGTTTTGTAGCCCGTAGCTATTGACAAATATTGTGCACCTGTCCAAAACCCAAATTGCTGCAATGGCAAATAATAAAATGCTACGCCAAATGTAAATAACAATGAGAAACCGAACTCGAGACGGTTCAACGAGAAAAGCAGCAGAGAACAAGGCCAACACATTTGTTGTTCTTCTTGTTTTGTATACCCTGTACACACTGAGTGGGTCAAAATAAGGTGTAATACCAAATCTAAGACAATATGGTATACAAATTCAACTTTATCAACATCAAAATAGTCATTTCTCGAAATTTTATACAAATTTAAACTAAATAATAAAAATTATAATAATGTCTAGGTATCTGAAAGTCGAGCACTCTCGATTGCCGCCCTCTTACCGGTTAGAGTTGTAGCCTGTAGCTGAGAACAGGACAACAAATTTGCACAAATAGCTGGGAATCCATGACAGTTGTTGCTGCGGGCCGTTTTGCTGGCCCATTGAACATTTCGGAAATTGGAAATTTCGCACTTGATGATTGTCCACAAATTGGCCCAAACTGATGAAGACAAGGTGCAGGGCCGGCGGGTCCTGCAGACCAATTGCAGCAATGCCTGCCAACGCATGTGAGGGATTCGGCCGAAAATCAAACAATAGTTTCGGGTTTTTGGGTTCCTGGTGTTTTAGTGTGCCGGTGTGTGAGGGGAGCAGCAGGATGATCTGTGGTTTCAGCCTTTGGCTAACTCAAACGCAGCTTTGTCCCCCGTTTTTTGCTCTGTGGGAAGGGAATGATGGTGAATTTGTGTGTCGCCTCAACCCGCATCTCTCGTTGTATTACATTGATAGAGTTCTCAGTTTGATTTCATTGTCACATTGTTGCTGGCAGTTTGGGGACGTCTGATTGATGCCATGTCGTTTGATTTCCCAAGTGTGAGCAGTGGAGTTCAACAACGATCCCTTTTCTGTCTCTCATAAAGTGTTTATGAGTGCTGGTCGCTCTTTGTGTCTGGTGGTCTCTGTCTGTCTGTCTGTCTGTCGGTTTGTCGCTGCTGCAATGCATTTTGTGCGCTAAGTTTGTCAGACAGCTTTTATGGCCTGGCACACATTTCAGTTGACTGCCCACAACCAAGCTCATATTTTACAGGGTGTTAAGCGGCAATTTGTGGCACATCAAGACGCTTAAGCTCGGACTGCAAAAGGTAATGAGTTTTTCTTACCTGAAACCCCCCACCAAACAAACATATCTTTTATAACCTATTCCCCGTTCCAGCAAAGTAAAGTGCCGCTACTCACAACATGAAAAAGTTAAATAATCTTTGGTCAACAGGAAAAACCAGGAAAAACAAAATCCTCAAAATGAGGACACTTTAAGCATTTATCACTTTGAAGCCAACTCGGAAATCATTTTAGCATCCAATTGACAATATCCGATTTTTATTTCCTGCTCAAAAGCATTTCCTTGTCAATAAAAGTTGTCCATTCAACGATATTCTCAATCGTTTGTTAATGAAAATGAACAAGAGAGAACGTTGCAGTCATTTAAAGTTGAAATCGTGATTTTGGGTCAGAACTCATGTGAAAATTATAGTCAGAAAATCAACATATGGGCATAGCTCCAACCTTCAAAATGCCATAACTCCGTCAAAACTCAACGCATTTTCTAAAGCAAGGGCGTTTTAGTCATAGTTTGACCTCTAGATCAATCGTACATTTAAAGTTGAAAACGTGATTTTGGGTCGGAACACAAGTTAAAATTATAGTCCGAAAATCGGCATATGCCAAATATGGGCATTGGTCGAACCTTCAAAATGCCATAACTTCGTCAAAACTCAACGCATTTTCAAAAGGGAGGGCGTTTTAATCATAGTTTGGCCTCTAGATCAATCGTACATTTAAAGTTGAAAACGTAATTTTGGGTCGGAACACAAGTCAAAATTATAGTCCGAAAATCGGCATATGCCAAATATGGGCATTGGTCGAACCTTCAAAATGCCATAACTTCGTCAAAACTCAACGCATTTTCAAAAGGGAGGGCGTTTTAATCATAGTTTGGCCTCTAGATCAATCGTTCAATTAAAGTTGAAAACGTGATTTTGGGTCGGAACATAAGTCAAAATTATAGTCCGAAAATCGGCAAGCCCGAAAAACGGCATATGGGCATAGATCGAACCTTCAAAATGCCATAGCTTCGTCAAAACTCAACGCATTTTTAAAATGGAAACGTGATTTTGGGTCGGAACATAAGTCAAAATTATAGTCCGAAAATCGGCATATGCCAAATATTGGCATAGGTCGAACCTTCAAAATGCCATAACTACGTCAACATTATTGACCGAAAGTGTCGAAGAAACAGACAGCATGACGGACATTGCACATTGCAAATGAAAACTTTTCTTTAAGGTAGGAAAATGTGGGAAAAATTTAAGCGTAATTCTTATGTGTTTGACTATTGCAACTCTTATGTATAAAGGTTGTCATACAACTAATTAAATTCTAATACCTCTAAAACAAAAGGCAGCTTGGTAAACAACTCAAGTTTCAATCAAACTTTTATGTGGTAAAATCTAACGAATATGTCAAAGAGAACTGCAACAAACAGAAACTGCAGCTGCAGGGGACTTAACAATTTCTATAAGTTTGAGTAATTCCTGATTAATTAGATGTAAGCCGAATATTTTGCTTTTGAGACACATAATATTACCAATCACAAACTTTTATGCCACGTCCTGACAACAGCAGCCACTTAAAGGGCGTTAGATGTTTCGCATATCTTTGCAAATGTGCCACAAACACAACAAGCACATAAACAGCTCACGCTCCTTTGGCATTCAAGACCAAGGGGATGGAGGGGGGAATGGTGGGGAGAGAGGATTGAGATATGTAGGAAACGCATTCACAACATACGCAGGATACGCAGCGTGAATTGCGCATCGGCGGCTTTTGAGGTGACACACGGCTTAAGTGTTAAATGTTGAATGAGGTGAGTGGCAGGTAGAGGAAAACATTGTGCATTCTGCGCCGGAAATCGTCAGCACAACACAAGCAGCAACACCAACCACCAACCACCCTGCAACCCAAAACCCACCTTTCCACCAGCAGTCGCCACAAATGTCTAAGAAGCGTGAATTTGCCGCTGGTTCTCAGCTGTATTCGTTGTTGTTCAGCTGTGTGGCAATGTGTCAGGCAGCAGCTGGCGTTAAGAGTTGCATTTATGTGGGGCATGTTTTGCATTTGGCAAAGAGAGTCGCTTAATGTCTCCCCTATGCCATATGCCATATGGGCATATATGTATATGCTACACATAGCAGATTTAAGCAGTTGTACGAAAATTTATGCAAACATTTTTTCATTCACCCCATTCCTTTTCTTTTTTTTGCCACACACACACACATATATTGCACTGTTTTCCCACTCGGGGATCTTTATTGTGCACTTTTTGTACCCTTGGCATGGAAATTCAATTAAAGTGACAAACTGTCCAAATTTTTGACATGGGCATACACAGAAAAAAAAAACCAGCAAAAAGAAATCAAATGAATGCCCAATGGACAATCACTAACAAGCTACAAAAAGTAACACACATCACATGACCAAAGAGACACAAAAAAAGAAAAAAGAAAAGTAGAGACTACTGGGTTTTCCAAGCCCATGCATATTCATTGCGAGTACAAAATCTGAATGCACAGTAAACAAGCTGGCCAAATGAAAGGCCACTCATGAATTATGAGTTGTAATTGAATCACATTGAATTCCATATCAGTGTCCATTTTATCAGTAAGCTAAAAACTTGCTGTAGTTTAGCATTGAGTAACAGATCGACTCAAAGCAGTCACTCGAAAGGGCTTCAATCAATCAGGCAATATTCAACTGGATTAAGGATTAGTCTCATTATGAAAAGCGCATTAAACTAAGCTCTTTAATAGGATGATAATGCATTGCAGGATTGCATTGCATTTTAAGAGTCGGACTAATGAGCTACTTAAGATTTCATATCAATCTTTATCTCAAGCAAGCGTGTTTCAAGTTAGGTTAAATTAATTTAAGAAAATACAATATTAATGCTGATAACTTTGCAGTTTAAGAATTGTATTTTTGTATAATTCGTGTCTGTGTCTAATGGTTGCAGTCATCAATTGAATGATACTATAATCAACATTAAGTATACGCCACTTTGGACATTTGAAGAGATTTATGAGGCAATCGCCGTAAATGGGAAAACGATTGTCATTTGATTTGTAAAACACATGCAAAGACTTTCCGACTGGCCCTGTGCCAGTTGGTTAGACAACATGCTGCATGTGCTTTGGCCAAGACCAGAGCAGAGCAGAGCAGAGATGGAGAGAGTCAGAGCCAAACACAACATTCCGAGTAACTTTTATGCGCTGCACATTTGGCAACAGCTCAAAGTTCAATTTGCAATACAAAATGCTCTGGCATAAAACTTCCGATTTAGTGGACCATTTGAACACAGAGATAGAGTGGGCGACAAAGACAGAGATAGATAGAAAGAGAGAGAGAGAGAGGGAGAGAGAGAGAGCAATCAGTGACAGCTGCATTGACCGAATGACTTTTAAATATCCTCCTCGCCTGGCAATCAGCATTTATCATTTGTTGTATTGGCCAACGAAACAAGGCCAAAATTCCGCTGTGGCATACAAATTAGACCCGGCTAAATCTTCATTTCAACGCAACGTGGCAAATTCAATTGGAGCGCCGCTTTAAGGACACTCACTCATTTGCACATCTTAAAGCGCCGTCGTGCGTCCAATTCTCGTTACCCAATCAGTCGAGTGCCCAAGGAGTAGCTCACAGTTCATTTGAACCGGGGGAATGGGCACAGAATGGGTCGCGTATTTTTAGATAACGCTACGCATAGCAATTGCTCTCTCACAGCTCTCTCTGGCAACGGTGTCAAACGTTTGATCTGGAACAGATTGAACAATCAATTACGTGCCGGAATGCCACGCCCCCACACAAACACTCATCCGTACAAACGCTACCTTAGTTGGGGGCTGCAAACTTAGCAGACCGCAGCTACAAACTGCAATAGTCAAAGTGGGTTAGAGTCTGAAGTGGAAGAAGAATAACGCGCATACGTGTCGTTGTCCAGGTTGGAAGCCAGGTCGAAGCCGGTCCAGATTGCGAAGCAGCTGTGTTGCCACCGCCGTCGTCGTTGCATGAAATTGACCCACGATGTCGGGACTTTATAAATGCATGTGTGCACTTGATGCATGTGACTGACTCCAACTGCTCGTGACTCCCTTCCCACTCGCGATACCCTTCCGAGAGGGTGTGCGGGTGTGTTTCCGGGGGCAGAGAAGGGGTTATGAGAAATGCAAGAAGTCAACCAAAAGCGAACGTGCGATGCATGCAAAAGCTGCCTTCGAACGGATTGTTTTCTTATATGTAGTTCAGCTTCTGAAAAATGCAATCAACTTGAGGCGAAAATAAAAAACAACAGCAAAGAAAATAAAAAAGAAACTTTCACCTGTAAACGGCTATGAGTGTGTTGCATCATCACAATTTGCTAAGGCAAGTGGAACCACACACTTACATACACACACATTACACACACATTACACACACAAAACACACACACATCCAAATCCACACCTGTGGGGCATGCCACAGCCAGCCATGCTGTATGGAACAGCCGCTCGTTTTGTGCAGTGAGTGCAACCGCAGCGATTTTAATAATATGAAAATATTCAAGTGGAAACATTTTATAGCCAAGCTGATAACAAAGATGCGCTCAAGCAAAAGCATTTGAGAATTCCTCAAACTATTCGAAATTGTTAAGTAAACCTGCAAATTCCAGTGTTTGACTAAAACAAAACTTAAAGCTGTATTTTAGGAAAATAGAAACTATGAAAACTTATTTTTGTAAGCAATCATCTCACTTCATGAGAATTATAAAAACTAGATTTTCAAGTTAAAATTAAACCCTCCAAAAGTGTTTGTGGAATTGGGCGGGACTTGGTAGATCCATTACTTTGTCTAAGGAAATCAGATCAGGTCAGAAAAAACGCGTAAAAACGCATTTAAAAGGAAAAACAAATTTATCAAAAAATTAAAACATTTCCACAATTTAACTCATAAATAAATAATTAAGTTGTTCAAGGTACTTTCACTTGTAAACATTGAAGCCCAAATAATGTGATATTATTGTTATTATGATAAAGATCATGTAAATTTTGTGACTAAGGCACAGAAGGACGTCAGGCGTCGTCATGTAAATATTTAATATTATTTATCCCCTGGGCCCGGCGCGCCTCTCCGTTTGTCCGTCTGTCTGTCTATTTGTGGCATTTAAAATGCAAGCGTTTTCACACAAACGAGTGACCAGCTCTGAAAGTGTGTTTAGGCCAAATGGACGGGCGCATGTTTAAATGCTTGGACAGCTGGCCAAAATGCGTGGCTTGCAGAATTAAGAGAAATTTGAATTTAAACGTTTCTCAGAATGTGTTTGCGGTCAAATCAAATATGAATATTTATGTTAAGGATTTAGGTGGCCAGATTTATGGTTTATAAAAGACAATGACAAGCATTTGAAAGGCAAATCCCCAAACTTGATGTCGAAACCTGAATTTAATGTTTTCAATTAGCTACCAGAAATCGCTGGGCGCCCGCAGCCTTAAGTCAAAGGGAAAACACCCACAAACACAAACCGTAAGCCACGTTAACAAAACAACAGAAGCTGTGCAAACAATTCGGTTGGGGAATTGGTTTATAGAGGGTTTCTAAACGGGTGGGCGAAGTTGATTGTATTGGTGGTGTCTGTGAATAATTTTGGCATTATTGCCTGTGCTTAATTCAAATGAAATTAATTTCAGCAGGTAAACTTCGTGACGTGCCGCAAGAGCAACAACAACAACAACAACAGCAGGAACAGGAACAGCAACAGAAGCAGCACGATCCCAGCTCATTGTTTTTGGTGATTTAATGGCTCTGTATATGTATGAGTATGTGTGTGTGTGGGGTGGGTGGCTGGGTGTAAGGGCTACTTGCGTGTGCCGTAAATGAATTCATCCCTTGGGCAACATTTTATGGCATAATTTGAGGCGTCCGGAAGTGAGGCCGTGCCAAAAGGTCAGTGCCTGTCTGATGTGGCATGCCTTGTGCCCATTTCCCTGGCACTCTCCATACAACCCCCTACCCCACCCCCCACTCATGTGGGTGTGAATATTAATGCTTCATATTTTATTTTCAGCGCTATTTTCGTGCTGTTTAGCTTTTAATATTGTGCCCCAACAAGATATATAAATATACGTCTTCCGGGGGGCGTCGCTTGTTGATTTTTGGGTCTCGCCCCGCAGCGGTAGGCCAAAATTGCGTTCTGGCCCCCGTAATTATTTCTAGTACTATGCGCTGTGCCACCAATGAAGTGCTGATACAGTGCTAAGCCTTTAGCCTGGCAAACAAACATCCTGAGCTGTACATCCCCGCAGCTATTTCGGGTTTAGCACCACTCCAAATCCTTGGGAGAGCAGCACGTTTTTAACATTCACTTCGAGTATTTGAATCCCACTCGCTTTGTCTGCTGGGAAATGCCAGCGCATATCTCCGTCCGTCCGTCCGTCGGTCCGTCTGTCTCTTTGTCTCACTGCCGGTGTGCTCGGTCTGCCTTTCGCTGTGTCTGATTTGTAAGATATTTTGCTATTTTTTATTGCCACACCATTTCTGGCTGTGTGTGGCAAATGCCGCGCCGTCTGGCTTTGCTCTTGCCATTGAGTGGATTAAACTGTAAATATTTAATGCACGCGATTTGTGCGGCTTACGTTTGTCGGCGTGAGTTATTATTACGAGCCATGTAAACAGCTACTGCCCGAATTACTTACACACACACACACACACACATACAAACAGAAACGACTTCAATTTTTAAAGCACTCAGCAATCGAATCTTAAAGCTGGCAGCCACTCCCTTGGCTGATTGGATCCACCCAACCACAATTCTTACACATCATCGCTCATTAGTAAGCCAAAAAGTAAGCAATAAATAAAGTTGCCAAGTCTCAGTCAAAACAATAAAAATAGACCACACATCATCCGTTGAAGTTCATAATGCCTGATAGATAATGTGTGCAGACGTTCGATAGTTTGCCGCATCGACGTTTTTAGCTGCAGCTAAACTATCTGCTAGATACACACACATGCACGAAGTATCTTTTGTTGTATGTGCAACAAGATACGGTTGTGTGCGCTTCTTGTTTGGTTAGCTTTGGGCGACTTGTTAAGTTGCTGGTTGAGGCTTTGGTTGCATTTATGGAGCAGCTGCAACCAGCAAATGTTTTTGGTAACTTTTATCGCTTTAAACATCTTTATTTTAAATTATACAACATTACTCATTAATTATTTTAATGCAATTTCTAAAGTATATTTACAGTTTCAATTTTGTCATTGAATACATTGCAAATAAAAATACAAAATAAATCAATTTAATGCAGATATAAAAAGTGTTAACTAAAATGAATCGTTTCATGAATGCAAAACAATAATGCACATGTAAAAATAAAATAATTGAATGGAATTTTATTTATAGAGTGCTTTTTTGCGCACTGATTCAATTAATTAAATTGTTACAACTATGCAAATAACTCAAAACAATTGTACAAATATATATTTGACGTATTAAATTTCAACCATAACTGTAAAATCAGTTGCAGGCGAAACGTAACTACAAATCAAACCAAATATAGACTACTGGCAACGCCCACTGCTGGCCATGTGTGTGTGTGTGTGTGTGTGTGTGTGTGTGTCTGTGTGTGAGTGTGTGTGTGTGTGTGTTTGCCCCTCGCCCATACTAATTAAGTTTGAACGTGTGTTTAACGACAGCTAAATGAACTACCAGAAACAGACAGGCACCGACATAGAAAAGATAACGACACACTCATTATTATTCCCCCCCACACCCACACACACACCCACACCCACACACACACACAGCAGCACACACACAAAGAGGACGAAGTCAGGACACATGGTTACACGCTTCACACGCTTAGAATTTTTCGGGAACGCACAGATTGACATAATGACAACATCACGCCCCCCAAATGATTGGCCTCCGACTCAGCTTTTGGATTGGACCGGGTCATGTGTGGGTGCGGGTGAGGGTGTGGGTGAGGGAGTGTGTAGCAATTATAGAACCTGCCGGTATAATTCCAAACAGAAGCCGAAATTCACCATCATTTTATGTGGCTTTAAAGAGCAGCAGAAATGGCTGGCAATCGTTTCCTCCCATGCCCAAGTTAATAATCATCACAATCTCATGCTGTGCTCATAGAGATCTCTATATAGAAAAGTGAAACACCCACACACACACACACACACCCACACACATGTTGCAAACAATTTCTGGAATATTGTGGCACACTTTGGCTTAAGTTCTGGCATTTAATGAGGCTTTCAAATCAATTATGTTATGTGTGCGTGTGTCTGTCTTTTCTTGACATTATTAATATTTGAGCCTTTGTCGCTTAAAGTTAAGTGAATATTTGGCTTTAATATGTTTGCGGAAAACCCAAAAAGAACATCAGTAAATATATAGTTTAGGAATATCCCTGCTGCATCTGAAAACCACCTGAATATGTTGTTATGCTTTGCTTGAGTTTAATTAAAGTTTTTGTCCGTTTTGCAGGCGACAATAGTGAAATCTAAGGATGCTCTATCATTGTTTGCTCAACTGCGGTCCAGGAGTCAATGCTGTCGCCTTCGGGTCTGCCAAAGACTGTTGAGACAAAGGTGACAGAGAAGGGGGAGGGGGAGAGATGCCAGATGTCGCTGGTTAATGCCAACAAGTGTGTGCGCCTGTCTTGAATGTTAATATTTGCACTTTCAATTCGCTGTCGCTTCAAGTGGCAATTTATCATCACCATCCAGCTGTCTTCTTCACACACCAACACTCTCTCTCCATCTCCCTCTCTCTCTCTCCATTTCTTAGTGTTGCTTTAAAATCGCTATGGTTGCAGTCTTTAAGCCACAATTGTGCCTGGTCAGGCAGCTTGTAATGCAATTCGAAATGGTCATACAAGCTGCAATTATTTAAGAATTGCTCATTCACTTCCTGCCATTTAATATGAATTAAATCTGAAATTCTCATGAATTCAATTCTCTAACAAAAGGCAACAGAAAATGCTTTAGCTATTGTCCTCAAGTTTCCAGCTGCTCGTTATGTCATGTGTGGCACATACACATACATATACATAAAGTACATACATACGTATTTTATTATACATTGTCGACCACAATACGAGAAATCCAAATAAAAATTCCCACTTCTATTGTCTATTTGATGTACGCAATTTATAAATTTATAGTAATTTTTTTTATAAGTGCTTTAATAAAAACTGCTGAATTCACACAAACTTGGCAATTTTATTATTATGTTCAAGTTGAAAAAGCCTGGACAAAAATTGTCACCTTTCAAAATATTTCACAATGCATCAAAATGTAGGCAAAACAGGATGTTGTCAGACATAAAAAGTGAAATATTTTTAGTAGAATGAAAGATGCAAATTGCTTAATAGCAATTTGGCATCCTCTGGTGTTTTACTCAATAAAAACATTAAAATGACTTATCAACATGTTTGTTATTGACTTGCAACAATATTTTTGTATCAAATTGAATTAAAAAATAAAAAAAAATGTCGTAACTGATGGGTTACATTATTGCTAACAGCTGTTGAAAGATTTTTCTAAAATTAAATATTCAAATAGGCCATCTCGATGCGAAACCCTTGCAAAGTGTCCTTAAAGTTTGCACACGGATTAAGTTGGGATTTGTGTGCTTACAAACACAAAAACCTCAGGCTGTTGTGTGTTTGTTTCGTGTTTTTATAAAGCCCTTTTCCTTTATACTTTCTACTCGCCTTCTCCGCACTCCTTGGCCCCTCTCCTTACAGCAGTCGCTTAAGGTCTCTAAGCATTTGTGTATCTTTTAGGGTCTGTTGTTGGTTTTACGGCTAACCGAGCAAATCGTTTGAGTTGGTCATGCAAAGTGCCAAAGTTTTTATACCCACAAAAAATGACGGGGTCGGTTCCAACTCAAATAGACGCTTGAGCGAAGACATATTAATAATATAGATAGTGTACAGTTTATAACAACTTTTAGTTTTATTGCTTGCGTATTAAATAACTCGGTTTCTGAGCAAAAACTTTGCCCGGATATCTAAACAACAATTGACCATTGTCGGTTTCGATTATTGCCCAAACCATCTTTTAGATCAGCTAAATGCATTTCTCAGTGAGATTATTTTCGTCTTTAATTGAGCCAAAGATAAGGTCAAATCAGCTTGAAAGGAAAGTTTAACATTTGTAAGGCAGCAAGTTGGGAGATTTGCAAGGCCTTAAGCCAGATGAAGGGGCAAAAGGTGCAGTGGATGTGAATGCTACTTCATTGTGCTGCTGGTAGACAGTCCATTGATGCAGCAGCTGCAATTGCGTCATTTTACAGCAATTCCCCCATCCCCCCGCTACCACGATGGGGAAAGGCAAAGTGTTATGCTGCCCCCTTTCTACGGGTGTGTTGATTTAATTTATGGCCGCTGTGCGCGCTGGTCCAGCATCCAAGGCAGGCAGCAAGCAGCAGGCTGTCCGCTATTCCAGATAAATGTGTCTGTGCTTCGACAATGGGTACGTACATTGGCCAACAGACCCAAGGGGAGAAAGGGAGAGGGAGACCCCACCCAAAAAACGAACTCATGTTGCACTCTATGCGAAAACTTTGCGGCTACATTGCTGACCACAGCTGACCGACCCGACAAGGTAAACTGCACTCTCCCGATGACGAAGTAGATAAGAATAATTTATGGTGATGCCGCTTGAATTGTGACTATCTGTGTGTGTCTGTGTGTGTGTGTGAGTGTGTGTGTGCAACATGCGCAAATTAGACATGCAGACAAATTTATTGTCCTAACAAATCTTCATTTTTTTTTCGATTTTATTTGATGCTACTTGCTATTATTGTGGTTTGCCTGCCTGTGCATGTTGAGCTCTATTAAAATATTGTTTACAAAGTGCTCAAAGTTTAAGTTGACAATGAGAAATGAATTGCTGAAGTGTGTGTGAGTGTGTGTTGCCAAATTGGACGAGGTAGAGATAAAAGACAGCGAAAAGTATGCTTTAAACTATTTATATGAATTAAATCGTATCGGATAGTATAAAGAATGTAAGCTACACAGACTCAAATGTGTGCTTTAAAATTAGATTTTTATAGAAGCCATTTAAAATTATAATAATGCAATCTAGTATTAAGTGTATGCAACGTTTTACTTAAAGTTTTCAGTTGCCTCTTCTTGGATTCCCTTTGGTCCTTAGTGAACATCGCTCAGCATCTCTTTGCCCCACTTAAGAATGTTTCAGCTGTTAATTTTGCAGCTTATGTCAGCTATTTTTGTCATTTCAATTAAAGTGTCAAGCCAAGTTATTGTTATTATATTCCTATTTCCACTAACACAGCAGAACTTTAACCCATCCCAGCTGCTCCAACCCCAACTGCTCCAACCCCAACATTTACTCAAGTTTATAGTTTTCAGTGTGTTGGCGTAACGCTGTGAAAATAATTTTAATGGCATTTAATTTACGCAAATGCAACAGTTAAAAGCTTTTTAGTTTCCACTTTTCACAATGCCAAATCTGATTATTTTGTGCTTTGTTTTGCATTTTGGCTTTCAGTTAACGGAGCGAGAGACGCACAAATAATTATAATTGTTATGTCAGCTGTTTTAAGCGAGTTTCCCAGAGTGCCACAGGACAAAGGTGTAAGCCAAATGATAAACGCAATTAGACGTGCCTCACACAAGGACTCCATTGGCTATACTCACAAATTATTTATGTGTAGTCGCAGAACCAAAAACAAATGCTTCGCAAATCCAACAAAGTGCAAACGACATGCTTGAGTAATGAGTCCCTGGGTCCATAAAAATTGTGGCCAGTTGTCCAACCGCAGACGTTTGCCAAACCATTTTCTCTACTCCATGCGACCAACCGCATATGCAACACAACAGTAAAAGCTTTGTGTTGCTGCCACTGCTTCTGTTGCTGCTGTTGCTGCCACTGCTTCTGCTGCTGCTGCTGCTGCTGTTTCTGTTGCTGCTGCTGTTGCTGTTGCTGCTGCTGTTGCTGCTGCTGCTGCGACGGCATACCAAATGAAAAACATTACAAATGTGCGGTTAACTCTAATGGAGTAAGTAGAGGAGTAGAGGAGGTAGAGTTTTTGCTGGTTTGGTGGTCTAAGTCCCACTCAGAGTTATTCTCAACTCTAAGCTTAAATATATACAAATACAAATACATTTTAAAGATACACTCATTTTAGATACTTAAAATTGCATTCACAACATTATCATTATTTTCAATTAATCCAATTCGAATGCATGCGTTTACTTGAGCGGAAATTAAAAACAAACAACGTGTTCAAACATTAATATATATTTTATTACCAACATATCAACACATGAATTGAGATTAGTTTACTGAAGAGTTATTGAAAAGTTGCTTTGATGGTATGCAAATTGTAAACGCTGCCCTGCATAAATGCAAAGTAAAATCATAGAAAATAAAACACAAACAAAATGCAAAACGAAGTTTGCAAACTCGCATCGATGCATTTTATGCTCATCAATCGAATAAATATCTTTCTTTTCACATTATTAAACACTTAAGTCGGAATGTTGACAAACTACTGAATGCAATTTCAATTGCTTTACATTCGAAATACTCGATGAATTTCCGTATTATTGTAATCCAGCTAAAATTCAATCAAAACTCTTGTCGTTTTCGCTGTGGCCCCCGTGTACAAAAATGTTCTGATGGCTGCCAGCCAACGACCAAAAATCAAAGACGACAAAGTCATGGAAATCGCAGCAATTATCTGTCTGTGAGCCCCGCAACCAGAAGCGAGAGAAAAATCACACATACACACACACACACACACACACACACACACACACACACAGTAACACAGACATTCACAGCTGTTGCCGATTTGGTCTGCGCCATGCAAAATTGTAACAAAAATCAGACAAAAAATAAAAAAAAAAAATAAAGAGAATGAAAAGAAGAAAATATTTACTTTTACCATGACAATGCCGCTCCTGTCGGATCCCACTGGCAATCGCTGTAGAACTTTGATGGTTTGCAAGTTGTTCCAGATTAACAGGAGTGGCGCCGAGGAAGGCAATCAGAAAGCGGTAGGTGGACTGAGCGGGGTATTATTGGCTTCTGATTGGGGATTATGTTTTTAATTGACAAACTTGAATAGATAACGACGTTGTCAGCAGGAGTAAGTCGCATAAAAAGTGCCGACAAACGAATGCATAACAAGCAACTTGTTTTTTTTTTGTTTTTATTCTTCTTGTTGCTGTTGTTGTTGTTGTCCTTGTTCGGCTGATTCTGGTTGTCCTTGTTGTCGTTGGCATAAAATGGAAATTGATACGCAGCTGGAGGCGAACGGCATTTTACAAGTGTGGATGTAGCGAAAGCTTACGGCTTTCGTACCGAACACCGACCACCGAACACCACTTTTGTCTTTGTGGCTGGAAAAGGCACAAAATCTAACGAGCTGGCAGATTATTGACAGATACACTTAAGCTTTTCACAACAATAATAACCGAGCAGAAAGCCAACTTAGGCCCTGTTGAGATGCAACCATACGTCAGACTTTGCAGTAGGTTAAACTGACTAAAACTTTGAAAAACAATATAAATCAAATATTTTCTGTATCACAACTGGTTCTGAACTGTACATTTAATATTTGTGTAGTTTTATTGTATCAGACTACGCCTATCTCGATCCCACAATCCGTCTGGCGATTGTTCATCTCCTTCAAGGGTGGTTGTACAGTAAGCTGCTAAAAATGAATATGTAAAATCAATATTTGTTGCTTTTACATAAAACCGACTTTCAATTAAATTTCTCAAAATAGTTTACAGATTAAAATGCTGAGAATGTTAATTATCAAATGCATTTAAAATGTATGCCACAAGCTTAGCATTTGCAGTAAGGGTTTCAAGTGCGGCGCTTATCATGCAAATAATATGCTCATTACGCATACGCCTTGTTGGTAATTGCATAATAAACAGAAGGTGTGGGTTTTCCAATGTACAAAACACTTAACACGACACATAAAACACTCTTCTCGAGTTCTCAGCACACACACACACACGAATCCAACTAAAGTTAAGCCAAATTAAACCAACAAACAAAAGAAATACATAAACATTACAATGTGAACAATAATTTCGATTTCAGAAATTTGCTAACAACAAATTTTGCGGAGCCGCAGATGCAATTAAGTGCAAATCGATTGTGCTTGTACTATAAATGTAGAACACAGCCCACACACAATGGTGTGTGTGTGTGTGTATGGGTGTGTGTGGGTGTGTATGCTGGTAATATGCCATTGATCGCAAAACTAACTGCAGTTAATGGCATTTGCTTGTTATGGCCTTTCAATAGGCAAGAGAAGTCCTTCCATAGAGAAAATGTGGATATTTCCAATAAAATTAATTAAGTATAGATTAAACAATTGAAACACCAACTACTGACGTTATACACCAAAGAATTAATTAGATTTTCTAGTTAATATTGCTAAACTAGCACTTTAATTAACCAATTTAAATAATTGAAATTATCAGAGCACCTCTTAAAAGATTGTTTTTCTCATATTCCATAGCAGAACATAGTTTCTCAAAAAACTATTCAAAAATGCCCCGAACTGTGCGACACGTAAAACAATAAATTTTCATAAGAGCCGCGCCACCAACCCCAAAGCCAAACTCGGCCCACAGCGCCCACACATGTTAGTTGGGGCCACGCCCACTTGGCCAATGGCCACGTGTAATGTGCAAAAGCGCAACATCAGCTAAATAGGGCAAATGCAGAGCACAGCAGGAAAGTCAGTCCGACTAGACGGGGGTGGTGGGGTAGCTAAAGATTACCGTTATTTGTATGCAAAGCAGCAGCCCAAAACCGACAACAACAGCAACAACAGCATCATGCGACACTGCAGCAATACAAGCCAACTGCCATTCAAAGTCAGCCAGCAGCAGCAGCAGCAGCACCAGCGACAGGACGAGGACGAGGACAGGAGAGAGGATGAGGATGAGGAGCACAACTCGAATACTGGTCTGCAGATGGCAAGCGATCCGAGAGGTGGATGAGAGAAACGTGTTTCAATTTTTATGACATTTCAATGCAGTTTATGTCAGCGCAACGAGCCAACGGACAACGAACTGAGAGATGAGACCTGAACCGAAAGCGTTGTAGGGGGGGTGTGGGGGGGAGGAAGGTAAAATCTCGTTATATTTTTGACAATTCAAATTTAGCTTGAGGCCAAACAGCGCATGCAACATATCTTTTCGTTTTGGATACTTTACAACAATTCAATTCAATTGAAACTGTTTTGAAAAGGAAAACCGACATCGTGTTGAACATGCGCTTGTCGCAAGAGCGCGATAACCCCATAATGGCTATCAAGTAACTAAAGCTCGACTTAAACTGTGGAGGTTAATGTTTTCACCTGTCGAAAACATTAAAATATTATGCATAATAATAGCCACAATTAGCTTTTGTAATATGCTAATTGAGCTAAGGTCTGCACTCAATGGGTTGCATAAATATTGGTTGTTTATTTACAGTTTGTTATCCCTTTGTGGATGTCAAAAACAGAATTAGAAATGCGGTGGCTCATTATTTATCGTAATTATCCAGGCAGATATAATTAGAATATTTAAGTTAAGATACAAGTATTTTTGGAGTGATAGTTAAGTTATCAAAGCCAGCTGTTACTAATCGAAAATTTCACAGTATTTTCAATAAGTTTTTCCATAAATATAAACAGCTGTTTGCTTTAATTGCTAGAATGTAATTTGTGACCAATTTTTGTGGCATGCCTATTAAAAGTGCATTAGTGTTTGCTTTAATGTGCACTTTAGTGTACGAAAGTTGGAATTATGTGAAGTGTATTATTAATAATAATAATAATCATATATCGACTTGAAAATACCTTGATTGGAAATGACTCAGTGAATTAAAGTGAAAGATGCCAGTTAGTTTTACCTCAACATTTTTACAGGGTACTTCAAAACCATCAAGTTTCACTTAAATATTAAGTAGTAATAAATCTTGAGGCCAATATGTGCTGAGACTCACAGCAGACGTGACTCACATATGGTATAGGCACAGATCAGCTAAAGTTGCTCTCGGAAGTATGCAACATTATTGTTGTTGCCAAATGTTTACACAGAAATGGTTAAAAGGCAACGGCAGAGGCAAAGTCGAGAACTTGCCACTCGCTACTGGCAACTGGTGATAAATTAACGTATTAAAAGCAGAATAGCGAATGCTGCCATGCTTCAGCTTTTAATAACACAAATTGCAATCGAATACTCGACTCTTGGGGGGTGAAAAAATGCGAACGAAAACGGAAACGGAAGCGAATACGAAAACAGAATGCGTAATGAGCGTAAAGTTAAGAAGTCTGAACCCAATTGTAGCAGTTAATAGCATAATTAACTTCAATTAAAAATTGGAAATCTTCGCATGCCGAATTGGAGACTAAGACTTCAATTAAATTATCAAGTATGGGATATCGTTTTTTAGTAGAAACGAGAGGGAGTTCCATAAGCTCTAATTTCGCCAATAGTGATCTGATTTTGTTTGACCTCAAGACTAATACTACACTTAAAGTTGAAAAAAAGTGTTTTAGGAGTGTGAAAAGAATTGGAACAGCTATAACTTTGTTACAAGTGATCTGTTTTCAAAAAACAGTCCTTCATAATCATTGGTTTAGCTCCAGGTTAATGTTGAATCAGGGATCTGAAAGCAAAACTCTTTTACAACACTATTTTATATAGTTGGGAACACTACTTCTGGTTGCAATACAAGTAAACATTGCAAGCAAGCAATGACATCAGCAAATAGTTGCACAACGGCAACGCAACACCCGAAATCAGATAAAACTACACATTTATATATATATATAGACTAATAACAAAGAGAAATCTATACAAATGGTGGAACTCAGTCAAAGAGCATTTGGAGCGGACTGTGCAGGAAGCATCTGCCAAATATTATGCAACAAAATAAAACAAAATAACTGGTCAGCAAAATGGCAAATAATGAATAAGGTGAACAAAGGTAAATAAAAATGTTCAGATGCCAACTATTCACACACTCACATAAATGAACATATATAGTATATAGAATACAGTAACACGTATCTATGACAGTATCTGTAGCTCATTGGAGTTGCTGTCGCACATTTCGGAAATTGGATATTTCGCACTCGATGATGGCCAGGCAGAGGCACAGGTAAAAATGCTGGCGTTATCAAACGGAACCTTTTTGCTTTAGGCCGCATTCTCATGTTTTCACATCTCCCATTTTCCATTACGCATTTCCCAGGAAAAGCATTGCCTGGTCGCAGCCGCAGCTCAATTGATTGCCACTTGGGCGCAGCAGCAATTGATTGACGTCATGTCTTTTGATTTCCCAAGCGTGAAGCAACCGCAGAGACAAAAAGCTGCCTCATTTGCTAAGATCTACAGAAAGATAGTGAAAGAAGGGAGCGCTGCAATTGCTCTTAATGATTTCATATGCATATTTAAATTATTTATCATATGTGAAAATAGTACTTGCATAAGCAGGGGCAAAATTATAATTAAACTTATACAAATGTTGTTTTAATATTTTAATATTTTTAAATTGATTATTATTATTATTTTAGAATTTCTGTGAAATTTGATATTTTTAAAACAATTTTCAATTTGTTAAATAAATTGTAAATGCCAATGACAAGTGACATCAATTTGCATGGCTATCAGTGCCGTAATTTCTATTTAGATTGCATTCAGGGCATGTGCGTAATTTGATTGGAATGTTAAACTGATAAACTGCTGCAATTCTCAGATACAAATCAATGGCCAACTGTTGCACGCTGCCTATTTTGTTGCACTGGCAACTTGCTGCTCTTGTACTGTAAATCGCTCGATGAGCGCGGTAATTCAATAAATTATGTTCCAATTTGCAATAAGAGAAATTGCAGTGTAAGGCAAGCCTGAATATGTCCCAATAAAATAGAAGAAAGTTGATCAAGCAAGACTTCTTGAGATATAAAAATAAAAAAACAATTAAATGTTAAATTTAAAACAAGGCCACCTAGCTTGTCGAATGCAAATATGTGCATTAATTTAATTAAATCTACATTTGCAAATATGCAGTTGCTTTCGGAATTTCACTTTCCATAATGTAAACGAAATATTTGAAGGCATTTCCCAGTCGAGTCAGGAATATAAGCATTAAAACGCTTTTGTAAATATTAAATTTTCGCTTAATTGCATTTGCATATTTTGATTATATTTAGGGAAATGAAAGTGCCGAAATGCATTGAGAGCTTAGTATGATTACCGTTTCAAGTGGGTGCAAACGGGTCGGGTGGAGGATGCAGTGAACCAAACTCGAGCAGGAAATTTGAATTCAACGGATATGAGCAACAATTTCTATTGCAGGAATGTTTATTCATTGGTACATTCAATTCAATTGGTAAACTTTCCATGACATGTACCATTAATTACAGAACGCAACCAATTTAATATTACCAATTAACACATAATAGTTAATTAGAATTTAGCAATTATCATTATTGAAATATGTCGTTCGCTTTGTTTTGCACACGCATATAATGCCACCTATATGTTGTATTAGGTACTGACAGCAACAGCGCCATCTGGTGTTGTGATTCATAAGATAGTTAACATCATGTTTGCTAACAGTGTGTGACTACAAATATGTGGTCACACTTAAGGGCCAAGCCCGCATTATTTAAAAGCTTAACTTAAATAGTTTTTCTCTGTATTTTTGTACTAAAAATATATATTGAATATAGTTATAAGACATGCGCGACATTTGTACAACTATGACTATGAGATGATGTGACTTACAACTAATCAATACATATTACAATAAACGTAATAGTAAAAGAAAACAAACACAAGTGACAAGAATTCACATATATGGCAACAATTGCGTGTGTGTGTGTGTGTGAATGAGTGTGATTAATGCACATTTAAATACATATATAATGTGTTAAAATATATTCGCATAGGCTTAAAAACAATAGACAAAAGTCCAGTAAAGCGCATTGAAAGCCAAGAACATGCCGGGAAATAATAAACGCGATCGTCTATCAATCCACATGGCGATCTCCTGCGGCGTCATGGTTGTAAATGTTGGAGCGTCCTTTTCCTTATCCTTCTCAATATCGATAATGTGGTCGTTATTGGAACGAGCACTGCATACGGAAATATTGTCGGCGCACTCAGTGCGAATAATGGGCAGATTTGGCTATAAGAAATTAAACGAAATATATTAACACCAGTTTATCTAATTATAATAAAGCCAGACTTACATGCACTGTCAGATAATTGTTGAAGCCAGGATTCACAGTACCATTGCCATTGCGCACACTCTCCGTGCTGGACACAATATTGTCCAGGCTGGAGCAGGAGCGTGCTCTCGAATCGTTGCTCAAACTGCCCCCAATTTGACGGCGAGAGGGACGTGGCGTTAATGTGGACTTTATTATATATTTACTGTTCACTTTCTTCAGCTCAATATTCTCCTTGCGCCGCCATATCGTGTTGACAAACGCGAACTCCACCAGGCTGCCAAAAATGAAGAACGTGCACCCAATGAACCACACCTCCGACACCTTTATATAGCTGACTTTGGGCAGCGTTTTGCTCTGGGATGAAGACAACGTTATAAAAGACAACATCGTACTAGTGCCTGCAAAAAGAAACCAAAGATTTTATATTAAATACGTCTGAGAAATAAAAATTCAGATGCCTTCTCAATTTCAAATCGTTTTTCAATCAATAAACTCAAGCTGAACTTGGTAATAACTAACATAATCTTTTTCTCATCAATATAATTCAAATATTGAACAATAAGTTTCCGATAGATTGATTCTTGAGATTTCGGTCTGTTTTTTATTTTCTAAATATATTTGTGCTCGTTTACTTACCTAACATAATGCGCGGAGGTGAAGCATCCGCCTGCAGCCAGAAGGTTACCCACGAAATGGCGACAATCATCATGGATGGCAGATAATAGTCCAATAGATAGAAACCAAACTCGCGCTGCAAACTAACCGTATAGCTCAGCATACTGTAGTCACCCTCTGCAAAAAAAAGAAAACAAAATATTATATTATAAGTGAGTTCCTTAAAGGAATCACTGCGGGATAACTTACTGAATGCACCGTGCCGCAAATTGACATCGTCTGAGTGGACAACGGATGTATTGTGCCAGTAGTCTTCCAAGTTATATTCTGTGAGTCGCATATCGGGATCAAAGGATATGGGCATATGATCCTCCCACTCCAGCAATAAATCGGAAGTATTATACATCCCTGGCAAAAGTAAAATCAATTATTATACATAATCAATTGGGGAAAATTCAGCATTGCTTACAGCTTTCCATTATCGTGGAACAATATTGCTGATCGAAGGGAAACTTCTTAAAGTTCATCCAGCAGTAGAGGGTTGCCTGAATGCGCGTGGAGATGATCACATTGCCATCGCGTGAGATGGAAGTGAGCACATCCTTCTCATCGGTTCCAAGGATGCTCGACTCTCGCTCATTGGTAAAGAATATGTGCGGCAGCCAGAGCCGTTCACTCAAATGTTTCTGCCCCAGTATCGTTTCCGTTCGTGATGGCGCAAAATCCTTGTATGCCAGTCGTTTATCCTGGAAGCTTAGCTGGAGCAGTGCATGCATCTTGAACTGCAGCAAGTCGGAGTTGAGATTCTGCAACAGGTAAACATAGATACGCATCTTCACCACAATCGGTAAACGCTTCGATGTTTTGACGTCGTATTCTGTAAAGAGCCATCAAAGGTTAGGATTGGAGCTGGAACTGCTGAATGAATATGCTCCGGCGGCACACACACTTGCCTATTGGCCGCTCCAGGCGATCGTAGCGACACACATGCGTCATTCTTTGGATCAGTTCTGTATGTTGAAGACTTTCCGCATCCGTGAGCGGTGGACAGTTTGCATCCACGGTGTCATTAGCAGCACTGCAAGTTTATCGAAAATACATTTTTTTCAACTTTAGTTTTATTTACAGAAACGTATGAGTAATTTTTGAGCAATGGGATTTTATGAATAATGTCAATGTAAATGTTTAAATTGTGCTTAATATATTAATAAAACTGATTTTAAAATACCCATGCAAATGGCTTTTAAATAGTTTATCTTAAGGGCAGTTATTCTCTCATATTTTTTCTATTGACGCCCACGTAGCTAATTTAAATGAATATGCAAGTAGCGAAAAGCTGCAACACGTTCAATTGGCTCGTAAAATGTCTATAAGTTTAATAGGTTAATGCAAATATTATGTCGAACTTATTACATTTACTAGGAGAAATGGGAAGGGGAAGCATCTCATCCATTGTGCAGCTGTGCAAGCTCATTTGGAGCTGAGTAGCCAAGATGTTTGCCCACTTAACACTATTTATTTATATTTAACTTTCATATTGTTCATTTGTGCTATTATTCACATTATACCAATTCAATTACTGCATTTGGTCTGATCCCTAACCAGATAATCCATAAATAAACTCCAGCAGCTCGTTTATTTCTGGTTTGCTTTTCAATATTTACCTATTGACATTGCATTTAAATGACAGAAAATAATTTTCCATGAGCTCTCTAACCTTATTCTACACAGCACATAAGCCCCGAAAGTTGGCTTGAATTAATTAAAAAAAATTCTGTTCTCTATTTCTACACCTTCAAATTATGGAAATATTTGCTTAACAGCGTCGGCGGCATATATAAATAACGGAAAAATCGAATGGCGCATGGCGTATACGTAATACGAGTTAATATTGTTGCCCAACCCAAATTTTTACTGTTACTTGTTTACTGTTTATTTCTTTATAAGCACATTTTCTCTCGAGAATTTCCAGTGTAGTTACCAAAACTGATGAAACAGCGTGTAGCTAAATAATTTTCATATTAAAATTGATAACAAACTCTTGGCTTTATCTTATTACATCAAAAGGAAATGTTTTCCATACATCATATCTTTTATCATTTTTATCAGTTGTGTAACTGTGAGAAATTGTGTAAATTTTAACTCTTAATTAACAACTGAAGATTATTTCATGCTGTAAATATTTCGTATGCAATTGACAAATAATAATAAACAAAACAAAACAAAGAGCTTCAAAATCTTCAATGAAGAAAAGAAGACCAGAACAAAGAAATGGGAAAAGTCGCAGAAGTCAATCAGTTTTTTTTTCAACCAACTTCGGTATAATTTGGTTGTATCTGACAAATAGAAACATATCAATGCTATTAAGTTTTATCATACGCAATTGTTTTTTTTTTTTTTTTTTTTTGTTGTGTGCTCTGCATTGCTCATTTTTTTGCAGAAGAAGATGGATGTAGAATGAAAGTGATTTGATAATTACTTTAATGGGATGATTTGGCTAAATGATTTGTTTTGACTTACCAAACGTTATTTAGGGTATTGCTCAATGTAATAGTTATTAATAATATTTTTGTAAAGTGCACAATATATAAATTCTTCATTGTGTAAATAATTGGTTAAAATAACTAACTACACTAGATTTACTTCACTTATTTGTATTCAGTTAATTTTAGTTAATTAATTTATTCTTTCAGTTTGTTAATTTATTCTTTTAGTTAATTTATTTTTTGCTTTAAACTTTGTTTAATGCTCATGTTTTGTTGTAGAACACTTTGTAATAGAACACTTGATCTGTGACACTATCTATTTTCACACGATCTTTTATCCTCGCTTCGCTTCACATTCACTTTGCCGATCGCATTGCACTTTATTCAAATCACAAATTGTTTGTAAGAATCGAAATAATCAATTTGTGAGTGGTTCGATGCGGTACGGATTGCAATTTGTTCTAATATCGAGGACGTGGACCTGTTGCCAGTCGTTGGCGTTTTGAGCTCGCGTCGCGTTTGTGCCTCGCAGAAATAGCTGACTGAAATAGCTGCTTGGCCCACCTGCGCTGCTGCTTTTGCTGCTGCTGCTGTTGCTGCTGCTGCTGCTGCTGCGGTTATCGTCGACGGCGACACCTCAAAGAGCACTGCGCTCTTAACGCTCGGCAACTGCTAGAGGAAGCTAACGAAGATTGTCTAAGTACTAAGTAGTTGCCCAAAAAGTACGTTATGTTCAGTTCGGTTTTTTTGATAAGCCAATCAGCCGACGAACAAGAACAACAATAACAACAACCACACCGATAACAACAACAACAAACTCGTAAAGCTGCTTTTTGTGTTTGTTTTTTTTTATATTTTGTTCAGTGCGGCGGTGTTACCTGTCGAACAGCGTAAAGGCAACAGCGCAGGGTCGCTGGAGATCGTCTCACTTATAAACTGGGCACAGCATCAACAGCACCGGCAACAGTAGCAGCAGAACCCCACAAGCAGTGGCTCGATTGTCAGATACCCTGCACTTACATTACTTCAACTAGAATTGAAGATTGCAAATATGACTAATAAACAAAATTTTTAAGAAATTAAATAGAAAGTAATTTTGGGGAAATCCCACACTATTCGTCCCTAACCTATAAGTAGCAAGAAGAAGAAGCTGCTACATTTAATTTACAACATTTTGTGTTAATGTGCCTTTACATTGTTGCACAACTCACACACACACATATAGGGTACAATTTCAAATGACATATAAAATAGGAAGCATTACATAAGTGTGTGAGCTGGAAAATGTGTAAACCGGTATCCCCAAGTCTTTGAAATGCGTTCTAGTCAGTGCAAATAGTGCAAAATGTGTAGTAGTTAAACTTATAATTAAATGCACTTCAACATTCATTATTGCGGCATTAGCATATCCATAGGAGTACAGTGGGCGGGAGGTAGTCTTCACTGCTGGATTTAGAGTGTGTGATCAGGTGTTTTGTTGCAAAACTTGCGTTCGACATATTGACAAATGTAATTAAGCAATTGGCAATCGAGTTAGTTGAGGAGAAGCGGGGCACATACAATGTTTGACCAAGGCACACGCACATGATTTGTGCAAATTAATTATTGAATGTGGCATATGAATTGTTATATAACTTGTTATTGCTGTTGCTACTTGCGGTTTACAGTTCAATAAACTGACAAATGCTTTGAAAATTATATAATTCTTATCAGTTAACAATTACGGGAGAAAAATCATTGATTATGCCCATTTTCGATCAGTTGAACAAACTTTATTGTTTGCAATATTCGATGCTGCCGGCTTTTGCCTATAAAGGTCAATTGTTATTGTCAAATTAATAAACAATAGCAAAAATGTGTAAAAGTTGAAACGTGCCACAGAAATGTATGTGACAATAATTGCCAATAACAAAATGAGTTAATAACATTACGATTAATATTGATTGCAACAGTAGCTGAAAGCCCTGATCATGATCATGATCATGATCGTTATTTGTTGTTGTTGCTGTTGGTTGTGTATTGTTTGTTTAATTGATTTTTTTGTTAGCTTAGGCATTGAATGCTCAATTGAAAATAACTTTAGCGAATTGTTAATCGAACTATTAATAAATGCAAGACTTGACAACAGCTTTAATTATAAAGGGTATGAAGATGTGTCATATCAGTTCCAAATCTTATGTGGCAAATCCTAAGTATTTGTGTTTAGACTAGAATTTACACAAATACTTTTATTCAGTTCACTGTTCTTGTTCTCATTTTTTTTAAAGAAACACGTCAATTAGATAACAAATCTCAAAAATGCTCTCGAACAGAAAGTTGCTCCATTTTGTTTAGTTAAAAAGGAAACAACATTATTTAAGTATCATAAGCTTAACTTAGATCATAAACTGTCGGAACAGAACGCATAATCTGTAGATAGTATTAGATAAAACTGTTTGACACACGGCTCTACAAATATTTGGTTTAGTTATTTGTGAAAGTAATTGAAGAGTGACTAAATTAGACAAAATTTTTAATAATGCCTATCTAAAGGGGTAAGTACCGTAAGGATTGCAATTCGATTTCTTAGAAGCCCACAACTTCCACTCATAAGTTATTTATACAATTTATATATTTGCAACTGCGTCAATTTGTGTGTTGACCAAGTCAACTGAATATCTGCAAATATGAAAATATTTTTTATCTCTGCTTTAATTAAACTAAACATGAAAGCATTTTTAATTATTGTTCGCAATTGGCAAATAAACAAAGCTTTATTTTATTTAAAACTCACACACACTTTCTTCTGTCGTCACCCGAGTTGCATGCGCAATGTTGAAAGAAATTTCGCTTATCAACTGTATGTGTGTGTGTGTGTGTTTGTGCCTGGATGTGTGTGTGTGTGTGTATGCTCATACAACATTTGCTCCCCCTTTATGGCCTTCAGATCGTAGTAGGTCTCTGAGGTGTTGCTTGTTGTGTCTGCCTTGTGGCGGGGGTCTGAGAGAGGTGGGACAACATTGCGTATACGTGTTTTCGCCCATTTAGAGGTTAAGCATGTATTTATTTACCTTTTTTTTGTACTTTTTTATGGGTCACCGAAAATGTGATTTCATATTTGTTTCGTGCGCTGGCAAATATTGACAATTTGCGCTTACCAAAACAAATTTAATTATATACAAGTTAATGAAAATTAGCTGCTCGTTTCAACACGTGATTTAATTCGACTTACAAACGGCGCTTTTGAAGTTTTGCCAACAGCGTTACCACAACAACAACAACAACAACAACAGCAGCAACGGCAGCAGCATCTGTAGCCAAGATCTTGACATTATCTTTGCCATAGCATGACTCACACGCCTCCCACTGGGGGGGTGCATTTGGGGGATGCGTAGTAAATTTTTATCTGCCGCCTGTCAGCGCGATAGCCAGACAGTTACTGGTGTTTGGGGCCGCTTAACTGGACCAACAATAACATCAAACAACTAGTTGTATTAATTATAAACTGGTGCTTGCTATGTAAACAAATAAGTAGCCAGCCAGTCAGATAGCGGTACTAGTATCATAAATAGACATGACCGAGGAAAAGTCAATTAAAAATATAAATAAAATATAAATATAAACTGGCTGACGGTGCAAATAATCTTTCAAGTGCTCTTTGAGTGCCGACATGGCTAAAATTAAATCAGTGACAGTTACAGCGACGTGTTGCAGTTGTCCTAACGGCATTTATCGCTAGCTTGTGTGTATTTTGGAACGGTCTCAAGTGCTCCAGACAATTAGGGATATAACCAAAAAAAAAAAAAAATTAAACAGTCCACAGTACAGTTAGTTGTCTCTAACTGTCCGTTATCAGTGTGCGGCGCACGTTTGGCCCTGCGTCTGACGTCTGTTCGTTTATTGTTGTTAGCTTTATTTAATTTGCGCCACTGGAACGGACAAAGCCATGTTTAACGTCTGATATTTGAACGTGTGCGGGGGCGTATGCGTAATAATCTTTACTCTATACAAAAATAAAAACGGAAGATGCTGAAGTACAGCCATAATTGGTTGTAATCTGTAATAATGTGTTATAAATGTCAACAGGGGGCCGGCAAGTTCCGCTCTTACGGGTTAATCAATGAGTCAGTCGGCCAATAAGATGATAATAATGTTGATGTTGATAATGACAATACTTCGCTCTCAGAGATGAGTGGCGTTGCCTGCCGCAATATTTATTTTTTTATCAACTCTCACAACAACCAAAATAACCTACTGCAACTCTTTTAATGGTTGACTGTGTGGAACATCGCGCCGGCAACAAAAACTTGCTATCAATCACTTATCGGAGTGCCGACGAAGTCTCTTGTTGCCACACTTCACAGTCATACCGGCAGTTCGGCATCCAATAGGAATAAAATTCAAATTCTTGCCAGTTATTAAAGTAAATAAGCTTTTGCGGTGTGCAAATTGTTATCTGTAAGGAATACTTATTTATAAAATGAATAATTTAATTGCTTCTTGAGATATCTTTTACTAATTTTGAGTTATGAGTCAATTTTTGTTTAATTTTGATATCGTTTGGGGTTACCCTCTGCTTAATTATACTCTTTTTTAATTCACGTGTTTCTTGCACGCTCATCGTTTGGTTGGTGTTTTATTTTGTCACCATCGCTGTTGGCTTATACTAATAGTTTGTTTTGCTCCATAATAAATTAAGAGCTAAGACTCTTGTTGCTTATCTGTTGTTTTAAGTGATGAGAAATGTTGTCGCGACTGTTTAAACATAACATGTAAATCACGCCGAGAACTCACAACGATTTACAAATAGCTTCCTCAGAAGGCGCTAAAGATGTGCAATAGTTTCGTTCATCATCGTGATAGTTAAAATCAAATGCTAATGCTCAATAAGGTTTCAAGGCGGCTTTCACGCTTAAGACATAATATTGTTTATTGCTAGCACAGAAGATCGAACACAATACGCAGAGAGAGAGAGAGGTATAATAATATTAGTAGTCAAAGAGCGACTGCTGCTCTTCTATCATCATCTACGACTCTCTCATCTTACGCATAGCTGCTCAAGAGTTTATCTGTGTGTTCTTGGGGAGGGTTGGGGATGGTTTTCGTACATAAACATAGTATTCAATAGACTAACTATGAACTAACATGAAAACAGCCTGCTATTGAACAGATAAGCATTGCACATCCTTGGACAACTATTTCGCCGTCGCCGTTGCTGGCTTTTCGCTGGCGGTGATCGCTGGGGATTTGGCAAAGTCGTCGAATGTGTCTTTCACCTTCTTGAGGCCTCGGCCCGCATAGCAGGGCAGCATGTGGACAAATCGAAAAGAGCTCTTCACCCCCTCATTGTAGTAGTGCTTCGCCAGGAAACGCATCTCGCCCGCCTTGGGCAGCTGTGGCACCTCGAACGGCAGCTGCTTCTTCGCCTTTTGCACATAGGGACAGAGCTCCGCCTTTACGTTGTTGTAGAGCTTATGCGACTCCTCGGGGTTCCCCCAGACGCCAGCCTTGTTGGTGTAGTAAACAGCGCCAGCGACGAGTCCGCCGCGCAACAGGAGTCTAATTGGAGCAGGGCCGTCAAATTAGCGTTGGGATTACGTAATTTTTGCAGTTTTTGCACATTTGCTTACCCGAATACCATTTTGTTTTGTTTGCTTAGTAGTACGGAAGGGGGAGCGTGTTCGGCAGGGAGTAATCCAAACTTTGGCAAGTCTGGTCGTAGGTTATTAGTTGCTATTAACTAAAATTCCGCTAAGAAAGTGGATTTTGCGGAGATAACAATAACAATTTGCTATTTACTTTTCTCTGGGCACCCTAAAATTTTAACAGTTGCGGAAATGTTATTAACAGCGCGCTTTTATTTGTACCGTGAAGAACTGCAGTACAAAATAAATTACATTAATCAAGTCCTGCACTAAGTTAATATAAATAAATCGTATAGAGTTCATTTTAATAGAAAAACTTTTATGATAACATTAAAATAACCTTAACAGCTGATATAACATATTTAACAGAATTGCTCCACACCGAACGAAACGTTTTCACTGTTATTCCACGCTTAACGCAACAAGACAACACATTCGTTTAAAATTAAAAGGCAACGTAAATTTTTAAATTTTAACACACATATAATTCCATTTATTAATATAAATATTGTTTGCATCTCTAGTGAATACGGATTTCAGATGCAATAAACAGGTAATATAAAACTCTTATGCACTTTTTAATGAGTACGTATAACATTTTTGGGTTTTATCTGATTTTTCATAAGTACAAATTCCTTCTTCATATATTTTGTTTAGTGCCAATGCCAATGACTGCCTGACATTTGGTTTTATAGGTTTTGTTTTTTGCAACACATTTATAATAAACATGGATTAAGAAACATTTGTTTGCGTTCTTTCGATTTATAAATTAACACTCAGATATAAAATACATATTTAGTGTGTATAAGTATCATGTAAAGTGTGCTTTACATATATGATTATCAATAATTACGTTGGTAGAAGTTGCATCTGTGAAATATGTACTATTTTTTACTGGTTTCAACTTGACAAAACCAAAAATATATATAAGTGAAAATAGAGTTTTTTCTGATATTTCTCATGCATTGTTCAGTTATAGAACGCTTTTAACATAATATGCTTATTTGTTTATTTATTTATGGTAAACTTTTCGCTGCCCTCATTCGCACTCTGTGCTTTATAATTATTAACTAATTACAGTTTGTTATTGCTTTTCATTGTATCTTGAACAGAAATTGACATTTTATTGACCTTGCAGCGCACAATCCATAAATAGAACATAATTTTACGAACATCAGTCTTCGCTTGTAAGCTGATTGTATATTTTATATATTATTCTTATATACATACAATTTCAAAGTGCTTTTCCAAGGAATTGTTTTCAAATAGTTTACACAAACAAGAAACAGGATATAGGCCAAAGTGTGAGCTGTAGAACTTAATTATTAAAAGCTCGTTTATATCCACAAAGAACATTGAAAATGATGAAAGTTATTGTTTTGTGTGTTTTTCACAGTTACATCAACAATTTAACAATAGGAAGACTATAATTTTAATACATCGAATAGTGCCTATGGCAACATAGATAACGATTTGTAGTTACTTTTTATCAGTATTTAATACAGCTATAATAATTTTGATAGTAGATTTTGTGAAAATGAAACGAAAAGACGCTTGAGATCGTATTTGATTTTTTTTAGACGGTTTTCTATGCTAAACTTTGTAAACTTAAATTCAATTTGTCGGTGTACCAATTGTTGCAAGCTTATCAAACATTTTGACAATAGAACCGTTTTTAAAGTAACTGTCATTGGCTAGCGGTAACCAATAATTTGATATACCTTAACAATACACACAAACACACATTTACATAATTATCTACAATTGATTTAGGTATCTTTTGGATCTTTTTCAAGCTCTGCTGTGGGTGAATCTTCCGCTGTATTTGGTTTTGTTGCTCCTGCTGCTGCTGACGTCCCCTCCTCAATATCTATTGAATTCTCCCGCTCCCTTATATCCGGCATCTTGAGCGAAAAACTGCTCAGCTTGCGCTCCGCGGAGCCCAGCGAACTTTGGGAATCCGCCTTAAGCAATGTGGAGCGACGCTCATTGATCACCCTGAGGGAATCGTACATCTGCTCATCGTTACTGGCCGAACTGCCGCCACGCTCCAGCGAGCGTATGTAGAATATGGAATCATCTCGATCCTTGACAATGCCGGGCTTGGGCCGATAGAACTGCCTGGAGCTGTTGCTCCTGTAAAGCAGTGCAGGGTTCGCCTTCTGCTGCTGCGCCTCTTGTTGCTGTTGTTGTGGCTGATCTGTGCTGTCGCCGAGTGGCAGAAAGTCGGGACGTTGTTTCTTCGGTGGCAGACTGTGGCTGTGATGCGTCAGCTTATTTATCTCATTGTAGGACACATTTGTGTTGATGTTGTTGTTGTTGTTGTTGCTGTTGCATTCAATGTCAACGCGTTCATCGATTAGCTCCACATTTTCTTCTGGCAGAGCGGGTTCCATGCTCGACTGTCCCGACAATTGACGCATGGGTGGTGGTGGCTCCGAGCACACCGACAACTGGCTGCTGTATAAGGATGCATTTCAACAATAAGTTATATGGCAGTCCTTTGTGCTGTGCTAAGAATAGACACACTTACCGGAACTCCTTATCGACGGATGGCGTGGCCGAGGGACCGGAACTGTAGCGTTTGGGGGAGCGAAGTATCGACTTTGGCATCACCTCCGGACTATGGAGATCCACTTGCACGCGACGTGAATCGATGCTGGAAGTGCGACTTGCCACAGAAGCACAACGTGCCGTCCACCGGCCACTATACGATGAATCTGACATGGTCGAGTTGCTGCAAAAGGATGCAATGTGATTGATGAATACTAATGAATAAGTCTGTTTCTTTTGTGAATGAGTATTCTTAGAATTTTCTACTGCTTCCCCAAAGAACTAATTACTTAATGCGCTGTTCATTGGAGGAACGCTCTTAACATAGTGTCAGTCATTAAGAATTAATGTGCTTCCCGTATTGCACAAAGGACAAAGCAAGCAGAGCAAGCTGAAAGCTCTCGGTCATAGCTCAATCAATAAGCTTAGAATGTTTCAAGCTCTTCTAAGCACTTACCGTCTGTGTCCCAACGGACTGTAACGATCCCGATCCCGGTCACGATCTCGATCCCTGTCCCTCTCCCTCGCCGCCGCTGCCTCCTCTTGCTCGATGGGTCGCTGGCGAGAGAGGACATGTCGCTTGGCTGTATCGGAGCGTTTGTTGCGCTCAGCGCGTTTCTCGCCGTGACTCGAGTGTACAGGGATGCCCATTCCCATGCCAGCATCGAAGGACGAGGCCTGCCAGTAGACACGACTCGCTGCCGGTGGCTGGAGCAGAGTGCAGGTCGTATAATCTCTCGTTGCGCGCTGTATCAAACTGGAGGAGTTGCCGCTGAGACGTGTGTTCGAGCCACTGGAACCACCAATTGCACCACCACCAACAGCAGCGCTGCCAGCGGTTCGAGATTGACGAACGCGTCGAACACTGCTGCTCGATTGTTGGTGTTGTTGTTGTTTGCGTTGTTTGTGTTGATGATGGCGATGATGATGATGATGTCGTTTGCAGCACATATGTTGCAGTTGTTGTTGTTGTTGCAGTTGTTGATAATAATGTTCCAGCGGCGATTGAAGATGCGACGAGAACAGATTGGAGTGATTAGAGTCGTTGCAGTCAGTGGATGGATGAGCATTTGCGAGGATGGTGGACAGATTGGGCACGGAACCAGTGAAGGTGAGACGACGCTGAGACAGCTGTGGCGAGTATCGTGTGGATGCGCTAATGGTAGATGCAAAGCAATCACAACAGAGCGATTGAGATAGAGACGCAGAAAGAGAGACAGAGAGAGATAGCAAGACAGAGAGAGAGAGAGACAGAAGCAGAAGCAATATGAAGCAGCCAATTATGATTTGTTGCAATATTTTACAGTATGCGATGCTTAATGTGGATTCAATGCACATGTGGTTGTGGTTTATAAGTGGAGTAAATACCTGAGCGACTTTGAGAACTTGACGAGCTCCGCGGTGAGTGCTTCGCGATCGAAGGGCTGCGTCGGAGCCGATCCTGTGGCACCAGCGACAGCCTGCAGCTGCTGATGTGCATCGTTGGGCGAGGAGCGAAAGACGCCAAAGTGCTGATCCCATCGCGACGACTGATACTGAGCACCTAGGCAAGGCAAGACATGAGAAAAGGCGTCCTCATTAGAAACTTCTTCATTTATTTACTCAAGGAGACTTCAACTGCGTAGAAGTGTCGATTTCCCTTCTAGGGCACAAAACTCGATAAAACTACTTATTTATCATAACTTAGTAACTGTTTTCTTTTTTTTAAGCTCGGCATGCCGAATCTTCCTTATGTCTATGTTCATTCTTATTAAAATATATTTTTTCTCTTACCCATTCCACGTCGCTGCGAGGCGGAGCTGCCTTGATTACTGCGAGCCGTGGATTTGTTGCAAGTGCTGCCGCCACCTGCGCGCAATCGAGCCGGCACCACCTTGGCAGCGGAATCGCGTGCCTCGAAGGTCATCACACAGGAGGCGACCACAATGAAGCCACCGAAACCCATCACAATCGGTCCCACATACGCAAAGTTATTCAAATGGAAGCCTTTCAGATCGTTCTTGACGCGCACCGTCACATTGCCTCTCAGCTCGGAGCCCATGGACAGATGATCCGCATAGTAGCCAAGAGTGGCCATACCAGCCCCGACCAGCATTAGTGCCAAGCCCAGGATTAGCGCTCTACAGGCATGCCACAGGCACTTGGAGGACATCTTGCCACGCACCACTTGGACATTCCATGTGGCACCGGATGCCGGATGCGCTCGTCGCAGATTACCCAGCGAGTGCTTGCGCCGTGTGGTGCCAACACCACCACTGCGACGTGACGGCATTACAACCACATCGACGTCCCGCTCTCTGCTGTGGTGCTTGTACTAATATCCAACGAGCTGCTCATCAACGGATGCGCTGCAGGACAAAACAAAAGGATCCATTAGAAATAGAGCATCCAACAACTGATTTCCATCAGTTCATTGTTATCAAGACACAGCGAAGATAAGAGAGGTAAGAGTTACAATGAGTGTATTTTAAATCTTTCAATGGGATTACTTGAAATGTTTCATTTACAAAAAGATATACCTGAAGCACAATATTTTTAGCTAACAAAACTTTTGTAGATTAATTAAGAGGACAAATCAGTGACTAATTTCACTTTGCAATTCGAAATCAATTCAATTAAAAGTAAAAATAAAATTAAGAAGGATATAAATAAAAATTTTGCCAAAGAAAGCGACTTCTCGAAGTGTATACCTAACTTTCAGTTTCCGTCAATTTTCCAATCTTCCTGCTACACAAAATGAAAAAATTCCAATTAAGCTTCCACTGATGCCAATCGTTAATCCTTTCACCTGCAGGTGTAGAGTAGCAAATGCAATGTCTAAGAATAGCTAAGGGCACACATCGCATCACACACATCCACCTGTTGTGTGTGTCTTGTGGTCTTGTGGCAGTAAGGTCATCTCATTCGTTACTCGGGGCTGTTTAGACAGAGACCCGAGTTCAAGTATGCGCACACACACTGAACTAATTGTGCACATAACAAGTCAACAACAACAAGAGCAACAGCAACAATGTCAGTGCCAAGAATAGCAACGAACAGATCTTAAAGAGCAACAACAACCAGGCAGACACTTGTAGAGGACCACAACAAGAGACAACAATTAGCACAAATCCCCCAACTGGAAACTGAAGCATCTGATAACAAGCTGTTCAAGTTGGGCTCTGGGCTGCCTTGTGTCTTGTGTCTCTGACATTTTCAAGCGATGCAGAAACATTTGTGCACACTTTACAGACACCTGCAAAAGTTAAACCCATGAAGGATTCGTTGACTAGCCAAGCGCAAGTAGTAGCAGAAACCCCATTAGGATGCTGTGTCTCCTGTATTTGTATGTAACTACCATTTGAGAACAATCAACGCACACACACTCACACACTGCTTACTGTGCATAATTAATTACTTACTCGTCGGGAGCTTGATGGATCCTTAATTTTATAGCGTTTTTCTAATTGATTTTCATTTTCACAGGCGCGCTTTGTGCGCTTTCTCTTCAGTTCGGATTTTCTTTCTTTTTGTCGCTTTTGTTTGACCTAAAACAACTTTTCTTTTCACTTATATATATGTCTGTATGCGTCGTGTATGTGTGTGTGTGTATATGTATGTATTTATGTACACCAAGGTATTATTCATTAGAGCATTTCACTTGTCCTCTGCGTTAGTTGTGGCTCTGTCTTTGTTATAACAAAAACTGGACAATATCCTCATTGCTTTATTATTTTCACGTTCTTTAAGTTGTGCGTGTGTATGTATATTATGAGACAAACTTCACATTTTTCCATTCGACCGAGACGTTTTCGCACTTTAAACTATTTGCAGCACAATTTATTTCAAGTGGCAGTACTGCCAAACAAGGACCAAGGACGTCTGCACCCGACCAGCATCCAAGCGTTTCTGATAACACAACAGTCACAACAGTGCCAGATGCTGATTGGCATAATTTGAGGGTGAGAGACACGAAGAGAGATTGCTAGAGAGAGAAAGAGAGAGAGCTGCTTTAAATGTGCTCTGAGTGTTTTCTTTAAGTATCTGGTGCAGTTAGGCATAAAACGATTGTGGCGCCATCTGTGAGTTCTTTTAGATTGTATAAGAGCTCTTATACGTATGCCAGTTGTAGCCTGACTTATACATGCCTTGTATAACTTAATTAAACTATAACTATAACTATTTAAATAATTAATTTTTTTATTACTAAGCCAATATACTACAGATAGATATAACAACATAAAAACAACAATATTTCGAATTAAATAACCACTAAACTTAAATTCTTAAAGTGAAAGTAATTTAGACCAAGTCCGCAGCCCCTTTGATTGCACTGCTTTACCGAATTTATACCAATCTTTTTACAACACACAACCCCTAACAAATTCGGAATTGGAGTACTCACCACTAGTGTAAAATTCAACAAACCAAAGGAAAGAAGCTTTGGCCCCGCCACATTCCCCATGGCAAGAGCCGAGGCACACAACGAGGCAGAGATTTGGCAGTTTTGATGAGTTCGGCCAGTCAACAACAATTCAAATTCAACAACCCACTGATTTTGGCTTCTTTCAGAAGGACAGTCATAAACGAAGTGTAACGGCGTGTTGACGTTTTCTCGCACCAGCTGTGGAAGGAATATTCAAACGTGTTTGAACCGTATCCGAAACTCGTAGAGTCGACGTTGGTCGTTGGGGCGAATGTAGATATTCAAACTTGCGTGTAATACTACGTCAAATCATAGCTATTCAGATTTTTGATATTCTATGTGGTTCGTTGCAAAAGAAATGCTAATTTTCCGTGCATGCCATCAAATTAGAATAGCAAAAAAAAAAAAACGAGAAAACACAAAGCAAAAAGAAATGAAAATAAAATAAATAATAAAATATTCTAGTTGTCAAGTGAAAGTTGTTCTGATTACATATACAAAATAAATATGCAGAAACAACAAAGTTCAGTTTTTTAACATGCGGCTAAGCTCAAATTGAAAGTGCTTTACGAATATCATAAAGAATCGAAACAGCAAAAGAGGAAAAAACGATATAAGATGAAAGTTGGGCGGAGCACATAAATGGGATTCTCTGTCGCGGTTTTATGCCCTCGAGAAAATATGGGCCTCTGAGACCGTTAGTGAAATTGTGTCTGCTAACTACTACATACTACATACATACATATATATCTACGACTAGCAATACAAAAAGCGGAATTAAAACAATTCCAACATTGTGGCGAAATGTGGCTATAAAGCTATTGCTCTTGTATTGCCCAAACATATTTTTTTATGAAAACGCATTTAGTGCTAATTTACATATTCATTTTTATTACCTTACACATTTCAAATTCAACCATTACAAATCGCGAGTAATGTTTTGTGATTGAACCGACAGCTGCCTTGTGTACGTTGACTTTTATAATTCCGGATATCCGAATTTATGAGAATTTATTACGAGTGCAGCACCAAACAAGCAAAAACAAAAACCAAAAAAAAAACCAACAAACAACATACAATGCAAAGGCTCGGGAATTGTTCAGTTTTTCCTTTTTTCATTATTTTTTTTGTCTTTTATGTTGCCCTAGTAATGTGAGCTATTCATATAAATAAATACATGTATATGGGCGTCAAGGATAAAAAGGATAGGTAGCATAAAAGCATCTGCAAAACGAACAACAACAACAAAAAAAAGTATATTATGAAAAGAGGTATTGCTATCAAAGTTAGTACGCTTCTATATACACACATTATTTGGTACAGTAACAAAAATAATCATATTCATAATTGCTTGAGCTAGATTTATTCAAGCGATAAATACTTTAAATTGGGTTTTTCCAAAATATGTACAATCTGAACCAAATTCAATTATAGGCTGCATATAAATGTAAAAATTGCGCAAAATATTAAAATTAATCTATTTAACATATATTATACATCAATAATATAAATCGTTCTAGTTGAAACACTCGACGAAATTCAATTATAAATAAATTTGCCAGTTAATATCAGTTATCAATCGACGCAAAATATTATTAAACAAAGTTGCAGCAATAAAGTTTGAAGTGCAAAAACCGCAGAACTGAAATACAACATAAAATAGTAACTAGAAACTGAAAACAATATCAAACAAGTTAAATAAGTGGCAGCAGCAGCAGCAGCAGCAGTGGCAGTGGCGGTGGCTGGGGCAGTGTGGCAACAAGCTCGATGCAGTTAGTGAAATGTGTTTTGGTTAAGGCAAATTCCACGCAGGAATTCACAAATACAAAATGCGTTTAAATGCAACAACAACAAGAGCAGCAAAAACAACAACAACAACAACAATAACAAGACGCATTAAAAACACAACCAAAACGAAAACGAAACAAACAACAACCGCAACAATAACAGCAACAAGGAAAATCCCCGCAACAAGCCAAATTAAATGTTTTATATGCAATTTAATACAATTAGTCGCACTAACAACGATGATGCTTTGCACCGCTAGTGCATTGGGCAGCGGATTGATGCTTAAGGTACAGGCACAACCCACTAACATGGATGCGTTTAGTAGTGGCCAGCAGTTTGAGGAGTTGTCACCCACAGACTACGAATCCGCGATGCTTGTTGCAGCATCTGCAGTGATGGAGGCTAAGGCTACTGTTGCAACAACAATAACAGCAACAATGCCATCCGCTGGATATCAGTATACAACGGATGCATACACACACTCGCATTCTCACACTCACACACACCCGCACACACACACAACACAGCACAGGCAGCAGTCGGCAACAACGTTACGCGTTAGTTACGGTAAGTGGTTTGAGCTCCTGAACTCTGCGGTTGGCCAATTGACTGACTGACTGACTGACTGACTGACAAAAGAATTGTGGAATGTGTGTGTAATGTAATTGGCTGCAAGCCACGCCCACAAGCGACCTCGAACTAATTTCACAATAAGTTGGCTAAGAGACCACTTACCAACTGGTGACGTTTTCAATTTTAAGCTCAGCTTTCAAACTTTTTTGTGCGGCGTCTGCAGAAAACTTTTGCTTCAAAAGTCTAAGTTATACTATCAATATGTGACTAAATTGAATAGGAACTGTTGTAGAGGAACTCTCAAGCAGATGAGTTCTTTTCAATATATAAGTTTAGTATTGACTTCATAAATTATTCCTCTAACAAAGAGTTGCAGTTAAATAGCAATATCAAGACCTTAACAATTTTTAGTTAAACAATCTTCGAGAAAATGAAACCATATATTTTGTAGAAATGCAATCCCAGCATTTCCTCCTCTGCTATTATGTGTTAAACACATGTAATAAATAAAGGAAAATAAGTAAGATCATTGACGTGTACCATGTTATTTATAGACTCATTAATCTAAAGTAATTTTTTTGGAAAAGCTCACCACATTTTTTGTTATATTTTATTTTGACGAAAATCTTTGGCAGCTTTAACTCAACACGAACACAGTTCAACACCCAAGAAAGAAATACGTTCCCGTCAATGCTGAAACTTTATTACAACATATTAATCACGTCTCAGTTAGGAGATGGAAGAAAGACACAAGTGGGGCGCAATCTAAATACCCTTGCATTAAATATGTCAGCCATACGTAATGATTAGAAAGTTTTTCCAAACTAGAGTAAAAACAACTTATGAATTCAAATGGATGTTTAAATTGCAAGCGATTACTGTAATTACGTGCAGAATAGATTCAGAGGAATGTATAAAAACCTTTAAAGGTCAGCGATTGCCACCCTCCTCCCTACAGAGCATTTCCGAGAGTAGTAATTCTAGGTCTATGTAAGTGGCACGTCGAATGTCCTTTAACTTAATTTTGTCTTGTCTTCTTTTATTATATGCCATAGATTCCAATGAAATCGATAATTCCTATGCCGCTGCGGGAGCAGCAGCAGCTGGCATCGAGGCTGATATTGGCTTTGATGCTGATGCTGATGTTGATGTTGATGCCGATGCCGATGACGTTGACGTTGAAAAGTCTAGCGATGATTACGTCATTGCCATGGGGCAGGGGCAGAACACAACGAAGGACAAAAATGAGAGAGCAGAGCCAAAATCAAGGGAAACAACAGCAACGCCGGTTGCCACAACGAGTGGCAGACAACAACTAATGAATGCAAAAACACAAGATTTATTATCCTTATCGCAGCTTAGCTCGCACCAAGCATCGACACAGAGAACAACAGCGGCAGCAGCAAATGTGGCGCAACATGAGAAGAGCACATCAAGTCTGAAAAACTCCATCAGCAACAACGGTGGCACATTTCAACAAATTGGCTCCCAACGCATCAATGGAAATGTGCCAGGAACTACGGCAACCGTTGCCAATGATAGTTCCAGTTCGAGTCAACAGGTCGCCAGCGCCAGTAATGGATCCCTGGTAACACCAACCCCATCGACATCGGATAAGTCTCATACACGCACCTCCGCCAAAAAGGTGGAGAGTCGATATGTATTGCCGAAGCAGCAGAAAACCGATGCCCCAATGTTGAACTATATCTTCGATACATTCTCATCGGCCAACAAACATCATCATCATGATCAGCGGTAAGGTGATGCATAAATCCTATAATGTACTTACTTCATTTATAGCGAACAAATAATTCAATTGCATTTCTCACGTCGCAATGTTTTCGGAATTTTTAAAAATGAGTTATTGAGTAATTTATTGTATAGAATTCGCATTTTCACTTTGCATAATTCATGGCCTGGCGCCTTTTTCAAAGTGTGACCCAATTCAATTTGGGCAAATAAATATTTCAACAACAGAGAGCAATTGCGCGGCCAGGGGACTTCCAATCGCACTTTATAAATCAATAAAGAATAACTAATAATGACAATATTGTTTCAAAAAAAGACTATATACACATATATTAATTTATCCTTTGACATTATAATAGACACGACAGTATAATTATAGAGACATGACATCCTTAATTTGTTCAAATAAATGTACAGCAAACAAAGCAAATAAAATAGTTGAACTGCATAGTTATTAAGTGGGCTCTTCAAAGGTGCTCTGAATCCTAGTAGCCAGCAATAAAAACAGCTTACCGAAGGTCCTTTGAACTTAAACCTTTAAGACACTTTTACAAGCAATAACTGGTATATATATTTTACTTCTTACTCACACACACACCTGCTATCCAATAGATATGCACAGTATATATACTATGTATTATATAGTTTTCTACATTTACTTAAAGCTACTCAAATGTTTATCTTGCTTACAGTTACGGGCCACATTTTGAGGACGTGCAACGGGTTGGGCAGCCAACAAATATGACTGTGCAGGCTGGTAGCAGCATTCATTTAAATTGCAGAATATCATTGCTGCAAGATAAGACTGTAAGTGACCAAACTAAAAAGTTGGCTTCAAGAAAACTATTCACTTGTTTTACACAATTTTAAACAGGTTTCCTGGGTGCGTCGGAATACGCTAAATGAGGAGAACGCTTTGGACCTATTAACTGTTGGCCTGCACGCTTACACCGGCGATAAGCGTTATAAAATGGAATTTCAATATCCCAACAATTGGCGACTGAAAATTGGGAACGTGAAGAAGGACGATGAGGCGACATATGAATGCCAGATCTCAACGCATCCGCCTCGCGTCATACAAATTAATTTGCATGTAAACGGTGGGAAATTTAATAATTCCATATACCATACTTGATATAAATAACAATTATCTATTATCGTACAGCGCCCAAAGTGATGATTGTAGATGAGTATGGGGATCCATTGCAGGAGAAATACTATGAAATCGATTCAACTCTGCAGTTGTCCTGTATAGTCCGCAATGTGGCCATGACCAGTTCCGTTGTATTTTGGAAGCACAGCGAAAATGTGCTCAACTATGATGTAACACGGGGTGGTGTTAGGTAGGTTCACTAAAATCCAAATCCAATCTTTACTCTGAAATATATACATGCTTTAGTGTTAAAACTGAACTGATGGAGGATGGGGCAAACTCAACGTTGTCGATTGCCAAAATTCACAAAGCTGATTCGGGAAACTATACTTGCTCAATAAGTGAATATCAGAATTTTACCATAGTAGTACATATACTAAACGGTAAGTTTGTATAGCTATTACCAATTTGTAATAATGCATAATATGCATCATTTTGTAGGCGAAAGTTTTGCCGAGCTGCATCATGGTGGGGCAAGTGCTGCGCTTGCAACGTGGCAATACATAATCGGACTGTATTTCCTGCTGCTAATGCGATGGATCGCTAGTAATACAGTGTACACATATAGGTAAAGTTAACAAATTTGGAACACCAGACGCCTACATTTTTATATATAAATAAGTACATGAATAAATAAATGAATTTAGGCATTAATTGTTCTCCAGGTAGTCGGTCATCTTATGTACACTTTTGTTAATTAATTGTAAAGAATTTGGATAGACATTACTTAGCAAAGAAGTTATTAGAAATAACTAAAAACTAAGTTTAAATCGAAACAAAATAAACTGAATTGTTGTTGTAAGCAAGTACTGTAAGTATAAATGCCTATTGAAATTATGAAATAAAATGTACTAATTAAATTATTCTTGATTGATTTTCGTTAACATCAATTTGTACATTTAAAAGCACACATAAAGTTAATGTTAATAACTAAGTCAACTAATTGCGTTTGGCCCAAATGCTGCCAACCAATTTCGATGCAAAACAATTACAAAATCAAAAAACCCGCATATGAAAATTAAAACCAAAAATAAATACAGGAATGTAAGATAACATATGAACAAGCGATTGTGGTTTGGGCTTTTATAAAAACAAAATAAATAAAGTACACACATACAATACATATTGCAAGCCCAACACTGACATATACACACACATACATACATACACACACACACAAACACTACTACTACTAATATTTCAAGGATACCACAGCGTATAAATGTGTAATTTTATGCTTACAATATCTAGTAAATAAGGTGAGATACGATTAACAAATAAAAACTACACAATGATAGAAAAAAAAACAAGATAGAACGTTGCAGTCGGACGTAACCGACAGCGGAATACTATTATACCTTAATTTGTGTACAATTAATCGTTTATCGTTATCGGGGGCGGGAGTGGGCGTGGCCCAAAAAATTTTGGAGTTCGATCTTAGTAGTATACCTTCTAAGTTTGGTAACTGTAGCTCTTAAATTGCGGGAGATACAGGCATTTATCGATTTTTGTGGGCGGGAGTGGGCGTGGTCCAAAATTTTTTTTCCACATTTATGAAGGGTGTTACTAGCAATATACCTTTAAAATTTAGTGACTTAAGTTTTCAGATTGCGTGAGATATAAGGGTTTATCGATTTACACCAACAGGTGTATCGGTTCAGGTAGGTGGAGTGGGCGTGGTCATCCAATTTTTTTACCGATCGTTGGGGGAGTCACCAGTAACATACCTGCAAAATTTTGCGACTCTAGCTTGCAAATTACGGCAGATATGCGCATTGTAAATTTCTAGGGACGAAGTTCCTGGGGGCGGCGGATGTGGGCGTGGTCCAAAAATTGGTATGCCAATCTTTGAAGGAGGTTACCAGCAAATTACCTTCCAAGTTTGGATACTCTATCTTTAAAATGTTCGGAGATATACGGTGTTATCGATTAATAATCGGAATTGTTGATTATAGGCGCAGGTGTGGGCGTGGCACCACAAATTTGTTATCGGTTCTTAAAGGCGACTACCAGTAATATACCTACCAAATTTGACGTTCCCCACTCAAAAACTGCGGAGGATATAGCCATTTGAAAATTTTAGGGGCGGGGGTGAAGGGGGCGTCGGAGGTGGGCGTGGCATATGCCGATCTTTCAAGGACCTCGCCAACAACCTACCAACCAAATTTGGTGACTGTATTCATTAAATTGTAAGAGATATGGGGACTTATCGATTTGCTAAAATCGAATTTATCGATTTTCTAGCTCCCTAGTGGACGTAGGTCCAAACCCAAGACACTTTAACTTTTGAGGGTACTTTCCAGTATACATTCCAAGTTTCAAGTCTCTATCTCTAAGGGTGTCGGAGGAACGCGCGTTCATACAGACGGACAGACGGACAGACAGCATGACGGACATTGCACAAAACCAATATACTATTATTACCATTCTGGTATAATAGTATAACAAGTGAGTATTTTTTTATAATTGTATTATAAGGAATTGGTTTACAACTTCAACGTTACACTTTCAGTGCTAATAGCATTATAGATAAAGGTATTATCAATTGGTTTATATTGTTTGGTTATTATTTTGATCACCTCCTGCGCCGCACAGCCTCCTGTAAGCAGAATGTTCAGTCAATCAACATACGTATCTGATGAGTGTTATTCAATTGATATTTACCAATAAAAGCGGACACAGCATGCAGCTCGGCGCCGCCGTAGCGACAAATCTCGTGCAGCACATCGTCGCTAATGGTCGCATGCAGGCCCAAGTCGTTTAGCATTTTGCTGGTGATGCTCTTCAGACGGCCAATGTCCTGCTCGACAGCGCACTCGCCGGGAATGCTGCCGCACTCGCTCAGAAAACGCTCATAGGCACGCAGTGCAAAATGGTAGACGGTTAAGGTACCCTGCAGCTCGTTCTCCTCCACTGCACATTACAGAAGGAATAAGAGTTGAATGGTGGAATTACAATTGGTGTGCACTTTATTTATACTTACCTAATGGCAAGAGACGACAGTTCTTCTCGTACTCATCGGCGATGCGTGTGCCATGTAGGACAAACAGACCGGCAGCCTCGCGGCAAAGTAAACGCACAGTGCGCTCATCTATGCTGTCCGGTGGGAGGGACAACTGTTTGAGGTAGTGTTGGCACTTGTGGTAAACCTGATCGGCATCATGCAAGGCCTGCTGACGGTAGATGTGTTGCAGAGTTATGTAAGAGTCCGTGCTAGCGGTCATATCGGGCAGTACTCCGGGCAGCGGTAAATAGCCCTTGTTTTCCTCCACAACGAAGTGTTTAAGTGCCTTGGCCATAATCCAAAAGATATCGCTCTGCTGCCGAAATGCAAAATTGATAACTGTGCTTTGATAGAAATAAAGAGAACACACCTTTTTGTGGAGCTGCTCACAAGCATCTTCTTCGAATATGGCCTTGAGAGAGCTGGGCACCTGGCCGGCGCCAAATGCTGTGTTCACCGCCTTCATAGCTTCCTCGTAGTTCTCCTCGTCCTTCTTCATTTCAGCTCTGATTGACTCGCGGAGATTTGTCTTTTCCTTGTAGTTGTTGGGCGCCAACCGCCCTGATTCCTGTTCCTTTTGCCAAACTTTTAGAAATTTGTACAGAACCACTAGCCAGGGCATTTTGCTAGTGACCTCTGTGGCTTCCAAATGCTCGCGCAAAGCATCAAACGGCTGCTCCAGACGCAAATCGAACTGACGATTGTCGGGATGACCCTCTACAACGCAGTGCTCCTTTAGTTGCAGGCGTATCGAGCCTAACATGCCCAGGGAACGACAATAGACAAGCGGGACATTGGACTCCCACAAGCGGTTTGAAAGCTGCAGCAATGATTGCTCATTGAGATTCGATGCGATTACCAACTCAAAACTGTCAAAGAAGTTCGGACGATTTGCCAGGATATAGTCAACGCTCTCTTCAACGTAATCACCATTGACATCAGTATTCAGTTCCTGCAACAGCTGTTTGCAGGCAAGTGCCTTTGATTTGCCCAAATAACTAGAATCTAGAAAGAAGCTGCACTCAAGCTTGTTAATTGTTTTTAGCACTATAATTGAGCTAAGAATAGCAATTTGCTGTTGATGACGTACTTGTTACCGAGATCCTCCTCCTTAACTGTGCTCCCATCGGCAACTGTGAAGCCACCAATGCCCGGTAGGACAAGTCCCTTAGCTGCCTCGCAGCCCACCGCTGTCACATTGACCAGGCAAATTGTGGCTGCCTCCAACAATGCCTGTCCGTGGTCACCCCAAAGTCTGTTTAAGGCATGTTATGCTAATCATATTGCATGAGCAGTCTTCATATATATATTTACCTGATTTGTCTATCATATTTTTTACTTTTATCTGATAATTCAGGCGACTTTGGTGGCGCAGGCGAAGACATTTTTCAAGCCGGTTGAAATTTGCAATGAGTTGCAGTGTAAGTGTTGCAAAACGTTATTAGCTATCGGGGTTGCAATCGATATACATATTCAGTTATCAGTGAAAGACGTAAGTTCAATTTTTGTTTAACATTTATTAAATAATACGTTGTACATCATTCACATGTTTTTGCTCTAAAATTTATTTCGTTAAACATTCTGGTCTTATTCGACTACATAGAAGAAATCAGTCTTTACAAAAAAAATTGTATTAACTTATAGTTGGTTATTTGAAATATATCGGCAAAAATAATACCAAGTTATGAGCAAACCATAAATGTATTGAGGACGTAACTTTTCATTTCAATTACTACTGTACTATTTTTACTAGTTGTAATTTCAGTTATAATTCACTCCACTCGATAAATTAATTGTATAATACCGCATCTCTAAATGGCCTGCCGCTCGTTTTCCAATACTTGATCCAAGAGGCCACACATATGTTTTACAATTACGCTTTGGTACATTCGTTCGCGTTGGTATTTCACAACGACGCAAGTTTTTTGGCTACATTTTTCCAGCTTTAGTTACAGGGAAAAGGGGCAAAAATTTAAATACATATTAAAATTATCACCGATAGAATGCCAGCCAGGAGAAGCACTGCAAAACCATCAACCAGTCGAGGCAACGCCGATAGGAGTCCACAGTCAAATGATTCCGATTATAAGATGAAAAGAAAAAAGAATAACGAGGTAAGTGTAAACAAAACAATATACAAAGTTTCCACCTAAAAATAGCATCTGGGGAAATTAGGGCAATTGTGATACACTATTTAATATACACATTATTGCATTACACACTACATTTAAATCTTCTTATAGGCAGTGCAGCGTACACGTGAAAAAACAAAGAAATCTGCCGAGGATCGGAAAGATCGCATCGAGAGATTAAAGAACGAAAACATCCAATTATTGGCCCAAATTAATGCAGAAAAGCAACACATTAGCACACTGCGTAATCTAATTATACAGGGCAAAAAGACAGAAGAACAGGATCGTCAAGTCAACGAGATATTGAAAACGTCTGATGAGCACGACGACGACGACGACAGTTAATATTCAAAATGACAAACGAGCAATTGATCTTAATCTATTTAATACTATTCACATATTTTTAAGCGTGATAATCTACTACTAACCGTCATATACGTCGAGTTTTTCCATGTGCAATGAGAAAACCTCGTCCATTTTGTGTTGTTCAATGTAATAAATCAACGTAAAATGTATTTGAAGAATTCTTTTTTTTCTTGTTGTTGCTCCTTGTGCCAATGTCCCGTTACAGCCGCTCAGTCTTATGCTCCTTGTTATTGTTCCTTGCTTAGGTCACCACTTCTGCCTTCTTGTTGCTGGGCATTGATTTATTGCACTTCTCTCATGTGCTGTGTGTGTGTGTGTGTGTAAACGTTAAATTTAGTCTGCACTTTGCTGAATTGCCGGGCAGGTATTTTGTATATTTTTACACATGTGCTCACGTTCCACTACAAATTATTTATCAGATCATCTGCCCACACTAGAGTTTAAGCTATAATTAACACGTCCAGGGTGATTTGACAGCAATTAAATCATAGTTGCTACGAGTAACGTCACATGCCAAATAAAAACCACAATGCCAAATTCACAGCCAGCTCTGATTAAATGAGTAGTAGTTTTATTGACGCTAAGTGTTCAACTGCGACTAATTCTCTGTTTTTGGAATCATACGGCTGGCCATGTCATTTACAATTTCCTCTTTTTTCCATTTAAATTTCACGTAACTTTTTGTTTTTGCTGCTTTGTTGTTGCCCCATGGCCTGTTTACAGACTCGGATGGCGGACAGCTGCTATTTAACAGTGTACTGTTGTTAACAGCTTGACTAATTCACAGTGTTCCCATGTCCCATAAATTTTGAAATCCAGTAAAACTAAATATTTAAAATAGTATTTAGTCAAATAATAAATATTGTTCTTTCTAATCGCCTTTTATTTGTTAGAATGTGCTGCTACACCAAATAATCAGTGCTGCTTAGAACTGTTCGTCGATTGTGTTGTCTAAATACATTTCAAAATTTCGTAAAAAAAAATTGTTTCCGTTTCGAAAATAATACAAAATTAATTAATATAATAATAATGCTGCTGCCATTGGAGAGATTTTCTTCCAATTTACACATTAACTCCACCGTCCACCTGCTGAAACGTCAAATAGCAGAAAATGGAACAAAAACGCAAACGCAACTACTCCAAGCCTTCCTTTTCGATATTCACGAGACAGGAAGCTCCAGCCCCGTCAACTTACAATAGGGAAAGACTCAATAACGCAAACACCACAAACGCCTATCGTGCGGAATTTTCCGAGGAGTTCCCAAACAATCCAAACAGTAGTAGGCTAAAAGGTATTCGTGGCTTTTTCAAGCAAACCTTTTTGAATAAAATCAGGCCGCAATATTCGCCAGTTAATCAACAAACCGATCAAATACAAAACACCTTTGATGTGCCTCTAGAGGATGAAGATGTACGCAGATTAATTAATCTATATGCAGAGTACGAGATTCTTTACAATCCCAATCACCCGCAATATGGCAACAAGCACATTCAAAAGATTTACTACTCGGACATTGCACGCTCCTTCCCAAACAGAAACGGTGCCCAGATCCAAGCAAATCTCCTCGAGCTGCGCACACACTTCGAACGTGAATACTCCATCATTCACAATGGGCAACATTCCAATGGCAGAATCTTGACGCCCTCTATCCCCTACTATAATGAATTTCTCTTTTTAGTGCCCTTTTTGGACAGGACAGGGGGAACATCGGGTGCGTCCCGAGTAACCGATAGTTCGGATAAATTTCTGAATGTGAATCAGCTGTCGGGGAAAACCTTTAGCAACATGATGAGCAACACTTTGGATTTACCAACGCCATTTCCAGAAAGTAATTGTTTCCCCTCCCTTCGCAAAAAGAAGGATATTAAAGGGGAAAGATCGGACACAATATCTGCAGGAAAAGAAAAAGGTCCAAGCATAAAGCGCTCGGTGCAAATCAAGGAGGAAACGATGAAACAAGAGTCATTGGAGCAGGAAGAGCAACAGGGAAAGCAACAAAAAGAGCCAGAAGAGGAAGTGTCATGGGAATTGACACAGAAGCTGGAACAGGAGCCAAAGGAACAAAAACAACCACAACAGCAAGTGTCATTGGAGCAGGAACAAGAGCAGCAGGCAAAAGACCAACAACAAAAAGAACACCAAGCTCCATTGGAGCAGGAGCAAGAGCAGCAGCAGACTCAAAATATCAGACATAATAATCCGCCGCAATTAGACCAACAGCAGCAGCTGCTGGTAAACTCAATAGGAGCACAGACACAACTAGAAGCTATGAATAATGCAAATGAGCACCCAGAGGATTTAAGACCAAATCTGCATCAACCACGATTTGGAATTATTCATGTGGGAGCACGAGCAGCTCAAGGATTTAATCAAGGGCCTGCTACTGCTGTAAAGAGCCAGAAGGCAACTCAGGATCCTCGATATGCTAGAGAGGCGAGCACCCAGCCAGCAACTGATTCTACTCAGCGGCAGCAGGTGCAAGTGCTGTGCGATATGATACAAGCGGAACTTGGATCCGCACCAGATTTTATTTACTACGATGCTAAGTGGCGCATCATTGAGATCTTGCGGGAGGTGAACAGGCGTCAAATGGACTACACAAAATGTGCTGCAACACGAAGAACAGGAAAGAAACCCAATGGGTTTGCACTCGAAGAGAAGTCCGAGCTGGCGCGACAGTTGAAGGTTTCTCAATGTTCCTACTGTCCCAAATGCTGTAAACATTGAGCTTTCTCTCTCTTTTTCTCCCTCTGCCTTATCAGTCAGCCGTTTCGTTGACCATGACCAAGTTTTTTCGAGAGATAAGCAATAATTTTGCTCAGTTCGCATGCAGCTGTAAACAAAAATGGAAGCTTTTTGGAGCAGATCAAAGTTGCTGAAACATTGGCCAAGCATTCTGCTGGGATTTCTTCTTGCTTTGGCCATTAAATACTTGCAGAACTACAGAAAACGACGGCTGCAGGACAAGCTGGTGGATGGGACAGAGGATGTTGCAGGTAGTCAAAGTTTAATTGATACTTTTATGCACTCACTAATAAAATTCTCGTCCAGTTGAATTTCCGGTCGCTGTTGACAACGACGCAGAATTACAGCCTGCCTTAGAGGAGAAACCACATGTGCCATTTGTGCCTGGCCAGAATCTCAATCCGGATGGCGCTAGGCGTTTCTATGAACTGGTGCGCGATCGTCGCAGTGTGCGCGCCTTTGATGCGAGCCTAAAACCACCAATAGAAGTATTGGAGGATTGCATACGCTCAGCTGGAACGGCACCAAGTGGTGCTCACACCGAGCCGTGGACATTTTGTGTTGTTGAGCAGTTGGCACTGCGCCGGGCGGTGCGGGAGATTGTGGAGCAAGAGGAGCACATCAACTACAGCACACGCATGCAAAAACAATGGGTGACGGATTTGCGACCGTTGCAGACAAATGCATACAAACCGTATCTAACGGATGCGCCATATCTCGTGCTGATCTTTAAGCAGACGCATGGAACAACGACGGATGGTCGCAAAAAGCTGCACTATTACAATGAGATCTCCACGTCCATTGCTGCCGGCGTGCTGCTCTGTGCTCTACAAGCGGCCGGTCTCTGCTCTCTGGTGACCACGCCCCTGAATTGTGGGCCTGCCTTGCGGCGTCTGCTCGACCGGCCGCCGAATGAGAAACTGTTAATTTTGCTTGCTGTGGGTTATGCGACGGAGGATTGCAAAGTACCGGATCTGGACCGGAAAGCGCTTCAGCAGATTATGGTGAAATATTAAATGCGCTTGTAGTTACACAAAGCAGTAAAAATAAATATATTCTAATTCAGTTATCAATTATATGTTGATTTTTCTGAGTTTATTTAACTTATTTACATGAGGTACTACATGTTGAGATGAACAAAATGGTTTGTGCATGTAGAGAAAATACATAATTAAATTTTAAGTGAGAAAACCATGCTTAGGAACTGCTCGTATTGGATGGTGATGACACCATCCATGTCGGTATCGTGTTGCCGGAAGGCGGCAGTTAGCGTATATAAGGCGATGCAGCATTGGATGAAATCATCGAAGAGAATGGTTCCTTGGCCAAAGCGATCAAATTTACGTATGAGGACGCCAACAAGTTGGTCAGAGAGACGATAACCAAAGGTGCTCAGAGCGGTGTTGAGCTCTTGCTTATCAATATTGCCGGAATTATCCCGATCGAATGAACGAAAACAATTTTGCCAATCGGTAACGTATTTCCAAAGCGCTTCAAAGTCCTGAAAGGACACAGTGCCCCTATTCTCACGATCAAACATTCCAATCATGAGTCGCACTGTTTCCGGGTTGAAAGCCGACCAAGTGCCATTGGAAAGGGCCATCTGGAGTTCATCAGCAGAAATCTGGCCGCTTCTGTCCTTGTCAACCCTTTGGAAAACGTCCCAGAGAAACGATTGATCTGGCATTGCTCCTTGCTGGTACGCCATTTTCAACGAAACAAACCGAAACACTTGATGTTCACAATTCTAATTTAATAATTCGTTACGAAACTCGAATTGTTAGTGCCAAAGAAATTAAGCTGTTAAGCGCAATTAACGAACAATTTTAATAGCAAGCAGCATGCAATTGTGCTGAATTAGTCATTTTAATTAGCGGTGGTGGTCTGCCGATAACCTACGAATTCTCAGCTGTTATTATATGGTAACCGATAGGCATTCGGCGTCTATCGATGCGATTGAACTTTGCTTTTATAATATTTATTTGCAATTATTAACCATAATATCTGTCATAACCCAGATTAAGGAACCTTAAGCTAATTTTTTCATGTTAGCATTGCCAAAAGTAATCGAAAATGCGAACGTGCCCAAATCATCGATATAAATATATATGTGCGTTGGTACATATCGATTAGAGCACATACCAGTTCATTTTATAAATAACTTCAATGTGTTCGGTTGTGTTGTCGGGAAATTATCGAAATTACCAAAGACCCCAATGATTAAATTAGTAAATAAAACTATTTACTTCGAATCCAATGCAATTGCAATCGCTTGTGAACAATGCGGGATAAGAAATATTTGATAAATTATAATAAAAATGTGCTGTATTGTCGATGCAACAGCAAATAAGTGGCAAAGAATGAGAGCGCAAAGCAGATGGCAAAGAGCGTCGCGCCGCATTGGTGTTGGTATTGTGTGCGTGTGTGTATGTGAAGTAGAAAGCGGCGGTAAAAACTTGTAAAATCCACACGTATTAAACACACACACACATTATTACATATATTAATATATATATATATAAAGAGAAAAGTAAATATATGTTTCTCAATTCCTCCAAAATCGATTTCATCGTCAATTGGAATTTGAAATAAGTCTAGCTTATTGCACGTCGAATCTGCAAGTCAAAACAAAACAAACGTGAAACGTAGCCGAAAAACGCCATCGTGCTTGTGTGTGTGAGCGTAATAAGAAAAAGCCACAGCAAAAAAGACAAAAGAAAAATAGTGCACACGAAGAGCACGCGCAAAGCGCAATTGATGAAATTTGTGATTATCACAATTGTGTATTAACAAATGGTTGAATAATATCTAAGCCTGGGCTCTAAAATTTTAATCAACATATTCACAATAAAATCAAACACAGAGAGTTTGTTCCTTTTGATTAACGCGAAACGTGTGTAAACATAATTGTGCAGGGCTATTTTGCGCCCTTTGTTGCTCTGAGGTGAGTTGTAGTTGATCTTTTAGAAGAGTTTTCAATCGTCGCTGTTTGTGTCCAAACTGTACTAGAGATGAGCGCGTGATATTTGCTTCGTGCATTCGTATAATTCGGCTCTATAAAATACTTAAACGTTTTAAATCGTTAAAGATTTGTAAAAAATAAATTAAAATAAAAAGTCCGCACTTATGTTTATTAGACTAACATATTTTGTCACTCACGCGCCCATCTCGAATCCGAACTGTACCATATTGACAGAAAACACAAAGAGAAAGAGAAAGAGCGCACTTAACAAATTTTCATTCGCACTCTGTGCCACTCTTAATCTCCTGATAATCAACTGCTACAAATCGTCCTGAACAGTTATTTGCAATAAGCCACTCCACACAAAATGAGTCGCATACAGAAGAAACAACAACAACAACAGCGCAATCAGTGCGAAATCGTTAGCAGCAGCACAAGCGGTACGAAAGTCACAAAAGGCAAACGCAAACAGCCGCCGCTGCCAGATTTTGAGGATAATGAAATAATGTTGCGGCCAGCTCAACTTGTCAACGGACACTCCAATGGGACTGGCAAAATGACGAAACGACGACGACAGAGCGACGATGACTCCGATGAGCAGCAGCACCAATTGACCAATGGGAGTAGTAGCAAAAGTGTCAGGCTAAAGGAGGTGGCTACGACAACAACAGCCAGTTCGGTTGCCAGTAGTGGGCAGCGTTACAACAACAACGGCAGAACTGTCAATCACAATAACAATAATAATAATAACAGCAGTAAGAAGAGCAAAAATAATGCAAGTAAATTGTTTGGAAGGCAACACACGGCCACCACTAAGAAGAAGAAGCAGAATACAGCTGCAGTAGCAACAACAACAACACCAATGGAATACAGTTATCGAAATAACATATCCACCATACCAACGCCACCCTCACCAGCCTCACCGGCTTCGCCGCCGCCAACGTCAACGTCGAAGATTGTATCGGAAATTGTTTGTATTTCTGATGCGGACAGCGAGGAAAATGAATGCATCGAATATTACGATCAGGATTCGGAAGAGGATAGCGACCTGGAGATCGAAGAGTCGCCCACTACCAGCAAGAGCAGTCAATCTAAGAGCAATAACATTAGCAGTAACATTAACATTAATAACAACAACATCAGAAACAATAACAAAGCGGCGGCAGCAGCAGCAAAAGCGGCAGCAGCAGCGGCAAAAGCAGCAGCAGCAGCTGCCTCAATATCGCCCACGTATGCGATGCCACCCACAAATAGCACGCCGCTGGATCTGGACAATGAAGCGCATCAACGGGACTTGGAAAACGTGACCGACCTGCGCTCCTATGGTGAGTAGTAAATAAATCAGTCTAGACTTGATTCCCTCAAGCTAATAAATGCATGTGTGTATGTATGTGTATATACAAATATAAGTGTGTTTGGGTCTGTTATGGGCTGGTCAATGTAGCCCGCATCGACCTCTACGTCTCTCTGTCCTTTCGAAGTGGGGCACATGCATTTAACCTTGACACACTTGGATACACACAGACACATATAGAAAATGGTTTTATTTGGGTGCTTATGCGTTCGCCCGTTGTAATTCACCTCAAAAGTCAACTCACCACACCGCTCAACAACAACAACAGTCGACGCTCGGACATGTGTATGCGTGTGTGTGTTGAGTATATAAGTAATTGATTTACTTGAACTTGACAATGCAACAGGCCCAGCAACAACTACGTACATGCATATGTAAACATAAATGTGCATGCTAAATAATGTAAAACATGTTTGTCTTTGCGCTTAATTGGCAATTTGCTATGTACCTGTGAGCGAGCATAAATGCAAACTTGACACGACTTCAACTCAGAGAGGAGAGTTTCTTCCGTGATGCATTCTGTTATCATGCGTGCTGCTAGCTGATCGTGCACTCCAGACAGCGACAGCGAACTCTTCATAACGGTTGTCGAGTAAGTGTGTGTGTGTGTGTGTGTGTGTGTGTGTGTGTGTGCGTGTGTTGGTTGTATTTATGCATGCATATGCCATAAACATAGCTGTGCGCTTTCTGTTGTTGTTGATTGTACAGCACAGCACACAGTCTTACAAACTTTTAACAGAACTTTTTTGACAGCTTTAACAGCTAATTATCTTCGATCTATTCAATAGACAACATATATGTATGGATGTATGTGTGTGTACATGCAAACATAGGTAATAAACATAGGCTGTCTGCGAATTTTATTTCGAATATAGAATATTTGGAATCACATTTGTGATGAGAACGCAGCTGTTTATCATATATTCTGTATACTTCTGCTCACATTTATCGCGTTTATTTAACTTTGGCTAACCGAGAAAAACAAAAAACCATTATTTAAAGGCTGCTAAGATCATTTTGGATAATAGGTACAAAAATATTCATTTAGTATGTGCATGACACAAATATGGCTCTTCAATGCCAATAATTGTTTATTGCAAGTTTTGCTGTTAAAAATAAATTGTACAGATAAAGTGCTATAAAATTAACTGAAAAAAACGTAATATCGTAATAGGTTATATGGTTGTCGAGTGGGATCAGTAGAACGTGGAAGTCGAGTCGTGGAAACGCAGCGTTAAAGTCGTCTATAAGAAGTCATGAAAGTCCTGAGTGCCATAAGTTGTAAAGTTGTCGGTACGTCGTGGAATCAGGTCGTTAATTATAAAGTCGCACTCTACTTTAAATATCGCCGGCTTTGGTTTCTTTTAATTATTGCATTTATTACAACAATATTTAACAATCTCCGACTAAATTTCAATCTTAGATGAGTACTTGCTTAATATGTTTATCACTTCTTCTAGTTTTGTTTGTTGGATCAATAATTTTGCTAGCCATTCAAAAAATAAGTATTTTCGTTGAAGTACATTTTATTTACTTACACTCACCACCCAGAAAACAAGAAAAAGCTGTCACTACTCAGTTCGTTGCCCCTGCTAAAAGAGACGTGCTAGCAACTTGTATTTTGAATTATAATATAAGTATATAAGTAATAATATGTAACAGGTTTGTTGCAACCAAAATAACAATTAGCAAGGTAATTTCATTAACCTTTTCGGCTGTGTCAATGAGCTGAGAACATTTCACAAGTTGAAATTTCGATGGGAACCGAAACAGAAATAAACATACATATGAATAATTGCATTGCCACTGAGAATTCCATATCACTTTTGATTTTTTTTACTTATTGTTTGTTGATAGCGTTCTTCGTAAGATGACTAACACTTTTGCCAAAAAAAAAATTTGGCACGAATAGCCGAAATGAAAAAGGCCACGGGTTCAAGGACAAATGTCCAGCAATGGCATTCAACTCGCTTACTTTACCTCCGTCTCTATCTCTTGATTGCGCTCTCTTCTCTTCTGCTCTGCTCCGCTCTTTGCCGCAGGCTCTGCTTGTCAGACAGATGCGCTGTTAATTTCTCAAAAGAGCGAGCAGGTGCTTGCGACTCAAATAGAAATTAGTCTGTTGGGAAATTGAATTAAATATGCACTGCTTTTGTTTGCGTAAAATTTTTATGACATTTTCATTTTCCATGCATAATGAACAAATATCGTCTGGACGCCGAAATAGCGAGACAAGGCCACTGAACCGTTAAATGGCTATAGGCATCGAGAGAGAATCTGGTTGCGTGTGAGTTAGCAGCTCGAATTTGATTGGTTGATGTGCAGCCTTTTTCTCTTCTTGCACACACCCACACACTTAACACTCTCTCAGTGGGTCAGCCACCTGCTGCAATGACGCCCGTCGTCGCTGTGGGTGTCCTTATAAAATATTTATACGTGTGTGTATGTATGCATGTGTGTAAGTATGTGTTTATATGTAGTCAGTTCTCTTTGCATGCTTGCATTGCAAAGCGTTCACATTTGTAACTGAGCTGATTATATCAAGTGTCGCACGTGCTGCTGCTGCTCAGCTAGTAAATTGCGATAATGCTAATCACATGCTTCAACTACATGACAAACAATTGCACTGTAGTTTTATAGCACCCTTATGTGTGTGTGTGTGTGAGCATTTACTTATTATCGTCTCGCTTTTATTGCTTAAGCTAATCAATCTGCATTTCTATTTTGTCTTTCACAGTTAAACTGTACAGCGATGAGAGCGTGTGCTTAAATGATTTTAAAATCTTGCGCGTGCTTGGCACCGGCGGTAAGAATAAAATATATAAATTAGTTTAAAAAAAAAATGACAACGGATTTTAATCACTTTTTTTTTTGTGTAGCTTATGGACGCGTTTTCCTGGTCCGTAAACTGACCCGACACGATGCAGGCAAATTGTATGCAATGAAGGTTCTCAATAAGATTACCGTGGTGCAAAAACGCAAAACGGCCGAGCATACGAAAACCGAGCGAGTGGTAAGTAGATTATCAAAATTAAACGAGAGCTTGGAAAAGTGTTGGTCGCAAGAACAGAAGAGAAGAAGAAACAAGAAACGAGATGCCAACAATATGCGAAGCGTGTCAAAGTTTTCGTTGCCAATTAATTTTGGCTTTTTTCACTTTGTGCTTTAACTTTTATATGATCAAGAAGCGCATCAAATTAAAAGCGAAACCTTCAGTTGCTGCTGCACGTACCCAAAATAAAACAAAAAAAAATCAAAAGAGACAGAGGAAGAGAGAAAAGTAAAAGAAACGTACTAAGAATTGAAACGTGCTCGTGACACACATTGCAAGAAGCTTGCTACTCAACATGTTGCACCGGCAAAAAGCGAATTGTCAGTGATATAGTGGGTGCGAAAGAGGGATAGATAAAGAGAGGAACAGAGAGAGAGAGGGAGAGCCAAAAGAGAGTTAGCCGATCTACTAAGTATGTGTGTGTGCAATTTACGACCGGTTTGCGGCATTGGAAATAGTAAAGCGTATTGAAAATCTTGGTTAAATAACTGCAAGCACAGGTGGAGCGTGTTGGGAGAGACGTGAGTGAGAGTAACAAATAACAAGGGCACTTTTTGGCGGATAATTCATAACTTAAACAAAGAGTTGTATTTGTCACACACACACACACACACACAAACGCAGACGCACACGCACACACACACACACTTACAGTGCGGTTGTTCAAGGTACATAAACAACGATGACTATGACGCTTGTGCCAGTAACCCAGATTGCAACATAATATGTTTCTGTGTGTGATGAAAAGGGAGCAGGGAAATGGAAGTGGTGGATATACCGGCTATAATTGTATATACATTTACCGCTTGCGCGCTGTCCGCCCTGCTTTGTGTGTTTTTGTTGTTGTTATTATTTTTTGTTTCTGCCAAAAATGGAAAGGAATAAATTCGTGAGATGTGAAAGTTTCGCTTTGCAAGAAGAGATGCTTGACAATTGTCTATAAGAGCAAAAGCAGAAAATAAAAAAAATAAATAATAATAAAAAAAGAGAGATGAGGCAAATAATCGCAAAATTAAATTAAATTATACAAAAATATATTTTCACTTTCACGCGCAAAGTAGATTTAATATAGAAACATGATTTTATCGGTATTCTTAATTACTGTGACTCTGCGTAATTTCTGTGAAATTTGTGTTATAGTAATATTAATAAAAATAAATAAACATAGAAAAGTATATTGTGAACTTAGAGATAAGCAAACAAAGCAAAGTGCCAAAAGTCAGCACAAAAAAAATAAATAATAATAATAAAATAATCTATAAGCAGGAGTGCGCCTGGTTATCGACTTTCAACTATTTGTTTAAAAATATATTTATATTTAATAAACAAATATTAACAATTAATTTGACCGTTTCTTGCAGGTACTTGAAGCGGTGCAACGTAGTCCATTCCTGGTCGGCTTACATTACGCTTTTCAGTCATCATCGAAGCTTTATTTAGTGCTGGGTAAGATCCCAATGATTCATAAATTACCACCACAAATAATTTAATTTTAAATCCTATGCTTTTTGTAGACTTTGCAAATGGCGGGGAGCTGTTCACGCATCTCTACCATGCGGAGCATTTTGAGGAGTCGCGTGTGCGCTCTTATATAGCTGAGGTGGTGCTGGCACTGGAGCAGCTGCATCAGCTGGGCATCATATATCGCGACATTAAGCTGGAGAACATTCTGCTGGACGGCGCCGGGCACATTGTACTTTCCGATTTTGGACTGTCCAAGATACTCTCCGCCGAGAATGAATATCGTGCGCATAGTTTCTGCGGCACACTGGAATATATGGCGCCGGAGATTATACGGACCGGGCCGCCGGGTCATGACAGTGCCGTGGATTGGTGGTCGGTGGGCGTCTTAACATTTGAGTTGCTGACGGGTGCCTCTCCATTTGCCACGTCAGATGGTCAGAGTCAGCAATCGGAGATCTCGCGACGCATACAAAAGGAGCAGCCGTTGATACCATCATCGTTTAGCCCGAACGCCCGTGACTTTGTGCTCAAGATGCTGGAGAAGAATCCGAAGCGTCGACTCGGCGGCAATCATCGCGATGCCAGCGAGATCAAGGAACACCCCTTCTTCACTGGCATCAACTGGACGGATCTGCATGCGAAGCGACACAAAGCGCCCTACAAGCCAACAATCAACGCCGAGGACGATGTGCAAAACTTTAGCAATGAGTTCACCGATCAACTGCCCGAGGATCTCGAATGTGAAGCGCCGCCCTCACGCATCCGACTCTTTCGCGGCTATACATATGTGGCGCCCGAACATTTGGAGCAAATGCGACGCGACAACCACTGCCAGATTGAGTACTGCAATCCCAATCTGCATGTGAGTGTTTTTCCGCTTAAGAGCTTAAATTCCATCAATCCTAACTAATTGAAATGCATTGCAGACAATACCCACACGACCCGATGATCTGGAGCTGGGCACACGCACAGTTAAAGGTGCCTACGGCACTTGCCATTTGATCACCGACTCCACGGACATAGTGTTTATGGCCAAGGTTATACCAATGTCCAAGTTCCGGGCATCCGAGGTGGATGCACTCACATCGTGTGCCTTACACGAGAACGGTCACAGGAACATTGTGAACTATCATGGCGCATTCCGGGATAAGTGCGAGGTATGGGTACTCACCGAGTATCTAATCGGCGAGGAGCTTACCAATTATTTGATTCGAAAGCATCTCGATGAGAAGCTCGCACGTGTCGTCTTTATGCAGCTGGTGCAGGCTGTGCAGCATGTGCACGGCAAACACTTTTTACACGGCGACATCAAGCCCGAAAATATAGTGTTTGTTAACCGTGATACCATGGATTGCAAACTGGTGGACTTTGGCAGTTCCTGGTAAGATTAACAGTGCAACAAGGAACGCGTAAAAGATCCTTATAAATACTCACTCTTGAATTTTTACAGCTACAATAAACGCTTCGAGAGCTGGAGGGACAAACCGCGCTACACTCTGGATTATGCCGCGCCAGAACTATTGAAGGATGCCAATGTGGTTACCTATTCGCCGGCAGTCGATATTTACGGTCTGGGCGCGACGCTCTACAAAATGATTGTGGGTCATGCGCCCTATCGACTTTATCAAGGCGACTCCGAGCATAGTCCCGAGGTACATCATACGCTGCGTAAACGCATCGCCAACGAGACGTTTAATCAGCGCTCCGAGTGCTGGGTGAATGCAAGTCCGGAGTACAGGCATCTGGTCAGCTGGTGCCTGCAAAAGGACCCGTCTCAACGACCCACACTAAATGATATCCTCAAAAGTAAATGGCTGAAAGATATTAAGAATGTGGACATTGTTCCATCGAACGATCAGCAGGATATCGTCGACCTGCGGGATGACTCCATAGAGCCAATGAAGGCTCAATCTGATCTGCAGCAGGCTGCTGATGCAACGGCCAACATGGACGAGGGCATTGTTGTGCATGGCATCTTTGATGACGACTTTGAGGAACCTGATTTCTATGGCTTCGATGAGGACACGCTGATATTAGGTGTGTCCGGCCTGCATTACGATGAGGATCTAGATCTGACCAGGCACAATGATGCCATCAACATCAACAATCCAATGCCGCCACCCGCAGTACCTTCTCCTCCTCAACGTGCGCAACCTGCAGATGCCGCTAAGCGTCCACGAACGCGACAACAAAACCGCACGGAGCCGTGCGAAACCCCCGATTCGGAGGACTCAAAGGCGGCTCTCTATTTGCTGATGGAAAAGATACCACCCAAGGAAGAAGCGATGGCGCCACTGGTCAATGTGTTGCCGCCGACGAGCAGTAGAAGTCGACGAGCATTCACGCTACGTCCAATTGAGAATTTCATCGGCTTTAACAAATCGTTGGGTGCGTTGCGCAAATCGAATGCCAGCTGGCGTCACTTCTGTCTGCTGATCAACGGCATCCAGAAGGTGCTCAAGCAGCGCTTCAAAAAGGAGCGACGCGTCTACTGCTCACCCAACATTAAAAAGGAGCCCATCAACGAGGCGTACGAGAAGCAACTCATATTCCCGCGACCAAAGCCACCATCGGAGCGTGCGCCAAAGCGGCCGCCCAAGGTGCCGAGCCTGCCGACGCGTGTGCAGCCGGAGAGAGCGCGTGCGCTGCGTGAACGTTATGTGTTCGACTGACGAAGGCGGTTGCGAGGCCAAACCACTGCTGCGACACGTGCCGACATCGAAGCCGAGGAGCAGCGAATATTGCTTTCCATTCTCGGGGCGAGTCGAGTGCGATTGGCGCGACAGCGACGTTGGCAGCTGTTGCAGCGGCGCAGCTGTCGGCCAATAAGTCAAATGTCGATGACTGTCAACGTGAAGACACTGGACGGACGACGGATGCAAGCGCGCTTCGTAACGGCAAGATTTCAATAAACAGACACATACAGGGGGGAAACACACACACACACACATGCAAAGATACATTAACGGTACATGTTTAGATGTATGGTTGATGTGAAGAGAGGTGGGTCTAACGGATCATTGAGCAGCACCAAAGATCCTGTCGATAGAGATTTAGAAATTGTTATCGTGCTAAGTTAATGCTTAAGTGGACTTTGATTTTTTGATTAATTATTGGAATTTCTATATCACATCAACAACCACAACCACACACACACCCCACAAGTTTAATAGTTGGATTAGTTAATTGTTTACGTTGCTTATGTAAAAAGTCAAGAAACTACAAATCTTAACGCTTAAATTTTAAATGTAAATCTGTTTATTTTTTTGTACATTTTTTAAAAAGAATCACAAGAGAGAAAAAAAACCAGAGAAATGCATACAAAAATTTGGAAACTAGTTTAGTGCAAAGATAGTTAATTAAGCTAGAAAGCGAATGGAAAATTAAACGGCATACATATTGTTAGTCTCATACTATATGCATAGATGCACATATATATATATATATAAAAGTAAATATACATATTTATATGTATATAAATTAATAATACACATTAAGTTGTGTCCTATGTGAAGTTTATAATTAATAGCTAAGCAAAAAACCATTATAACAAGTATAAAACATTTATTATTTAACATAGAATTGTTTTGAAATATAGGTTTTTTCAATCTTTTCATTCATTTTCAGCATTAGTCAGAAAGAAACAAAATTATTTTGCTACTTTTTTGACTTAACAATATTTAAATATGTAAAATCTCCTATCTATGATTATATACATATTTTTTTAATTTCTCTATTGTTAACTTATGTTTTCTTTTATGTTTTATCGATTTTGTTTTGTTAGCCAAATGAAAAAATTGAAACTTAAATCCATAAGAAATTAGAGCGTTTATTATCTGTATGAATTGAATTGAAATAAACTGAAATGCTTAATAACATAAACAATACACTTTTATATTATTATTTACTTATTTAAAATTTAATTTACAAACCCCAACAACACAAACAAAAACATATCCGGATTTTGTAAAAAGAAAGAAGAAAGAAGCAGAGCTCATGATCCCAGAATTGTTTAGTGTAAAGCGAAATGACTTTAATGATATATTAAAGTTGCCTTTAAACGAGTTGCCTTAGAAAACAAAACAAACTATGAAAATGTTAAACCAAAACTAAAAACAAAAATTAAGAAAAATAAAACATGAATTACCACTAAGAGGAAGCCAAAATACAAAATGCTGGGTGAAATATGACGAGCCAAGCATTTTGATAATTATTAAATTGAGAGTTTTTACTATCTAAGCAATAGAATCTAGGGTTCCAATAGAATATAAATAAATGTCTAAGCCAACACACACACAACAAAATAAGGGGACGACACCAACTAAACCGTTACAAGTTAAGCTCAACAATCAAATCGCAACTAATATCGTATTTTAACCTTTGTAAAATTATTATTATTATGTAAATACAAAGCGCCCAAATGGAATTATTAAAAAAATTATACATTTCGAGGCGTTGTTTTTAGCTGTACAAATTAAGAAAAAAAAATGATAAACAAACATTTATTTGCTAACTGTAAGTCACCAAAGTTTGTACATATACATATACATATATAGTTAAAAATAAAACATTTCAAATAAAATCAAACTTGCCATAATTCATTTATTCAAATGAGTCGAGAACTTTTGATGGAGATATTGTTTATCATATATTTATTTATAATATTTATTTAAACAATTCATAAGCACATCTCCAAGCCAAACTAATGCTTCCGTTTCTTGCCCAATTTGGGTTTGGCTGCTCCAAACTTTTTGCTTGTATAGTTTTTGCTATTCGAGCGACGCTTCTCCTCCCATTTCAGTTGCTTGTCGGATGCTTTGTCCTTGTTGAAGAGGGCATTGCTGGTGCCTTGTCCTTTGGATTTGCCCGTTTCCTCCAGCAACGCAGAGAAATCATCTGCAGCCGCAAACAGCGAGCTCATATCTAAAGATCACATTTGAATTAAATACAAATCTAGGAAGGAACACAAATAATTTATACGCACCGTTGCTGTGTTTTAGTTTCTGTGCGAAGCCTCGCTCGTCCATGATGGTGTTTTTGCGTGACTTCTTTGACTTGGGCTCATCCTCGTCGTCATCTTCGTCCTCGTCGGGACTTTCGGGCGCATCGCTTGAGTCACTGTCTACACCCATCGGTATAGCACCTTCCTGATCATCATCATCATCGTCGTCGTCGCCATCGTCTTCGATTTCATCCAAAGGCTGCAGGTCAATTGAACCCGTCTCATCATCGGACTGATCATCTGCCTCTGCATCGGATTGCTCATCGGCCTCATCATTGCCCCAATCTGCATCAATGTCTTCCATATCATCATCCTCTGTTTCTTGTTTCTTCTTCTTTTGCTTCTTCTTGGACTTGTCCGCCTGCAGCTCACCGCCCAGCTCCGCCAGGTAGTTTAGCTCGTCTTCGTCCTGCTCTCCGTCGCCGCCTTCCTTGAGCTTCTTGCCAAAGAAGCCATCCAGATAGGACTCGAACTCATCATCATCCACTTCGCCCTCTTTCAGATCATCAACATCAGCCGCTTCGGGCGTCTCCTCCTCAACTTTGGGCTGTGGCTCCTTCTTGGTCTGTTCCATTAGCTCAGCTTGTTTGCGCTTATGCTCCAGATAATTGAATATAAACATTTCATCCTCTGTGCATGTGGTTTTCGTCAGGGACTTGACTGGTTTGCCACGTGCCCCAAATGACTTGTATTTCTTGTGCGACGCCTCAGCAACCTGTTGATGGTCGAGCTTCTTGGGATTCTTAAAGGCGAAACGCTCCAGGAAATGCGGCAATCCAAAGTCACGCAACGGATCGCCATAGTAATCGATGCGTTTCTCTGAAAGATAGATACACAAATCAGTTGCATTTAGAATCCATGGAGTGGAGTACAGCTACTCACCCAGCAATATCTGCTCGGCAAAGACCTGCACGGTAGGATGGTAGTGTTGACGCAGCAGGAGCAGCTCATTGCGCAACGCATAGCCAGCGCCGGCAAATGCAGGAACCCGATGATACGGATCATATTTGCAGGCATTAATGTTGCGCACCTTCGACTCGCTGGCCATAAGATTGACATGATGCCAGGAGCTGCTGCTGCTGCTGCTGGCAGGCTTTTTATCATTCTCTTCCTGCTTTAAAGCAGTATCCGTCTGCTCGACATCCGCATCCTTGTAGACCTCCTCGCTATCGTTGCCAAACTTGTCCAGATCCTCAGCGGCAACAGCAGGAGGCAACAATTGCCTCGCACTATCAGCCATTTCCACATCACCAATGCCAGGGACGAGTTCCCGTCGCATTCGCAGCAGCTTGTGCAGCACAATCATGCAACCGGCGGACATGTTGGGCGGTGCATAGAGCGCCAGTTGCAGCAGTCGCTTCACAAAGGCCTGGGCGCGAGCCACGTGCTTATCAATGTGTATAGCCCGATGCACAATGTGCAGCAATTGGGCCACCGTCTTGCTGCCAATATTGATCAGATTCAGGTCCAGCAATTTGATATACAGAGCATTGTAGAAGCGATCCGATTTCTCCGTTTTGACGGAGGCCAGCTGGAGGAGCAGTCCCAGCGTTTGTACCGAGACACGTATATCGGCCAGATGCACCAGACGATAGATGGTGTCCTGCATCTCCTTGGTCAGCAGTTCGGTGTTGCCCTTTGCTGGCTGTGCCTCCAAAATGGCCTTCTGCAGACAGCGTAGGATCGCTTGCATTGTGCGATTGTTGACAGCGCCCTTCTGGACGAGCACCTTGAAGAGCGCAAAGCAGATGTTGACCAGCTTGGTGTGCACCTCGGGACGACCCGATGGGGCGATGCTCGAGAGGAAGCAGAGCGCAAAGTGCTGGGCACGCTCCGAGATGTTGTTGCGGAACAGCAGCTTTTCCGCCTCAGCTACAATGACGCCGCACATATTGGGATGGCGTTGAGAAACAAAGCTCAGATGGTGCAGTGCCTTCGATGCAATCTTGGGTATGGGATCACCCAGTTTATTGATCAGCATTGTCAGCAGCATTTGCTCCTTTTCGGGTGCGTATGACAACAGCTTGGCAGCGGCCACAATGGCAGCGGTCTTATTGTGCTCCTGTCCCGTCTGCAGACCCTGCATTAGATTCTTCAGATACTCGTGATACTGATCCTTCAGCTCATTCTCAAAGTACCAATAGGCGTAGATGCGACGCGTCTGATCCTTGTGCAGGTCCTGCTTGCGCAACAGTTTCCAGTCGGCGCCACGCATATGGATGGCCAACATTTTGCGCTGTGGAGGCAACAGCACCTCCTGCCACAGATCCGTCAGTACTGCGATGACATCGTTGCTGCTCTTGTTCGACAGCTTGCAGAAGCCAATCAAATTGGACAATGCCTCCAAATTTCCCAATGGATTGCTGGTCACCAACAGAGCACCCGCATTGGCACGATCCTTGGCTGTGCCCTTATGCAGTGCCGTCTGCAGCCAGCGGGCATCAGTGGGATTGCCTACGGTGGATGTAAGAAATTAATCAATTTAGCATAAATTAAACTTGATAAAAAACCTACGCTTATTGAAGGTTGACTTCTCCGTTTCAAAGGAGGCTTTGCACAGATTGAACAGCTCCAGTTGCTCGTTTTCTTTCATGTCCAGCAATTCTTCGCTGCTCGGGTATTCCGTGTGCTATAGAAAACAGTAATAATAACTTTATAAATATCCATATATCAATCGGATTAAACATAAACTTTTACCACTTGATACCATTTCTTCTGGGCATCATCGACGTCTGTTTGCGACTGATGTTTATTGCGCTTCTTGGACTTCCATGCATTGTCATCCTCCACAGCATCCTCGTCGTCACTGTCTTTGTCGCTATCAGTTGCCAGTTCCTTTTTGGCGCCGTCCTCGTCGAATTTGATGCGCTGTGGTTTTTTCACTTTTCCATCGGCGTCGACCAGCAACTGGTTGCCTTTCTTCGCCGGCTCCACTTTGGGTGTGGACTTACTGCTGGACACTTCCTCCACATCGCCATCGTCTCCAAATTTAATTCTCTGCGGCCTTTTCACCTGTTCTCGACTACTTGAAGCTGTTTTACCATTTTGTTGCTTTTGTGTTGGAGCCTTTTTGTTGTGCTTCTGTTTGTTGGGCTTGGTCAGCGCTTCGCCATCGTCATTGAAGACGATCTTTTTATTTTTCAATGGGCCATTGATTTGCACACCTGTCGTAACAGCTGCCGGCATATTTTTCATAAATTTTAAGCAACTTTGGCATTAAATAAAACGAAATCCAAATTAAATCGAAATTACTGCACGTGTAGCAACAATTGTCATTCACAGTGAGCGGCGATAAGACATACGCAGTGTGACCTCAGCTGGGTCATTTATTACTATCGACAGTATTTTTCAAATACGATGAAAGGGGAGTATATTTTTGGTGCGAAGAATTGGTTACACTGGCGTGCATTGGTTCAACATCAACATCCCTAGAAAGCGGTCGTGTCGCACGGGTTTCGGCTGCTAAATTGTTTTTTATTTTTTAAATATAATTAAGCCTCGCGCTTCGTTTTGTTGTTTGCTGCTTGTTGTTGAACAGCAACAACAACAACAACAGCAAGAAGGCTTAAACGTGTCTCGAATAAAAGCTTTGTGTGCAGTCCCCAGTTGAAGTCGCATTCGCGTCGCAGTACTGAAGCAACGTTGTTTCTCATTTTCGCTATCTTTATTTTGTGGTGTCTTTCGTGCGCGCATTTCCATGAAAAACGTTAATTTTTGTTTAATTTATGCGAAATTACACAAAGCTAATGTGAGGAATATGTAACACACAAATAAACGCTGGCACGCACACAACCAACAACAACAACGAACGAAGGGGTAAAAATTGTAGAAAATTTTGTGCAAAAAACTGTGACGACAGCAGCAGCAGCAGCGGCAGTATTTTTATTTGTAGTTGTGAGTTGTAGTTGTATTTGCTGTGTTTTCTGTGGGGTGCCTGGCAGCAACAGTTAAATTAATATTAAGCGTCCTCCGCCTGCCTCCCCCATTCGCATATTATGACGACGTCGACGATGATGGCCAATTTCCATGCACACATCCAACTGCAGCAACAACAACGCAGCCAGCTGCTCTGCCAGCGAGTGTAAACAAAGCAGCAAACAAACACACACGCATACGCAATACGCAAAACGCACACAAATACACAGACAGTCATAAGAGAAACGAAGACAGTACAAGATAAAAAAAATACGTTGACGCCGACGTCCTTCACCTTGCTTGCGCCTGCTGCTGCTGCTTGCGCTGCTTTTGCTGCTGCTGCTGTTGCCAGCCACACACATATTGAGTTTCAGTTTCATCTTCACAACCTGTTCACCAGCTAAACACAGGAAGTTTCGCAAAGTGCAGCAGCCGACCAACAACAACAACAAAGACGGCAACAACAAAAACGGAAGCGACAACGCTTCGCTGAACCAGAGCCTGTGACTTTATTCGGTCAGCTTTGCAGCTTGCAGCTGTTCCCGAAAACCAAAACCCATTTTTGCCAGAAGCTCGCCTCGGTAAGTGTTCTATCTGTGCTACTTCTTCTGCTTCTTTTGTATACCCTGTATAAATTAGAAGTGGCATAACAAATCTTAAACTAGAAATGAGCTCTTTTGTTTTGTTTAGAATTTATTATAGCTGTATAGAAAAAGACTCATATATATTGAACTAGTGAAGTACTCAGCCTGTATTAATAAGATCTTATAAAACAAAGAAATAAATTTCTTAATAAGTATCTACCAGTCATTATAGAAAAATATAGGAATATCTCAGTCTGGAATAATGAGTATCTGCTAGGCGTATATCACTCACTCTATCTATGATTTCTCATTGGGAATTTGCGCAACTGTTCGTATTTTTTCAAACATTTTCTAAACTGTTGCAAATGCTTAAATTCCATTTGGTGGTTGATCGTCACCAAAAAGAATTTTATTAGTTTGGTTGTTTGAAGCAAAACCGCTTAGAGGGGAGTGTTTTTTTTTTTTTTTCGTTCCACATTCGCCAAACAAAGCTAGTTAATTGTTTCCGCCTATGTAATTGTTCAATAGTCGCCAGAGAAAGAGAGAGATAGAGATACATAGGTAGGGAGGGAGAGAGAGATGGAGAGAGCGCTTTGTGTGGTAAACGTTATTATTAGTTGAAGCTTTGTGTAAAGCTTATCGCTGAAGTATATCTTGAGTCAATCTCTAAAAATACAAGCTATACTCATTTTTTTACTCACATAACTGATGATATAACGGGGGGATATCAGCAACAACAATAAAAGCAACCTCAGTTTGATCTCTTATCGGCAATAATTTCAACTTTAGCACGCGCCAAGAATTCTTTACAAACTTGAAGAAGTTGTTGCTGACGTCACGACTGCTATTGCGGTTGCAGCTGCGCTCTCTTAAAAACTAGTTCTCTCTTCTCACACACACACACAAATACACAAGCATTGCGTGGCCCACTTGCATGCAGCGGCTGTAGCAGCGCAGTCGCAATAGCCGTGGCCGTCTCAGTCACTATTTGTAACTGACGTAATGCTATTATTGATTATGAAGCAGCGACGTCGCCGCATCGTCCGTTTTAATTTTTATATGCTGCCCATAAATTGCCATACGGTACTTTCACTTACACAATTGCACCTATGCCAATTATGCATTGAGTTCGCTTCGGGTTCAAGTTCGCGCTGCCAAAACTAAGACCAAGCCAACAAGTTTGACGGCGAACTCGAACTCCCTTCAAACATGTGCGAGACTCGATGATTCGTCGTTTTTACTATGAAAAATGTTGCAGTGTAAATGACGTGACGGTCATTCAAAACTATTTTCTCAAACTGTCTGCGGCTGAGCGTGGGAAGTGCCAGAAAAGCAACAAACATTGATGTTGCAGGCATTCTCACTTTTTTTTTGTTTTTGGAAAAACAACAAGAAAAAACCATGTCAACAAATTGCGAAAAGTTACATTTTTGAAATGCACTCGAAGAAAAAGCTGAAAACAATTGATATGTTAAGTGAATCTTGAGGATAATTTGAATGTAATGCCACATCAATAAATATATAGAAATAACCTCAGAAATTTGTATATAATTTGATGTATCTTTGTTTCAAACACTTTTCACCAGATTTGTTTCTCCTTTCTTGCAGCTGCTGTGGCCCGTCGACTAACAATGGGCTCACCAGCTGGCGGCGATGGAGGCGCTGGCGAGACCGTTTGGCTGGAGGATCTGCTGCGCGAGGTGCAGCTGGAACAGTTCCTGGAGCGCATTAGGGATGATCTGCAGGTGACGCGATTGGCCCACTTCGACTATGTCCTATCCGATGATTTGGAGCGCTGTGGACTGGGCAAACCCGCCATCCGGCGACTGATGGAGGCGGTGCGCAAGAAGAAGGCGCATCAGTGGCGCAAGAATATACTCTCAAAGCTGATTGGCGGCGGAAAGCAGCCCTCGTCCAAGAAACAGCAGCAGCAGCTGCAACAGCAGCAACAACATCCACAGCCAGGTGCATTGACGTGCCTGATCCATGAGAAGGACATCACGCTGGGTCTGAAGTTGGGCGATGGCTCGTTTGGGGTGGTGCGACGCGGCGAGTGGAGTGCCTCGCCGGCGGGCAAGGTGCTCCCAGTGGCCGTAAAGGTGCTCAAGTCGGACAACCTGACGCAGCCGGGCATCATCGATGACTTCTTTCGCGAGGTGCAGGCCATGCACGCTTTGGACCACTCGAATCTGGTGCGACTGTATGGCGTGGTGCTGTCACAGCCCATGATGATGATCACGGAGCTGGCGGAGCGTGGTTCGCTGCTGGACACGCTGCGCAAACAGTGTCGCCACACATCGCTCACCCACATCTGGAACTGGTCCGTTCAGATTGTGACGGGCATGGCTTATCTGGAGCAGAAACGTTTCCTGCATCGCGATCTCGCGTGCCGCAATGTGCTGCTCGCCGCTGGCAATAAGATAAAGATCGGTGACTTTGGTCTGATGCGTGCCCTGCCCCAGGAGGATGATTGCTATGTGATGTCCGAGCACAAGAAGGTGCCGTTTCCCTGGTGTGCACCCGAATCTCTGCGCTTTCGCCAATTCTCCCACGCCTCAGACACCTGGATGTTTGGCGTCACCCTTTGGGAGATGTTCAGCTTTGGCGAGGATCCCTGGGTGGGTCTCAACGGTTCGCAGATCTTGCGCAAAATTGATCGAGAGGGCGAGCGACTCCATCAACCGGACGCCTGTCCACCCGATGTGTATGCCATGATGCTGCAGTGCTGGGACAAAACGCCCGCAGAACGACCCACATTTGCGGCACTCAAGTAAGCATTCCTGCTCTTTCTACGTTCGATCTTTAGCTAATTGTGTGCCCTTCTTCTCGCAGGGAATATCTGGCGAGCATGTCGCCCCCAGTGATGCGCGCCTCGCGCAGCTACCACGACGCGAAGGGGCTGCAAATCGAGACGGGCGACACCATTGCCATCATCGATGGCCGCACAGAGCTGAAGCTGATCAAGGGCCAGAATCAGCGCACATACGACATTGGCATCTTTCCGCGTGCTATTTTGGAGCAGCGGCGTCAAGGAGATACCCAACTGCGTCACGCTTCACCCTTTGGCTTCTGCTGGGCGCCCGGCTCCGAGGAGCGACAACGCAAGTGCGCCTCGCTGACGACACAGGTGACGGCTCATGCCAAGGAGCGCAAGTCGACGTCCAGCAAACAGTTTGCCTACAACAAGCTGACCAACGATTCCAGCGGTCTGCAGCGACGCAATGCCATCAAGCAGAAGAGCGTTGCGGGACCACAACGACCACCGCCGCCAAATCAACAGAAGCAGCAGGAGGAAGGCATCCTAATTGACATCTCGCCAGAGATGCGACCCAATGCAGCAGCTGTATTGATGAGTGCCGGCGACAGCTCCTCGCTGCAACTGGACAGCTCCTTCTGCCTGCTGGATGCGCCCATTGATGTGCCCACTTTTAATGATGCTGCCGCTGCGGCTGCAGGTGCTGCCTATTCCTCGGGCCCCAATACGCCCACCTACTTCAACGAGCAGCCGCAGTTTGACTTTGAGTCGGCAGCTGCAGCTGGAGCAGGAATCTCTCCTGCACGTTTGCAGCCTCCGCCCTATCAAATGCCGCCCACCTATTCGAACACAATGGAATTTGTCCAGCAGCAGAAGCGGGACACCCCACAGACACCCAGCCGAGATCCGTTCGATACGAGCAGCCTGGATAGCAACGCTGCAGGTGCTTTAATGCTCTACTCGAATGCGACTGCTGCTCCCATTTATGGCAGTCTCGCGGCGCGCAAGAACCTCTTTGGCCCGAGCAGCAGCAGCAGCATCGATTCGATGGCCAATGGGCATGCCAACAAGGAGAATATACCAGCTCTGGAGTCCGCAGCCATGCAGTATAATCTAAGCAACCTCTCGCTGGAGCGCCAAGAGATCAGCACAATGAATCTTACGACGACGACGACAACAGCAACAACATCTTCAAGTGTGCCGCAGCAGCAGCAGCAGCAGCAGCAGGAGAGTGTTTTGCTGGACAAGTCGTTTATAGCTGAGCTGGAGAAGGATATGTGGAGTGGCAGCAATAAGGCGCACGAGGATTATCAGCGCAACTCCGCACAGATGTATGCCAGCAAGGACATGGTCTACAAACAGAATCTGACGCCGCTGAAAAATGGCAACCACTCGAATCACTCCAGTCCCACATCGAATGCCAGCCAGGTATCGCCGACGCCCAAGCAGAACAACGTGGAAGCAGCAGCGGCTGCAGCAGCAGCAGTTACCACAAATGCCACCCAGAGTCTCGTGAATCGCATTTGGTATGAGCGTGTGGCAGCTGCCCCCTCGGAATACTACGCCCAGCCACCAGCCGAGCAGGCGAGCGAGCAACTCTACCAGAATCACCAGCAGCATCAGCCGGAAACGCATCATTCGTTTGTCGCCATCTCGAATCGTGTGGTGGCGCCCAAAAGCAGCGTCTATACCTCGTCTGCGTCGCTCTATGGCAGTGTGGCAACTGCTGGGGAACGCTATGATCCTGTGGCCGGTTCCACGTACTATGGCCAGGTGCCCAATGGCAATACAGCCATTTACGATGAGGTCACCCTCGATGACTATCTGCGACCACATCGACCGGCCCCGTTGGCTCCTTTGGCGCCGCCACCGTTGTCGGCACAGCAAATCCAGCGACGGTTGGACAAGATGCGCCAGCAGCAGCAGCAACAGTTGGAGGGCGCCCATCAGCTGTACGCACCGGTGCCGGCGGAGGCGTCACGCGAGCAGGAGAAACTGCAACAGCTGCTTGGTGAGCTGGGCAGCTCGGCCGTCGAGCAGGATGTGCGCAATGCGCTGCGTGCCGCCAGTGGCGATGTGCAGCTCGCCCAGCGCCACTATAAGATCGATCAGCTCACCCGCCTCGGCGTCGCCGGGCGACCGCAATGCGAGCTGGCGCTCCAACAGACCGGATGGAGTCTCGAAATGGCCGCCGAGCTGCTGCTGCAGTCAACAACAACGGCTTAGTTAAATGGCTGCAAGTGGGTGGATGGATGACATGATGGGGCACAATGTATTTTAGTTTGATTTTTAGTATTGTGGTCGTCGAGCCGTGTTTTAAGTTCTTAGCCTTAATTATAACTAACTCGTATGTATTTTGCCACTAAGTCTCGATGAAGTCTCGAATCAAAAAATACTCTAACGAAATTGCTTGAATTTCTGTAGAAACAATCTCCAATGATTGTACACTCTACATATACATCATATATATATATATATATATATATAAATATATCTTGTATCTTTTATTTGATAAGCAAACCGAATTGAAATGAATGAATCTTTTGGAGTAATTGTTATTACTGTATATAATTTAATGCGACAGGAAATTATTTGCACTCGATTTTACGAATAACAAATGCTAAACGAATAGCCGCTATTTAGTTTTTATTAAATCAATAAATTATACGTAATTGTTACAAACTGTCATGTGATTTTTATTTATAATTGCAATTTTAAAATAGCAACAGTCTTCATGATCGCGTTACCTTTAATAGTGACTTGCCTATCGAATACTCATAATATTGGTTGTCAGATTGTCTGGTATTTTTCAAAAGTATTTTTACGGCTGCTTACGTATTTTCCACGAATTGCGCTGTGGTCACACTGATTAACTTTGTTTTAGTTGCAAACGAATCGCCGAAGGTAAAGACACGTATGGTCCGCATGCCGTTTGTTTTCGCACAAAAAAAAAACAATAGGTTTGTGTTTGAGTGTGTGCCAATGTCGCCTAATTTATGACGCATACTAAGTGCAAGCGCATATTAATGTGATAAAATATTGTGCAACATTTGAACAGCGGCCACAATATCGATAAATTCCAAGCGCTGCACTTTAGTGGTAAAAAGCGAAAAGAAAAACCAGCAGCGCTGTTTGGAAGAAGCAGAGTGCGTGCACTCGGCCTATGTTCGTTGCTGTGTGTACGTGTATGTGTTTGTGTGCCTCTGCTTGTGTATGTGTGTGCGAAATTATGTAAAAAAGACAACAATAGGCAAATTTGCCTATTGTTTGGCCTGGCGTCGCTTAGTTATTGTTGTTGTTGCATTGCGTTGTTTGCCAACGTTTAAATTGAAAATTAAAACTAATGTCGAATTCAATTAAAGACGACTGCAAAATAAGTTTAAATATATTTGACAGCCATAAATAAATGATTGCTTATAAAATTCCAATTGCCTTTTGCTCGCTCGCCCGCTCTTTCGCGCTCTCTCAATTACGAAATGCAGCCACGCTGCGCTCTCTCAAATCTTTACTCTCGCTCGCTCGCTCTCTCCATCTATATCTCTATCCATCACGCGGGCCTGCAACGAATGCCAGTGCACTAAAAATTTTCTTGACGTCAGCAGCGACGGCGGCCGGTTTTATTTGCTGTTTGCTTGCTGCCAGCAATTGGCAATTGTCCCTATACCCGCACCCGTTCCTGTTCCTCGTTCCAAATTCCTTAACCATTTTGAGTTTTCTACCTGCCGCTGCCGGCGTCGGTGCGGCAGTGCTGCCTTTGGTACACGTCTGCATTTTACCTGTGCTTTTTAATGTGAACACGCAGCTATTGGAAATTGCTCTCTTTTTCATTTTGTTTATTATTGTTGTTTGTTCACAACGTAAAACGAAACAAAATTCTCAGTTTTTTACTTTTCTGTGTGTTTCTTTTCTGGTATGCTCTCCAACAACAACAATAACAACCAATAACAACAAAAACAGTGTGGCAAAACGGATCAAATAATATTTAACAGAAGCAGCAGCAGCAGCAGGCAGCGCAGCAGCAGAAACTGGCAGAGTCAGAAAACGCAGCAGCAGCAGCGCCAAACTCCAACAACAAAATGAGTTGGGGTACTGAGCTATGGGTAAGTTTTAGTTGTTTTTTTCTTCTTAAATTTTGTCTCTCATAAATTAAAGCTCTCATATTTTAGTTGTTCTCGTGTGTAAAGCTTGAAGTGCAAGCGTGTTGTAAGCGTTTTGTTCTCGCGATTTCTTGCTCCTCTCTCGCACTCGCTCTCCCTCTCTCTCTCTCTCCCTCTCTTTCTGAGTTGACCAACAGAACGTTGTTAGCTGCGACTTAAAAATATTTTTAAAAATACTAAAAACTGGTTTTCCTCGTTTTATGTAAATTGCCGCTCGCCATCTGAGAGAACGCCGCAAGCTTTTTGAATTCTTCTTGTTGTTACTGTTGTATTCTACATATTTGAGTGTTTCTTTTCTTATTTATTTTTGGGTCCATTTCAGGCAACAGATTTGTTTTGTTGCTTAACTGTTTTTCCACGGCCTCCTGTCGCCAGTTGGCTGGTAGCACACAGCTGTGCTTTAAGCCAACTGCTGTTGCTGACACGCCCGTTTTACCTGAATACCTCTTTCCCTTCCTCTCTCCTCCTCCCACTGCTGCGCACTCCCCACGCATAAAACTGCTGCTTCAGCTGCTTTATTCGGTTTTATTTTTTGGGAAGGGAGTTTGAAGAACTTAAGTGCTAAACAATATTTTTTTGCTTTACAATTCGATGAAGTTTGTTTTTTGTATTATTCGTTTTGCAATTTTGATTGCGATTTCGGGGGTAGTTTTGTGCACCGCCCTGACAAGCAGCAGCAGCAGCACACCCCCAAACTCTCTTTATCTATAGTTGTATATGGGAGTGTAGGTGTGCGTGTGTGTGTGTGTGTGCAGCTGGTAAACTTGCTGGCGCAGCAGCATTGCTGTCTGCTCTCCGGCAGGCTGAAATTGCATGTCTAGACAGTTACGTAGTCAGCTATTAGCATAAATATCCTTTTATTTTCCTCTAAACTCGGATGCAAGCCTTTTTTCAATATGGTTCCAATTCTCAGTAGCCCGAAATTTGTTTGCATTGCGGATTTAAGACAACATCTTTGTACAAATATGTGGAATTTGAGTTACATTAGCAATGTGTGTGTAAACTTTACGATAAACGGGAACAGCTCCAACACCACATTTGTTTTCTTTGGCAACACATTATTTTTAGCTTAAATTCTACGATTTTTGTTGTTTCTGCTTTAAAAATATGATTTTTATAAGTTTCTCCGAAGCTTAGCTTAGTCATCAGTTGGCCATGTTAGTTGTTTATAGTCTTGAGTCGAACTATTTGATTCCTAATGTTTTTTTGTTTTAAAAACATGATTTCTATTAGTTACTTCAAAGTCAAGCTTTGTTTTTGCCTTCGTCAAAAGGTGGCAACACTAATTATGAAGACTCCTCAAACGACTCAATTCATTCTCATTTCTTTCTCAAACTTTACCATTTCTTTCTTGTGATGGATCCAAAGGCATTTCCCCTCTGTTATCCATAAATTAAACAACTGAATCGCTGAGCATTGTTTGAGAGCTCGCGAAGTTGGTAGCTACAATAGCCAATTATTGTTTTTTACCATAAGCGTTTTCAGTATTTGCATACATAATTTACACGCAAATTAAGATCGTGAAGTGTTTTATTTCATTTGAATGAGTATTTCATTTTACATATCATGCAAAACGTTTATAGAAAGTGCAAGCAGCGTGTTAAATACGTCTAATCGAATTTATCACGTAAATATTATTAGCTATAAAGCAAACTGCCAGACTAAAGTCTAAGCCGATGCGGCTTGGTGCGGGGAGTGGGTGCCGGGCTAATAAGCAGGTCAATTGCGGGCCTGCATTAAAAATAAGAAATAAGTTTTAAAAAAAAAGCAAACCACGACGCGTTGTCTGTCTGACGGCCAAGTGAAGCCGATCCAAACCCCAATCCCCAATCCAAGCGCCACTCAACTAAAAAAATAACAACAAACTTTCTTTGCAGTTTTTGTTTCGCTTCGTTTTTTGGTCTCTTACACACTATTATGAACAAAATTTTCACTTTAATTAAATTTGAGGCATGCGCCGCCGCCGTTAAAGCCTGCAACCTGCCCCCTGCTCATATGCAAAAAGCTGAACATTATTTTTTAAACTAAAATACAATTGTAATAAAAAAAAACACTCGTTATTTTGGGTGAGTTTCTTTTTCTCTGTCTTCCTCTCTCCCCGACCTTTTATTTGGTTCGCTGCCGCCCTCAACGCTGCATTCTGTCGCTCTTTCGGGCTGACTCTATAAATAGTCGCTTGTCATTTCAAATTATACCAGACGAGGGGCGGGCGGGGTGGGGGTGAAGAGAAGCTGTGCAACATTTTTTTTTTTATGATCAACTTTATGGTTGGGGCCATAGCCTATTTAAATTATTGATTAGTGTCAGGGATATAAAAAAAATGCACCTGCATTTTTGATGTATAATATGAAAAGTGCTGCATTTTTCCATTTGTTTTTGTTGTTGTTTTCCGCCTCAATTTGTGTATGCTAATGTATCTTTTGTAATGGCTTATCGATTTGTATCTTTTTATCAGCTGTTTGCCGCCATGTATCTGCCAGTTCGTCTGCCTGTCTGTCTCTCTCCATCACACACACATACACACACTCCCTCTCTCTCTATCCAACCAATCCACTCGATGCTCAATGCCGTTGATGTGGAGTGCAGCTGTGTTGTGTTGTGTTGTTGTTATAAATTTAGAGCGCTGTGTAAATAATTTTGATGTTGTTATTGTTTGGCATATTTTCGATACGTTTTCATGACATTGAAAATTCGAGTGAAGCGCACAATTACCCTGAAATTAAAACATAATCGAAACAATTGCATTTATCTTGTGTATCTTAGCGGTTTCTAGCGGTTTTCTAGACGTTGGCTAAAAATAAAATCCAGTCAAGTTTTAATGGCCTTTTACAAATGACACACATAGTAGCTGTAAAAAAAGAAAGAGGTGGGAGAGAGAGAGGGAACTTGGAACTTTGGGTCATATATCTTTTAGCACTTCTAATTACTGTTTTCAGCCGCATCGTTAATTTAACTAACGTGTGCAGCATTATTAAAATTGTGGCACACACCCCAAACCGAATGTGGCACTTGCGCCGACCCCTTGCCAAACAGTACAGCAAAGCATCCAATTAAGCCAAATGGGGCGTGGCCGGACGGAAGGCGTCGATTTATGCGCTCAAGGCCAAGTTGTCAAGAAACGCATTTTGTTTCGTTGTTATTGATGCCTTGGGGTCGCACCCTAAGTGCAAATTTCTTTCGTCTGCACATCTCATCGATTTTGCGAGCAGGACCTTCAAGGATGGGGGAGAAAGCAGCTTCTTGGCGCCTGTCTGCCAGGACCTTCGCCTTGGGAATTGGTTGCAAGGATAAGCCATTTTGTGTTTTGTCGCAACGGGTGGTTGCAAAAACTCTACCATGATTTTATTGCATCCGGCCATTTTTTCAGTCATTTTTCTTGGCTAGATTTAAGACGCACTTTGTGTACTGTTGCGAAGGGTAGAAATATTATTAGATTTGGCCCAAATCGAAATTGAAGTCGTGTTCGCTCTGTGTACATGAAGGCCAGCCAAATGCCACTTAAAACTGTGTGCCACACTCAGATTCTCTCTCAGTCTGTCTTCCTCGGCTTTTTGTGTATCTTTTGCCTCGCTCACGTCGTGATGACAGTCTATGTGCAAAAGATAATTGCGAATTCCACTCACATTGTCCAAGTGCATTGTAATACAATCTCGCTGTTGTTGTTGTTGTTGTTGCTGCTGTTGTCTGCTGTCTGATGTCTATGGATTTCAGTAGCCTTCAGCCTTCAGTTTGTGCCGCATGCATATTAAGCACTGTCATCGCTGTGTGTCCATCAAATACATTTGGCCAAAGCGTTTAATATGCAAATTGCGACTGTTGCAATACAAAATTGCGGCGCCTGCGTTTGTCCAACTGACCGTTTGCTATTCAAAAATCAAATGTGCAACACACACGCACATATATATATATATATGGTCTTAGAGTATTATCCAAGCATATGGCATATTTGTATTAAACCCCTGATAAGGCAAAATGTTCTTCGAAATGATATATATATCATGTAGTAAATATAATTTTTTAATGGGGCACGCATTTCCTTTGCAACTTATCGCTTGACCAACTTATTTTGTGGGTTTTTTTGTTTTTGTTTTTTTTTGATACAGCGATAATTGAAATACAATTGAAGCAATGAACAACAAATATTTCCACACATTTTTTTGGCGCTCGAAACTATTTTGTTTAGACACAGAATTAAAATGCAAAGAATGTAGGCAAAAATCAATTGCGTCTTGTCATATACCCTATATAAATGTATAATTGAGTAATGATGTTGTACGTGATGTAAAGGAGACATTTCTGTTGTTGTTTTTATTTGTTTAATTGTGCTTAGCATTAAATAGAATAAAAAGTTTATGTTGATATTCTTTTGTTAATAAGTAATCACTGCTGGCCTGGTTACAGGGCATCTCGTGGGCGAGTATGCCACTCCTTTATAACTGGCTTTTGTGAGTGTTTGCATGATTAACACCTACCACATTCAAATTAAATTTGTTTAAACTTTATGCGTCATCGCATAATATATTTATAATGTTTGTTTTTCTTTCTCTCTGATTTCGGTTAGCATCTTGGGCTCTGATTCATACTGCAATAGATTGGTTATTGTTTTTATAGTTTCTGAGGCATTCCGACATTTCCTTTTTGCATTCATTTCCGTCATTGACGAATGCGTCAGGGAATGTTTGCCTCTTATCAGTAAATCCGTATTTGGACTGTGACTAAATTAAATGAACCTGTTGCTGCTCGTAAAAATATGTATGTGTATGAGTGTGTGTCTGTGTGTGATTAGGTAGATATAAAAAGTTGTATTTATCGGGGAATTGCGCGTTATCAGCACACTTAATATGACCTACAGCAAAATGATAATATTATCTTTAGCAGTGCTTGAAAAACGATAGAAAAGTCATAATATTTGCTATAACTTGATTTAATTTGGAATTGTAATGAATATGCTAGAAATGTCGAGGCAATAAAGTGACTAGGCTGAGTGTTGTTCACTATTCTTCTTTAACGTCTGTTTGGAATCTTAGCCAACCTAACAGCGATATGAGCAAAGATTAATAAGCAAATATTAGTTGGCCATTCGATACACAGCGTTGTGACAGGTAACTTTAGAAATATTGTGAAATTTTTGCTTTTCATTATTTTGTTTGCATTCTTGTTGGCCCAAAGACAACACAAAGCACAAAACAGCCAATTAATGTTGTTGAGGCAAAGCAGCAACATGGCCATGTTTGGGGTGTGGTTGCGAAAAAAACAAATAAAATATGGGCAACGCTCTCGAGTGTATAATATGGTCAGGCATTCTTTTGGCAGATTTATTTTCAATAATTAAAAAATCCAAAATGATGTATGAGGTAAAAAGAATGAAAACAAAATAACAAAAGAATTTATGCAAATAACAGCTGCTGATAAATAGTTAAATAATTTACTTATTTACTTATGCACATTGATAAGAATGCAGGCGATTTTCTTCATTAAATAGGTTAAGTTGAACGCATTGCGTTCTTCTTGCTTTAATTGTTAACCCTGTGCTGTCAGCCATTCAAAAATATATTAATTACGTTGGAGATTTATGGTCACGTTGTCCTCTCAGCAGCGTACGCGTATAATTCATTTACGCCTAATGACTTTCGATGCCGACATGTGGCTGCCACACGACCAACAACAAAATGCGTGCAACAAGAGCAAAAGAGGCCCTTGCCATTTTTGCGCAAATCGGTGACAAAAATCGACCACAAATGACTTTAAAATCAAAGTAAAGGAGAGACAGAGAGAGAGAGACAGAGAGAGTGAGAGAGAGGGAGAGACAGAGAAAAGCCACCCCTGAAGACGCTAAGAACTGAATTCCATTTCTATTTCAACTGTGGCATGCACTTGACATGAAGTGGACAAGTGCCAGGAATAGCGCCTGCAACTTGAGGGGGGGAGACATGGCAACCAGTTGTTGTTGTTGTTACTTATGCACGTAAACATATCTCAAATGTGTGTGTTTGTTGGTGTGTGTGTGTTTGCTCTAATTTCAGTTAGCATCACGTTTTAGCTGCAACTGCTGATTACACAGAGCAACACGTTTCATTATCTCTACTCTGACAGTTGACGAAAAGCTTTTCCTTTTTCCATTTTGAGTCATTCGCCCAGTTCAGGCTTTGCTCTGACTCATCCATCCAAGAATGGGGGATGATAATGCTGAGCCACCCTCCCATTCAAAACGGGCAATCCACCAACAGCTGTTGGCTGTATGACTCATGGCCACAGCTGATGTTCTAAGGGCGGACAATCTGCGTGGGTGGATGGCTGTTGTTTATTCACCATTCACCCCCTCACCCCTCAACCCTTGGCACAAAACCTCGTCTCTTGCATTGCGGCAAAATGCTTCATTATGATGTTTGTTTAGCGCTGAAAGTGGAAAATTATTCACTCTGTGCTACACTGTGCACAAATATGCTAAAAATATAAAAATTCATCATCATTTTCAGGAGTTCATTACCACCTAATAAAGAAAGGTTTAGCACAATTTTAAACTGCCCTAACTATGTTTAGTTTAATATTTGGAACACATATTTTATTAACAATTCCAGTACATTTTTTCGCTCAGTGCAGTGGAAGCTGTCACAGGTTTTGGGGCACATCTCTATGCATCTATGTGTGTGAAAGCCGAAGGCAAGTTCAAAGGCAAAAGCTGCCAGTTCCTTTGTTATGTTATGTGTGTGCTGTATGTATGCGTGTGTGTGTGTGCGTGTGTTTGCTGTCATCTTATCATAAAATGTTAAGCGAATGTTTTTTTGAATGCGCTTCAACCATTTTTTCAGCCATCAGGGCCGAGTGTAAATAACATAAAAAAAAGGCAGCCTTTGCCTTGTGCCAGTTCCTTGACTTGCCTGGTTGCGTCTCTGTTTGTTGCCTGGTCTTTGTATTCAATACGGTCCCTCCTTTTTGGCCCAAACAGCTGCCACACCCCGCCAGCAAATTAGCTTCATTTCCTGTCACATGACAATATGCTTGAGGCTTTAACCCTAACCAAAAATTTAACGCGTTATTTTCTCGTTGTTATTCACAAATAAGTATTTTAAAGGCATATTAAATTTTGTTGGCACTTTTTTTATTTTTTGTATACTTCAGTTTAAAAATTTACTTTTCGTATGATAAACCATTTTTGCTTCTAAATAAATCCATTTGAAACACAAAAATTGTGATTATTATTTTTTTTTAAAGTATTTAAGAATATTATATAGCTAAAATTGATAGGGTATTTTACATTCGCTAGCCGGAAACTCCCTTATTTATTTTTTTATTCGTCTTAAGATTTTTTTTTTTTTTTTTTAGTTTTTTGTCGTGGCTTGCAAAATCTCAAGTCGAATTGTTTATTTCTCATCTTTGTACTTTTTGGGTAGATATTGTTGTTTGCGTGGGCAAAATGTGTGAAGGAGTCGAGTCGCCTGCACAAGCTAACGGAAATCGTTAAATGCTTTTTTGAGAGCAGCAGCAGCAGCAGCAGCAGCGATAAGCGGCCATCTGTGGCAACATGCGGCATATATGTTGCTGCAAGCTGTGGCAACATGTTGCCAAGCTGTCATATTTGTATGTATTATGCACAAATACACATCAATTTTGCAACGACGATGCCAACGAACTCATTTAAAAGCCAGCATGTTTTTTTCGTGTGTATAAAGAAATCGATTCTTTTTAGCGAGCCAGCCGCACAAGGTGGGGTGGGGTGAGGTGTGGTGGGAGGGGGGAAAGGGCAGCATGGATCGCGCACGTAGCCGGCTACTGGGCACGATCCCCAAAGTGCTTGACTCATTGGACTCGCTGCCGGCCATATTGTACGTGGCATAAACACGAATGGGGTCGCTTTCAGTTTCTGCACACAAAACTGAATCACTCGTCCATAAAACCAACACTCATTCGCATCAACTGTAAGGAAACGCGTGGCAGAAAGTAAAAAGAGTGGGGGGCATATGAGGTACTTTCCATTGTTGTACCCCCCCTCATTAACGGGCTAGTGTTTTTTTTTTTTTGTTGCTTTTTTCCATTAAAATGCATCAATCATTCAACAGGCTGGGCTTTGTTTTGTCAGCGCATTTAATTGTGGGAAATTGCACTGATATCGTCGCATTTGTGATACAGGAGATCATAATGGCAATTTTGAGCTGCCCATCGTTGGAGCAGAGTAGAGTCGATTTAGCGGCACACTTTTTTTTCTAGCGGCAACTTAGTCGAAATAAGTCAAGAGTCTGAGACGTGACTCGCTAAGTTTGCTGCTGCCACACCGACGTGGCATAATAATATTAAAACTCCACTCGGTCTACAAAAGGCAAACAAAAAAAAAACGTCGGCAACGACGGGCATAAAAGTTGCGCGTTGTTTGCTGCCAGTGGAGCAGAAGCAGAGGAGGCAGCTGATGGTGGGGTGATTGTGGGGTCGGGTGGCAAGAGGCAGGCGTAAGAAGTTGTTGCACAGTTGATGCTTGCCGGTGCAATGCACTCCATACGACGCTGTCATTGTGGCAGTTGAGGCAGCTGCCAACTATTTTGCATCATACACTCGCATACACACTAATGAGTGTTGCAAGTGTGTGTGTGTGTGTGTATGTTGTGTATCTGTGTGCGTGTGCTTTGGGTCGTGTCATGCAACTCGCTGCACACGTCGTCTTGGAAGTCTACAACGTTGTCAACGTTGTCGCCTTGTGATAATGCTATTATGCTATGATGGTAGCGTTGATTTCACAAAGAAGAAGCAGAAGCAGAAGAAGAAGAAGAAGTGGAGGAGCCTACGATGGGGCCAAGAACATTGACTTTGATGTTGGCCCCATTGGGGAGTCGACTGGTAGGCCGATAAACTATGCGATGCAGAGCGAATTTTTAATTAAAATATGCTAATCCATGCAGAAAGATAAATTAATCGATTAATCAAGCGTTTGATGGCATGTAAACTATTTAGACGTGTGCTGAATATATATATATTTATATACCTGAATTTAAAGATCGTAAATTATTATTTACGTAACTCAATTAGTTATAAACATATATAATTACCATATGCTAATGTTGCTAAATCTATCTAAAGTAATAATCAAAATAGAGACAATGGCGACAATTTATATAGAGTTTTATTAACTATAAGTGTATCGATAAATCAACTAGAATTTCTCACTTTTGGGCTATGTTATAAAATTTATTGAATAACTAATTGATGTATAAATACTTTATGCTAATATAGCTATATCTTTATATATATATAAAAGTATCGATAAATCGATTAAAATTTTTCGATTTTGGCCTATACAATTTCTTGGGCAATTATTCATCATTAGTGTGGAAGGCTGTAGACAATTTGTGTCTGGAATTACCAACGAAATTCACTTGTTCACTTATTCACTTATTCTGTTATTTTCCGCTGCATATTCATTAACTTTCTTTCTCTCTGTTTGCTTTCCAGGTAAGTTCACTGCACAATTAATCAAGCCACGTGAGTTGCTGCCAACATCTCCACTTCCCATAAACACATTTTGCCATTTCCACTCTGTAAACAATCGAAGGGGGTGAGTGAATGGAATGGGCGGGGAGGGGGATGATGGTAGGGGAGGGGGTATGGTTTAAAGAAGCAACAGCCTTTGTTGCGTTCTTTGCCGGCATTGCAATTGATGCGTTTATTTTTATAAGACTCGCACATTTATTATAAACAAAATATATTTTCAAGCGCTCGATCGATGATCGTTGTTTATAGTGCGCTTTTTGTTGTTGTTGTTGCTGTTGTTGTTGGTGTTGTGTTTATGTTAACATTGGCTGTTAGCAAGCATTAAGAAGAAGAAGAAGAACAAGACATAGACACAGACAGCCACCCACTGAAATGAAACTGCGTCGCCGCCCGTTTCCACTTCTTGACGCATTTCCGTGGCGCATTTCTGTTTTTCTTCGTAGTTTTCTTCATGTATTTTTTTTTTTTTTTTTTGGTTTTTTCTCTCTTTTAGTAAACAGCACGTCGAACACGGATCCAGAGCTATTCGATCCAGAGGTTTTTCTGTTGGCCAGGCCAGCTGGTAACTTTTACTTTTTTGTGTATATGCATCGAATTGAAAAACGAATCGATTTGTATTTGAAATGCAATGCGTTCATAATTCACTTTGTATTCAATATATATGCAATATACACGTAATTCCGCATATATTTTTGGCACTTTCGGTTTCCATAAAAGTATTTGAATAGCGTTCCTATCGCAGCCCTCAGCCTTTCAGAAACCATATATAGATATAACTGATTCGATAAATGCTTATGCATTCGCTTTATTGTGCGCCTGATGAGCTGACTAATCAACTCGATCATCGTCCCCCTCCTCATCTCCAGTATCTCCCTTTCGAGAGATTATTCATCAGCATAATTAACATTACAAATCATAAAACGTCAGGCGGTCAGTCAATTTGCATTCCTATTGTTTACAATAGCAACAATAACAAACAACCAGACAACACAAGTTTTGTTTTCATAACAGATTTATTTTTCAGTTTTTTTCATACTTCTCTTTCTTTTTTTAACCGTTGCTTGTTTTGAAAATTATTTATGCATTCTACTGCCAGCTCTTTCATAATTTAACACATACGATTTGTGGACAGGTGAAAACCGGTTTATAAAATTTAGATTTAACCAGCTCTCGTATTTCTTTCGTTTTCGATGTGACTGCATAATTTGATTTTGTGCATTTCTTTAGGAGGAAAGTCAAAGTCTGTTTGGAATCTGGCCGCCTCAATTCTTTTGTTAATTTGCGAAAGTGAAAACATTTTTTTTATTGCTCTACGTTAACAGTCTGTTTTAATAGCACAAATAAAATGCAAATTGAACCGACAACAATGAAGTGCTGGATCATAAACTTTGTGAGCTGAGTGGAGAAAAACAAAAAACTACAAAATTAACATATGGAATTTTCATTAGTAGAGCGCTTTTCAGATTCTATGCTAACGGTACTCAAAATGCATTCTAACGGCTGATGCAGCCGTTAAATAATACTCAACTTTTGAAAAGCGCCGTCAAAAATATTCTCTTTTAGAAATGTCTTTATTAGGATTGCATGATTTTAAGTGGGAAATATTTCAGTTTGAATGATGAGAGATATTTTAAGTTGGGGAACTGCTAAAGACGTATATTCTATTTTGTTTATGAGAAAAAGTATTTTATATTCTTATTATTTTGATTGTTTTATTTTTAAACAAGAAAAAAAATATATAAAAATATTGCTAATGGCTAAAAATATTGAAAACAAAATTTTCCTCAGTCTGCTTGCTTCTACACAGAAATATTTATATCTGTGTATATGCATTAAAATTGCCACTTGGAAAATCTTTTTCATTTCAAAATAAGCAAAACACTTGACTAGCGTTTTTCTGCACAACCAAAAAAAAAAAACGCCCACGCCACAGTCCGATTCAACAGCCGGCGAAAAAATTAAGAGAATACATAAAATATAAAAAAAAATCATCGGCCAGATTCATAAATCGTTTTGGCTTTCTGGTGTTGCAGGTTGAAGAGGGCATTTGGCAATATTTGTGATGAAATCACTAACACTGCCTCCGCCCCTCCCCCTCTCGTTTTGTTTATTAGTCCGTTTTGCAGACGCTTCATTGTGGGGCGGTCATTTTCAATTGAATTTTTTTAAAAGGCGTCGTCCAAAGCCAAAGCGATGGAATTGAACCAGGCCAAAAAACAATAGCAACAGGCCCAGACTGAGTGGCACTTGGCACTAAAACTCGTTTAGCGATTTGATGATGAACGGAATTGCAAGCAACTAACTAAACCTCTTTCTTTGCTCCGCTCGGCGCGCTCCCCCCCCTTCCGAAGTGCGACGATGTTGCTTCTCTGAGTGTGTGTGTGAGTCTGTGTGTATTTAACGTCGTCAAGCAGCTGGAACAAACAGAAAATCTCGGCTAAACAATGGCAAAGTCCGCTTATTGCACTCAACCATAAAAAATTTCAAACTCGAAAAAAAAAAAAAAAAAACAACCGCGAGCAATTGAAACCAGAATTTCGTTTGGTTTAGATTTTCACTTTTGCGGCTGTCGGTCAATTGCGGGTAAATCCCTCCCCACTATCCGCTCGCCCGCCCCCTCGCCTGCGCCACACAATGTCCAATCATTGCCAGTGCCTGTGGCTGGCTAGCTGGATCTGGGCCTCCACTGCACTTGGTCCGGAGCCAGCGGCACGTGTTCCCTGGCAGCTTTTGCAGAGCCAATTTTCTCTTTGTTCTATGGCGAATAATACTTTCTGCTTTTCAATCGCTTAATTGAAAGCGTCTCTGGCCCGGACACACACCCAGACCCTGGCCCATGCCGAGGCCGACGCCGAGGCAATTGTCCACAATGATTAGGTGGCAGCTGCTCAGCTGTGTTGCAAATTGGCTTTGAAATTATTGCACTGCTCGATTAAAGCGATGCTTATGTAAAATGCTTTCGTTTTGAGAGCGTAGAAAATGGCTCGAAATGCAGGTGGTTAAGAGTTGTTAGCCATCTCAGAAGCATCGATTCGCCTGCTCGCTAACTATTCAATTGCGATATAATATAGGCTAGAAGTTTTTATTCAATTTTCCGCTTAAAACTATCATTAAATTATTACTAAGGAAACCATCAGCATTGCTAATTTTATTTTTATTTGGTATGTAATTTTTTTGTTTATATATTTTAAAAATAACAAAAAAATTTAATTACCAATTAGCTGCTTTTAGTGCTCGTATCAAAATTCTTGCTTACAATTGCTCAACCCGCTTAATGATCATGTAAATCTTTCTTTTTTTGACATTTTTATTGTTGCTATTTTTGTTTTTTTTTGTTTATGCACATAACTTAAGTTAACATAACTTTGGGATTGCTGCTTCCTCAGCTGAAAGTCTTCTCACGTTCAACCAGCTGGCAAAAAGTCGTAGACAATTTAACCTCTTGAACTGACCAGAGAGCCTCAGCTGAGGCAGCAGCAGCAAGCTTGTGACGTCAGTTGTGGTCGCTGTTGTCGCTGTTGCATGTCTGGAGTATCTTACATTGTTATTGTTGTTGTTGTTGCCTGTTATTAATTGACTTTTGAGTTGACTCGACTGGGTGAAATGACAGCTTTTAATTTATTGCGCATACGCCCCGCTGTCTGTGGCTGCACGAAAAGTCAAAGATATGGGGAGAAGGAGAGTGGCACCCACAAGTTCCGTGGCGACTGCTGCCACAGCTCCTGCTGCTGCTGCTGTTGCTGCTGCTGCTGCTGCGGAAGCTGCTGCTTAGGGAAGCAGCTGAAAGCTGCAACCAATTGCCGAGCTGTGAGGCACCTCCGTCCCGTTTGTTGGTCTGCCAGGAAGACTCGAATTGCATTTTCATGGTTCATAAATATAGCAATATGGCTCACAGTCTGACTGACTCGCACACTCCTCGAGTTCTCTGTCAATAGGCGTTGAGTGCATAGCTAGGGAAATACCCTGTAGTTTTTTATGGTTTATTTGACTTTGTATTTATACATATTAACGAATATGCTGCGTTGGGTACATAATAAATAAATAGCACAACGCATAAAAATAGCAAGAAAACTGCAGCGAAAGTTGCACAAAGATTTTTACTTACTTCACTCTACTCGGGGGAGCTCAAATTTAAATATTTAATTTGCACTTGTTTATTTACTTTGTGGCATGTGAGAACAAGATTCTCTCGCCTTTTCTTTGTTTCTTTCTTCTATTATTATTATTTGTGTATACAGATCTTTTCCGAGTACTAGTATTCGTACTCGTATTCGTATTCGTATTTGTATTCGTATTTGTATTCGTATTATTCGCGCCTAGTTCTTTTGCCTAGTGACTTGCAACGCGTTTCGCTTTTATAATTGCTACCTTGTTTTCTACGAATTTGTTGCGCTATCCATACGTACAATCAAAAGCATATGTAAATACATACGTGCATACATGTGAGAATTTTTTAATTATAAGAACCACAACAACGACAACCACAACAACAACCACAACAACAACGACAACTACAATTAATTACTTACATATATGCATATGTATTTGTTTATTAAATCCATGTATGCCTCTCGTCTTGCACTCGCCTCAGATTAATGATAAGTTGAACTGAGTTGATTTCAGTTGAGCTGAGTTGAGTTGAGTTGAGTTGAGAGCTGTCTCTCTGGCGAGTGAGGCAATGAAGAATGAACAGAGTGCATGAGAAATTACTTACTTGGAAATGTTGTTCACTTTTTTTTTCCTTCTCTCTTTCGACGACGCCGCCGCCTGCTCTAGTTAAAAGAAGGAAAATGTATATATGAAAAGAAAAAAAAAGAAAAATGATTGAAAAAATAATAACATTGCATTTTTTGTCGTACAAGCAACGGAAATGCAACAAATTGTTGTTGTCTAAGCAGCTCAAGCAACTGAAAAAGCGAAACTATGGCAAAGTAAAGCAAAGCTTTGGCTATAAGTCCTGGCCATGTCTATTTATAGATACATTGCATAGATAGTTGGTCGTAGCTGTTTGGCTTTGGCCAAGCCATGATCCTCTTTCTATGGATTCTACTTGTTGTTGTTGTTGTTGTTGTATACAATGTCCGGGGCTATTTAGCTGCTGGCTGCTGGCTGCAATGCATTGGGCAATGCGCATGCGCCACTCGGTTCCTCCAACAAAGTAGTTCAACCTGTTCGGCCGCTTTGACTTTGCGACCGGCTAAAAGAATGTGGCTGCGAATTTATAGCTCTTTTGCTTTCAGCTTTACCTTATAGCTTCTTCTTCCATATATATATATATATACAATGTGTTTTTCTAGCTTTTAAACAGCACCAGCAGCGGCAGCTAGAAAATAGGTAAATTTAACTTTTCAAGTAATTTACGTGCAAGATTTACGCAAAAATGCCAATGTTGCTGTGCAACATAAAAAGAAAAAACATTTTCAGGGGTGGGGGTTAACGACCAAAGTCATGGCACCTATATAAAGGCGGTGTAAATTTGTTGCAAGTGCGAGAAACTTTAAAAATATTTCATATAATTGAGTTTCTAAGCGAATCATTGCAATTCACTCTATTTGATTAGTAGAAACTAATATAGATGGAGTCTATAAAGTGAGATCACAGCATAGATTACCCATAGTCCAGCTACAAGACAATGAAGTGTTATTTGTCTTGTTTTTCTTTTCATTTCAGCATTGTTTGTTTTAAATTTTCAAAATCAATTCAAATGATTTTCAAAAGACTACAATTTGAGTAGCGTATTTCAGCTTCGTCTTGTCAAAGAAGAGAATCTTTATTTGTCTTGCTTTGCATATGAAGTGGACTTAACTACGTTCCGAGTTGAAGTGTCGGTCGAAGAGTCAGATCCGTTGTCATTCACTCATTCACTCAGTCATTCATTCATTCACTCATTCATTTAGTGTAGCATCTGTTGCTAGGCTTTTGTCTTAAGTTGTTGTCTTTTGCGTTGTTTTTTATTTCGTTTCTTATGTAGTTTTTCTTAGCCTCTCCGCAGCTTCTCAATTAAGTTTAATGAGCACATGGGCATTTTCATAATTGGAGCAAATTAACTTGGATGGCGCTTGAGTTTGCCGAATGAATGCCTTGGACTGGCTGACTGGCTGACTGACTGGCTCTATATAGATCAGAGACATGAGCATGATGCTTAAGCAGCCGGAAGTGTTTGTTGGCCAACTGTTTGCTTGACCAACTTGCTCGGTGCCAATTGAATTCGTTTCTGAAAATTATTATAGTTATACTAGTTGTTGATACTTTGCGGGTACTTTGTATATCAGTCAATTGTTCTTGTTGTTGTTGTTGCTGCTGCTGCTGCTGATCTGCGCCTAATGAGCCGCAATTGTCAACTGCCAAGTTCTTTTGGCCTGGCCCACAGCAACATGGCACAGCATGCGCCAGTTTTCTGCTCGTTGTGGGCACGTTTCGAGGTCACTTGGCCAGCGCGCAATCAGCGTAAAAAAAAGACGCCATAAAAAAATCTTTAAAAATAATACAATAAAATAAATTTCAAAAAGAGTAAAAAAACATATGCGAACGATTCTGCGTTTTTCATTGAACCAACTCGCGATTTGCGCGTTATATTTATTGAAATTCTTGGCTTATCGGCACCTCAAGTGTCTTTTGAGCCACTTTAGCAAAAATGCCAGAGCGTCCAGAACTTGGCCAATTAGTTTACATCTGGCTTTCAACATGAGCTGCCTATTTGGATATTTGACTGCCACTACACACTTCAGCCAAAAGGATTGGCATATGGAATTTTTGGTGAGTGCCAGCAAAACCAAAACAGCTACAAGAACAGCACTGCAGGTGGTTAATAGACTGGCTATTGACTGCTTACATTAACGTGGCCAACCAGTTTGCAATTAAATGTCGCCGTTTAACTTTGCTTTGATTTTTGCATAACCAACTGCAAGCAAAGTGTGCTTGTTGCTGTCTGTCGAACTGTGGTATTTGTAATAGTGCTGGCCAAAGTTGTTTCTTGTGTTGCATTGGCTACTTAGAAAGTTCAGTCAAACAGTGAATAAAATTAATATGAAGTGAGATTTATATAATGATGATTGGTAAGTTATCGTCTAATGTTAGTAAGTAGTAAAGGGGGAACTTTTGTTTTCTGGAATTTCTAGACGAGCAACTTATGTTTTCTGGCTCTGTAATTTATATAATACAATAGATGGGTCCATGCCTGGTTTCAAAGTTAGTTAAATTAATATTTTATATCTGCCAAATCCTAATTTGGAAAGAAGAACCTGTTTCATTTTACAATTTAACTTAATTAAAATAAGCAGATTTGTTTAAACTTTAACTATAACTTTAAGAATGATGAATACAAAATTATTTAATTTTTGGAAGTTATCTTGCTAAAAGTATTAATTTTTTTAGCGAGTTGAACTAGCTTATTTCGTGAGTGATGTTAATTGAGCGTGAGCCGTTGCGTTTGAGCCATTCACGTGACCATCTCGAGTTAAGTTAGTTGGCAGTGGCCAGTGGCTACTAAGTTGACCAACCACCTGCTTCGCTGCTAGCTGTTAAAGTTAAAGTTCAAATAAACGGCGTTGTTCAAGTATTTTTATGATTATGCTACTTGTCTGCTGCTGGCTGTTAACGGTTTTACACACACACACACACACACACATACATGCTCATAATATATATATGAATTTACAATGTGTGCGTTTTAGATTTTTTGGTTGATACTTTTTGCTTCCTGTTCGGTCTAGCGAACCGACCGACCGCACATTATCAGTTGGCGTCGTCATCATTACGAGCGTGAGCATCTTCTGGCCAAGATCATGTAGCTGTACCTGTTGCTGCCACTGCCGCAGTCGCAATGTTGTTGTTCTCATTGTTGCTGCTGCTGCTGCTGTCTAGCGCTGCTTGGAGATTAACTTGACTTGCTGCTCTGTGTTGATTCTCAAGATTTGTTTTTATTTGCCAGCGGCTTTGGTTTTTGCCTCAAGACTTAACTGTGAAAAGGCGTCGCTTGATTTATTCATTTATTCATTCAGCTGCTGTATATATTATGTATACTATGTATGCAAGTATGTACATATATTCATATATCACACACATACATGTATGTAATTATTGTAGCTTGTAAGACAGCAATTTGTTGCTGTTGCAAGTATTGTACACATGTTTCTGGGCGCTGACTTTGCGACTGTACCTCTGATTATTTTTACTTAGTCTTATCTTGTAAAGTTTATAATTGGATAAGAGCGCTTTGCTTTTGATCTTTGTTATATATATGTATATATATCGAAATGGATATTGATTTATGTGTGCGCACGTTGCAAAAGTTATTTAATCAATAGCAGCAACAACAAACGTGACACAAAAGCAGCAGCAGCCAACGACAGCCAACAACGGGTTAATGTGCTAATTTTTGGTACGCCTGGCAAAATACAAACTAAGTCAACCAAAGAGAGAGAGAGAGAGGGAGAGCGAGTGAGATAGAGAGAGCGAGAGTGAGAGGCAACGCACATATGCACTACATATATAAATAGCATTTGAAATGTCGAAAGGGAGAAAGGTAGGTAGGGTTAGGAGTTGAGTGGGTTAACAAGTGGCAGGCAATATTCACACAATGGTTGCCCACAAGGGCTTCCATTGTTGTTGGTATTGTTGATGCGGAAAATCGTTACAACAAATTAACTGAAAATGAGCAACGCGAACTGGCAACAACAACAAAACAAGCGCAAAATAAAAGCCGCTTATAAATAGCTAAAAAAGAAAAACGGGTCAGGAGTTGTTTTTCTATTTGCAGTTTTCTCTTCGCTCTTTGCCTCGTTGAGGTTTTGCCTCAAATCAAACGAAATTAGTGCAAAGTTGTGGAAAATTGCATGAGACAGCTGGCCAAATTGTTGACAGTTGTTGTTGCTGTTGTTAGTTAGTCAATGTTGTTGTTTTGTTGTCATTGTTGTTGTTGTTGTTGCTGCTCGTTCATTGAACTGCCCACACAAATGTTGTTGTATTTTGTTTTACACTCAGAAATGAACGTCACTTGATGCACTTCAGGCACACATCATGATGAGTTTGACAGTTTATAGTCAAAACAAAGGCGCCGCCGTTTTTTAAATTGTAAAAAATATATACACACAACAGGGTGCCACGGTTTTGGGGGGGGTGGTGGTGTGTGTTGTGTGTTTTTTGTGGTGAGTCGGTTGCTTGTCAATGCAGCCAATGTCAATTTGCGAGGCCCAAGGCCCCAACCGGGCGACGACCAGCGACCAGCGAAGCAGCGTCATCCAAATGTCAACTGGGTGCAGCAAACAACAATTGCAATAACAACATTGGAAACAACAACAATAACACCAACAAGCGACACGCCGGGGCGCTCAACTTCATTGCCGATAGTTGTTGTGCTTATCAGTGGCAACAGTTGTTGCTGTTGCTCGCTGTTGCAATTGTTGCTGCTGCTGTTGCTGCTGCTGCTGCTTTTGCTCTGGTTTGCTTTGCTACATTTCTTGCGCGCTTGTTTTGCCTGCCACGTCCGTTGCAGATAAAACGCGTGCTGTGGCACTTCCATTCAGAGGCATGCGCAAGTTGTTCTTGTTACTTTTATTGTTGTAATCATTCAGACATTTGTATATAAATACATATGTATATCCGTGCAATGAGTCAACAGCATTTTTTAAAGCGAATTGCCTGCATCAAAGAGAATTCAATGTTATTCCTCTGACGCAATTAAAAGAAATTTGCTTAAGTGGAAAAATATAATTATCGAGATATTAAAAATATCAACAGCTTTGAATACCGAGCAGTTCAAGCTAACTCTACCAAGTAAACTTAAATCCATTATTTAAATAAATGATATATTTCTTGAATAGTAAGCTTGCTTGAGACCAAACCAAATAGGTAATTTTTGTTCTGTAATTCTGTGGCCTAGTGTAATTATTGTGGCATGTCTTTGGGCGGCAGCGCCTTAAGCTGTTGGCATGTTTAAGACAAACCACACCACCAGACCCGATCCATTTCCACCCCGTTATTACTGCGCCTGCCCCCCGCCCATCTGATTGCCTATGGCTTCCAGCCACAAACGGGCAATTGGTAACCAAATCGTTGCCGCTGCACCTGTTACCCACTTTTTGTTAGTTGCTGCCGTTTTAGCCTGCTGCCGTCCGGGGTAACTAGCTAGCTGGGTAGCTAGCTTGGTTGGTTAGTCGGTCGCTCAAACTGGGTCTAAAAAATGGTAAAACAAAAGCGTTGCATTGCCAAAAGGAAGCCAATGTTTCTGGTCGAGTGAACGCCTCGACAATTGTAATGTAAAACAGGAACCATATTGTGCCACACGGTTGTATGTGGCGGCAATGCGATTAGTGCGAGCGAGACAATTGTATAACTATATGCTGTCGCTTTCTGCTTCAATTGACACCCTTCAGCTAAAGTTGCTGTTGCTGTTGCAGTTGCAGTTGCATTGTTGGCAGGCAATCATTACATAAAAACAAACATTGACAAAGCGCGGCGCTGCTCATTTTGGGGGCCATCATGTTGTTGCCTCGTCGTAGTTGCCTCGTTTACTCTGTGGTTTCCCAGTAACCGCCACAAAGACGGCGGCACTTGCACAATATTCGAATGGGCTTTTGGCTGTGGCATCTAATACACCTGTTTGTGTGTGTGTGTGTGCCTGTCACAGACAGATTAGATAAATAAAAAACCCCGGGCAGCTGACTGCCAATAGAATTGAATTTATGACAGCCATCAAAAGCAAACAGCTAAAAACCAAAACCTCCAATATCAAATCGATGCAGTTGCTAGCGGCTGAATATGCTTTGTTTATTCATTTTTGCAGTTTTATTGCACTACTTTATCAAGATTTGAGATTGCTTACCAAGAATGAAATTACCAAAAAATGGTAAACGAATAAAAGGGCAATAGAGGTAGATAGAGAAACAATCTAAGGGAAACATTACTAAAGATAAATTATCGCTTTGCTTGTGTACTTAAAATAGCTGTTCCACAATCTCAATTTATTTGAGATAAAGGGGTTTTTTAAATGCATTAGACAAGTCTGATAGCTAATAACTTTTGGACACGTTTCGGTTGAAGAACTTAATAAGAGCAGCATTTCCTCCATTGCATTTTATCGTGCAACCAATGTTTTGATCAATTGTCACGAGTTAACGAACAACTAAAAGCCAAACAAAATAAAATAAAGTAAGAAAACGAATCGAAACAAATCGAAGCAGTGAGGCACGATTAATTTAATGAACTTCAACAATGTCGATTGTGAGTGCTTTAATCAATCGCTCAAATTTCAATCTTGACCCAGTGGTTATGTGTCACTGGCGGGGAGACAGACCTCAGACAGACCTTAAAGCTCTCAGACAGACCCCCACCTCTCCAGTTAGGTCTGGGCAATGGAAACGCCCTTATGCTATGTGGTTGATATGTGCTTCGGTGATTCCATTTCACGTTGATTGCTCACATTCCCAAGTGAACAACAATCGATGACAATCTTCAATCGAATTTAACACTTTTGGTTTTGGACACCAAATGTCGTGTTTTGTTCCTATTTGTTATTGTTGCTCTCTGCAATTTGTTAATTTCTTTATTGGTTTTTATTGTCATTGTTTTTACGGTTTTGTTGTTTCTTTCGCTTGGGAAAGTGTACGGCTATTGTTGTCTTTAAATTCTTATTGTTACACTTACTTGATTGGGGCACAAAAAAGGGGAATACAAACGGGATCGGAAGCGGGTGCGGGTGCGGGTCCGGGTCCGGGATAGGTGCGTTTGCCGGGTGTGAACACTTCGGTTGTATCAGTGAAAGCGTCTGACTGGTTAGTGATTTTGGGGGAGATTGGTTTTGGTGTTGGTGGTGGTGGTGTTGCGACTAATAACTCGATGGATTCCAAAGTGGAAGTTGAAGTTGAAGTGCGCCTGATGACATTTCTTGTTGCTGATGCTCCCACTGGTTACGCTCCTCGCCCCCGCTTTCATCTCTTGTTGCTTAACTTTCGCCATAATTTATTGGTTAGCATTTGCAGACATTGTGACATTAATCTTGTGATTCGCTCAAATAAATAAAAAAAATCATATTTAAATGTTTATCTTAGCTTATCGTCAAAATCAAAGGTTATTAAACCCAAGCGAAGCAAAAACAAAAAAAGCAAGTAAAAAACTTGTCGCTGCCCCAACGTTCAACATTCAACTTGAACCACGCAACTTTGCGCTCCCCATTTGGCATCGCGTGTTGCCACATGCTGCAGTCGCGAATCGGAGGATGTCGCATGCCGATTTGAAACCCTTGCTCGCTCCCCAATGCTGTTTGCTCCTTATATAAGCATTATGCCTGTGTCTGTATACGTGCCCGCCTTTTATAGCCGGCTCGCGAATCATTTGCTCACTGACGACTGCTGGCTGGTCAAGGTTAACTATGCGATCTCCAATTCGTTGCGTTGCGTTGTGTTGCGTTGGGTTGTTTCGCATTCCGAGTGGCAAGCAACAACCTCCAAAGTCGTCTGTCAATGTCAACCGTGGACCTGCCGCGTGCATAGAGATGAACTTTTTATGCCCGTCGAAGCGAGCATAACTGATCAGCATTTTAATCTGTAGATCAGCGTTGATCAACTTATGAAATGTTACTAAGCTATGCGGTCTTCATTGACTTCAAAAAGTATTAATCATTTGATTTATTTATAAAAATGTGCTCTGACCAATGCTATATTTGCAAATCTTGGCAAATATAGCACAAAGAAAACCCTGAGAAGGATGTTATTTTAAAAATTGCGATAAGATTCAAATCAGAAGTGGTTTGGTTTTATTAAAAATATTAATTTGTTAGTCAACATCGTATAATATAAATAATAAGCAAAGTAGTTGAGAAAAGCCTCTGATTACATTTGAACTGAGCTGTAGCTGATTTGCATCAGTCATCAGGCATTATTGAATGATTATCACTGTTCCTCCTATAAACATAATTTGATTGCAATCTAATTATTGATTTTGCCCGCTCACCTGTTATTAGCTCTTTATATAAATCAATGGCGCTAATGGCAACTTTCCTGCCCAGACACAAGCAATTTGCCACTCGCAATCGCCCATTTAAGAGAAAAAAAAAAGAAAAAAAAAAGTGGCACAGAGTAGATCAATTGTAAAAGTAATTTCCCGCTGGCAAGGATGTTGCGCAAGCGCAGCGACAGCTAACAAAAACTAATAACAAATGAATTTGAAAAGCCATTTCGGTTTTAGCCAGTCCCAGCTTAGTCCCTGGGGCGTTATATAAAATGCGAGCTGCAGCAGTTGACACTTTAATGCTTTAGTCCCGCCGCTTGACAAGCTGCCACCCACATTTGTAGCACCAGCAACCACAATGTGCATGCATAATGCATGCCACATTGGCAACCCCTCAAACGTTGCAACATTCGCCACTCAATTATCTGACGTGTGTGTCTGTGTGTGGGGGAGTCGGAATTTTTCTGACCATTTTCTTGATTAGTTTTTCTGTGAGCACGAAAATGCTTTTCATTAAGGGGCCACACCCACACACACTCTGGTGAAAGTTTGTGTGACAGAAAATTCTACAAATGCCACTTAAATAGTTTTTTTCTTTCTTTCTTAATTAAATGCGTGCACGTTTCTGAGTGAAAATCGAAGCAGGCAACATTGCCAAATTTCACTGATCAATGTAAACGCAACCAATTTAAATTCGCTTCACATTAATGAAAGAAACAGACTAGTTGCTGTGCTCGACTTGCAGATACCCTCTACATAACTCTAGAGTATAAGTGTGCAAAAGTATAATACTTACATTGTTTGATTATAGCACATCTCAAACCAATTTTATACCTATCCACCCTATACTATCAATGAGTACAGGGTATATAATGTATTAAGACCCCAATAACGTAAATGTTGTGGCCTAAATAGCTTGTTATTGAGGATTGATGTTGATCATGATCATGAGATATAGCAATAGTTGTGGCAGCAAGCTGTAACCTGTGATTCATTATATAATTGTTTGTAATTTTTGGGGCTTATGCAAATTTGCATGTTTGAGGCCAGATCGGAGTTTGTCTAGTTGCCGTTTTTTTTTTTAACTGCTTTAAATTCAATTTATTCGCCGAATAAACGAGTTTGTTGTTTGTTATTATTGCTGCTGCGTTTTGTAGGCGTGATTGGCAACATTGTCATTTGAAGATGTTACGTAGATTTGTTTCTGTTTTTTGTTTTGTTGTTTTTTTTTGTTTCTTTTCTTTAATTGTTGTTACTTTCTGGCGTGCGAATAGTAGTAAAAAGTGGATCACATTTTGTTTGCTTTGCGAGTGGGTCTTTCTCCATTGACAAATTGTATTGAATGGCATTGCAAATTGCCGCAGCATAACTCGAACATTATGTCACCGAAGTTTCGAGGAAGTTGCACAGCTTAATGACTTCCATATTTGCGGCAACTGCTACTGTAAATGACTAATTTCATTTGTGATCGCTTAGCATAATTTCAAATCTAAATAGTTGGCAGTAGCTGCTAATTGGCTCTAGTCTTTTTATGGCAATTAATAGCTTTGCTATTTCTTTGGCAAATTGTACAAAATTGTTTTGGCTAATTGAAAAGCAATATCGCAGATCTTTATCCACACATGACTTAACAATATATACATATATAACTGATATCATACATATAATGTATATGCGGCAGTTGCCGAGACGCAATTGCCTTTTGCTCCAATTAAATACGAAATTCGATTAATTTTCTACAACGCAGATTTTTGCTGATTTGCTGGCCAATATAGACTGACTTGTTTCTTTGTTGGCTCAGTGTCAAATTGTAAATATTTCTATTAAATTTTCCATTTTATTTATGGCTTCTCTATTGCGTTTCAAACAACACACTAATCCGCATCATGTGTCATCTTTGGTATTTATTTTCAGGATCAGTTAGATAATCTGTCAATACACACAAACAAAGGCATTGAAGGACTCGATAAATATGCCAATTTTTTACGCGATCGAGTAGCCATAGAAACGGAATATGCCGGCAAATTGAGGTGAGTACAATATATATAATTTAAATATAAAAAATATATTTATATATATGTATATCTTAACAATAATAACAATAAGATAAGTATAAAGTGGATAGCAAGCTTATCCAAGGTTGCTTTTATTAAAAAAACATTAATGCTCTTAAGACTTAATGCATTTGTTTCAATAACTGAAAGATTAATGTCATAATAACATATAAATAATGTCTTAAGTCGTAAATCAGTTATATTTCCTGATCAAAAGGTTAACTTGATAATATTAAAATTTACAGTTAATATACAGCATTTAATTGCTGGCCAGCAAAGCGCAAAAAAAAAATAATTACAAATTCTCTTAAAGCCTCTGCTAAATGTGTAAATCATGTGGCGCCACTTAATGACCATATATGTGCGTCAATTAAATGAATTGTTTTGAGATTTTATTTTATTTATATGTGAATATTTATTTTTAATGCCACTTAATGGCAAAGGCCTCGCCCGTTTGCGGGCTTGCGGCCTGTCAAGACACAAAAAGCGACAAACAATTCCTTACAAGAAACAAGACTCATTAAATTGAGCACGAGTGCAATTCTCATAAATGTTTAGTTTTTGTTTATAAATATATATATATGTACATAAATATATATATATGTAAACATTTATTGTAAACTGAAAGCTGAAATAAGCACAAGGTCAGCCAGTTCTAGAGATTGTACGCCATGTGCATTGTGTCCATTGGCCATTCCTGGGCAGCAGCAGCAGCAGCAGCAGCTGAATAAACGACTCCAAACAATAGGAGGGTGAGGTGCCGGAATAATCAACAGCTAATCGTGCGCTTTGTGGCAAGAGCTCATAAAGACATTACTCATACAATAAATAATATGCTTATGTCGGTCACTTTTGGGGCGCACTTCAATTAATGCCCTTTCATGGGCTCAATTTCGAGAATGTTGCGCCGCACCTCACATTATAGGAATGGGGGCTTGGTGGGGAGAGATGGGGGTAGGGCTTGCGCTGAACCCACCCCAATACACAATGCTCATGTTTGTGTCCAGTTGCCAGCTAAATTGCGCAACAGACTGACAACTAAATAAACACGAGCTGACCACGACCTGCCCCACGCAACTGACACGCGACACCACGTGGGGGGAGGGGGACGGGGGAGGCAGACTGATTGAAGAGTGGAAAATTCTGTTCATTTAATGTGATTGAGCTTGAGTAACAATGTGTCATAAATGGTTAATTTACTTAAAGATTTAACCAGTTGCCATTGCTGCTACTGCTTCTACAGCTGCTCTGTCCTACGGTGTTTGGGGGCACTTGGGAGCGCTGCCTTGCAACATAGTAGTCGTTAGCTTGCTATTATTTTCTTCGTAAAAACTGTATTTCTCAATGCGGTGGCGTCAGTTCCCACAATTTGAATGCCGCAAAATGAGTCGAGAGTTGGATGAGGCTTGATGACTGAAACTGAACTGTGGCCTCTCTGATACGCTTTTGACTGAACTGACTACTGTGCCTGCAGTTACCAGTTACTGTACTGTGTCTGAGCCCTTTTTTATAATGACATTATCATCTTCCCAGGCGCCCAACTAGACCACAAATGCGGCCACATGAAATGGAAAACTCTCTGCTATATTAAGTACTATATACTGCGTTGCAGCAGCAACTAGTGAAATCAGACATCTGAAATCTGTACTCCGCACTCGGTACTCTCGTTGTTGTAGTCTGAAATTTGAAGATAGCTTTGCGTGCCTCGTCTCGCAATGCCAAAATGAAAAGTCTCGTGTTAATGCAAATGCCTTAACTTGCCTGCTGTTGTTTTTGTTGTTAGTATTATTATTGTTATTATTGTAATAGTTTTTATATAGAGTTGTTGCTATTTTAAAAGTTTCACTAATGCCATGCTATTTGGTTTTTCTTTTCTTTCTGCAGGCGCTTAGTGAAAAATTATCAGCCCAAAAGGAAGGAGGAGGAAGACAATGAGTAAGCACAAAAAACAAACATACAAATAAAATAAAATATAGTTGTAAGCATAATGAACATAACATATAATAAAAGTGGTGAGAGAGCTGTTAATTGCAACTGCTCAACTGCTCAACTGCGTGCTACCCTATAGCCAAGTGTGTGTGAAATTACAGACATTAAATTATGATGTGATGAAGTGAGTTTATTTTCTTTTTTGTTGTGAGACATTTTCTACCTAATAATATATATCTGTGGAGAGCAATTTAAATGTGAAATTCAAAAAGCGGAATGCTTTCTTATATTCATACAGGGTATTTATAAATATTAGATGGATTTCTTGTACACGATTGCGCCGAGGTGGTTTGTTAAATCTTTTGGAAAATTATTAACAATTCGTGCTACTTGCTGTTTGGGCTATGTATTAGCAATGTGTTAAGTAGATTTTGTTTTGGATAACGCTGCAACGATGACTCTCCTAAGAACTGCTCATATGACCAATCGGACTGACGAATTGTGTAATTGTGTGCGTGTCTGAGGAATTTAATTTGCCAACTAGTCACTCAAATGATAAAAGTCATGATTGTAGCTACTTTTGGCTCATGTGTGGTCTGAGAACAATGTTTGCGGCCTGCCACTCAGTTTTAATTACATGCGAGCTATGCTCGATTCCTGACTTACTCTTGTGGCTGACTGCCTGCCTCACTGCTGACTGACTGACTGACTGATGGACTGACATCATAGGCCCGCAAATAGCGCACCGCAAATTTGTAGTAATACTTATGACAATGAAGCCATTTCTGCTTGCGTCCAATTTGAAGAGTTGGTAATGAAATGCCAATGCTTTGCCTTATACAGTTGTAAAATCCATACATTTATTCATGATTGCCGTTCGGCCTGGAACTCTGCGCCATAAGTGGATTGACAGACAGACAGATGGACAGACTGTGGCGACGACAGCGACGCAGCGTGGGCGCTCAAAAGAGCGTGTCCAATAAAAGGCCCCATAAATCGAAATTGCTAGCAGAGCGAACCTAGGGATAGACATATTGTGTAGTAGTTAGTACTCAAGGCGCGAAAAGACGTGGGAGGATTGTAAGACCAGTTGAACTGATTGCGCCTGGTTTACTATTTACAGATTTACATCGAGGCAAGCTTTTCGCAATCTCCTCAAGGAGGTGGGCGATCTGGCGGGACAGCATGAGGTCGTGTCCGAGACCCTACAGCAACAGATAATCCAGGGTGTGACATTGCTATCGAAAACGTTGCGAGAGGACCGCAAGGTAACGTATATATATATATATTAATCTCTTATATATGTATGTACATCTTATCATTTGATAATTTGCATCTCATTTGTGTCTGTAGAAATGTCTTACGGATGGCACCATGCTGCAACAGTGCCTCAGCGCACAGCTCTCGTCATTGGAGCGCGCCAAGCGTAATTATGACAAGGCCTATCGAGATTCGGAGAAGGCTGTTGAAAACTACAAGAAGGCTGACATGGATCTCAATCTGAGTCGCGCCGAGGTGGAGCGTTACAAGAACATTATGACATCGAAAACTCAACAGTCCGACGATGCAAAGAACGAGTACGCCAATCAGCTGCAGAAGACAAACAATTTACAGCAGCATCACTATAGTATGCTGTTACCCGCCGTCTTCAATCGACTGCAGGAGCTGGATGAGAAGCGTACGCTTGGCATGCGCGAGTTCATCATTGGTGCCGCTGATGTGGAGTCCTCGGTGGCGCCCATAATTGCGCGCTGCATGGAAGGCATTGTTAAGGCCGGCGAGTCCATTAACGAAAAGGAAGACTCACTAAAAGTCATCGAAAGGTTTGTCGTCGAACACATTAATTAGCTATTTGTTTTGCCATTGCTAATCGGTTCAATATATATTGTAGATATCAATCGGGCTTCACACCACCGCCGGACATACCATTTGAGGATCTGTCAAAGATGGATCTCAGCAATGTCAGCAACTACAGTCACTCGACCATCAAGGGCACGATCTCGGTCAAAAGAAATCGAGTACGGAACAACATCTTGCAAAGCATCTTTGGCAGCAACAAGGTGAGAGCAAACGTTGGCGATTGCCGCTCCTCGGTTCAGGCTTACAACTTAGTTGCTATTTTTTTTTTAAAGTGTTTTGGTCCCTTGTTATGTTAATGTCTCTATCCCATTGTCATTGCCTGGCACAGTGTCTATCTCTCTCTCTCTATATATATATATCTGTCGCTTTCTCGATCTACTCTTGTTTGTTGCGAGGGATTCGCCAAAGCACAACTGCCTCTTGAGTTTAACTGCTTCTTGTTTAGTTTTAAGTTTATCCTTAAGTCATAGTCTTCTTCTAATTATAGTTTTACTCATGCCGTCTCTCTTTCTCTTTTTCTGTTCTTATTTCATTTATCAATCAATTTTGCCATTTCTTTAATTTATGTCACGAAACTTTCGGACGTTGGTTCCACCTTGCTGTAAGTACCAAGTGTCCAGCTGCCTAAATCCCAGGCAGCTCATCGCCGTTTCGTTTCGTGTCGTCCTATATCATGTCCTAAATGTCAACTAAACAAACACAAAATAAATTCTTTCAGTCTTTCATATACCATGCTCAAGTCATACATACATTTAACAAGCGCATATGAATTTGTACTATATTTTATGTATATGTTTTATGTCACGTTATTTAATCAAAATTTACTGCTAGTTATGCAACAATTGGCTGCCATCGCTTTTCACTCGCTTTTCAATTTTCAATACATTTGCCTCTGAGATAAAAATCACACACAAATATTAATGGCATTTAATTCTTTAATTTCTTTAATCATATATGTTGCTGTCATACAATTTTCTAACACAAAAAAAAAAACAAAACAAAAAAATACATGCTTTTACTTACACAAACACACCACACCTACACTCGGAAAAACCAAATCAAAATGTGATACGTTTTCAATAAAATAATCAAATATAAATATGAAATAAATAACTAAATCAATTCGCTGCCAATAGCAACGGCAGATAATTGAAGCCTGTATCACGATGAAGGTATGATGTACTATAATCCCAGCTCTTCTAACTAACTGCTCTTAACACATCAATTAATTAGCATTAGCTACTAATCACAATCGCTAAAACTTAATCGACACTAGCAAATTTATAAAACTCTTCATTGAGCCACTTCACCTTGAATACCTAATCACTAAAATTAATCTTACTAAATAAAAATTATATTAATTATATTCCATAAGGAATTGTTAATTAGTTAATTTGTTAACAACATGGCAAAGCAGCACACTCACACATTGCAGAACAAAATATATTAATTACAATTTTAATTTTAATCGTTAAACAGTAATTACTTTAATTATTGTTTTGAAAAATCAAGCATGTTTTGGTTTTATTGTTGCAACATGCATTATATGTGTTTATTATTAATATTATTATAACCAACTAATAAGTTTTAATTTTTTCCAATTTCTGTTAATGTTTTCATTTGTTTTTTTATACCCTTAATGATTCGTTACTTGGCGTCTGCTAAACGTTGTGAATGTGTGTGTTAATATTGTTGTTCCGTCATTTCTGCCTTGTATAGTACTCATTGCACTTCTACATACGATTTATATAGAAACCTATACATTAGTAACACTCGGAAAACACAACAACTAATGATTATTCATTTTCACACATAGAATTCACTAACTGCGGACGGACAAAAGGAGGATTTCAGCGATCTGCCACCGAATCAGCAACGCAAGAAGTTGGTAGCAAAAATAGCCGAGCTGCAACAAAGGGTCGATCAGGAGACGAACACACGGGATGGCCTGATGAAGATGAAAATTGTTTATGAGGCGAACTCATCGCTTGGAAATCCCATGACTGTTGAGGGACAACTGAACGAATCCGAACATGAATTGGAAAAACTTAAAAAGGATTTGAAAAAGTTTCAGGACATTTTGGACAAGGCTAATCAGCTGCAGGTGGCCAACAATAGTCCTCAATCGCATCGCAATCAACTGCAAAACGGACACCGAACATCCAGGTGAACTAATTATTTACTCATTAGCTAAAGAAACTCTTTGTCTAACCGAACGGTTTACAATTGCTTTCAGACATTCCAATGGCAGCGCTAGCGCCGATGATCATCATGATGCTGATGATCAGCCCGATGACGCTGGCAGCTTAAGCAGGTCAGATTCTGAGGATAATGTGGCGCAAATACAAAATGGGCATAATAATAACAATAACGGGTACACTCATAAGTCTACGTTCAATGTTTATATATATACACAGCTATACTTACACACACACACACCAACAAAAACAAACACACTCTGACATATACATTCATTATCGTATTTCATAAATATTGCTTATGTTTTGGCTCGTTTTTTCTCATCTGTACATTGCTCTCTTATTTTTGGTGGCATTTTGGTTTGGTGTTGGCTGCTTATTTTCAGTTTTACTCTTTATTACCTTATGAAATTATTAAGAAAAAAGTCCACAGTATGCCAAAGAAACAAAACTTCAAACTATTTATCAGTTGTGGTAAATTAACTAAATTGCTTTTAGTTATTGATTATTTAAATTGATTTAATTGCTTACACCATACATATAACACATAATAATGTTAAAATTGCAACTTCTTTCAAATATTTCGTTTCATTTTGCCTTTTCCATGGTGAAAACCAGCAGTTCGGCAAGTCCTGAAAGCGGCCTAGGCACATCGCACACATCACTGCCCGGTTCCGGGCAGGGCAGCGCCAATGAAAATGCCATCGGCGAGGAGACGTGCTATGAAACGGAGGTGGAGCTGCTGCAACCACTGGGCACATGTCGTGCGTTGTATCCTTTCGAAGGTAATTTCTTAGATGTGATAAACGAAACAATATAAAGAATTTTTTTCATTCCTACAGCATCCAGCGAAGGCAGCATACCCATGAGTGAGGGTGAAGAGCTGCAGGTGATTGAGAATGATCAGGGTGATGGATGGACGCGTGTGCGGCGGGCAAACAACTCAAATGGCTGGGACGAGGGATTTGTGCCAACGAGTTACATCGAGTGCACACTCTTTGCTTAGAATCTTGTTGGCAATAGGGGGCAGTTATAAATGTTAACTACTTAACAGCATTTGCATATGTTCCATACATTTGTGTACTTTTGTCATAACTTTGCGTTATTTTGGAAAGCCATAGACTACCACATCAACTATCACGAGAAAATACATTTACGCACAATCATGTAAATTTATCTTAAGATAAGCTAAAAATTTAATTTTCTATTCACATTTTTGTATGATGACTTTTATTTCGAAATTTCATTGATTATGAGTAGTAAAGAAGTAGAGATATCATATTATACAATACGATCGATCACTAAACGTAGTTATGAATATTTGCATACATAGATACATACATAAATGCACCCCACGAGCAGACCTCACCTAATTGTAAGCAAACGCACCGCATCGTTTCCCTTTACACAACCGAACTACGAGTATAACAATCATGTATTAACTATTTATATATACATATATAAAATGTAATTTATATGGCACTTAAATGAGGAAAAGAAAAATATACATTTTTCATATTGCATCATCGTGAAAAATTAGCTGGTAAACATATTGAAAGCCATTAAAACTAAATGCACTTTGCAATATGCTTACTAGATTTATTTTTTATAATCACATTTCAAATATTTAATAGCACCTGCTACTTTTCGAGCTGACCAAGAAAAGCGACAGTAATTGTGGCTATTAAATTAAAAGAGTAATCAACAAGATAACCTAAAGCACCTAAAATCATATATAGTAAAAATGAATTCATGGACCACAATTCCGAAACTTTCGAAAAACATATTTCAACGTTTTAATAACATAGCAAAAGTTATGACAATTTTGCATTATGCATGAGGCATATGCGAATTGGAGAGCAAAGGACGCGCTAGCTTGTTATATATGGAATAGCAACAATTGTACATTTTACTTTACGCATTATGCATAAAACAAAACAAACTTAATTATAATTTTATACCTAAATAACTTTTGTATTGCTTTTTGTCTTGTACATTTTCAAACACAAACATATAAACACACAGACATACATACACGCATACCCGCATACACAAAAACACACACATACATATATGTTTAAACTCTGAGATACAGAGAAAGAATTAAAGTCGAAATTAATTTTGTTTTAGGGCCCATTTAGTTATTTAAGTCGACAACACTTAAGGCTTAAGTCAAATGCAAAGCCGGGCGGCGCTACCTTTTGTTATGTTGAACGCCACTTTGCAATACATTTATTTATAATATATATATTATATATACCATATGCGTACATATAAAAAGAAACATAAAGAAAAGCAAGCATAAGCATTATTATCCGAAATCAAAAACAAAAAATATAAGTCTGCGGCAAGGTTAACATTTAGCAGGCCTGCAATTTCATATTTTTTTTTTCAATTTTCTTATTCATTTTCCGTCTGTTGTTTTTAGTCTGACTCGCTCGATAAGCTGCATACCTAAACTGGTTGTAAATATGTCACAGCTTTCATTGAGTAACCTACCAAAACTATCTATAAAATATATAATTTGGATTGCTTTAGCATTTAAGTGTGCATATACTGAAGAAATAATTGTGTGGCTTTTATGTTAAAATAAACTGTAAACGAATAGTAAACACGAAGAAGATACTGAACTACATGCGAGCGCAAAGATAACAAATAATTCCAAAATTCTTAAATTTATATAATTTATATTGAAACTACTACATACACTTGATGATAAATAAGCAAATGTTTTACATGAAATGAAAGCAGAATGAAATGTATGTGACAAACGGTGTCATATGTGAGAGTGGTTCAATCTTTGAGTGAACATGACAACATATGTAATAAACAATAATAAAGAAAGTAAAAACTAAATAACATTTAACTGATTTTCCAACCAAGTCTTTAAATTGCTCATTGGCACGGTTCTTATCCTAACTAAGGCTTATTAAAAGCTGTTTGCTGTGATAGGCTGCTTGCGCCATCTGCCGAGAAAATAGAGCACCTGTACAAGAAGAACGGAAGTTGTGCATACTGCTTAGCTGCATTTTATAAATTGAGGTTAGCGCCATCTGCAGCTCATAAAGCACATTAATCGAAGCGCCATCTATCGTACAACAGCTCTTTCACAGCTCCATGCATGAAAATATTATAATAAATAACGGCTTTTGTAATTAAGTGTATATTTTATTTTGATTTTAATGCACGCTTTTATATTAAATATTATTTAATAATATGAAACTCAATGACAAACCGCTGTCCAAATAAATATTGTATGTTTATTGAAACTCAATTTGATATACATATTGTGGGTGTTTTTTTTGGTTTTCTACATTAATATAATAATATTTGTGTATATATATATTTGTATATATACATATATATGTATTTGTTCATATTGTTCACATGTGTCTAAATATATATTTTGTGTATGTATATGTATTACATAGTAGTAATGCCAGTAATAACTAACGTTTTAACCAATTATTAAAGTTAAAATTTTTATTTTTATATAATCGTAAGCCATGCTACACACACTCTCTGCACTTTTAAAGCGCTGTCCTTAACTTTTGCTAATCCTTGTCCTCAACGCTACACGTTGATATGGTGTTATTTTTACAGTATTTTTTGTTTTAAGAGTACAATTAATTACAACAAGTAATAGTAATAATAGATATAAGAGTTAAAGTAGAGATCGTACAGAACGTAGATCGAATAGACTTAAGTTTCAGTTACAGCAACAGTTAGTATTATGATACCTAAGTTTTCGCAGAAAATATCTTAGAGCTTATATAGCCAATACAGAAAATAGAGTTTCAACAATGATTATAATAGTATTTTTCTCATAGCACAACCATGTTTTTTTAGTTTCGTTTCATATTATTTCGTTTTGTTGTTACATCAGTTTGCCACAAATATTTCTCGAAAAGATTTTCGGGCTAAGGTCAACAGCCAAAATGTGAAGAGTAATTAGTATTTAATTTAAAATGAAATGTATTTTTTCCCTAACACCACTTGAACATTTTACCCTGGGTACCTGGACAAATTGTATATATATATACATATACATTAATACACACACATATATATATATACATATGTTTTGTAAGCAGTTGCACAATGACAATGATTATTTTGTAATCTTACCGATAAGAGGGATTTTAAAAAAGCAACATTTAATTAGTATATGGCTAAAGTTTGAAGTTTTTAGCAGTCCCTTTGCTAACTGTAAAATTTTGTCACAGTTTTAGAAATAGTGTGCTTTAGAGGTTCTCAGTTAGTAGTAGATAGTGTAAAGTTTACAAATAGTCTAATTTAGTATTATATAGTATAATATGACTCCAGTGTATGCTAGATAGTAAATATATATTTTAGAAATTTCGTTTTTTTTAGTTATAAGTTTTTTTCTTTGGTTTGTCTTTTTGCCAAGTTTGAAACTCCAAGTCAATAAGTTGAACGTTATTTTTGTTTACAAGTCGTTTTTTTGCAACCATTGTTTTCAAAGTTTTTTATTACGAGAGATTGTCCAATTGAAAGTCAAATGTAAAGCTGTGTGTGTCGGGAAGGGAGGGGGTGGGGGAATGAAGAATAGAGACATTGCAAGCGGGCAGGAAGTTAAGGATTTTATTTAAGGAAAGAACTCGAATTGTTGTGTTGCGCCCACCACACTGACTACCGAAAAAATGACTACAGTAAATTCGTCTTAATTACGCTTAAGTCGCACTCTCTCTCACACACACACACTCGCACAGGCACACGCATACACATACATATGAAGATTGTCTTAAGTTGATATTTTCTTTCGTTTTTTCTTAGTACACTGAGAAAGTTTAGCGATCAGTTTTGCTTTTGATTTGCGTGTGTTCTGCAGTTTGAAACCTTTGCGGGTTTTCTTAGCTGTGGTTTTATTTAGTTTAAATTGTTTCGCCTTTGTGGCTTAAATAGTGGTTAATTTACGCAACATTTATGTTTTTAATAATATTTTAGTAATAATAATATTTGGTGTATTTTAGGTTTTCTTTTGCATTTGCCAATCAATTCAGCTGCCTTTTCGTTGCCTTTCGTTTTCGAGTTTATTTGTTTAAACACAACTCAACTTGCATTAAAATCACTCACAAACACAACAACAACAAGCAAAAATATATATATATATATATATATATATCTATTTATATATATTTAATTTTATTTCAACTGGTATATGTTTTGTACGTAGTTCTATATTTGTTGTGGTTTTTCTTTGTCACCTCACATTTCTCAATTATTGTGCTCTCCATTTGAATGGATCTGCTGTCGTACCAAACTAACAAAGCTCTCTCACCAAATACTATATAGTTTTAACATATCGCAAATTGCTATCAAGCTCATTTAACTATAAACTATTAAGGGGTCAAATACTTATATATTTGTGGGGGGGAGGCGGGGGTCTTGGTTTTATAACTTGATTAAACAACAAATGTGTTTTGCGTGGCCCGTGTCTTAGGTACTAACAAATTGAGCTTTTACTTTAAGCAGTAGCATATCTTTAAACATTGGTGTTATGCATTTCAATTTTATTGTTTTTGTTGTCGCTCGCATTTGCGTGTTCGGTCAAGGAGAGTTATCCGAATCGGAGCCGCCATAGCTGTGCATGGGAAAGAGCGGATACCAACCATTGATATGCTGGCCAATGTTCACTTTATCCAAATTCACTTCCGTGCCGCCCAATCCCTGATTGTGCTCGAATCCCACACAACGTTGCCACACCATTATGACAATATTCCGGCCAAAGACATCAGCGCTCTGCATTTTTATGTGGACAAAAGTTAATTTGCATACAAATTGTATTAATGCACTGTGTAATTACTGGGAAATATATAAATAATATATAAATAAATACAGCAGACGCAGCCAATAGCTTTATGGCTATTTTCATTCAGAACACACCGCACTCTGCTGCAAATTGGCCGCCATTAATCGCATTACAATGCAACGCCGACAATAACAAGAAGACGGGGAGGCAGCTCGTCACTGCCACTTGTCGCCATTTGAATCATCATCATTGGCGCCTCTTTGCGATGGCCCATTTGCTCACCTGGTACTTGATGGTCTGCTTGTAAAATGGCTCCGCAGCGTGGCGCACCACGCGCGTCTTCTTCTTGTGCCGCAATCGATCGCCATCTTTGATATAGCATTTGACGTAGGTGTCTGGCGGCGTCTCGCAATCCTCGTTCACAATGTTCCGGGCACAAATAAGCTGGCAAAATTAAAGATTGAATTAATTAATTTATATATTTTTTACAGAAGCTTATGAAAGTATTTTTATTTTAAAAGCTAGCTTGAAACTATGCTTAACTCAAGTCTAATTTGAAAACTTGAAGAAGTTTCAGTCTTTCATCTTTTTAAGTTAAACTTACCTCCACCTCGACATTTCCTTTGATTTTGACGAATCCCATTTTCAGCTCACCATGACGCGCCGTGGTGAGGCGATAGCCCTTGGGATGTATTTGGCTTGGCCCCAACTTGAGGCCGTAGCTGGACTCGCTGCCCGTGATGGCGGCGACGTTGACGTTGGCATAGCTGCCGCTCAGGGTTTTAACTACGCTCTGCTTTCGCTGTGGACTCTCCATGCTGCTGTCCGTACTGGGGCGTTGATAGACGCTGCCCTTCCTTTGGGGACTGTTCGTGCCGCTCTCCGTGCTGATGCGTTGATAGACGCTTCCCTTCCGCGTAGGCGTGCCCTGTGGGGGCGTGTCGCTGGCAGAGGGCACATAGACGCTGCCCTTGCGCTGCAACTGCGTTTGCGATTGCGATTGTGGCTCGTTCAACTGAAACATGCTGCCCTTGCGCTGCTGCTGCTGCTGTCCGGCGGAGAGTGTGTCCTGGCCACGCAAATTGACCATGCTACCCTTGCGCAACTGTTGTTGCTGTCCGCTGTCGCCCAGGTTGCTGCCCAGTAGCAAGCTCTGCTTCTCCTGCGCCACATTCGAGACGGAAGCTGCCTGCTTGAGCCGGGACAGTGCCTGCTTGGCACTCTGTGGCGGCAGCTGTGTGGCCGAACCTTTCCAACGTGGGCGAAAGCGTTTGTCTTCATCATCGGACGGTGGACTGGTCTCCGTGGTGCCAATGCCAATTGGCAGCTGGTGCTGTTGGTTTTGTTGTTGCTGTAGTTGTAGAATCTGCAATTGTTGCAATTGTAGTTGCTGCTGCTGCGACAAATCCAATATTGAGCTCTTGCGACTATTGGGACCACTGGGCAGGCCAACACGACTGGAACCTGCAGAGAAGTGAACGGGAAGCCAACGGGAAACGAGCGGGAAAAACACAAACAAAATTAATGCAGTTCGGCATTGATAGTAAATGAATGTAGCTCAATTTTATGTAACTTCAACTCAAAGTTTTCAAGTTTTACTGGGCGAAATGTGAAGAGTGTCCAAGTCTAAGATCTAAGGGAAGAGATACTCATAAGGCTACACAAAACAGACATGCAATATAACAATTAAAAGACACACATTGTGTATGCGTAATATTTGTGCGGGTTTGAGTGTTTTTGATAAGTTTAAAATTAGTGGATTAGTTGAAATAATAATTAGAATAAAATGTAATAATCTGTAGACTTATTCATTATTTAAAATGAACACATTGATCTGTTTAAAATGATAAATCAATAAGCAATTAATTTTAAATGATCTTTCTAAGAAGGAAGCTTCCTAAGGATCAATCAGCATTATCATCAGCTCAAAGGGCTTACAACTTTTGATGCTTAAGGAACTTTTGAATTTTATGTACTTATTTTTCAACGTTTTTAAAATGCTTTTCGAAAAACGTTCTCAAATTAAATATGGGCGAGGCGAATGTTGACGACGTACTGAATAAGCTTGGTAAGCGTGTGCAGCACATCAATCCATAAATACAGTTATTTATTTGTGGCATCCACAGGCTTTGGCCGCATGCAGTTATGCATATTCTTTGGCTGTGCGGCACAACAGTGGTATGTGACCAATGAGCAGTTCGGAATCGCAATGGTGATTGTGGCAGCCAGGTGTGAGTTTGACATCGATGAGCATCACTTGGCCTGGCTGGTGAACGCAGTGTTTGCCGCACAGGTGTGCTCCAGCCACTATTTGGGCTACAAATCGGATGAGATTGGTCGCCGGAAATTGTTGCTCATCTGCTCGATGATGAGCATATTGACGTCATTAATCTCGGCACTAATGCCCGACTTTTGGTCATTTCTTGTGATGCGCTTTATAATGGGCTTTTTGTAAGTAAGAGTCTTGTGAATCCTTGTGCATTGTTCATTCAGTTCGTGTCGTCTTGTTCCAGTCTCACTGGTACTGTCATTACGCTGATTACGTATATGAGTGAGTTTACCAAGATCTCGTTGCGCCCCAGGGTAATCAACTTTGTTTGCTACGCCATTGGTATTAGCATGATTTACGTGCCAGGTTAGTGGGAAATAACAATATCAAGATATAGACTTTGCCGCCTTCATACACAGTAAGCGCCTTGGTGCTGATGCCTCTCCACATACGTCTGATGATTTGGGGCAGCTACAGCATTAGCAGCTGGCGTGTCCTATTAATGACTAACCTGGCGCCTGGCTTGATTGCTTGGACCATCATATATTGTATGCCGGAGAGCCCCAAATACTATCTGTCCGTCGGTAAGCCACAAGAGGCGTTTGAAGTATTGGAAAAATGTTGTCGCTTCAACAAGGGCAAGGATATAACCCTGCACAGTCTGAACATCGGTTCCGTGTCACAGCCAGGCCTAAGAACCGATACAGCTCCAGCTGATAAGAAGTGAGTAGCGCTAAGCTGCTCATCATGTGTTAAATCTGATTTATCCACAGCTGCTTCTACCGCATATGGTATGAAACGAAGCCGCTGTTGCATGGCAACAATTTGTGTCACATGCTGCTTTCGATATCAATTCTGTTTCTGCTGTTTGGCACGTATGTATTTGTAGTTTAAAGCTTTTTATTAAATATAAAATAAATATTATTCACTCTGAGTATTCTCAACAAATGCACCAATTTTATAGCTTTAAATTAATGTTGATATATTGCATTATATTTGAATTACTATTATTCTGTCGGATTTTATATAATATTTTCTGTTATAATTTACATATTGTTCCGAAATTATATAAATTTATGAGGCATTATTGCGCTTTTATTTCGATTTTTATTTTTATTAATTAATACTTAATTTTTTCCATTTATTATGCGTTTTCTTTAGGGGTTTTGGCCTGATTGTTTGGATGCCACATGTGTTTCAAATGACTGAACAAATTGTAGAAAACATGGTACTCTGTGATTTGGTGGAAGAATCATTAGCCTTAAATTCCACCACACCTGTTTCAAAGGTTACTGATTAATTCTTCATTAAATCTTCATTTTATGCTCATTCATTCTTCAAATATTTCCAACTCCAGTGCACTTTGGATGAAGTGAATCTACGTGCTTCCATTTTCAATGGGTTTTGCTGTTTGGCTATCTTTGTGCTGATCAGTTTGCTGTTGATTTGTCTTAACCGGAAGACAATTCTGTTGGCCTTCTCGATGGTCGCTGCCTTTGCGGGTTTTATGCTGAACTTTGTCAAAGTTAATGAATTAGTCGTGGCTTCATATGTCTTTTTAGCATTGCCATCTGTCTGTAGCACTAGACTGGCACTGACTGTTCTCATAGACGTTATCCCTACTCACTTAAGGTAATTTGTCATCGGTTTTGAGCGGACTACTAACTTCTTTTCCTTTGCAGAAGCAAAGCAGTGGCTTTGTCCATGATGTGTGGTCGAATTGGTGTCCTGGTAGCCAACATGGTTGTTGGCTACTCGCTGAATTGGAACTGCTTCGTAACGTTCAATGCATTTGTTTTGGCCATGATAGGTAAAAGCGATAGCTGCGTATATTTCAAATTCACAACTGATTGCTTTTTCTTAATTTTCAGTTTGTTTTGCCCTTATGTGCCGGTTGCCGAAGGTTGCAAGGACTGCGCTCATTAAATAAGTCACAAAGGCCTTGCTTGTTGTGTTTTCAAAGTAAATAAATGTTTGATTTTAATTTGGGTGCTGAGTTCACTAAATTTTACTAGTTTTCTTTTAATATGCCGGAGACGGAGACAAACCATATACTGACACTAATTGGTAAGCGCTTTCCCAACAAGAGGTACACTCAGTAGTTGCATTTCCGTACAGGTTTCGGACGCATGCAGCTTCTGATGGTGTTCGCCTGCGGGATGAGTGGCGTTTATGTAACCAATGAAGTGATGGGCATCAGTTCAATGCTCGTTTCGATAGGCTGTGATTTTTCAATGACCACAAATTATCTCTCCCTTTTGGCAAGTGCTGTGTTTCTCGGATTAATTGTGTCGTCCCACTTTTGGGGTTATCAGGCAGATAATGCTGGACGGCGTAAGATTATGATATATTCATTATCCTTGACAATAGCGTCATCAATTATTTCACTATCAATGCCAAATTTCTATTTGATGCTGATTTGGAGGTTCATCACAGGTTTATTGTGGGTATGTTTTTGATTTTGATTTGTTATATTAATGTGCACCTACCACATAGCGTCGCTGGTGTCTCAGTCACTTACATCACTTACTTGATGGAGTTTACTCCTATCAAGCATCGTCCCCGCATGGTTAACCTTATGAGTTATTCCTATGCTCTGGGGGGCATTTATGTGCCACGTAAGTATCCATCTTATGTTGCACATACTCTCATTCAGACTCTAACTTCTGCATACCTTAGTTTTGGCTCACGCTCTCGAACCGCTGAATCAGCCTCTTTTTAGAGTGCATAGCTTTGATATGTTAAAGTACCGGCTCAATATGATGCTCAACACTATACCTGGAATATGTGCCCTTATCTCGATGTGCATACTGCCCCCCTCAGCGCAGTTTATGCTACTTAAGGGCGAGACCGATCTGGCATATAAGATACTCAATCGTCTCTGTGTAAGCAACCACGGACGGGATTTGGAAAGCTTTGGCGTGGGAAAGTTGAGTCCCATGCATCCGAGCATCAGTTTGGCGGGGATGCGACACCTTAATTTCTTTCAGCGTCTGGTGCATGATACGGTGCCGTTATTTAAGAATCCGTATTTAAAGCCCTTTCTACATGTCACACTCATTCTATGCTGCTGCTTGTTTGTGTGAGTTTATATTGTGAGTGATAAATTATCTTTCGACGAATACTTAACGCATTCTTCTATCTCTTTCAGCGGCACTAGCATGTCTCTGTGGTTCATGGAAATGCGCCAAAACTTTCCAGACTCTGATCTGGTCTTGTGCGACATGATTCGTAGTCATACATTCACTAATGCCACGCATGAAGACTCGCTCTGCTCGAGCAAGCCACTCGACTACCTCGGGGGCGTCGGCTTGGGGTCCGCTGTTCTAATAATTTGCTTTGCAATTACAATTATGCTGTTTTTCCTACCTCGCTCCTTGATTCTGCTTTGCAACGCGACAATCTCTGCAATTTGTGGTCTGATGCTGAATGTACTGACGAGTAAGGCAGAAATATTCATTGCCATAGTGACTTTTATAGCGATGTGTACCTGTAGCATTCCGTTGGCATCGTCCGTTATGGTTGATGTGGTGCCCACGGGTATGAGGTGAGTGATGAATTATACGTATTTCTGCTTTTCCACACCTGCTTGCACCTGCCGATCGTTATCTAAATTTTTCAGTCTGGATGAATGCGACACCCTTAGAGATAGGAAGGTATATTGCTAGTAAAACCCATCATAAATCTGGAATCTGCCCATATACCGATTTTCGGCCAATAATTTTGACTTATGTTTCGACCCAAAATCACGTGTTTAACTTTAAATGTACGATTGATCTCGAGGCCAAACTATGACTAAAATGCCTTTGCTTTTGAAAATGCGTTGAGTTTTGACGAAGTTATGGCATTTTGAAGGTTGGACCTATGCCCAGATGCCCACTTGCCGATTTTCGGCCAATAATTTTGACTTGTGTTTCGACCCAAAATCACGTTTTTAACTTTAAATGTACGATTGATCTAGAGACCAAACTATGATTAAAACGCCATCGCTTTTGAAAATGCGTTGAGTTTTGACGAAGTTATGGCATTTTGAAGGTTCGATCTATGCCCATATGCCGATTTTCGGGCTATGCCGATTTTCGGACTATATTTTTGACTTATGTTCCGACTCAAAATCACGCTTTCAACATTAAATGCACGATTGATCTAGAGGCCAAACTATGATTAAAACTCCCTCGCTTTTGAAAATGCGTTGAGTTTTGACGAAGTTATGGCATTTTGAAGGTTGGACCTATGCCCAGATGCCCACTTGCCGATTTTCGGCCAATAATTTTGACTTGTGTTTCGACCCAAAATCACGTTTTTAACTTTAAATGTACGATTGATCTAGAGACCAAACTATGATTAAAACGCCATCGCTTTTGAAAATGCGTTGAGTTTTGACGAAGTTATGGCATTTTGAAGGTTCGATCTATGCCCATATGCCGATTTTCGGGCTATGCCGATTTTCGGACTATATTTTTGACTTATGTTCCGACTCAAAATCACGCTTTCAACTTTAAATGCACGATTGATCTAGAGGCCAAACTATGATTAAAACGCCCTCGCTTTTGAAAATGCGTTGAGTTTTGACGAAGTTATGGCATTTTGAAAGTTCGACCTATGCCCATATGGCGTTTTTCGGACTTTAATTTTGACTTATGTTGCCTGTATCTCGCGAAACTTAAGAGCTACATTTACCAAAACTTGAAGATATATTACTAAGATTTAACTCCAACATTTTGGGTTCATAGTATTTCGCTGTCGGTTATGTCCGACTGCAAAGTTCTCTCTTGTTTTCAATTACTTTCTTTGTTTTTTAGAGGTAAGGCCGTCAGTTTGAGCTATATGTTCGGTCGCATTGGTGTTATTATATCAACTAATATAATTGGAAATCTGATGAGCTCTCATTGCCGTTTTCTCTTAAATGGCTATGTTCTTATTACAAGTGGTAAGTTGCATTCGGATCGTTTACTTACTTAACATGCTCATAATAATGTTCGCAGTGTCTGCGATTTTGGCATTACTATTGTCATATTTGGTTTATGAATACGATTGAAAATTATTTTCCTACTTATGGATGTGAGGCATATTCGTGATATGCATAATTATTGGGCCAAGCTGCTTCATTAACACTTCAAAAATCCATTATCGTCTGGCACAAGCGGTCCATAAATCATCCAAACAATTGAGTGGATAGCACGAACTGAGCTTGTTTTTGTTAAAAGGAAAAAAGGATAATCGTAAAAGTTCAAATATTTTATTCTGTCCCTTATAGCTAAAAATAAAATAAATAAATGCCAAATAAATTTTGCAAGCTGTGCGTGTGAGTGTGTGTGTGTGAGTGTGTCTGTGTAATTGAGTGACTTCTCCGGATGCCAAATAAAATATGGCCCCTCGAAGCTCCGAGAGAGGCAAACATGCTGAAATAGGACTACATCGGAAACTAAAGATGGGATTAAATGTCGTTAACCATCAATGGTATTGTGATATTTATTATTTTTGTTTGCAAATATAGGTCATATTCCTTGTTGTTTTATTGACGTTTTAAGTTTACTTTTCCTATTTGACCTTTTGCTCAACCTTAATAGAAGCATTTGTCATAGCTCTAAATTTGTGAACGGTCGAGTTGATTTCCATATTTAACGGCTTGTTTGCGGCTCATCAAAAAGACGAGTCGTTTGCCTTTTGTTTTTCCTTTTTCTCATATATTTATTTTTCTTCTTATGCTCTGTTTTCTCCATTTTTTTTGTGTGCGGCTTTTCATATTTCGCGTGTCGCCTGCTTTTAAAAGTTAATTTCAAGGTTGAGCTATTTTATTCGGCGCCACTGAAGGGTTTATGGCTGGCGACAAGGAGTTGTCAGCCAACAGGTAATAAGGCGTGGCTGCTCGCTGGGTGGGCGTGTTTTGTGTGTGTGGCTTTGAATTTTAAATAAAATTTGTTGAGGCTGCTTTGTTGCCTGGCCCAAATAACAGCAATAAGCTGAATTAAGCCAAACCAAATGATGGCATCACAAGTTTTCAAGACTCCGGTGACTTGACTTTTCCTCTCTTTATTTTTTTTTTTACGCTCGCGTAACGTTGGATTAACATGTGTGTGTGCGTGTGTAGATTTTGCGTGTGTGTGGCTTAATAACATGCCAAGAACTGTGCTGTGGATGAGTGGCAAACGAAGTTCAGTTAAGCTCGTGGCATCGTGCGCAGGTAAATTGTGTATGGCTAAGTGTGTGTTAATTAAGCGGCATGCAGCTAGAGTTTTCCGAGGAAAATATATTTCTCAAAATATTAACTACTTGTCAAGCAAAACTAAAACTCAAATCTTGAGATAACGAAACGAAAGTTCATTTTGCGTTCTTACCAGTGGGTGAGTTGGTGATTTTTATTTTGTGTGCTTGAGTTCTTTTTTTTTTGCTTTGCATTGTTGGTATTGTTTGTATTGTTTTATAAATATATATATATATATATTTTATGCAATCACATAAACACTTATACTGTCAAGCTCAATTCGTAGTGTGGTTCTTGCATTGTGTCTTGTATAATATGCAAATAGCTTTTTGTATTTTTGTGGCTTAGAAGTTTTTTTTTGTTGCTTTTTTGTTGCTATTGTGGTTTCTGGTTTAATTCATTAATACAATTATCTGACGTGCAAAAAGTGTTTTTTGAAATATAAATAAGAGCTTTCTATTTAAGCTGCCAATGTCATTTTAGTGTCAGGTGCTGAGAGTAATTTAAAAACTTGCTTGCATTATTTAAAATCATTGAAAATTGAAGTTATTTATTTGTTATTGTTTAGTTAATTAAATATTGTGTGATTTGGTTTATCTTTTAGTGTTTGTCCAGTTACTAGTGTAGGGTGTGTCAAAGCTTTGATAATGCGACACCAATATTGTAGCTAATAGTGAGAAAGATATGGGAGAGCAGAGAAATTAGACAGTTGTAATGCAATAGATTTAAGTGTAAAGTGTAGATTGCTGCTAGACTGAGCCACAAAGAAGTACCAGGCATACAGCAAGGCAGACTCAAGAGTGTGAGATAGAGAGGGACACATAGAGATAGGAGAGAGAGAGAGAGAGATAGAAACAGAGACAGAGGAAGTGCCGTAGCATTTGAAAGCTATAGAGTTTGCTTAATAAGAAGTACTTTTATTGGCTTGAAATTATCTTTTTTTTCTTGTATCTGGAATATGAAATTCACGCACCCAGCTGTAAAAAAAAAAGAGCTGATCTACTTGGTATCGATACTTACGTCGTGAACCAATGCGCTTGTGCTGCTCCGTGCCTAAACTCATGGTGCGTCCCAGTTCGCCGCGCACAGCCTTTAAGGATTTCAAGATCTCATCCGGATCACGTCGCGCCACCGAGGAGCGACGCCGACCCACAAGATAGGACGTGGGTGGCGTGGCCATGGCATCCTCCTCCAGCCGATTTTTTTCGGCATCTTGAAAGCTCGAGCGACGCGAGCCTGGCAACGAACGGGAGAAGTCCTTGCCCAGCTGGTACACCTCCACCTCCATGGTCTCCGATTGAGATGAGCCGCGTCGTGAGCCCGCTATATAGGCATGATCTGGATGTAGTAATGACGCACCATCCCCAATCGAATCCACCTCATCCGACATAGAACGCTGCATATTGTAATCCCGGCGAAGCAAACGTGAAACATCGCCACATGGTGCACCGGCTCCTGCGGCAATGGAGCCACGAGGAGAGACGCTTGGCGACTTGCTGATGCTAATGCCGCGCAGTCCCTTGGGATCCTCTAGACGGCACCAGATGGCCTGGTCATCGAGAAAAGCCTGCTGCAGCTCAATGTTGCATTCACCAAGGTATATGGACTCCGTGTGCGGCACCAGGTCCCACAGCTGTATATCAATAAAGCGATCCATCAAGCTGTCGGCCTTCACATGCGCAAAGGTCAATGTTGCATTCCAAATTGGGTTCTGGGTGGGTCGACTGACTTCCGTTTGCTGCACGCTCCCATCACCGCTGCATCAGCAAGGAGAAGATTTTACAAGTGGATTAATTTTGATTTGATAGAAGGAAATTGTTTACAAAACTATGTAAATCGAAGCGAAAAGCTTTTCAAATATTAAAAGGTTCAAAGGAGCTTAAGGAAAATTCCACCAACAAATTAGAAATAAACCACAAAGTAAAAAAATGTGTTCCTATAGAGTGGTCATACTTACCACTTGGGCAATATGCGAACTTTAGCATATGCCTCCGGTAGATTCCCATGGCCATAGGCCTCATCGCGCAGGGCCAGATCATCGCCAGCCATTAAGGATACGACCAGTTCGCTGCGTTCTGCATGATACCAAACCTGTATTTGGACACGGCCGCTGACCATTTTCTCCCGTGCTATTTGCTCCTGCGGTTGAGAGAAGGATTAGTAAAACAAATTCAAAATGCTACAGACAACAACTCGAAGCATGTTTTAAGGCTGCACTGTACAAGTCTTATCGCTTAGATTTATATTAGTCGGTTATATTAGCCCAATGCCTATATATATATAATATATGTAACGCATTGAATTGTCGATATTCAGTTTATTGTTCAACTCGCATATTTACAGTTGCTTGATTGTGTTGCTGTGGAGGCTGTTGTATTTTGTTGTATACATAACTGAACAACAACTTAAAGCAATTGAAATATAAAATACACAATAAAAAAACTTATTAAGCGACCGAAAACAAATAGCAATACAGACATATACAAACAGAGACAGACTGAGAGTGAGAGAGAGAGAGAGAAAGATAGACTTAAAGTCAACTTAATGAATAGCATGCAAAATATGCATCACATTGCCACATGCATAAATATACATATAAGCACATAAACAAATATGGGTACCGTTACATACATATTGTATTTACATATTGACCACACGTAGAACCGCAAATGCAATCTGCTGTGGGCGCTGTCAAGATATTTTTTTTTTTTTTACTGAATCTGCCCCCGGCACATCCTCTTTTCTATTCAAACGGAAGTCATTGTGGCGCAGTTGCGCATAAGAGTCATTGTCGCTGTTGTTGTTGTTGGCATAGTTTTGTGTTTATTTATATTTTGCGTAGTGTGTGTGTGTGTGTGTATGTCTATATAGTATGTGTATATAGCGCAACCTAATAACATATTCATAGCGTGTACATGCGCTCTGTAACAACAAGGCCAACAAAAACAGCAGCAGCAGCTGAAAAGACTGTCGAACTGTCTGGCGTCGAGCTCTGTAATAGCAACGGAAGCCGCCATATTGCAATAACGTGTGCCAAAACGGAAATGGACACAAGCATATACACGCCTGGTGTAAAGAACTGTTGCTCTGTTGCTGTATTCAACTCTTTATGGCAGTGCCAAAAAGTTTATTACATTACGAGACACATTTCTCATCTGTTGAGAGGATTGCGCGGCACACATACGAAATCGAATTCGTGGGGGGGTGCTTGAGGGGCAGACGCACTTATCTACAGGTAAGCAGCACACACACACATCTAGAGGGCCAGGATTATTGAAGTTTATCAAAACGGCAGGCTGGCTGGCAGCGATAAGTGCCTAAGCACTTGAAAAACTTTCCTGTAGACGGCTGACAGGAGTCGGTTGGTGGAAAGAAAGAAAGAAAGACGGGGACTGGTTGCCTTTCAAAAGCAATGCCGATAATAATGACGACGTTGCTGCCAGAATTGTTGTTAAAAGTTTTCTAATTTTCGACATTTCAAACATTTTATGCCTGCCAGCTGTCAATTAAAGGCGACAGCACCTGTTGCTGACAGCGCCAGGGCATAAAACAGAGCTCCCAACCTACCCTACCTTCAACCCTTGGCAACTGTGGCGAAAGTCAACTGTTGCCTGGTCTTTGGGCGTAATGAAAAACTCGCACGCCAACTTGACACCTGCCCCTGAGACAAAGACAGAGACCGAGACAGCGACAGAGACAGGGGCAGAGAGAGAGAGAGAGAGGGAGAGGTTGTGCCTAAAAGTTGTTGCTGAAACCGCAGCTAGGCGAGGACCTGCGGTTGACTAACCTCCCCAAGCATGTTTTTCTTCTGCCAACTTTTATTTGTGCGTGTGGCAAAAGTAACTAAAATTGATAGTAAACTTTGCGAATACGGTGTATATACATACATATGTATAATAAATGCAGTGCAGACAGTCAAAACAAGACATTCAGCAGACACACACGTTAAGAAATATATAAGCGAATATATTTATATAACACAAAATGTGAATTAGAAACGTGCATATACATATATACAAATAAGAGTTACATAAATATTTAATAAGCTACATTTACGACTGGGCAGGTCGCATCTCTTGATACTTAAATATTTATGTAGATATATTTTAAAATTGAATTCATTATTCCTAAAGGTTGGCTATGCATATGTCAATGGAATCATTACATTTAATAAATAAATCAATCAATCAATCATACAGTCAGACAAGAAACAGCCCAGCTCAACAGTCAATCAATCAATCAAATTGATGACACTAATATTTTCTACTGTTTCTTCTTCTTGTCTAGCTTTGTTCTTATTCAAGACGTATTTTGTTAGTTATTTTTGTCATAGATATTCTATATATACTGTATGTATTTTTGTGGCAAAAAACCAGTGATTTGTATAGTATTTTTTTTTGCTGCATTTTTCTGCAGTTTCTGATTTTGGTAACGTTCATTTTTTATTCATTGCCATAACTCGTGCCAGCTGGGGTTACAATTGTTATACATGTGGAAAATTTAAGTTCATATACAATTGGTAGGGTTTTAGTTATCGAATATGTATATAGTTTTATAGTTAAATGCATTTGTATTAGTTGCAAGTTGTTTAAAGAGATGCTAATCGGTTTTAGATCAAAGAGCCACTAAATGCTAGTCAAACAAATTTTTGGTAGGCTTTGCGTTACATGTTATGCAAAATAATCAAAATGCAATTAAGTAAAAAAAACTCGCAAAAAACTTGTTTAAAAAGATACAAAAATACTAAAATTTAAAAGAAAACTCATAGTTTAAAGTTGTTTTGTGTGTTTTTTGTTGTTCCTTGTCAATCTGCCAAGCGACCCTTTTATAAAATTAGCAAATACTATAATAGTTCTTAAATCTCTCGTTTTACTTGTATGTTACAATCTATGTTCCTTGTATACACATAAAATATTATTTTTTTTTATATACAACATAATAAAATCGAAATGAAATGCATTAGAAGATAGTATTAACTGCAGTTTGTGGACAGTAAGTAGGTATATTACAGGGCTTCGCTTTTTGTTTGGACAGCTAGAAAACATTATGCTACTCTATGTACGAATACAATTTGTAGAGAAAAATATATGTATATAGAGAGAGAGAGAGAGAGAGAGAGGTCATCATTAAAGAGTCAAGAATTATGCATAAACCGAAATGAAATGAAACGCTGGGTAAGGATAGGTAAACATTTGCTAAGCGAAATGCAAACAAAAGCTCATAAATTGACGGAGAAATGGAAATTGTTTACAAGGACACAGCGCAGCGGAAAAACAGAGCGTATACGTAACAGTAACAAAGAAAAATGTAAATGTATAAAACAAAACAGATGAAACCAAAAAATGAAAAGCAAAATGATAAAGAAAAGCGCACTTTACATTACAATTTTTTTGTTTTTTTTTTTACATTTCTAGATATAAGTATGACTTATAGAACCTATCTATATTACACGGATTTTTTGGTTGTTTTTCGGGAGGGATTCTTTCTAGCGGGCATTCTTAAATGTTTATTTTTTTGGTGTGCTAGAACTGTACAAGTTACTAGGGTATATATATATTATAGGTATTATGTATTTAATGCTTCATTTACATATTAGTTATTGATAGAGTTGCTTTTTTCATTTACCATTTGGTGGACATCGTTGTGGGGTGCGTTGGAATTGGTCGGGGCTGCTTAAGAGCTGTAATCTAAGAAAATTGGCAATTGGCAACTGGCAACTTAAGGTTAGTTAACCAGTTGATTTATGGCAGCTGTATTTGATTATCGACTATTGATTTTTCTTCTTTTTTTTGCAGTTAAATAGAGAGACTTTATTTTTCATGTTTCTTTTGTTGTTCGTATCTTCAGCACATTGTTAAATGTTCAAAATAACCGGGTGTATATAGATATCGTCCAGAAGTATAAAGTTATGTATACATATGGGTATATATATAAATATATATATATACATAAATATATATATATTTATGTAGATAAGCGAGTAAGTTTTTGTTAAAATGTGATTACATTTTCTGAAAGCGGCTCAACTTATGTAGTTCGACTTGGAGCTCTTCTATTTTCACCCTTTTACTTTTAATTTACCATATATAAAATATGTCAATGCAACAACTTGCGCCACAAATACAGTTACAGTCATCAGTTTTCATGTTTCTCATATAATAATTTCATAAAGTTGTTTTTTTTTTGGATTGTACTTAAGTCAATAGCTGGGAGAATTAGTATATAGTATTACATATAAGTACATCATATACATAGGTGTAGTTCAACGAGTTGTATAAGGTCTATAAATACATAGGTACATGTACAGTTATAGTTATAGTTATAATTAGCAAATGTATGTGTGTTTGTGTGAGTGTGCATGTGTAGGCTATACAAAGTGTAGTTTACAAAAAATCAAAGACCAATTTTATCACCCATCTGACAGGAGTTACACAGCTTAGCAGCAGTTTTAGTTAACGGTTAGTTTTTAATATAAGTGTCTAAAATGTAGTATTTTTCTGTTCATCCTTCAAGAAATGATTCAATGTTTCATTTAGTACTTTGTTATAATGTATAAGTATAAGTAGGTGGGCTTCACGATCTATTGGATAAATAATCGCGCTTTCTCCAAAATATTTTTATGTTAAACATTTACAAACACAGCACTAACAATGACGACATACACAAATACAAATGCGTATAGGTGTAAATATAGGCGTATGTACTATATGTATGCATATGCAAATACGTATACATATATATATAACTTATGATTGGATCCAAAAAATACACACAACTCTCGTATATTCATATGTACCATATAAGGAGGTTGGGTTTTCTTATCTTTTTGTTTTTTGTGTATTGGTTAAAAACATTTAAACATTTCAACAACAATCTACTTCTTTTGTTTCTTTTTTTAATACGTTTTTTTTTTGCACTTTCGCTTACTACTTATATATTTTTATAAAGTTAATAACATTTAAAACACACATATATATTTAAACTCTGTTTGCTACAATTTGCACTAGTAACATTTATAAAGTTATTTTTTTTGTTTTTTTTTTTATATATAAATAGTTCTACAATAAGTAACTGTATAGCTAGGAACTGAGGTTGACCAATAATACTATTTTAGAGTGGCCCAAACTCAGCTCAGCTATTTCACAATTCTTAGTAGTGTATTCATTATTGTATCAATTTGTAGAGCCTAGTTTAATGGTACTACACAAGCAGCATATATAAGAAAAATGTTTAAAAATTCGTTACTGCCTTTCCGACATGGGGTCTTTAGTTACAGACAATTACTCATATATATATAAGTAGACACGACTAACAATTATGTAAATATTATGTTCAGCTTATAAATCTATTGTTGGTGCTTTGTTCTTACTGTGTTTATCCGGCAATTCAATTGCCTAAGAGAAGGTTCAATTAACACAAAAATATATAAGTCGAGTAATGGATATTAGATGCTACATATGTATGTATATAGCGGATATCGAAATCGTTAGCATAAGTAGTATAAGTTTTGAGCATCCATAGCTAAGCTAATTCCTTTTAATTAGTTTATGGTAACCTTAAGCGTAGTCACTGCTATTTCTAGATAAGTAGTTGCCATATACTGTATATCATATATGTAATTGTTGTAATTCTTTATTATTTAGTTCACTAACAATAATTACTACCAACACCGATAAATAAATATAATATAACTTTTGTGATTATATGACAAAATAGCAAAGAACACATTTAGCCATTTGTTTATTGTTAGTTAGTCGTAGTAAGTAATATTAACAAACAAAATAATTATATATGTATATAATTTTAACTAAAGCCGAAAACACATAGAAATCAAATCAGAATATAAATATATTTAGTATTCAATATATCTACGATAAGTACAAATATTCTCGTATTTGAAACATATTTAAAAAAAATGAAAAACAAAAATAATGGAGCCTGTAAGACAAGTTAAGTTAATTGAAATAAGGGTGAGTATTCATAGCACTGAAGCTGCACTGAAATATGCCAAATGATTTTTATAGAATATTGTGAGCACTTTGAGGAAAAGCTGAAAAGTTTGTGTGAAATAACTGAATATGCTTAAGCTGCATTTGGTTTTTTATAGCTAATTATTGCATTATAGCCCAATGTGTATTATGTGTTAGTTAAATATATAAAGGTATTTTCTTCTTTTTGTGTGTTCACTGCCAGAGTTCATGTTCTCTTTTATATCAAATTGTTAATTGTAATTCTCAATTTAAAATAAATATTACGAAATTGTTTTTATACCGGAGTTTTTGGTAATTTCCGTCTAGTTGGCGATGCTGGTGATTTGTCTGTATTGGTTTCGGGGTCTGTTTTTTTTATTATGATAACACAATTGTTTTTTTTTTTTTTTGGGAAAAGAAGTAACAAGAAACGAGAACAATAAATGATAAATAAGTAAATGTTTTTTTATTCGGGGTACATCAATATTTTTGTGACGCATAAATGTACAAAACTGGTCAGTGGGACTAGCTACCACAATTAGTGCCTGAGACTTACCCGCTATAAGTCCCAGTCCCACAGGACCATCGCCAGAACGTCGAGGACCGCTCTGACCGCCACTATTGCCGGGCGGCAGATTCTCATCAAAAAGATCGCACATGCGAAAATCGGTGGCATGTTCCACCAACAGCTCCACAATGTCCCCAGTGCGATCCATTATGGAACAGACCTCCTCAAAACTGCGGTCGATAAGTGACATGCCATTCCACTCGAGTATCTGCAAAAGTTGAGCGCATACATACTATAAGCATCCTTTTCAGCTATCATTTGTCAGCAACTGATTGCTTTAAGTGCTGACAAGCAGTTGTACATTTTATGAATTCCAGTCTTTCTCCCCCCTTTCACTTGCCGTTTGTCAAATTTAGCTTATTGTTAGCTTAACATCATGACAGCTGTCATTCTATGGAAATTATCTCACATTTTCTGTATATTTGTCTTAAAAATTTTACATCATCTTTGTCTTGTTTTCGAAATTCATTAATTATTTGCATTTCGTTTGGAATGCGATGATGAATAAGGAGCTTACTCACCTTGTCACCCTGCTGCAGGCCATTTTTCTCAGCCGGACCTCCAGGCACTGTCCAGACAATGTAGGCAAATAGCCGCCCATCGGTACCGGTCTTGCCACCAACAACGCGCATGCCGAAGCCTCGTGCTGAAAAAAATAGACAGTAACGAAATTAATAAGAAAATATGCTGACTGATTACGGCTAGAAAAACAAAAAAAAGAAGAAGGAAAATCAATACTAAATCTAAGATACCACACAGACAAAGCACGTACCAACAAATTTTTTGGGCATGTGGCAAGCAATTTGTGTTGATTTCATTTGCAGTTTGCACTGTTTGTCCGACGCCCACGAGTATATTGAGTCCGACACCCATAAGTACAATACAGTGGCATACAGATACTAACTGAAATACTCGACTCGGCAAACAGTTTATTTATTTTTCTAGCTGACTGTCTGCACAAGTTTTGTGCTTAGTCGACTCTAATGCGAAAGGGATTCCTTGCCTCAAGGGTTTGGAATTGAGACTCGACGCATGTCGGATTTTATCAATCGACCACCTCAAAACAACACACACACAAATTTTCTAATAAATACACTATAACATCCAGAAGGAGAGCACTTCGACCTTCGTACATATGTCTTACATTATAGGATCTATTTATATTACTGAAGGACTCGTATATGTGTTAGGTCATGTTGCGCCTTGTTAGAGGAGCAGCACGAACAGACAATGCAACAGATTTTGTAACCGAGTCGAATTTGACTTATGTTTCTTAATCTTGTGAGTCATATAAATAAATAATTTTACACATTTTAAGAGCAGAGAATTGTGTGTTGCTAGAATACATTTCCCTAACACAACAGCTTTGATTATTTTCTTTGCGAACGCACGAAAGATGAGCATTTCATTTTTAGTCAGTTTGAAGGTGCAGCTGCATTCTAAAGATTTCGTAAAGGGAATCCCAACAATTTAATTAATTTAATTGCAATTTCAGATGGCTTCCCTTATGCTGTGAATGTGCAGTCTCAGATTCAAGTACTTATCATTGGGCGCAGAAAACTAATTTCAACAATTTGTGCACGAAAACTTAAGAAAACGGATTTCCGCTTTTCCTACTCCTTCCATAACCCCCACAGTTTGCCAGCAGACAGTTGAACGCTTGCTGCAGACAATGGCCAAGAAAGTTAACTAGTTACTTGCTGAGAGCAGCACAGTTGGAAATGGGTGAGGGGGGTAAAGAGAAATTAACAATAAAATTTTGTTCGTCCCATTTTATGGTGATATTTTTGCCAGCATTTCTGTAGGTTTCCAGCAGAATAATTCAAAGCAGGTGGCTTCCGTTTGAAAAAAGTTATCAGCAGAAAAATACCAACAAACTGGCAGCAAAAGGGAAAGAAGTATGCAATAAAATGTTGCGCATACGCCTCGTTGCTGTTGATTTGGGGCACATTGATACCCAATTAGGATAACGCGACATTTTCTTCCCTTTGAGTGTTTTAATCAAAAGTTTTTCTCTGTCGGCCTCTCGCATTACGGCTGTTTGCTGTTTTCTTTTATTTTGCTTGCTAAACACGGCTATAAAAATGAAATAAATAAAACTCAAATCCTTTGCTGTCAGTGCGGCTTCTGCTCCTGCTGCTGCTGCTGCTGCTGTTGTGTTTTCGTGACAGCACAAAAGCGATGGAAAATTGCTGAGATTATTCATGAGCTGGCCGGGATTGAAACATAGTCTATGACGCAGCATTTTTGAGAGTCGCGATATGTTGCTGGCATTTAGAAATCACGTAACTGATTTATGGGTCGTGCGCAGGATTGAGCTTTTGGCAGGGCATCGGTTAGTCGAAAATACTCCGACTTTTGGCTGTTGGACAGTTATCCCTTGCCCGCACTTAACATGCATGGAATGTGCGCGCTGAGTGAATTTTCGATATGTCCTGCAAAGTCTGGCCTCGAGCTTGGCCATAAAATTCTTCACATTAAAATCATGAGCAGACCCCTGAATGACCAGAACTGAGGTGAGGTTGGGTCTTGTGTTTTGTATCCGTTTTTACTCTGGCTCGTTATTCGCTTTGGCTATTTGTGTAGCCTTTGTCTCATTGTTTGTACTGTCCTGTCCCCATCCTGTCCCGTCCTTGTGCTCTATTCGTGCTTATTTGTCATTCATCTACGTTTTATTATACAATTTGTTGTTCTTTTATTTGGTTTCCTATTTTTATTTTTATGTGGGTTTCATTAGGATTTTAATAAGCCACATACTGAAAATAGCTGCTGGTTGCTATGGGCTTGTTTATAACCAGAATTTGCACAATCTTTTTATTGAGGGCAACAGTCTTATTTTTTTTGGGGTCACACATTAATTTCGGGAACGCTTAAAAAGTGATCTATGTATTTCAATGTGGCTTTAAGCTTCACCTGTGTTGTTGGAATTTTAAAGCTTGTCTTCTGGCAATTGCTTGACCTGGCATTCTACGACTTGTCCTATATTTATAATGTCATTAACTGTGCAACACATGCGCTGCTGCTGCAGGGGCATGACTAAGCGATTTAGTGACTGCTATCAGTAGCCATAAAAATTGATTCTTAATTAAACTAGGAAAACTGAAGCGTGTGTAAGCCCTGGCGATGACAATCCTTAGACTGGTTAGCAACTTTGCATCCAAGTGTTACCTTCGAACACCTGCCACACCAACGCGTCAGCAAATTGCTCGTTTATTTCAACAGCTATGAGAGAAAGAGAGAGAGGGAGAGAGCGAGAGCGAGAGCGAGAGCGAGAGAGAGAAAGGCACACAAGTGCAGCTGAAGCATAGCAAGTAGGTAATGTGCTTAAGAGCACTAAAACTATGAATGCCACCTACAGCAGCTAAAAGCTAGGCAATGTGAAGTAGGGCATGCTATGGCTACCTGTTGCCCCTTACTGGCCAAACGAGCCAATCTCACGAAAGAAACCCGCTCACTTGTTGTATGTGTGTGTGTGTGTGTGCTTAACGTGATTTGCAGTAATAAATGCTTGGCTCATGAGGCTGCATAAAATTTCATTAGGCGTGTTAAGTCGCCATTCGGGCCGCAAATACAAAACGCCCATTGGCGTTTCTTATTGTTATAGCTGTTGTTGTTGTTGCTGTTGTTGTTGCAGGCAGTAAAACGCTTAAGCTGGTTGCATAATTGAAAGCGCATTTGACCATTTAATTACATTACTTCGTCAGCCTTCGATTGCTGCTTTGTAGCTTCATCTGATGAGCTATTCACTTTAATTATGCGACCTTCCATTAGCTGCAAAGCAGCTGCTAATTGCACCAGCGAGCTCGAGTTGCTTTAAAATTATATGGCACGCGAATAGTTGCACACGTAAACACACACACACACACACACACACACACACACACACACACACACACACACACACACACACACACACATACAAACACACACCCTCATCGCATGCAAGTCGATATCTCCCAAGGCGAATTGCAGCACAGCTGCTGACTACCACAAGCAGGTGGTGGCAAAGGCACCGCATGCGTCATGCGTGGCAAAGCCGCACAGCACATAGCTAAGGCAAGGATAGATCTAAGTATATATACATATATATAAAGATGCCAGCCACAACAAATACCAGTGTCAGTGCCAGTGCCAGTGCCAGTGCCATCGCAAGCCAAGAAAATGGTTTAGCGCATTAAAATTCCACTTGCTTCGTTGCATATCAAATATGCCGGGTAAGCAGATAGTCAGCCGGGTGGGCGGGCAGGCAGGCACTGTGGCAGTGGGGCAGTGAGGCAGACATGTAGTCAGCTAACCCAACCAGCCAGGAGAACATGATTAACTCTTGATACACCTACACACACACACATATATATATATATATATATATATACACATACACACCTAAATACCCGTAGATGCGAACGCTCACATTTTTATCATTGCAGGTTGGGCTTTTGAGTTGGCTATTGACATTTCTTATGATATGCAAATTGAAATTTTACTATATAGTAGAAATAAGCTTGTGGCACAGGAAGGCAGGAAGCGAGGGGTTAGTTATTTTGATTGAAATTATTTATGTATGTTCATGGCTGACACTTTAAGTCAATTAGGAGAAGCATACTTTTCAGCTGACTAACAGAATGAGTGCTCGACTAAAGTATTTCTTGTGTTACAAATCAATACCAATAACGTGTATCACAGCTGAAATTAAGTTGCTGAAGTAAACTGATTGATTCATATATGTATATATAAACACATAGTGTCTAAATCAATTTGAGCTTCACGAATTGCTAACTGACAAATCGATTTTCAATTTGCGCTCTAACATATTTGCATAAACTTTTCACTCAACTAGTTTTGTCTGTCATTTTTCACTTTTCTTCCAACTTCCTCCTCGCCCTGCGTATCTCAGTTAAAACTTTTCACATTTGCAACTCGTTCGCTTCAGTTTTGTAAGTGTTTTGAAATTTGGTTGTGTCCTTTGGCAATTGACCAGAGGCAAATTGTGTGTGTCCAAGTGTCACATCCAGAGGACAGTTTCGCTATGGGAATATGGAAACTGCACCAATTGCTTTCTATTTAATTTATTTTTAGTTTGATGTGAAACTTAATTTGTGTTTGATAGCTATTAAACACTTTACAATTACAAAATTAATTCGGCATCAGTAAATTATTTAGATATATTAGTTTTAAGAAATTTGACTATTTGTTTTACCTGACTTCAACAAATTTATGTGTTTATTTCTAATAATTTGTTTAAATCATCTTTTGCTTTAACTGCATTGAAGTTAAAATAGTTTTCCTTTTTCTCACTTTCCTGTTATATGCAATTTCCTTGAATTCTAATTCAAAGGCACGTTTTATGCTATTGATTTTTTGCAGCGATGATAATTAAAAATTAATTTGCACGGTCATTTTTATGCGCATCGTTATTCGAGCTGCTGCAGCTCCGAACTGGGGAATGTGAAAAAATACCAAAGGAAATAAAAAGAGAATTTATATAATTAAAATACACACACACACACACACACAGTGAGCAAAAATGAACTGACCAGAGTGGGTGTGGAAATTTCGGAGAAATAGTGCCAGCAAGTAAATATTTATATATATACATGTGTTGTGTATATGTATGTATGTATATGCAAACGAGTAAAGGTGAAAAGGTTGGAGATGGATGTGTGTGTGTGTGTGTGGCTTATTGTGTTGGGGGTGCAGTTGTAGTGCTTGGAGTCCTTTATGTCGATAAAATCCTCTCGGTTGCTTAATCTGCCAGCATTTTGCTTCCGCTTTGGGTTTCATTTGGGCCCACGGGGCTCTTTCGGTCCTTTCGAACCGCCATCGTATGGTACAGTTTGTTTGGTGAATTGGGAGGGGGGGTGCGCGGATCGAGGAGTGGACAGGAAATGTTGGCGGTATTCCCCATTCTTTGGTCGGTGGTTGGTCGCTCTGTCGAATTAGCATAACCAAATGTTGTAATGACTTGTATTTACTTGGCCATTTCCTGTGTGGCTCGAAGGGAGCACACAGTCACAGTCACAGCGGGCTTTCATCAAATGAAAAATTTGCTATGCACATTCAACCCACATATAACCACATATAACCACACACACAAGTACACACACACACACTTTGAGGTAAGCCTCTTTTTGTGTGCTCTGCGTTAGTCTAAAAGCTTCACTTACTGCGATGTGCCTTATCCGTGGGGTCCCGGCGCAGAATAATGCGACGCTTTGATGCACATATAGGACCGGAATCAACATCGTGTATGACAATACGTATGGCCTCCCCATCCATGGACGTTTGCCTGCGCGGCGCCTCCAAATCCTCCAAATTGGGACCAGTAAACGAGGCCATTGGTGCTGGTATCGAAGCCGGCAAACCCGTTGGCAACGCACCGCGATTTTGCAGCGCCGCAATGTCCGGACTAGCATGGAAAAATCACATTAGTCCCAAGTAACAGTGAGCACTTCAGTGGCTGGTGTATCTACTTACAGTTGCGAGCCGCGTCGCCTCATCCGGCGATCATCGTCCACAGTTAGCACGGGGCTACCTTTATCCGGTGAGCCGGGAGATTCATCGTTCTGCATATCCTCTGAGGGATGCGGCACACGAAACGAGGGACGTCGCGAGCCTGGCAACTGACCGGGCAACATCATGCCACCGCCGACGCCGGCACCATCGCACGGCGAACGTTGCTGCTGCGCGCCTGCTGCTGCTGCTACACCCTGCAACACTCCCGGCGCAAAGACATCATATGCTGATTTTCTATTTAAGAGGAATAAAAAAAAACTCTATCAACTTTATTGTTTTTAATATAAGCTTGCTTAAATTTAATTACTTTTATTTACATTATATATAATTTTTTTTAATTTTTGATTTGCCTAATAATATTTAAATATTGTAAAATGTATTTTTGTGTATTACCTGCGCGGCATTGCCGGTATGCCGAGACCTGCAGCATCAGGTCCCATGCCCAATGCGGGTCCGCCACCACCCATGCTGCCGCCGACGCCGCCCTTCTGCATATCATCGTCGTAGCTATGCTGGCGCGAGACACGGGAGCCGCGACGCGACTGCATCCGTGAGAGGGGAGCACCGAATGCGGGCTCCAGTTCGCTGCCGCGCGGTGGGCTATTCGAGCGGCTGGGTGCCATGCTGCGGCCGCCTTTCAGCTGCTGAAAGTACATCAATTATATAGCATGGCAGGCAAGCGAGGATTGGAAACTGCTGGCGATATCAACTTACGCGCTCGAGCTCCTTCAGTGATGCAGGTGAAACATCTGAATGGCGTCGTAGCTCTGGACTGCGAGGTGGTGCCAAGGCGGCCCCGTTGCTCGGTGCCAGCGTCTGTGTGCTGCTGCCCAATTTGGCATCCGAGTGGCGACGCTGCAGTGCCTCCAACACAGGCACATCCAGCGTTGAGTCCGTCGAGTCCTGTGGTATGCACACTCTTGAGGCCATCTTGCGACGGCAAACGCTGCAGCGCCACATGTTCTGTGGCATGGTGTGAGAAAATCAATGCAACATTATATTATGTATACGCAACATGAATTAAACTTAGTTAAGGTAACCGTAACAAAACAGCGGGATTGGATCTGTTCGGTTCGTTAGAGTTGCAGAATACCACATTCTGCTTTTCAGCGGAAGCAGCTACTGTTTTTGCTATTGTGGTTGCTGTTGTTGTTGCCGTTGTGGTTAAAAATAAATATTAATTACTTTTTAAACAAAAGTGGCTGCGGTTACCACCTTACACAGAAAAACCAACAAAGATTAAAGAAAAATGTGGAATACAGCTGAACAGCACTCGCCATTGCCACATCAGCACATAGTATATACCCTTTCCCCTCTCTGCAGTAGGCACGGATAATGCCCCCCACTCTTTCACCTGGGTCGTTGATTCATTTTACCCAACGGCGGCTGGAGTCATGAATGTGAGTGCTGCTCCGAAAGTTGTCGCCATTTTAATTAAGTTGCAGCTGTGCTTACGAACATAAAGTGCTTCTATAATCATGGATCGTGCTGTACACATCCCGAACCGAGGCTGTGTGCAGTAGGAGGAATAGCAGCAGCAACAGCAACAGATGGAGCGGCGCTTTCCCATTTATGGCTTTTGTTTTCCCAAGTTGTGTGGTCTATAATTATGGCTGCTGCGGCTCCGGTTCATGATCCTAGCGAGAAATCAACTGCAACTTTCCTTTAAAGCTCGGAACACAAAACAAACAAACTTCAATTTAACATTAAAGACTTAAATCCACAGATATCATATGTAACACCAGGAAATTGAATTTGATGAGAGAGAAATCCTGTCGAGCTTATTTTGCAGTAGCCAAATAGAAATCTGTGTCTTATGTGTATTAAATAGTTGTATTAAAGTATTATTCTTTTGTGGACACACAGCCAACTTTTTGTTCGTTCTACTATTATTTTATTTTTGTTTTATACGAAAACTATCTTAAATATTATTCACATAATATTTAAATGTAAAACAGAAATATTATTAATATTTTCCTAGAAAGCAACAGTTTATACGCAATTATTTCGGCATAAAATGATTTAAGCTTATGTTTCTACTAAAACGTCAAAATTTCAGCTCAAATACCAATATGATGACAGCGGTTTTGGCCACATTGCGGTCAGGCCAACAGATGCCATTGTGCAATCGTTGGCCGTAATTACGCTACTGTGGTCATAAATACATATGCTCGTGTGTGTGTGTGTGTGCGTATATGTGTGTGTGTGTATGTAGCTGTAGCTGTAGCCGTAGGCGTGTGTGTAAGTTAGTGGCCGCCCACAAACATCAATTTCAATTAACCAAAGTGGCCAGTTGACGGACAAACGTTAAATTTTATGCGCAGGGCGTTGCCGGACACTTCACACACAAACAAAGAACGCTGCCGATGTGGCAAGGACAACCAAAGTACCAAGCATCGAGACAAAGTTGCAGCTATAGTTTCCCATTGTTGTTGCTGCTGCTGCTGATTCAACAGATATGAGAAATATATGTGTTTTTGTTATTGTTATCCTGTCAATGGTCATTGTGTATTGAATTGATACATGAGCAAGCTCAGCTACTGTGGTTCAGCAATGGGTGGGTGGTTGGTGGCGCCCCATTAATGCATGACTGGGCAAACAACATGGTTACAAGCCAAACAAAGAGGCCAAGTGCAACTTTTAGAGTTACCAGCTGACCAACTTACCCTACTGCTTCACTCTTTGTTCGTCATTTAATCTCGCTAATCTGGCTTTTATCTTGTTAATGCCACAAGGAAGTCAGAGGAGGTGGCGGTGGTAAGGCTATTGTTGGCGTTGCTGTGTGGCTGCCCCTAAACGTAATCTAATTTCTGTGCAGGCAACGGTTAATGTATGCCACTGTCACGCCCCTGCTGTCACGCCCATGCAATCATTGTCACAGGCAGATGCCGACAGCGATTTGGTTTTCCTATAATAAACATTTATATATATACATATATACATATGTATATGTATATACAATGTATTTATGTGCATGTTTATACACTATATATATCTATCCACTGCTGGCTTTTGTTATTAATTAAACGCCGCGGGAGAATGTGTTTATTTTTCTGGCCATGCCCACAAGTGGACATTGCCTAGTGGCCTGGAAAACTCTTGTCCAGCTGCAGTTCGTAACAAGAACAACAACAACAACATCCCATTAACAACACTTACCGCATCCTCATGCTCGTCCAGCTTGCTGTAGCTGGCGCAATCCTCACACACCCGCTGCTGGCACTCGAAGCACGTCTTGTGGTAGTCATCCGGCTTGAATGACTTGAGGCACACCCGACACGCGCCCGCCCGGCGTCCGGGCTCCTGTTTGGCCGCAGCGGCGCCAACGCCTCCACCCGTCGAATTGTTATTGTTGTTGTTCAGATTGCTGCTGGCCTCCTGTTGCTGCTGCTGCTGCTGTTGGTAACTGGGCGAGCCATAGCTGCCGCTGGTGTCCGCATCCGTTGGCACCAGCGAGGGGCGTGGTGACATTTTATTAACTGCAACGACAAACAAAAAAGTCCAGTTAATGTGCCCTGAGTGAAACCTGACCAACAAAAGGCGACAAATGTCGATAAATGCATTTAGAGGCCGCACCCACACACACCCCATCGCGGCAAGGCAGCCTTCATAATTAACTTGTTGCTTGGGCAAAATGTGACCTGATTTCATAATTAATTCATTTGCAAATTGGTAACGTGACAGATGCAGACGACGAAGGCGATAAATAAAATAAATGGCGACGATTAGCGATAGTCAAAACGGAAATTGCGACAAATGGGCGATTGAGCAATTAATTGAGATGCGTGAGTTAAATTATTAGGGGTTTGCTTAATGGCAGAAGTTATAATACTGATTTGGGGGTAAAAAAAAAATAAAATAGTTCAGGTCAGCTCTAAAAGCATTCGATTTACGATATGCAGGCAGTCATGCTTACCAAAGGTTGCTGCTTGTATTAGTTACAGTCGAGGGGCAAGCACAAAGCTTATTTTGTTTGCCACATTATGTATACGCATTGTTGCACGACCACCCGTGCTTTTTGGCAACGGTTTGACTAAGCTTGATATACATATGTATGTTGTGGCAAATGGAACAACGTAAAGTTCGAGCAAAATGCAAACAAGTCTCTTCCGCGCACTTAATAAATATTATACAGTAAAATAAATATTACAAAGATTTTAAATTGTGATTTTGGATGATTCACAATTAAAATTCAGCATTTACTGGTTTATTTGTATTTTTCCGCAAGCAAAAACAATTTTAAATCCATTTCGACGTATTATAAACGTTGGCCAATTCATTCTATGGCATGACCATTAAATGTAACTAACAAGTGCGACAAAATGTGCAGTGAAGTACATTCAATTATGTGACAATAGAAGTGGCAATAGCAATTGCAAGTCAAGGTCGCAAAGAAGCTCAGGGGGTCAAAAATATTTACACAAATTATGCGCACAAACAACAGCGAAAACACTAAAAAAAACAGTGGATTTGTTTCGTTTTTATAGCGAGGGAGGGTCCTGCCAGCAGTTGTCGACGAGTTCATTTGAGTCGAGTTGGTTAAATAAACATAAAATATTATTTTATCTCGAACTAATAAATCTGATGTGGTTGCAATAAAAACTGAAAGCCAACGCACAGCCAACTAAAATGTAATAAAAAAAAGAAACAGTTATCTGTGGCATAGTAACGACTGAATATCCTTACATAAAACATTGGAAAGATAAAATAACAACTTATACAATTTATCTCAATTTTCAATTAGTGTCGATGTAATTGCAAATGTTATCGAAAGGCTACAAAAAATAGATCAAAACAGAAATTGCTTTTATACAACTCAATTAAGTAATCCGATAAGACCGATTTTTAATAGCTTCAAAGCTGATTGATGCTGCGGACTTTATGGCAAAAAGGAAATACCCTCTGTAAGAGTATAAGAGACAAAAGTCAACACAAAACACTGTCACAGCGTGGGTTTCCGACTGGACGGATGCTGTTGCTCCTCCTGTTAGCCATTTATTGACATTGGATTTGTGATGTGGACACTGGTAAAAAATGTACAACTGTCATTCACATTTATGGCAGACATAACAATGACTATGATAATGGCAATGCCAATGACTGGGTAATGCATTTTGCCACTCCCCTTACACTGACCCTTGCATAATTCAATTTGCACAGCGAGCGCACAATGCTAAAGAAAATATTGCGTATCCGCAGCGTCGGCTGCTTTGTACAAGGTTAAAGTGTCGTAAACTAGGGAATGTAGCTTTTCTTTCTGAGGGAAAGTGGAAACGCTAGCTTAGCACTTCTCTCACTTTTGTTCATTGTTTGTAAGTTGCGTGCACTTTGAGCGCTCACTTAGCGTTGGCCTTTTGTTTGCATTTGACTGCGTATCCGTAATATTTTTAGCTGGCAACCGTCAGCTGGTTGTGACACTACAAGGACAAAGTTTTGAGCAAAATTTTTGTTCAACAGCTTTATGGGCACTTGTATAAAAATTCAAGCCATAAATTCGCTTACACTTACTACGGAAACCCCAAACCCCAATCCCAGCCCACTGCTCTTACCTTTATCTGTCACGGTTAGCAGCGATGAGGAGAGCGTTGCCTTCATTTTGTTTAAAGCGCCCGTGTTGGAGGCGCCTCCGCCGGAATCTGTTGCATGCTGTTGCCGCTCGTTGGTCTGCTCATCGGTGGCCACCATCTGCGCGAAGGGAAAAGAAACAAAAAAAACGATTTTTGAGAATTTATTAACAACGTATTGAACCGAAAGTTTCATTTGTGGCAGCTACAAAATATTTATAGTTATTTACACACTAAAAACCCAAGTGGAGATTATTAAATTTTCACAGTCTTCAATGCGATCTCTGCTCGTTTGGCCCGTACTGAAATTGAATTCCGGAACAGCTTTATGACTGTTTATTTAGCAGCGACGCTCCATCTGTTGCTCAGCTGTGCCTCACGTATTTGTTAATTTTATTTGAATTTGCTTTTTTCACTTCTTGTACCATCATCATTTTGATTGCGTCTTCCCGGCTGATGCTCAATTTTGGGCATCGTCATTGTCGAGAAAGCCGAAAGCCGAAAGCGCAGGCAGGTGAAAATAACGCGTTGCGTTTTATTAGAGTTTTTCCACTCACATTGTATTTGTTGTTGTTGTATTTGTTTGGTGGACCGGCTGCGGCTCAGGCGCAGCAAATTGCCAAAAAATCGTAAAATGGAGCAGGCAATTTTGGTTTAACCTTCGTCTTACCAATTTCCACCTGGGTGACCTGAATTTAATTTTTTTATTTTAAAAGCTTCATAGGTTTTGATCGGAATATATAAAGACTTTCAGTCACTGAACAAATTTTAATGTTGTTTTGAATAATATATAATAATACAAATTATTTTTTTTTTAAATTTCTCACCTGGAGAAATTCTTTAGACTTTTTAAAACAGATATGCAAATGTGCTAAAATGATTAAATAATAATAAAAAGAAAGAAATTCTAAGGCGAAGGTTAAACTACGAAAAGTGTGCCCAGCCAAGCGGCTTTCAAAAATTGCCGTCATTTTTTTTAATGCACACACATTCGCTTTCACACAATCATAGAGTGTGAGAGAAAGTGAGAGAGAGGCAGTGGAAGTAACACTAAAAATTGAGAAGAACAACAATAAAGCGTTAGCTGCCAGGGCGACGAAGCGAGCGCCCCCCTCTACCTCTCCCCGCCCAAAACATAAGTGCTGTGCGTTGTCAGCATTTTATGAAGTGGAAATTTCTATTTGCCAAAGCGATGGCGGCGACGAAACCGGAACAAACAGCCGCCTATGCGGACTACACACAGACCAGTACACTATCTCATTCCCTGCGCTTCTCTCTCTCCCTCTCTCTCTCTCTCTCTATCTGCCTCTCTCTTTCTCGTTCAGGCACAAATTACGCTAAGTGCTTTTTGCTGCAGCATTTTTCGTTTGCCCACCTTTGTGGGGGGGTGGCGACTTTAGAGACAGGGGAAGTACACATCGGTCTAAACTCAGCCTCAACTAAGCGCTGCCTAGTGGCAGATTATGGCCGCTTTGTGCACAGTCTGCGCTACATTTTTGATGATGTCATTTCGAAGCCGGCCTCAAGGTAATATCCATGTTGCTGCGGATTTATGTATGTCATTTTCTGTCTGCCCCAGCTACTAGGTGGAACTTAATCTTAGTCTACGTTTAATGCCCGTGCTACGCCTTTGGTCTGGCGCTTATTTTAATTTATGTTCTCGCAACAACTGCTTTGCCTTCAACCCATGTTCAGTGTCCTGGGCTGCCGCTTAGCATGTGCAATTATTGCCGTGTTAATTTTGTCATTTATTTTGGGGTTGTTTTTCTTTTCCTTTTTTTCTCCCCCTTTTGGAGGGAAACCCTAACCCAAAATAGTTTCGTGTTTAGTGCCAAAAATAATGGGCTGCTGTACGGGGATTTAAGTGCTGTTGATGTGGCCAAAGACCATCATAATCCATACAAGCCGTATGTGCGCTCTTTATGGCCCTAAAGTATGCTGCATAAAATGCAAGTCAATAAGCAATAAGAACACCAATGTAGGGCCACCAGAAAGGGAGTAGAATCAACAGTTCCTACGCGCTATAATCGAAAGCACATGAATTGCAGCTGACTGCAAATGAAAGGCAATGAAAAGCTTGGTGAAACCACCTGTCAAAATCTACAACGAACACGCAATGCACTTTCCAGTTCAGCAGAGCTTAAAATCAATTCAACATGTGAATAAAGTTAGTTCTCTTGTTAAATAGGCGAAAGTGTAATAAGTGTAGCACACAGGAAAAACAAATTACTGAAGAAAATTATAGACATTATGTGGGTTACATGCCAGTACTCTGAGTTTCGTAACTATCTTCTTGGTGCAGTGAAGCAACAGGCAGTGGCAAATGGCAGGTACTCAGTGAAGTAATGCTCATGTTTGCTATGGTCTTTGTGGGTTGGGTTAAACTCCAGGAAAACTATTAAGAAAATTACTGAACATAATTTACAAAAGGCATTTGCCTGTATTTAACACAGAACCATTTTCTCTTCCTCTCTATTCGATTGTTTCCTATTTCATGCCACACATTTGCGCCCCACTGATTGCCTTTGAAGTCTGTTGTTGCTTTTTCGCCTTTCCAATTCTTGTCCTAAAAGAAAAACAAATGGAAAACAACACAAAAATCGTGTTGTGTTTAAATGGCAAAATAAATAGAACAACTTTGAACAATCCTTTCGTCTCTATATAGATATATACAAACGGATCCGCTGACAGTTTCAATGTTTGATATGTCATCAGCACATTATTGTGAGTGGAGTCGGGTGGATTTTTGCTTTGATTTTGTGCTCCATTTGGTATAATCAAAGTTTTTCTGCTCAGAAACCAAAAGAAACATTTCTTCAAATACAACTTGAGCAGTCGCCTGACATTTGCTTGTCTCAAGTCTCAAGTCGCAAGTCTATTTTTATTCGTTTTTATTTCTCTTTACTCAAAAACTTTTACCAAACATTTTTTAGGGCTAAGTAAGAATTTCAGCGGAATTTACACTTTTATATTGGTTGGGTTTCTTTGGCTTTCTCTGGCATGCCCTTTGTGTGTTTTTACAGTATTTTTTGTTAACCAAGCTTACTTCTAATTTTAAGGGTTGAAAAATAATGGAAAGGCATCACCCTCCGGCAGGTGTTTAAGTACAATTGAATCGCTTTGATTGTTGCCTCCTTTATTTATGTATTTTTGATATTTTTTGTTTGTATTTTTAATGCAACGTACCCTCCCCAAAAAAAGGCAGTCAAGCGTCCAAAGCATTTACCGGACTTTTTAATTAAAAAGTTTTGTTTGTATTTTCCTCTTTTTATTGACTCTGATTTCCTTACTCGTTTCGCGATTTAGAATTGTTTGTCTTTGCTGATTCGTGTTTGAAAAAAGGCTTAAATTCAAGGGTTACGTACACTGATGGGTGCTGCTATTACTGATATACCTTGCACCAATGCAGCTCCAATTTGGTATTACAATTTTTTTGTTTTTGCTGCACCTCAAGCAGAAAAATTCTCATTTAATTTTTTGATGTCAGCAGGAAAAATATAATGAAAAATCAATAAAATAAGGCAGAACTTACGAAGGCAGCTGTTAAAGACAACAATTCCAAACAAGTAACAACTTTGCAGCCAAAAGAATATTTAAAGACGGATATTTCTTACTCACTTACCTTTTTCATAAAAGTCATCACATTTGTTGGCAACATTGTGTCAGCGTTTTCGTCCTTGCGGGATCCCTGTTTGTGTTTAAACTGCAATTAATCACGCATACGCCGCGTTGGCCGTTAGCCTGTTGAAGCTTATGTCCTTTCGGCTTTTGTTTAATTTGGTTTATTTTTTATTCCTTTTCGAGAAGCGGCTTTAAGTCATTTCCATATGCTTTGTTGTTGCATTTCTGTTGTTGCTGCTGTTGCTGTTGTCCATTCTCTGCTCGATTCAATTTGATTGCAAACAAATGGCCATTTTTCATGCGCCATGTAAATAGTCATTGACATGGGATATTGAAATAGTCCTTATATCATATGGAAAGCAGCTACATGTTGCTCTTTTACTGCCAGTGATTGATGTATGTTTGTCGCAGCGCTTACAGACACATGTGTTTATATGGGTTTTAAAGCCAAATCTGCGTTGCTGTTGCCATTCGCTTTTAATTAACGTTGGCCATAGCTTACAGCTGCTGCAATAAATGGTAGAGAATTATAATTAGTCATTGGGTCTTTATTGGGAAATTGCTAGAGTCGCTTTAAATACGCGTCATGCGGAAAACGTCGTCAGGACTTTTACCGTACTTAAGATTTTGGGCTCTCCATAATTTTAGCCAACGATAAGCATCAACGGCATTTGGGTTGCCCCTTACATACACACATATATATTACACACACAAACGGACACACATACATGAGCCGGGGCTTCCTGACATGGCGCTGAAAAGTCGAGCGGCAAAAGTTTATAAGGCGGAAAATAATGTGACGCGCTGCATGCAAAGTTCTTGAGGCTATTGTGAATTGGAGGCGTGGAGTAGCACGATAAACTGACCATTATAATAACTACTGCTGCTATAACTTACTTCGAGGTAAGGCAGTCTCTCTTTTGTTGCGTGTAAAATAACCTTAAATTTATTCTTTAAAAAACCAAAAACTAAAGCAAGTGCTATTTGCCCCTTAGAAAAAAAACCATTGTATTTCTTCGTTTTGGGCTCTATTTTTTTTAAATAATGCTAGAAGGTAGATTAAGGTATTTCATTGCTATACTTTAAAAGTAAATGCATGAAAATGTCCTTCGGAGCATAGCTTAAGAGCATCTTCTAGTATTGACTTGCTACAGTTACTTTTTACTGCTACCTGCTACTTTGCCACGCCTTCAACTCAATCGCCTTTAAGCCCCCCCTCGCACACTTAAAGTTCCTTCCCCCTCGTATTGGTTATGTCAGCCATTGTCGTCAGTTTTCTGTGCTGAACTGAATCCTTCGTGTGCTCATAAGCTGCACACAGCCATTCACAACGCTTGTACTTTATACAGCTTATGGAACATTCTCAGCAATTCTTTTTTGCTTTTCCCTTGGTTCCCCCTAACTAAGAAGTAGTCGCCAGAGTTAACAGCCCTATTTAGTTATACCCCGTACTTGATGGAGTTGGTAATGTGTATATAGCAGATATTTTTCATACCTAATTAAGTTTAGAAAAAAATTTTATTTTTCCATCACGAATATTTTTTAAGGTTCCCTAAAAACGCCAATTTATATATAAATGTATATAGATTTTATATTTAGGTACACGGCATCTCTCTAGTCGAGTATATTTAATTACAAACAGCTTAGTTTTTGTACTGGTTTTGGCTTGGATGCAGCTTTATAAAATCAAATGACCCACATAGCAATTGAATAGCTCGATTTGCAGTCAATGTTCTATATTGCAATATTTGCAATTCCCATTTTTGGTTGCTGCTACAAAAATTAAAGATTATGTATTTCACAGAGTTGTGCTTGCAAAGTTTGGGCAAACTAACTTGACTAAAAACCAATTGTCAAAAGAAATTTCATTTGAATGCATTGTTCATTGTTGGGTTATTTCTATCGTTGGGTTCTTTTCTGTCATTTTTGTGCACATTTCAAAAGTTCATAAAAACTCATCGAAGCGCAGTTTCGAAAGTTGCCAAGCGACGCAGAGAGCGGAGCGGACCCAAGCCGAGATATTCGTGGCAAATGGTTGGGTCATGACATGGAAAATGTTTACGCTAAATGAAATTTTTGACTTGCTAAATGAGTTGACTTTGCTAAACTTTATAAATGGCATTTGAGAAAAAAAAAGTCCGACAAATTAGTTGACGCTCGAAGCAGTCAACAGTCAGTTGGTGCATGCCTCGACAAGGAGAGCAACAGGAGGGAGACACCGAGAGAGAGAGACAGAGACAAATACGAATCAGGACACTATGCAATATTTGGCAGTTGGATGAATTTTTGGAGGGCGTTTGCTCTCAGAATGTAAAGCAAACTGTTACAAGTGTTTGCATGCCACGCCCCCACCCCACTCCTAACGATGATGTTGAAGAAAGGGCCTGCCACTGCTGCTGCTGCTTACACATGAACAGTAACTTTGGCTGCTGCTGCTTTTACTGCTGCTGTGGCCAACAAGCATGAAATCACATGAACACATAAATACACACAGGCACAGGAACAGGCAAAGGCACCACAACATGCATATATGGAACGAGGTTTTGGCAAAGTTCCAGCTGGTGTGGTTGGCACATAGTTAATTAGCGCGAAATTGGCCAAACGAGCCGGCAGCAATCCGTTGCCGGAGGCCCAAAGGAGCCCCATACAGCAGCAACCAGCTTCGGTCCTCGAATGCTAATCGGTAACTGATAAGGACAGCCAATAGCGTGAAAGGTCAAATTTGTGTAATGCGAGCATTAGCTAAAATCAAACAAGATTTATCATTCACAATGTTCGGAAAATGTCACGCACAGGCGAGTCAAATCGAAATTGAAACGTTCGATAAATAAATAAAAGAAAAACAGGTTTTGTATGCTTTCTTTTTATTGTTTTTTTTTTTTGGTGCGACACATGTCAGTGAAATGTCGAAAGTGAATTGAAATTCAGAATTCCGGAACGTGCATGGGACACGAATTAACTGTTAAGCAGCATGACCATAATAAATGGCCAGCAAAAGCGACCAGATGAAATTGTGTTGGGCCAAATGAAGCATGAAGAAAACTCAAATGGAACAGAGCAGCAGCCACCGGAGCTCAACAGGAGTCGAACCCAGCAGCAGCTCAAATTGCAGTTGAGAAATCGCAGCGTAGTTCATAAATAAAGTGGTCAGGGTGCAATACAAGAAGATGAGATTAGATGAGAGGGGAGGACGAGGTGCTGCGAAAGGAAAGGAAACCACAGCCTTATGAATGCCATGAATGAAGCGCTGTCAACAATGCGAATCAACTAGGGGCGCTGCCATCCATCGTTGAGATGGAGACTGAAATCGTGTTTGCAGAATGGGGATTGGAACTGCAACTAGTTGTTTGTGGCTTAGTGTTGCAAATACTGCTGCTGCTATTACGTGGTAGTTGTTGCGGTCAGGATTTTACCCAACAACAAGTTAAGATGAATGTTAAATTTGCAACACATTTTAGTCGGGACTTTTGAACCGTACAGTTGGACAGGGATGAAAGATAGGAGTAAATGGATTGTAGTGAATCAAAGTATTAACTGTGGTCTTCCGTTTAGTACTAAGAACTCACATAGGTACTTTCCGACTATCGCTTCAGGTAAATAGCTTTATACCAAGTACAGCATCAATGTAATTAATTGTTGTAATATCCGAGAAGCCATCGAAATGAAACGCAGCTTGTTCTCTTAATCACAGATTATTTTTATAATTTATTGATATTCAAAATTACTTTGGTTGTACCTTGATTTTAAATATGTTCTTCTGTTAACGTAATCCTCTTAGCTCGTTAAAATAATAATGAAGTGAAAATATTTAGAGCTAAGCTTCGTGAAAACATTTATGAACATTAAAGTATGTTCCAGTATGGATTAGTTTGCCACTATGTAATCACAATATATTGCCCAGCTGGCTGGCTGGCTGAATGAACAAGTACCGACAATAACCATGAATTTCCAGTACAGCCGAACATATGAGGATGCCCGGATCGGTGTGGAAGCTTCACATACACACACGGTCATTATGGTCTAACAGGATTTTTAATGAGCCTCTAAGCGAAGCGATGCGTGGCAAGGTGGGTTGGGCTGTGGCATTTGCTTTAGCTAGTGAAGCGTAAGCTGAACCCATTGTCAATGCCGTTAGCCTAATTGATATCGGACGGGTTGCATGGCGACTGCGTAATGGTACAGCAAACTCCACCTGGAAGCTGGCAACGCTTAAAACTTTATGGGGTAAATCAAGGCACGACTTTAAACAAGTGAAATTAAACATTTAATTGCAGAAAATAAACAACATTGTGGCAGTGGCAGTGGCAGCACCGGAACTTGACGCAAAGGAGCAGGGGATCAGGTGGCTGACCGTACCGTACAGATTGATGTATAAGTCGCAGCAGCTGGCATTTGGTATTGGCCATGCTAAGCACGTAGATGCCATCCAAATGAAATGAAGCTACGCCCCAAAGGGGCGTTGCGTGTTGACAAGAACATTTTCGGCTCAGACTATAGAAAACAAACGTTTAAACTGGGTTTTCGCTTGAGGGCTTGTCTAAACTCAATTATTCAAATGTCATGATACGAGTGCTGTAACTGCGTAGGCGTGGCACATGTGTTGTGGTCCCGCTCTGATACTCGCAATTTGACATTTAATCAACATGCTCGGGCACAAAGCCACTTCGAATACTCAATCTCGTTCTTCCGTTCCACTGCCACACTCTTAAAGGACTATTCATGCAACGTGCCGTATTGAGAAACTCGTGTTTAAGCCACAAGTTCAAGTGCTTACTGCGGTCTGCCCCAAACAGTTGTCACTTGTTGTGCTCCGTTGCTCAGCAGTGTGGATTGTTATTTTGTTGTTGTTGTTGTTACTTTCATCTTAATTGAAATCAAATCAAAGTGTTTTCACTCACAAAATGTAATTGTGTGGTGTGGTTTGTATGCTTCGGTTCTTCCCGTGCTACAATTCGGAATTTTCTTGTTGCCAGTCACGCAATTTATTGGCTCAAATTTTCCGGTCTCGATTTGTCAGTCTGTCTCTTAATGACATCCTATTGTTTCATGTGGTCTATATATTCCAATTTTATTTCCAATTTTACACTAAATTTACTGGTACTCCCTGCTGAGACCAGTACAGTGTTGTGTTGTTTATTTTTGTGGCTTATTGTTGCACACTTGAATTATTTATTCGAAAATGTTATTTGTTGTGGCAGACGCGAGGGAATTGCGCTCACAGTTTACCTCTAACTGGATTAGGTGAGTTTATTAGATCAGGCAGATTACTCATATTTTTATGACAGAGCAGAGTTGTTCTTTTCTGCCCTTATTATGTGCATGTAATGATAATATTAATAACAGTTGCCGGGGTGAAAATGCGCACTCTGTGAACAGACACATTTCCCGGGCTGTAAATCCTGCATTGCCGCCACATAACCAACACGCTTTAACGTGCTTGAGTGTTGCAGCATTTTGTGGAACTTCGATAAGCGTGCATAACTTATTTGTCGCGTTTACGACTAGGTTCGTCGAATTGCGCAAAGGACCAATTACGCATACGCAGCGTGGCACATAAAACATTTCAAGTCCCTCGTCCCGACACCATAAAACTAAATCATCTGAATATGGGCAATATAAAAAAGGCGTGGAGCTCATTAACGCTGGGCCAAATGTGCAATGCGGTTGGCCATTTCAATGCATGACGGCACGCAACCAGCCCCGCCAACTCAGCTGATGTCCTCAAGGACCTTTCCACTCTTCAGAGTGTGTGCGTGTGCATGTTCGTGGCAATATCACATTTATGATGTCGCGTCAGGAAGGCACATTAGAAATGCGTGAAATTCAACGTACAGAGAGAGGCTTTTGGCAGCTAAGTACAACTTTTTTTTTTGTTAGTCTGCTTAAATGCATAAATTTTGATTTATTTTATTTAATTAAATGAAATTGATGCTACATAAATTAAGCACGCCTGACCTAGCAAATTAAATCAAATTGCTAAAGAGCTACGACAAAAGCAAAAAAGTTCAAAAAAAAGACCCAGAAAATCTCAAAGTACAGACAAAAAGGGTTTAATGGCAGCCAAGTGCTGGCTCAAACGCTGGAATTTCAGCGAAAACAAAGTGACCGCAATTAATTAGCCACACGAAGATGGCAACTTGGCGGCGTTGGCAATATAAATAATGATAAAAGTTTAAATGTCTGTTGCCGAAAGACGCGAAATGTGTAAAAAGCAAATGAGACTGCATTAATTTGTTGATTAAATGTTTAAAAAAAAAAATAAAAAAGGGCCAGAATATAAAGGTTAGGCTGTCACAAAATAAATCATATCGTGTGGCATTCATTTCGTTCAAGTTGCAAGTGTGGTTTGGCATATGCAAGCGGCGAGTGCCAATGTCAGTGTCAATGTCAATGTCAGTCTCAATGTCAAACTGTCGCCCACTGGAACAAGCTAACAAAGTTGGCAGGCACGCATTTTGGCAGCTCAGTGGCCTCATGAACTTCTGCAGCGCAACTAAAACGTATTCAATGTCAGAGTCCTTCGGCTCAGCAAGGACGACCTTCGTGATGTCGGTTCGTCAGCGTTTGAAGCCAAAGCCAATTAATAATATGATAGACAGCTCAAAACAATTTGCATTAATGTGCACAAGACCTGAAATGTATGCAAATTGGGGTTGCTGCATTTGTGTGGATGGAGTAAACTTTATAGAGAATCTACTATATACTATGATGTCGATATTTAAAGCAATTTTTCTCTGCAATTAAAAAACTTCACTCTGCGCACTCCAAAGCAACCTTGTGGCAAAAACCAACACATTGGAGCATCATATTAGCTTGCTAAGCAATCCACTTGTCTGTGCCACTATCTATCCATCTGTTTATTATCATATGCATACATGTGGAATCGAATGGGGTTGCTGGGCGGGCACATCCTTTCACTTGCCTTCAATTCCCATATCGTGACTTTTTGCCCCGCTGGTGACGGACGAAGTCGCATCCTTGGCTGTCTTCTGGCTTTGGCCTCTGTCGCTGTTGTCATTATTGTTATTACAATTTCATTGTTGTTCTTAAAACTGTTTTGTTCGGATTACTTATCGTACACAGTGCAACGCAGCAGATGTGTCGTCTGGTATGTCGTCTGCCCCAGCGTGTGTCGCCCTTCGTTGCCACTGGGTATAACTTTTATCTTACAATGTGGCACCGCAAGTGTGCGAGCGCATAAATTGCATTTAATTTGAGTTGCATTTGTTTTGTATTTATACCCTGTAACCAACATCGATAAGGTAGATAATAACTTAATTATTTATAATATAGACATTTAAAAAATTCATTTACCCTGCATTTGTCAGATCAACTTCAAATAGTTGTACAACATAATTGAATTTATTACAGGATATCACCTAGTCAAGCATGTGCTGCTGAATTAAGTTAGTATTTTAATATTTTAAATACTCATGGAATATTTAAAAAGGGCTCGTTTGTACCCTTAACATGTAGCGGATCAGTGCCGCCTGGGTGTAAGCATTCGAAGGTTAAATGTCAAATGCAACTGGCAGACAAGCAGACAAACAGGCAGAGACAGACTGACAGACAAACAGACCAACAGACAGTAAGCAAAGCGTTCATGTTTTTTATTGTTTTGGCAGCAGATTCTGACTTGTGCTATTAACCATGCATACCCATGTAGAGCTCTCACGTGGCATGAAATCCTTCACAAATACGCTTCCCACTGCTGGATTTCAGCTGTCAGTGTCACTTCTATTAAGCACATGCAATTCATTGCTGTCTCATATAAAATGCAATCGAAATACACATATCATGTACACGACTTAATTTAATTGTTACGATGTCTGGTTTTCGCACACAAACAACCAAAACTGTGTATTTTCAGTTATAAATTATGTTAAAATACATTTTAATTGAGAATAATGTGATTGCTGCACGAGAATTATTTTTATTTTATTTTTTTGCATTTACCTATATGCATACACTTTTTTTTTTGCAGAGGTTCGCTAATTGTGTTGATGTTGCGACGCCATTAAAATCAACATCAATCATCATAATGTACGATTTTATTAAGAGAGACAGCAAAAAAAAACATGTACAAATGGATTGCTTTTGATGTTGTTGTCGCACAGCAGCAAGTCGTATACAGAATATGTGACGAGATACACATGTTGCGCCTCGAAGTGACTTTGGCCAATCATTTTTCTTGTTAATGCCCTTAACATGATTATTAATCAAGCACACACACACACACACACACACACACAGAGACACACAGAGAGACACACTCAACCTTCACCCAGACCCATATATACAAACAGAGTTGAGCCAAAGTAATTTTGTTATTGAATCCGGCAATTTAAATGGATCCGCAAGCACCGGCAATGGAGAAGCAATAATTGTTGTGGTTTGGCTTGCCAGCAACCGGATAGATGATGCCATTATTCAGCCGCATTTGCCTTGGCAAGCAACTTGCTGGTTGTCTTTGGTCGGACTGGCATATTGGCTTGTGGCTTACTAACCGCCCCTCAGTAGGCGACGCATATTGTTCGCAAGCTCTAACCATCCTAATCCCAGCATTTATAATGCATATCTACCCTCACACATATACATACACAATATATATAAATAGGTATACAGGTTGCTTTCGTATATAATCATTTATATAGTCGGGATGTGCCCCTTTCTCCCTGTAAGATGGTGCTCACAAATTACCTGTGCGATTTGATTTCATTTCCTCAGCAGTTGACAATGTTGCTGTCATTATCAAGAAGACTCGACTTGTGTCGATTATTTGTTGCCCTGATTCGGTTTCGGGAATTATATTTTCGTGGTTTCACGTAGAAGCTGACATCGGATGAAATATGTATGTGAACAGGGCACGGATTCATGGCATGGCATTCGACAGCTGTCGAATTGAAAATGTGGCAGATAAATCAAATATAAGGTGCGATGATGCATAAATCACTCAAAACCCGGATTCAATTGCACAACAGTACAAATAACACCGAAATCAAGAGCAATGCTTGAACATTACAAGTTCAACCGCAGCTGAACATTTCGAGAATTCAGTCAACATCATTTCAATTTAATTAAGCATAGTGCAACATATTTTAACTAATTGAAATTCCAGTTTGAAGCATATTCAATTATTTGCAAAAATTTGTGCAGGTGGAAACTTTCAGCTAATAACAAATGAAAATAAAAATGTAGTTATGGGCTTGTAATATTCAATAATTAATAAGTTTAAAATCATATAATACTTTAATAGATTTAAAGTTACGTGTATTCTAAAAGCTTGCTGTTTAAATATACAATTTAAAGTATGCAAATAATTTGGAAATATATTCAGTTTGTACAAATTATCAGCATATCACTCTAAGTGTCTATTAAGTCCACAAAGTCCGTACTAAGTCGTATTCAACAGAAAAATATATTTTCATCGTTAATTTCTTGGCTAACTGGGAAAAGTTTTTGCTTCTTTGGCATTTGCGGCTGTTGCCGTTATTCTCATAATTATCAAAGTTGGTCAACTGCTCTGGGGGCCTGCTCTGAGTCTGCGGTCGCTCCCCATTGGGCAAGGGCGCTGACAAAGACGCATCCTATCCCGTCCTCCACAACGTCTTGAAGTATGCACTTCATTACTAAGTGGAAGAGGGGTTTCCAGTTGTGTATTGTGCCAGGCAACAACTAACGATAGTGTTGGCATAATTTGAGCGCAGGACATGCTCATTATTGCGCAAAGTGGCGTATTTCAAGTTGGACGCCAAAAACTTTTGCGGCAGCGCTGCAAAAGTTGATTTAAATTAGTAAATTAGAAAATGCCTAACAGCTGCCCAGCGAGAAGAGGCAGGGATGCAGAATAGATAGAGCGGGACTAGCCGCAACGAGCGGCAAAGTCAGTTTGAGTTCGCGGAAGTTGTCAATGTCAATGCCAGCAATCATAACAGCAGCATCAACAAAGTCTCGTCCTTGTCCAAATTGCACATACAAAAACAAGGGCATAAATTACATAAAGGCAATGAGAAAGTTTGGAGTTTCGTTATGTTCAATTCCAAGACCATTTTCCACAGCATCAAGTTTGTTGAAGCACATGAGTTGAAACTTTGACAAACATGCCCAAATGTATGCATAACAGGCCGAAAAATTATGAAGTACTACCAGTAATACAAAGAGACAAAGAGATGGATACAGATACAGAGATAGAGATAGAGAGAAAAAGAGAGAGAGGTAGAGATACTTTCTGTACGTGCCAGCTAGGCACCGATAGCGACTATGCAGAGTAAAGTTAACTCAGTTCGCAGCCACGTAAGCACTTCGATTCTACATGAACTTGTTTTTGTCCAATCAACAATAAAGCTATATAGGTTTATATATGTATATGTGTATATATATAGCCATTCGTTGCTGTACTTGCTCAGTTGTTTGTCTGAGCTCAGTGAAGTGTGCCTAAGATATTTGTGCCTGATATGCGTCAAAGCAATTCGAGTGGAGCCGTCGTTGAGGCTTCAAGTGTGAATATGGGATTTGAGCGTCAGGGTGAACATGCTGATACATATACTTGTATGACTATATCGCTCATAGAGAGACTAGCCGAATACTTTGTACTAATAGAGTAATAACCGTGACATAAACTTTCAACGAACTTTTACAATACGATACAAATAAATGTATTGCTTTGCATCCTGTCTAATGAACTGTCTGGGCTGGCTGCTTCCTGGCAACGGATGTAACCCGAAGACACGTGCGCATCGAAATTCATCAAAAAAATAAAAAAAAAAACATCAGAACACATTCATATCAAATGTTAGTGTGTAGCTAAGTGTGCCAAAAATGTTCCAGGCTGCTTTAAGTCTGTATGCTGGATTTCTTGATTCCTATGTCCAAATTAATGTGCTCTGAACACCACAGCAAAACTTAATAGCTTGAACATTTTACGCTTTTGCGCTGACACAAAGTTTTTTAATCTATTGATAAGCGATGAGGGGGGAAAATTGAAAGGGTGTTACACGCTGCAGCGGTATGCACCTGAGTGAGGAACAAATAGACTGTGAACTGCCTCACGCATTTTATCTGCTCTCTTTTCCGCTTTAGCACTTGGTTTTGTGTGAAAAACTTGATTCGTGGGCACCCTACAAAAATGTGTAAAAAGGGTATATTGGGTTTGTTTTAATTTCATTTCAATCAGAAAGTTTCTTTTTTAAATTCCTCTGTGGCTGTGCCTTTTGAGTGTTCAGGGTATATTGAAGTCGACCTCACTCGACTACAGCATTGATACTTGTTTTTTTGGTGTTATGGCCAGTTCCCAGTATTGGCTCATCACAGACGAGGCGTGTGTCCTTTTTTTTGTCTGATCCTTTTTTGTATTTGCCCTGCGGGTATGAAGGCGACTACTGTGAAAGCAAGTTTTACAAATGATTTCACATTTTTGCATAAATAAATGTCAAGTGTGCGTCGAGGCGCGCTGAGAGTTACTGACAGCTTTCTAATAAACCCAGTGAAAGAAAGGATAATCAGCGCCACAAGAAGGATATGACGCCATACGAGCCCGAGCACAAGCAACAAGTTTAACAGATATGTATCTTTGAGCTTTTGTGGTGGTGTGTGTGTCCCAGTTGTGTGTGGTGTCCACTTCAGCGTAGCAATAATAATAATAACCTTGGCTGCCATGACGCCTCGTATTTTTCAACTTGGCTTCAAGAGCCTGGAAAAACGAGACTTTTCTCATATATGAAAATGACAATTTCCATTGCCACTACAAAGGCACTCGCTCAGCGACAGAGGACCGACTCTCCATCTCACGCTTTCTGTATCTCTCTCTCTCCCTCTATGTATATCCCATTCTCTAACTCTCTATGTGTTCATTGCTGTGTGGGTTCTTTGGTTATTTTAGGATTGCCTGGCAACGGTGCTGGCAATTTTAATAATGTTTACTTAAGGCGCAGCAGCCTAGCTTGTGTGTGTAAATAAATAAAGCAGCAGTCAGCAGCCAGCAGTAGCAGCAACAGCAGCAGCAGCAACCAAGTGTGGCACAAAGGCGCCACAGAGCAAGTATGGCCCACTTATGCCGACCAGACAAGGGCCCGCAACTTGAAGCTCGGTGCAGCGAAGCATGCCAAATGACAGCTGCTTATATTGTATCTCGTAAATGGCAGGAGCTTAACAAGCAGCTCATGGAATGCAACTAAGAAAGGCAACGCACAAAGTGTCACTTTGCACAGAATATATATAGCTCAGCAAATCTCTGCTGCCGCTTGTCTTCTCCAGGGGATTCTGTTATGACAATGTCTGCTTAGGCAATAAAAAATGTTATTTATAGTGCGAGCTTAAGCTGCTGTGTGCAAAAGTCAAATTAAACCCTTCTAAAATTTTGGTGCAGCTGTTGCCTAATGAGCGGATTAAGTGGTCTGCCACGAGCTGCCCGCTGCCGACTGCAATGGGGCACTTCCTTTGCCAGTTCCTGTTCCGGTTTCCGAGCAACCATCCAGTTGACAATGGCCATGGTAATTTAAAATTTTTCCAGCGTACATAGATTCAAGGATTCTGCTTGCTTTAAGTTCAATCTGTGTACACGTTCCATATACATATGTATGTAATATGTATTATGCATCGCAGGGCATTACACACAATACAAAGCGAATGCTTTTCCGATGGCCAAATAAACCAAATAAATGTAAATACGACGCATGTATGGAGAGAGAGAGAGAGAGTGAGAGAGAGAGAGAGAGACGGAGACGGAGACAGCGAGTGTAGAGAAAGAGAGAGAGAGACTATGTTAAACAAAGGAGCAGCCATATCTTTTTATCCTTGGTATCGAATCCGAGTGAATTTGGCACGCATGTTGCCAGCAAAGACCTGACTCCTTTGTTTGGCAAAGGATTTGCGTGCCGAGCAGCGCAAGCTGTTTTTGGGACACAAAAACAGAATAAAGAGAATAAATATATGGTTGTTCATGCGTTTATATTGGAAAATATTGATTTACCTGCTATCAGAGACAGCTGCTACACGTTGAAATTGTATGAGGCACACACTCACTTCAATGCCCCGCCCCGCGGCACATGATGTGCCTTTATGCTTCTAAATCCGAACACATAAACGCAATAATCAATAGAGATTTGCTGGAGCTTATGTCGCGCACAAAGTGCACATACAGCCAATGGAGGCTGAAAGTGGGAAACGTGCGTGCCCCAGTGAGATTGACGTTTTGTGGCACGTCTTGTGGTGCCTCAAAGTTATGCTCAACAAGTGCATTTAAGGCCACATCATTAACAGGCGGCCGTTCCCACAATGTCAAAGCAACCAGCCAACTATATGCACATATATATACTAATATATTTACTATTTATATGCATATTGTAGTCCTTGCAAATGCAGGTAGGCAAATGTATCTGCCGCGTGTGGCAGCAATTACGCAGAACGTTGCAATGACGCGAGCTTCTTAATGGGGCAATTGGCAGGTGAGCGTGTCAAGTGACCCTTGGGTGCTAGTTTATAATAAAGAAAGTAAATATCAAGGACAAAGTTATTCTTCTTTTTCAAATATACAACACAATTTATATTCTCAAATGGCATACAATTAAAGAGTATTCTGCACTAAAGCTCGATAAATTTTAAAAGTTCATGATAACATTTTTACAATTTTTTAAAACAGCAACAAAACTGTAACTTAACATCTGTAAATAACATTGATATCGATCGACATCGATAACTTGAAGAAGAAGAAACAAATCGTGGTGAATACCGCAAAATGAAGGAACGTGTTTTATATAGAATATAATTTTGTTTTGACTGCCACACATCTTATGCCGACCATCGCCTAGAGGTTCAGCTTCCAACAAGTTGTGGCATGAGAGTTTATTTTTAGCCTTGCTTATAATTCACAAAGCTGCCTTCACATTGTATATACACATTGACTTAATAAGTTGACAGCAGACAGCAGCAGTCATTCAGTGGCATGCTTGTAGCAACACTCCCACACTCCCACACTCCCACACTCCCACACTCCCACACTCCCACACACCCACACACCCACACTCCCACACTCCCACACACGCAAGATAAAGAATTGAAGCAACGTTATTTTAATGCTGCCGTTATCTACCCCACCCAACAACTCAGAGATTCACTCATATTTCACATGTTGATGCCGCCTCACGCTACACACACACTTTTTGCTGCAAGGTCTCATATTCTTAGCCAATTTAAAATATTGGTATCATTACGCATACGCAGCGTTGTCAGCTGCGTCTTTAATTAGCATTTAAAACTTCACCCAGGCTGTCACATTTAGTTGCAGAATTATGCTGGCATTTAAATACGAACAGATTTCATTGTTTCACACAATGCTACAGCTCATAAAATCTACTAACTGATTCGTTGCCATGACAACTATGACATCCTTCCCATTTGCTCCCCCGCCACTTGCCGCCCATTCGGAGCGGAGCAACCGACATTTGGACTGCCTGTTGCGTGTGCCTGGTAGGTGGCCATTTGCTTGTGCAAAATTGTACTTTGCACAAAATTATGCAAATTGGATGTGCGTTTTGTGTGGATGAAAAATGCGTTTACTTAACACTGCCTTGCTGCCGTCCTGCGGTGCCATGTGTGTGTTTCTCTACATCTGTGTGTGGTTGTGTGCGGTTGTGTGTGGGCACTTGTGGTGGCTGCACCGCATGAGAAGCACTGAGCAAACAGCACAACTGCCATTCGCCCTCCTGCTACACGCTTAGTTTTGTGCAACTTTTCGGACAGCAAACAAAGTGCAAAACAAACACTGCAGTTAAAAATAGTAAAAACAAACAAAATGCATCACATCTGGGCTAGCAAACATTTTCATGGCACTACTCTTTAAAGTTATAGCAGTTTGTTAGTTGTGCTAATACTACGGCAACATTAACCATTAATTAAGATTTTAATAATTAACATATAATGACTATAATATTTAGTTACCATTACTTTTTACATAATGCACCATTTTAAAGTCTGTATTTACATAACGTGGCTAATACTCTAATACTAATACTCTTCCTATTATCAAATTATATTACACCTTTTAAACTATATTTACATATTCTGTTTACAGTAGAGCCTTTAATCATTTGGCTTAAAAGATATTACGTTCTATTTTAGCCATCTTATTTATAACTTAGTTTTTGCCTCCTTCTTTGCCAACATATCAGGCAAACAACACGATTATGGGCGTCTTAATCTGATCAAAGTGCGGCAGCTAAGAAAACAACTCAACAATTTTGCGCCAAATGAAAGAACAACACAAAAATTGTGCAAACTTTTGGTAGTTGCCTTCGCTTGCTGTGGCAACTGCGGCAGTTGCGGCCCAGAGGAAGCAACCAGCTACCATATACATACATGAGTACCCTCGAAAGAGGAAACCACACAAGACTGAGTTATATCCACACACACTCACACACACGCACACACTTAAATGAAGCCCAATAAACTGCTCATTATTATGCAAAGTTTTGCTTCTTTGTGTTATCTGCTTAGACGAGAGCTGCAAGTCCGTGTAGCCAAAAGCAACAGCCGGTTGCCCATACTTCTCCATATGGCATAATTGGCGTACTGTGGCCAACTGTAATCGGAATAGCCACCTCTATAGAATATATGAGGCGTTTGTCTTTAATATTTCATTCGCCAAGCACACTTAAGGGATTTTGATTCTGTGCTGCAGCAACACAAAAAAAAGAAAATTACTGCACATAACATTCATTTTGCAGTAGCATAAAATATAAAATTCAATTTGAAAAGCGCAAAAAGCCATTCAATTGTGCAAACAAAAAAAAAAAAACGTTTCTTAATGTGTCTGAACATTTTCACGTACCATGGAAAATGAGTTGTTTGGCATGTAGAGCGCTGTTACGTTTAGGCAAACAGCAGAAGAAGTAAATCCACTGCAAAAAAAAAAAATAAGCGGAAAATATATGATTTATGTAGGGGTCTGGAAAAGCGTAATGCTTGCTTTGCCCGTTTTTTTTCAATATTTTTGAAGTCTGCTATAGAGCAAGGCCTTTGCAATCAGCATATGCATGGCCTCGTGTTTCCTCTGCTCCTTTCCCTAGCACACACTCATACACACACTCACACACACACACACACAGACACCCTAAAGACACACACACACACAGGCACAGCCAAATAAACAGTCAAATGTTGCTGTTGCTGTTGCTGGCAACAAAGCGCCGTTAAACATGCCAGTAAAAACACACCCAGCTAACCGCGTGGCACCACAACAAGTAACAAGAAGAAGCAGAGGAAAATGTACTCGTAATTGCCTCGTTTCATTTTTAATAACTGTCAATCCTTTGGCATTTGGGCGCGCCAGTTACCAAACTGACAAAACCGCTCGTAATTTACGCTCCAGCATATGAGCAAAAAACCGCACCAACAACAGCGACAAATAACAGTACTAATTTTTGGCCAGGCGTTTGACGCCAACCACAGAAACTCTGTCAGAAATTTTCCAAATTGTGTACAGCAAATTATTCACACTCACAGAAAGAAAAACAATGTTTAATTTTAAGTAAACTTTGTGTAGAAAGTGGTGCAAGCGTTGTCAAAATCTGGCCAAGGTCGAATTTTTTACATGAATTCAAAAATTGAAGGGCATTCAGATATCGTATTGTAAAAGTCTGTAATGCTTTTTTTTTTTCGATTTTCCAGCGTTTGTGGCAAAACTTTCTGCATAGCTCGCTTGATAAATGTTTGTCTCAACTTTTCACCAAACTGTTGCTCTGTTTAGCCCAGGTCCTAGCTTTCAACGTTCGCAGCTATGCAACCAAGCGGTATCAGCGAGCCACAGCGCTGTTTTCGAACAAAAAAAAAAAGCATCGAGCTTTGGGGGAAAAAAAGAGAAATATAAATTTGCGTAAAACTTTAAGCAAACAAGATGCCCAGGGCTGCAATGGCCTTGGCCACTCAGGATTTCGTCTATGTCCTGTGCTGCTAGTAAGCAAATGGGGGCAAC